>PVNU02001447.1:2400000-3111805 GCA_003013855.2 Liriodendron chinense | reverse complement strand
AAAGAGGCTATACAGCGAAGGGAGAAACATTCGGAATCCCTCGACTGGGGTCCTCTGCCCTCAGCCCAACTGGACCCCAAACCCGACCCAAATACATGTGGTTATTGCCAACTGAACCTAACGCAATCCGAATTTGCTCAACCAAACCCAATCTGAATCAAATTGGGTGGGAAATTTCCAAGCTCAGCCCGAGGACCTTGACAACCCGATCCAAGCCAACCCAGACCCTGGGTTGGGTCAATCGGGTTGAGGTTAACCCAAACCTAACTTGCAGCTCTACCTGAGACTTTGCCGTCACGTAAGCTTGTTGGTCTCCTATGAAGCGGTATTTTGGTCATTTAAATACATTCCATTTGACCGAGTGTGAAAAAGAAAGTCTCTTACTTACGGTGTAATTGTAATTAGACATTTTCAAGTTTTCTCATAATAATTTCATATCAGAAAACCCAACTATCATTTCATATCCTCTCTCTCTCTCTCTCTCTCTCTCTCTGGCATGGATCTTCTTCCATCAAAAACCATCCGTTTATTCTCATACACTTGGTTATTCTTGCTCTTTCTAAGCCCCATTGGGGCCCAAGTCTTGTACCGCTTTTGTCAGTCTCAAGGCAATTACACCAACGGTAGCCCATACGAAACCAATCTCAACCTCCTCCTCCAATCTCTAAATACTACAACTCCCTCAAGAGGCTACTACTACAACACCTCCTCTGGCGAGGACCCTGACCGGGTCTATGGCCTCGCCCAATGCCGGAGCGACATTTCATCTGATTCCTGCCAAGGATGCTTAAATACTTCAGTGATCGAGATCGTCCGACTCTGTCCCAACAAGATTGAAGCATTCATAACATACGACAAGTGCCTTCTACGTTACTCCCACCAACGCTTTTTTTCCCAACCTGATATTGTCCCCAAGTATGCCCTTCCAAATCCGAATGATGCTCGGAATCCAGATCGTTTCGATCAACTGGTGACAGACTTGATGAACAATCTGTCGACTACAGAGCTGTCTCCATCCTTGTTTGCGGCTGGCTCAGTGAGTTCTCCTGACTTTCAAATATATGGATCAGTTGAGTGCGTTCGAGATATATCAAGAAAAGATTGCCAGTCATGTCTGCAACCGATGATCGGCTGGCTTTCGAATTGTTGTCGTGGAAATTTAGGAGGGCAGGTCCTGTCGCTGAGTTGTCATATAAGATATGAGGTATACCCTTTCACTGATGCCCCATCGCCTCCACTGCCTGCTGCAACCCCTCCGGTTCTTTCTCAGCCACCGCCACTGTCGACAGGTGAAATGCTTCTAACACAACTAAAACTGTTGGTAGAATTAGTACTCTTATTACTATTTTTTTTTTTCTACCATTCCTTGTTTGCATTTCACCCAGAAATTATTTTGAAAAAGACTGGGGACTCATTTGCATCATTTCATGGCCCAACTGCACCATATCAGGATGCACACAGTATTTATATGTAGGAAGCGGATTGCGTCATGCCCCTGCCTGGATGGAACCGGTTCGGGCAGGGGCTCTGTGGGGCCAACCGAGATCTGTGTATTTTACCCACGCCGTCCAGCCATTTTTCCAGATCATTTTAGAGGGAAGCAGATTGCGACCTGCTCTGCCTGGAGGATTCAGTCCAGCCACGGTCTCTGTGAGGCCCACTGTGATGTATGGCTTCTATCCACGCTGTCCAGACATTTTGCGGCATCAATTTAAGGTTTGAGCCCAAAAATAAGGCAGATACAAGGCTCGAGAAGAATACACCACAGGAAGCTGCAGCGGTAATGAGGAGCCCACGCGTATAGGTTCTATCCTCACCGGCTCTCCATTTTTTCATATCGTTTTTATTCCGTAAGCCCAAAAAATGGTACAGATCCTAGTCTCAAGTGAACCATACCAAAGGAAGTAGCCGTGATAATCACTCCCACCATCACATAGACCTGGATGAAGGGAAAACACAAATATCAGCATGATCCAAAACTTCTGTTGACCCAATAGGTTTTCAACGGTACTTGATTAATCCCCACCGTATGGTTTACTTGAGCATTGGATCTGCCTCAATTTTAAGCTTATATCCTAAATTGATATGGTAAAATGAATGGACGGTGTGGATAAAACCTATACGTGACTGTGGCCCTCCAGAGCCCCTGCTGTCTGAGCTTCGGACAAGCGGGGATAATACCCAATACACATCCTCTGGTTGAAGAACCCCGCTGATCTAGCACGCGTGTGATTTTTTTGGTAGAACCCATGTTGGACTAGAAGGGCCTCGAACCGTTGTGTTTTCTGTCATTTGGGTGTTCTTTAAGTGCTCCGATTGCGTGCACCTTTTTTCATGTGGTGCTCTGAAGGTGCACGCAAGTACATATGGTCACTAAACCCATCTTTCCATGGGTAGTACATCTATAACCGTCCGCCCTTTAACCGGTTATGTGTACACCTTGGACGGGACTCATTTGCACCAGACATTTTGTACCAAACTCGTTACCGTGCGAGGTATTATGTAATTTGAACCTATTTTTCTTTGCTATCCGATCATCTAGCACCACTGGGAGAGTATTGGTTAAACTCCTCATTATCGAATCTGTGCATCTATTAGAAGGAGAATGGGCTAAGAGAAGCAAATGGTCTGGCATACGCTCTCGCCAAGCTGGGAAGTGAAGGTGCCCCAGATGGAATCTATCTATCTAGAGTAGAACTACCAGCTAAGATTCAGGGGCTGCTCGCCTTGGACAATGCTGGGGTAGATGTCATTAGGAAGGGCAAATCCTAGCTTAGCATCCGTATGTATGTTGGTTGTGGGCTGAGTTAGGGGGTATAGCTTTTCTTAGTATTGAGCCAGTTACGTGAGAGGTGTGGCCCAATCTTTTTGTGGGCCTGCCACAATTATCTTGTACCCTCTTCGCCCTTCTAATAATATTGGTGGCCTTGCCCCATTTTTAAAAATAAAAATAAAAATAAAAATGAAAAATAAAAAAAGGAGCAATGGGTCGAATTGTGGTTAACAACTTATAAGACCAGCATGCTTGGATGGTAACCTATAAGGACATGAGAGTCACCAATAAAACCATCATACTTAGAGAATGACCAAATCGAACTTATCCACCACTTGTAGGTATTCGGTCTCTTTCTCTCTCTCTCTTTACTATTTTTTTTTTTTTTTGGGTCTCATTAGTAATCATCATGCACGATCCATCCAATTAACCAATAATCCATCCATACTGTTGTACATATGCCTACATGATCTAACTAAGTACAGAGTCGATCATGTTGATCTAAGTAAGATCTTTACTTGATTATGTCATAAATTAGGGTAGATGTATATTTTATATGTACATGCATCTTAATATACATTACTTTTCTTATACTTACCTACACAATAGTCTATCCCATGCAATGAATATTGGCCATACCTTATCTAAAGGCCAATCCATACGTGCAAACATCATCATAAAATAATTGCATCGATACATATAATCTCAATATAATCTAATAAATAGATATATATGCATGTCAATAACAATTTCATCAGCCACACAAAGTCTAACTCATGCGTGCATGCACCATTTGGTAAATATATAAATAAATAAATTAACATGGTCCTAACAATTTTCATTGCATCGAAAATGACTAATCATTTTCATTTGCTACAGGGAACAAATCAAGGGTTATAATCATAGTCGTTGTCACCTCAGTTTTGGGATTAGGTCTCTCCAGTTTTTGCATTTGCTGCTACTTACGAGGAAGAAAGAGGCTACACAAAGGTAAAGAAGCTAAATAAATGTGATGTCATTACCTTAGAATGTCAATGGGTTGGGCCGCGCCATAGTTGCTTTTTGGCAAGTCAACCATAGGCTGGGCTTGGGCTTAACATTTAGGCCAATCGTCCGGGCTCATGCTATTTTTGGACTCAATATATAAATAGCAAGCACCCATATCTGAATTTGAAAAAAAAATTCTATTGAAGTCTAACCCAAGTCTGAACCTAGGCCCATTTACATCTTCCCAAACCAAAATCCTGGCAATCTTTAGCCTTTATTAAATTTTTGGCCTAAAATTTAATGGGCAGGCATAAGGATGTATTTTGGCTTGATGGCTCTGCCAACTAATGGCCTTAGCCATAATAGTTAAAATGCACTTATGAAATATCATATTTTGACTTACTATGCTTGTCATTCTTTCCACTTGGCCTGTCCACGATGAGGCCCACCCAGTTGAAAGATGGATGATCAATACTATCAATGTGTTGGGCCCTTCCATGAATTCACGCTTACTTGGAATTATGTGGCGGTAAATCTAAGGCACCAATGTAAATAGACCATTAATTGTCATAATTTTTTGAACGTCCAATTCAAAGAACAAATAAGACTGAGAGTGGTTTGAATGGTTTAGATCATCTGAGCATGTAGCCATAGGCCCATAGATAGGGCAAGCAAGGGACCTCAGTCACCATCTAGTAGACTTGTCATCTTATAAGTACTAACACGGCAATTCAACATCTTTATATCAGAGAGAGAGAAGAACAACAAGCGTTGTCACATTATTTGAGGACTCCGGATGGCTCAGAATTTAATGTTGGTATGCAAGGTGATCAAATTTCAGAATTGCCAATCATCAGCTTAGCTACAATACAAGCTGCTACGGATAACTTCTCTGATGGAAATAAACTCGGAGAAGGTGGATTTGGACCTGTATATAAGGTAATGACACTTCTCTAAAGATGCATGTGTGTAGATGCATGATCAAAATCATTATAGATTATTAGCCTAAAGAAATAAAAATAAGCAAACTTTTAATTTCCTGAGCACTTGTAAGGCATGTTTGGATGGGGCAAAAATAAAAGTTAGGAAACGAAATGTATAATGATTATCCAATGATGGATTCTAAAGGATTTAATGGCCCCATTTAACCATGTATTCTAGTTTTGGAGTTCTTATTTTAGTAGTAAATGGAAATAAGATTTCTAGGAGCACCTCATTTCTTCTGTGGGGAAATTGACTATGGAAAAGTAATGACTATTGAATCCACTGCAACTTGGTTATCCAAACTTCATTAAATGTTGTATAAATGGATATGTGTCTACTTTATTTTATTTTCCTTCGATCAAAGCATGCTCCAAAAGTAATTGGAATAATTTAAGGGCTATTACCTTATTATGAATACCCGGATACCACAATAATGAGTGCGGATCGTCTGTGTTGAAAGCACAAGAAATTCCAGTTCGCTTCTCGTTCGGCCACGTCGTTTCAGTTATCTCCATCTCACAAAATATCCCGTATTTGTCTCTTCAGGTACATTGCGTGCTACATAGCACATCTTTTAACGCATGGAACTTCACCGCCCTTCACCATAACCTTTGTCTTACATCCACACCGTCTATCAATTTTTCCAAATAGATTTAGAGCATCGTTCCAAAAATAAGGTACATCCAAATCTCAAGCGGACCACACCAATAGAAAGTAGTCAGGATTACACAAACTTTGGTTGAAACCTTCCTCGGGCCAAGCGTAAGGCTTCATCTAACATCTAACCAGTTCATAAGTCCACCCATACCTGGATGAAGGTACAACACAAATATCTGCTTGATCAGAGCCGTCTGGGCCCTAAGAAGTTTTCAACGGTGGCATCAATTCCACTGTTTCCTATGGTGTGTTCCAGTTGAGCTTTGAATCTAACTTGTTTTTAGGTTTATATCCTGGAAAGATCTGAAAAATTATATGGACGGTGTGGATCTAAGAAATAAGTCATCATGGGCCGCGTAAAATTCCCAAGAAATTCCGCTCTACCGGAACAGTTGAAAGGTGGAACTTCGTAGGGTCCGTCATAATGTATGTATTAGATCCACACAGTCCAATCATTTTGTTTCATACCTTTTAGTCACGAGGCTGAAAATAAATCAGATCCAAGGCTCAGTGGGCCCACGACGGGAAAGAGTGGGAAATGAACACCTACCATTGAAAACTTCTTGTTGCAATAGACAGCTCTGATCAAGCTGATGTTTGTGGTTTCTTGAATCAAGGTATAAGTGACCTTATGAAGGGGTTAGATGGCAAATAAACCTCAAAGAGTGGACCGTAGGAAAGGTTTCAAACGTTTCGTTCAATCCCATGCTTCTGTTGTGTGTCCACTTGAGCTTGGGATGTGCTTCATTTTTTATCTTATGCTTTAGAATAATCTGAAAAAATTGATGGATGGTTCTGATCTAACAGATAAATTAGGATGAGCCCAGGGAAATTCCATGCTGTAAAAGTGGGTTGTGTGGCACGCAATCCATACACGAGAGAGAAAAATCGGTTGGGTTTTTTTAGCTGACGTCATTGGCTATGACATGTACCAATGAGAATAGACGGCACTGAATTTTTCTGTGTTTTCAACACAGACGATTCTCACTCCTCTATAATTGTTGTTCCTAACTAGTTAATTGAATATTTGTAGTTCAAGTTGCTTATGCATCCCAATGCAAGATTACTTACAAGTAGTTAAATAATGCTTAAACATAATAGGATACATAGGTTTTTCTAAACTAACCATTACAATGAAAATCATTTCAGGAATGCTATTTGATGGAAGGAAATAGCAGTTAAAAGGCTATCAAGGAGCTCAGGACAAGGTATGGAGGATTCAAGAATGAAGTTACATTGATTGCCAAACTCCAACATAGGAATCTTGTAAGGCTCTTATATTGCTGCATTGAGAGAGGAGAGAAACTGCTCATCTATGAATACATGCCGAACACAAGCCTCGATGCCTTCCTCTTTGGTTTGACTCTTTCTCTTATTCAATTTCTAAATTTTGCCACACATACATGACATGTCTACAAGACACTCACACTTTAAACATACCTAAACAAAACTAGAGACAAGTGAAATGGAGCCTAAATTTCAGCCCAACACCGCTAATGATTAAAAATTGCTAGTTTGCTAGGTCATTTGAATTGTCAGATATCTCACAATCTCCACCGTTGTATTATGAGTGGAACCAATCCTCTAACAAGACCCACAATGTATGTGAGAAAATGTTCGTACCAACTTAAATATTAATAACTTTTCGACAAATGCACTTTATGAAATTCCTTAGCACTTAATTGTGTGCTAATGACTATATGATGCAATTTCTTTTTATCGTTAATTGAGGTATTAAATATTATTAACTTTTAAACAAATGAACTTTAGGAAAATTCCTTAACCTTTAATTGCGTGCCAATGACTATATGATGCAATTTCTTTTTAAATCGTTAATTAAGGTATTAGCGAATAAATGATCGGTTCTCATCACCATAGATGGTCATTCGAATGGTGGATATAACGATGGAATATACAGGACAAAATTAAAATCAATTGACAACATGTGATTTTGGATTCTATGAATAACATAGATTATTCAGTAATTAAAGTCATTGATTTTAATTAACCTATGTAATAGACTATTACATAGCATTTGTGGTGCTTTGTGCTCTTATTACCAATCCCAAGCCTGGATAAATGAGGAAAGTTATATCTGGTTGGAAACTTTGCTATAAATTTATGTCATTAATATAGAAAAATGGATTATAAAATTAGGGGAGTTGTTTGGATACAAGTGGAAATCCTAGTTTTAATACCACAAAACAATCAGTTTGTATCTTTTGTTAGGAAATTACCAGTATTGATAGCTGCAATTATTATATCATGGAATCTATTATTTTCATGTATCCAAACAACTTCAAATGTCCTAGTGGATTCCACATTTAAATATGCCTTTGATTCAATTTGCATTTCTAAGATGCACAACTAAAAGTGCCCATTAAAATTATATTTTAAAAAAATAAGACTTAAACGTGATCTAACTCAATTTGCTTGTACTTTTCAGATCCAGACAAGCGTGCTCAATTAGATTGGGAAAGACGCCATAACATCATAAGTGGAATTGCGAAAGGGTCTTGTTTATCTCCATGAAGATTCCAGACTTAGAATCATTCATAGGGATCTAAAAGCTAGCAATGTTTTGTTGGACCATGAGATGAATCCAAAGATTTCTGATTTTGCATGGCTCGATTTTTAGGTGGAAATCAAAGTCAAGTCAATACCAATAGAGTTGTTGGCACATAGTAAGTTGTCATGAAATTTTCTACTTTTCAAATACATTTAATATCTCATGGGCTCTATTAGCAAGACTTGTCTCTCACATGACCATGTGGTGTATGGTTTTGAAATTGAAGACACTATCTATAATCATATAATTGTGATTCAATGTAAATGTGTGGATACACCAGCTTGTACCTGTCTGATTTTCCAAGAAGGGTATTGATACAATGTGATTGACCCAATGAGTGGCAAGACACTTTACCACATTGTCATGTGTGAGTGAATTTAATATCCATTTCCTCTTAGCTAGATATAATGCTTCTAATTGATGTTTGCATTTGTTCATCACCAACAGTGGCTACATGGCACCGGAGTATGCAATGGGAGGGTTATTCTCTGTGAAATCTGATGTCTACAGCTTTGGAGTTCTACTACTAGAGATCATAAGTGGAAAAAGGAACAACAGTATAGCTCTCTCCGAAGATGCACAAAGCCTTCTAATTTATGTAAGATTCTCCATAAAATTCAACTTAAACCCACCTTAATCTATTTTTCTAACATGAGGTTTGAAATTACAGGCATAGGAAT
The DNA here is from genome assembly GCA_003013855.2 of Liriodendron chinense. Classification (NCBI taxonomy): domain Eukaryota; kingdom Viridiplantae; phylum Streptophyta; class Magnoliopsida; order Magnoliales; family Magnoliaceae; genus Liriodendron; species Liriodendron chinense. Next base: position 3,103,155 of record PVNU02001447.1, on the reverse strand, counting down.
TGTGGTGTGATGGAAGAGCGATGAAGTTAATTGATCATTTGTTAGTAGAGTCATGTCCCACTAGTGAAGTGTTCAGATGCATCCACATTGCATTGTTATGTGTTCAACAAAATGCAGCGGATAGGCCCACTATGTCTTTGGTCATTCTCATGCTCAAAAGTGAATCTATGAAACTTCCCCAACCTACACAGCCAGGATTTTTCTTTCCGAAGGCTGTCGTTGAATCGGATAAATCTTCTGCAAGTGTTAAAATATATTCTAATAATGATGTAACTATCTCTTCCATTCAACCTCGGTGAGTGGACCCAACACAGGAGTCAGCCTCATGCTATGATGGGTTAGATATGGAGTACCACGGTTCAACCTCAGTTTGTGATTTTTTTTTTTTTTTTTCCATAAGGATAACTTCTCCATATATGTTTCTAATTTGTGATTACATGTTGTTTTTTGATGGAATTGAAATAGTTGGAAGTATGTTTTTAGAAGCTAGGATTGTTGATGGGTGCTTAAATCTGCTAGAAATCAAGTTAACCAGTGTGATATATACGAGTCTAAAACATTTTTTTGGATTTAATGTACTGGGTTACGTTCAGATCTAATACTTGCAACATATTTAGAAAGTAAGTCAGGTTGGCTACCCATCTAAACCTACTAATGTTCAATATAAACATTAAGTACATAAATGTATGATAATATAATGCACTCCATGTCTCAAAGTTATGCGCTAGTGGTTTCGTTAAATGTAAGCCAATATCTTATGAGTAGAAACATAATTAGTCAAATGTAAGCTAACATCTTATAAGTGGAAATATAACTGATGTTAATCTCAAGCCAAACAGTCTAGTATCTAACAAAATGGTATCTTTACATAATATGTTTTTCTAGGAAGTTTCGAAAGATAGAAGTGAAGAAGTTTTTAAAAACTTTTTATCAAGTGATGAATTTCCTATCTAGATATAATCAAATTTCAAATTTTAAATTTGAATAGTTCAGATTTTTTTCAATGTAAATATGTAAAGAAAAGTCTGAAGAAAAAGAGTCGTCAATGGATGAATTACATAGGTAATGGAAAGAGATTAGAGGTGAAGATCTCTCTCCCTTTTCTTTCTTTTTATGTTGCTTCTCCTTCTCCTAGTCTTTCTCTCCCTAGGTAGAGGTTTGGATGTGCAATCCTTGGACAAAAAAGGGATATTTCTTATCAATAATCCTATTTCCATTTGGATTATGATCTATATATAAGAATAGCTATAGGGTTTTGGTGAAGCATCCTTTTTTGTACTCTGTTACACTATAGATTTTGGTATTTCCTATATCATTAAGTGTTCGTCTTCTCACCCAATCCATACACTTAGTAAAGTGATGAACTTCCCCTTATTACTCATCAAATTTAAGCCTTTAAAATCAATGTAAAGCTCTCAAATAGGCACTAAAAGATATATCTATAAAAAAGAAAAAATTATGCTGAAAACAAAGAATTCAACAATTAAAATTAATAATAAAATCATTTAAAAATGTCTAATGATGCTGGCTTAGATATTTTACATTAATGGTTAAGCTTGACAATGAGCTATACATAGTCCTAGATTTTGAACTAGTCAAGTTGGGACTTCAAGCTATAGCCCTATTCAAAATTAAAATATTCCCCTAAAACTGGACCATTGCTAGCCTTACTGGTGGAACATCTTAAAGATAAGATCTAGTCACTAATTACAATTCTAGGTGATAAGTGGATTCCTTATTGAAGTATATCAAGCTTCAACTTAATCTTAATGTTTGAATCCAATAAAAACTATATATCAGGTAATAATGTCACACTCTGAAATCCGAAACCTGAGTATATTCGACCATGATCCCGTACCCAAAGGCATGACTTATGTATTATATGTTTATATTTTGTAATTCACATATACAATACCGCATGATTCTTATTCATAAGATATAATGATAAAAAAATTAAACAAATAAACATTTATTTTAAGAAGAGTAAAATATCATTATCCCTACCATTCAAGATCAATATCAAATTAACGTTTCAGCACTTGTCATCACCATACCATCACATTACCACTTAATTTTCAATACAACTTATTTAGAAAATGTTAAAAAAATGATAAATAAAACTAAATATAAAGGCAATCCTCTTTAAGCGCCTCTATGAGATCCTGATCCTGGAATTTTAAAACCCAACTGGTAAGCTGTGAAGCCCAATGAGTAATCTCAACACAAGTTTCAAAATGTAACATAATCCAAATAAGACATACAAGAAACAATAATCATTCATGTAAATCAAAATGATGAAGCAAATAAGATTTTCAATGTTAAAAGAAAAATAGATATGAATGGATGGAATCAACATAAATCATACTCCATAATAGTAAGTGCAATTTTACCTTTTTAACACCAGGGCCATTTTACAACACCGGTTGGCCAACACCCGCGCCAATACAACACCTAGCCTAGCAATGGAAACCTTTTGCGTGACAAGCTCACCCATCCAAAGGATTTTTCGAGAGTATAAAATTCTAAAAATTTATTTTTAGACTCCTAATTTGATTCTCATCACACCTATAAAATTTCAGACCAAATATACGAATATAAAAATCAGAAAAATTTCAAGATCAATTTTTATGATCAATTTTTTTATTGATAAGTCCAGTGACCATGGGAGGTTGAACATTACCCTGAATACATGACAGAAAAGGCGCATCCACAGAACAGTAAAGGGGTGCCTGCAACCCTTACATAGTCCCTCCACCTCTCCTGGTGGAAAGCTTCCATTCTTTCTAATAGATGATGAATCATTGGATCACCGTCTACGAGATTTATTCCTCGCCTTGCAAAGAGAAATTGGCTCGAGGTTGTTCAGCGCAATGTAGACAGGGTGTGAGATCGATCACTGTCTCTCCCACGGATAACTAATCCGAATCCACAGATCCACTAGGATTCCTCAACTAGTCTTCTTCGAATCCACGAAGGAATACTTGAATCCATAAGAAAAATAGAGTCACTATAAGAAAACGGATTTTTACCGACGAAAGTATTCCCGACGAAATAATTTTCGTTGGGAAAAACCATTTTTTCCCGACGAAATGGAAAAATCGTCGGTAAAAATCTCCCTCCACCACCAAATTCATTGCCGCCATACACTTTTACCGACGAAATTATAATTTCGTCGGTAAAAAGTTTATTGCCGATGAAGATACCTGTCGCTAAAAAGAAAACAGCAAATTTTACTTTTACCGACGAAAATTTCCGTCGGTAAAAGCGAAAACTTTTACCGACGAAACTTTTTGTCGGTAATAATGTGCAATATGTGATTCCCGTCAAGAAAAGAGGTGACTTTTACCGACGAAGATTTTCGTCGGTAAAAGTTTTGAAAAGGACTTTTACCGACGAAACAAAACTTTTACCGACGAAAATTTTCGTCGGTAAAAGTGGTCTTTTTAACTTACCCGATCGCCCTCTTTTCTCATTCGGTCTCTCTCTCTCTCGCGCTCTCTCTCTCTCTCTCTCTCTCTCTCTCGCGGCCATCTCTCTCTCTCTCTCTCTCTCTCTCTCTCTCTCACGGCCATCCCTCACTGCCGACCACCGGCCGTCCTTCGCCGGCCGCCACCCCGACCACCGACACCCAGCCGACCACCGACGCCGCCGTACGCCGTCACCCGACGCCACCCCGCGTGAGCACGCGCCTCCACCAGCCACCGTACGCCGCCGCCCTCCGCCGGTAAGCGTCTCCCCCTTCCTTCTTCCTCCATTTCCTATCTCTCTCTCTCTCTCTCTCTCCTCGTTGTTCATTGTGGGGCCCATGTGGGTCCCATGCGCCATCTCTGTCCAGTGCATGTGGGTCCCACCGTTGCTGTCCATTGCATGTGGGTCCCACTGTCGCTATCGCTGTCCATTGCATGTGGGTCCCACCGTCGCTATCGCTGTCCATTGCATGTGCGTGGGGTCCGCCTTAGCTGTCCACGATTTGGTGGGGCCCACTGATTTAGTAAATCCCTAATTAGGGATTTTGAAATTAAAATCCCCTAATTAGGGATTTCAAAATTAAAATCCCCTAATTCCTTCCTTAATTAGGAATTTTAATTTGTGATTTACAAATTAATAAAAATCATGATATACAATAAATGTGGGGCCCACCGTCGCTGTCCACTGCTCGTGGGGCCCACAGTGATTTACGTATTTTATCCATTCCGTCCATCCATCTTAGCAGAAAATTTTAGGTATGGTGCCCAAAAATGAAGCATATCAAAATCTAAAGTGGACCACACCACAAATGTGAACTGAATGTGTATCATTGAAAAATTCTTGGAGGACACAGAAGTTTTGGATGAAGCTGATATTTGTGTTTTCCCTCATCCATATCCATGTGATCTTATGAACAGGTTGGATGACAAATAAAGATCACTGTAGGGCCTGGGAATGGTGGAAATCATTATTCCCACTGTTTCCCATGGCATGGTCCACTTGAGAGTTGGATATGCTTAAATTTTGGGCTCAACCACTAAAATGAGGTGGAAAAACATAAGGACGGAATAGATAAATCACATACATTCTAGGTGGGCCCAACTGAGTTTACTCTACACTCCGCACGCAATCCGATTCCCATGGTGGGCCGCCCATACTTATTTGTTCACAAAATAGTCATTAGGTATTTGATTAAACTTGATTCATGGTGTTGATGATTCTGCCATTTTCATGTGCTTGTGTATCTAGAATTGATGGAGCAAACCCGGATGTGCGTCGGAGCTATCCGTGGTTGATTTATGTGGATATGTATGTTGTGGATGTATTTGGCTTATTATTAATAATTATTTTTTGTCCACAAATGGTAGTATAATAGAATCAGTTAGCCCATTTGGAGATTTCTATATTGCCGAGCATAGATAAAGTGTGTTTTGGAGGTATAGAAATCTGCCAAATTGTCCTGTTGGACAGTCCAAGGTTGGATAGATTGGAATGTTATCGTTGTTTGTCATTTACATGCGTAGGGTCATTAGTTTCGTGCAGTAACTCTCCTATTCTCTCTGGATATGTTTCTTATGTTTAATTCCATTGTCAATTTAATCCACACAATGTGTGGATAGTTGACGTGGAAATGAAATGTAAGATAAATATATCTAGAGAGATAGGGGGAGATGCTGTCGAAATTTAGGCTTGGGCATGTAAATGAAAATAATGATAGCATTTCAATCTATCCATCCTTGGATGGGCGACTGATTTTATTATATTATCATTTAGTGGCAAATTAGATGACGAACATGATACTTGTGATTAAGAGTAGTTGATTGATGTTGATGTTGAGCGAGGGTCCCTGGAAGGTGGGAACCGCTGTTGTGATCATGCTGAAGCTGTCCTGTTCCTATGGACAACAATATGGGTGGCCTGGCCATTTGGACAGGCCCGTGTTTATGTATTAGCTCAAAATTAATGGAGCAGACCCGGATGTGCGTCGGAGCTATCCGGGTGTTGAGCGGGGGTCCCTGGAAGGTGGGAACCGCTGTTATGACCATGATGAAGCTGTCCATTTCCTATGGACAGCAATATGGGTGGCCTGGCCATTTGGACAGGCCCGTGTTTATGTATTAGCTCGAAATTAATGGAGCAGACCCGGATGTGTGTCGGAGCTATCCGGGTGTTGAGCGGGGGTCCCTGGAAGGTGGGAACCGCTGTTATGACCATGAGGAAGCTGTCCATTTCCTATGGACAGCAATATGGGTGGCCTGGCCATTTGGACAGACCCGCTTTGTGTGGAGCAGACCCGGATGTGCGTCGGAGCTATCCTTGAGTTGCTTGAGTCTCCAAGACCTACACCCTAAACCTGAAACCATAAACCTAAAACTAAAACCTATAAGCTACGGCTAAACCGAAACCTAAACTCAATTCATCTAATGGCCCGTTTGGCACCATGGATTTGAGGAGAAGTGGATTCCATGATATGAATTCTCATCAATTCCAGTTCTTACCAATTCCAGATTTTCTGTTTGGCAGTCAAGATTTGGAGAGAAATCAAACATGAAGGAATGGACGGTGCAAATTTTAATCCTCTCAAATCCACTTCTCATCAAATCCATGGTGGCAAACAGAATAAAGCAACCAGTTTCTCCTCCTTTCTCCTCCTTTCTCCTAGAATCCATGGTGCCAAACGGGCCATAACTCTAAACCTAGACCCAAACTCGAAAACCTAACCATAAACCCGATCCCGAACCCGAAACTATAAACCAATGCGTAAACCTAATCCTAATCTCAAATCACCTAACCTAAACCTACACCAATTCCTAACCTAAACCTTGGTTTGCACACGAGAACCTTTTCCTAAACCCGATCCCTAAACTCATGTCACCTAAACACGAAAACCAAACCCGAAACCCGATTCCGAACCCAAAAATCTAAACCTATCCCCGAAACCTAATCCTAAACTCAAATCACCTAAACTAAACCTACACCTATTCCTAAATCCATTCACCTAGCCTAAACCAAGACCCAAACTCGAAAATCAAATCCGAAACCCGATCCCGAACCCGAAAATCTCAACTTATGCCCTAAACCTAATCCTAAACTCATGTCACCTAAACTAAACCTACACCTATTCCTAAATCCATTCACCTAGCCTAAACCTAGACCCAAACACGAAAACCAAACCCGATCCCGAACCCGAAAATCTCAACTTATGCCCTAAACCTAATCATAAACTCATGTCACCTAAACTAAACCTACACCTATTCCTAAATCCATTCACCTAGCCTAAACCTAGACCCAAACACAAAAACCAAACCCAAAACCCGATCCCGAACCCAAAAATCTAAACATATCCCCGAAACCTAATCCTAAACTCAAATCACCTAAACTAAACCTACACCTATTCCTAAATGCATTCACCTAGCCTAAACCTAGACCTAAACTCGAAAACCAAACCCGAAACCCGATCCCGAACCCGAAAATCTCAACTTATGCCCTAAACCTAATCCTAAACTCATGTCACCTAAACTAAACCTACACCTATTCCTAAATCCATTCACCTAGCCTAAACGTAGACCCAAACACGAAAACCAAACCCGAAACCCGATCCTGAACCCGAAAATCTCAACTTATGCCCTAAACCTAATCCTAAACTCATGTCACCTAAACTAAACCTACACCTATTCCTAAATCCATTCACCTAGCCTAAACCTAGACCCAAACACGAAAACCAAACCCAAAACCCGATCCCGAACCCAAAAATCTAAACCTATCCCCGAAACCTAATCCTAAATTCAAATCACCTAAACTAAACCTACACCTATTCCTAAATCCATTCACCTAGCCTAAACCTAGACCCAAACTCGAAAACCAAACCCGAAACCCGATCCCGAACCCGAAAATCTCAACTTATGCCCTAAACCTAATCCTAAACTCATGTCACCTAAACTAAACCTACACCTATTCCTAAATCCATTCACCTAGCCTAAACCTAGACCCAAACACGAAAACCAAACCCGAAACCCGATCCCGAACCCGAAAATCTCAACTTATGCCCTAAACCTAATCCTAAACTCATGTCACCTAAACTAAACCTACACCTATTCCTAAATCCATTCACCTAGCCTAAACCTAGACCCAAACACGAAAACCAAACCCGAAACCCGATCCCGAATCCAAAAATCTAAACCTATCCCCGAAACCTAATCCTAAACTCAAATCACCTAAACTAAACCTACACCTATTCCTGAATCCATTCACCTAGCCTAAACCTAGACCCGAACTCGAAAACCAAACCCGAAACCCGATCCCGAACCCGAAAATCTCAACTTATGCCCTAAACCTAATCCTAAACTCATGTCACCTAAACTAAACCTACACCTATTCCTAAATCCATTCACCTAGCCTAAACCTAGACCCAAACACGAAAACCAAACCCGAAACCCGATCCCGAACCCAAAAATCTCAACCTATGACTAAGCCTAATCCTAAACTCATGTCACCTAAACTAAACCTGACTCTAATCTTTGCATTGTAGATATGGATAAGAGTTGGATGCAAGCTAAGAATCGGTTTGTCCCAGAGTATAAAGAAGGTGTTAAGGAGTTCATGGAATTTGCGAGAGATCGGGCAGATTCAGGTAATAGAATTAGGTGTCCATGCCGAAAATGCAAGAACATGATTCACAAGACATTGGACAAAGTGGAAGATGATTTGTTCATAGTTGGGATTGACCAGGGTTACACTTGGTGAATTCATCATGGTGAAGACTTCCACCAAAGTGTTGAGGCCACTGAGTCCTTGCTGCCCAATTGTGCGTAATGACGAGAATGAAGATGTTGACGATATGCAAGATATCATTGGGGATGTGTTAAGGGGAACCATTGCGGATACTGATTTTGCAGCGACAAGTACTAGCCAGGATATTCCTCATATGGGTGATGCTGAATCAGAAAAGTTTAGTAGGTTGTTGAGGGATGCGCAACGTCCACTCTATCCGGGGTGTCGGAACTTCTCCAAGTTGAATTTCCTTACAAGGTTACTTCATTTGAAGACAATAAATCGTTGGAGTAACAAATCGTTCGACATGTTACTTGGCTTGTTGAAAGAAGTATTACCTGAAGGTGAGACATTGCCTAAGTCTCATTACGAGGTAAAATCCTTAATGCGAGACTTGGGCCTTGGTTACATCCTCATACATGCATGTATAAATGATTGTGTATTGTATTGGAAAGAACATGAAAATGTTGAGGAGTGTCCACAATGTGGAGAGTCTAGGTGGAAATATGACAAAGCTAAGCGTAAGAAAATTCCACAAAAGGTGTTAAGGTACTTTCCATTGAAACCCAGATTACAAAGATTGTTTACGTCGAGCAAGACGGCTGAAGATATGAGGTGGCATAAGGAGAAATGCCTTCATGATGATAATACATTGAGGCATCCCACTGACTCTGAAGCCTGGCAACATTTTGATAAGCAATATGACTGGTTTGCAGAGGATTCTCGCAATGTTCGGCTAGGTCTTGCAAGTGATGGTTTTAATCCATTTGGTAATATGAGTAGTTCGTACAGTATGTGGCCAGTGATACTTATGCCCTACAATTTACCTCATTGGTTGTGTATGAAAGAATCATTTTTTATGATGTCGTTGCTTATTCCTGGACCCAAGTCACCGGGGAATGACATTGATGTGTATCTCCGACCGTTAGTAGATGAGTTAAACGAGTTGTGGAGTCAAGGTGTCCAGACGTATGACACTTTTGCAGAACAGACGTTTCGATTGCATGCAGCGGTCTTGTGGACAATAAATGACTTCCCTACATATGGAAATTTGTTTGGGTGGAGCACGAAGGGAAAGTTGTCTTGTCCTACATGTAGTACTGAGACTTGTTCATTGTCATTCAAGCATGGTAAGAAAACGTGTTATATGGGCCATCGTCGCTTCCTTCCGAGGGATCATAGTTGGCGCAGGAAGACGGTAATCTTTGATGGTAAACAAGATCATAGGCCACCACCGAAAGAACTATCTGCAGAAGATGTGTTACAACAGCTGAGAAACATTGAAGAAGTTAGATTTGGTAAGGCACCGTACTTGAAGAAGAGAAAACGTACAATATTGGAGTACAACTGGAGGAAGAAGAGCATTTTTTTTAGTTGCCTTATTGGAGTCATCTGAAATTACAACACAACTTGGATGGCATGCATATTGAGAAGAATATATGTGACAATGTCTTTGGAACATTGATGAACATAAAGAAGAAAACAAAAGACAGTTTTAAGGCTCGATTGGATCTACAAGCAATGGGTTTAAGGAAAGAGTTGCACTTGCAACCACATGAAAATTCATATACTATACCAGTAGCCTGCTATACATTGACAAAACTAGAGAAAAAACGTGTATGTGAATGGTTGAACAAGGTGAAATTTTCCGACGGGTATGCATCGAATATCTCTCGGCGCGTAAACATTACGGACTGTAAGGTAACAGGAATGAAAAGTCATGACTGTCACGTCCTTCTGTAACGCCTACTACCGGTTGCGATTCGTGGATTCCTTAACAAGGATGTCAGTGCTACGCTGATTGAGTTGGGGATATTCTTTAAGGATTTGTGTTCGAAATCTTTGAATGTAGAGGTTATTAAACGACTGGAGAAGGATATTATCGTAATCCTTTGCAAACTTGAAAGAATTTTTCCACCTGCGTTTTTCGATGTCATGGTACACCTAGTGATTCACTTACCGCACGAAGCGAAGCTTGCAGGCCCAGTACAATATCGTTGGATGTATCCGATCGAAAGGTGATAGAACAATGATCATAAATTTTTTTTCATTCCATAAACTACGTATATCCATGTTTTCATGTCCTAAACATATTGATTTTGTGTACAGATACCTTCACACATCAAAACAATATGTGAGGAATAAGGCACGTTCAGAAGGATCCATTGCTGAGGCGTACATTGATAATGAGTGCCTGACATTTTGCTCCATGTATCTTCGTGGCATAGAGACTAGATTCAACCGAGAAGATCGTAATGCCGATGCAGGGCAGGAGCATGAACAAGGACTCATATCTGTATTCGCACATAACGTCCGTCCTTTAGGATCGGCGACGTTTCAGGATATGGACCCTCGGGATCTTGCGAAGGCGCGGTGGTATGTGTTGCATAACTGTGAAGAAATAGAGTCGTAGTTGGAGTAAGTCTTCGCACATAATTATTGTATATCTACAGACAGTTTTAATCTCAAAATTTCTTGCTTACAAAGTACCAATTGTGTATAGCGAACACATCGAGGAGATGAAGTCCCAATACCCTACAAATTATGATCGAATGCATCAGGATTTGTTTCCAGAATGGTTTGCAAAACGTGTAAGATTAATTTACCTTCTATCTCACCACACTTACAATATTGTTGTATTGCACAATATTTACACGTAATTTTAAATGCCTAAACGTACATTTATATTCTGTACATGATGATAGATGAAGATGTTGCGCGCTAGCAACTCTGCGGATGCGTCTGATGCGCTCTACTCACTGGCGTGTGGCCCTGATAGACGTGTATCTAGATATACAGGTTGTATTGTAAACGGGATTCGGTTCCACACTGAGGAGCGTGAGAAATATAGGACCACATAAAATAGTGGTGTGGTTGTGAAGGGAACACACGAGGAGGTCGAAATTGATTTTTATGGCGTCTTTCAGCCCTTATCCTGAGCTACGATAATAGAGCTGTCGGTCTTTGCTAAAGACCCTTCTGAGGTGGATGGATGGATGGATGTGTTTCTTCTTGGACTGATTTTTTTTCTCTTGGGTGCCTTGCTTTGGCTTCCCTTTTTCTTTCTCTTTTTTTCTCTTTTTTTTTTCTTTTATATTCTTTTTTATTCTTTTTTTTTTGTCTTTTCCTTTTGAATCCCTTTTTTTGTATTTTTCTCTTTTTGAATCCCCTTATTTGAAACACTTGTTGGTGGACGGAAATGATTTCTCAGAGATCTTAGCTTTGACCTCTTGACTTCAGCTCTATTAAAGTAACCTTTGATAAGGTCAGAATAACTTACCCGTGAAAGATCTTCACGTTGTCGGCGTTGGTTGGCTCAGGAAGATCCACCCCTCTCATGCTGGTGAGTCTAAGGGCACCTCCGGAAAGTACTTCTCTGACGATCAGTGGCCCGTCCCACGAGGGTTTGAACTTTCCTCTGGGGTCCGGAAGGTGCAACGGTAGAATCTTCTTCATAACCATGTCGCCTACCTTGAAACTTCTTTTTCGGACTCTCCTGTTGTAAGCCCGAGCGATCCTTTTTTGATAGCACTGTGAATGACTTAGTGCACGCATGCGTTTTTCATCTGCTAGCTGCAACTGATCGAATCTAGCCCGTTGTCATTCTCCTTCTTCAATTCCGCTTTCTAATAACACCCGTAGTGATGGTATTTCCACTTCGACTGGTAGAACTGCTTCCATTCCATAAGTAAGCTCGAAAGGAGTAACGCCTGTAGCAGACCGTACAGACGTTCGATAGGCCCAAAGCGCATATGGGAGCATATCTGACCAATCTCGATATGTCACGACCATCTTCTCGAGTATCCTGACGATTGTCTTGTTTGTGGCTTCTACCCCACCATTCATCTGGGGACGGTAGGGGCTTGATCGATGACGTTGGATCTTGAACTTGCTGAGGAAGTCATCCATCTTCTTGTTGATGAACGGGGTTCCATTATCTGTGATGATGGCATTGGGGATTCCATACCGGCATATGATGTTGTTCTTCATGAATTTGATCACCTGAGATGCTGCAATTGTGGTGTAGGAGGCTGCCTCTACCCACTTGGTGAAGTAGTCGACTGCCACAAGTATGTACTCATGACCATTTGATGCTTTGGGGCTGATCTTGCCGATGATGTCGAGCCCCCACATGGAGAAGGGCCAGGGGGTGGTCAGGTTGTATAACTCTGATGATGGGGCATGGATTTGATTCGCATGCTCCTGACACTTAAAGCATTTTCTGACGTGCTGGCAACAGTCTGTCTCCATGGTGAGCCAATAGTAGCCGAGTCGCAGAATCTTCTTTGCCATCATGTGCCCGTTCATGTGTGGGCCACAGATTCCTTCGTGTATTTCTTTCATGATCTTTGCAGCTTCTGTTTCATCGACGCATCGAAGGAGGATGTGATTATAGGATCGCTTGTAAAGAACTTCGCCACTAATGGTGAACTGGCCGGCCAAACGCTGGATGGTTCGGCGATCTGTCGCTGTTGCTGACTCTGGATACTCCTGGGTTTCGAGATATTGCTTGATGTCGGCATACCAGGGTTTGTCAGGGACAGCTTCGGCTTCTTCTATTTGCAGGCAAAAAGCAGGTTCTTCTTGAATTTCGACTGTGAGCTCCCATTCTGATGCTCCTTTTGGTATCTCGAGCATTGATGCAAGTGTGACGAGAGCATCTGCAAACTGGTTCTTGGCTCTAGGCATGTATGAGAAGGTGACTTCTTTGAATTCTTCGATCAGATTTTCAAGATACACATGATATGGTATCAACTTCTCGTCCTTGGTTTTCCATTCGCCATTGGCCTGATTGATGATAAGCAGTGAGTCTCCAAATACTCGTAGCTTCTTGACGCCCAAGATTATGGCTTCTCTTAAGCCAGCGATGCATGCTTCATACTCTGCCATGTTGTTGGTGCACTCGAACGCTATGCGCCTTGAGATAGGAATAGGGACGTCATCTGGAGAGTAGAGGATTGCTCCAATACCACTCCCTTTAGAGTTTGCTGCGCCGTCGAAGAATAACGTCCACTCACCTTTCTTCTTTTCTTCTTCTTCAATGAGCAAGAGATCTTCATCAGGGAAGAATGTCTTGAGCGGTTGATAATCCAGGAGGGAATGGGCCGCAAGATGATCGGCGAGGGCTTGTCCCTTGATTGCCTTCTGAGTGACATAGGTGATGTCGAACTCAGACAAGAGTAGCTGCCATTTAGCTATCCTTCCAATGAGTGCCGGTTTCTCGAACAGGTACTTGAGCGGATCCATGTGAGAGAGGAGGAGAATAGGGAATGCAATCATGTATTGACGGAGTCGCTGAGTTGCCCAGACTAGGGCGAGGCAAGTCTTCTCAATCGGGGAATACCTGGTCTCGTAGTCGGTGAACTTTCGGCTCAAATAATATATTGCTTGTTCCTTCTTCCCGGTCTCGTCGTGCTGGCCGAGGACACAGCCTATGGCTTCTGCTGCTACCGAGATGTATAGCAATAGTGGTCGTCCAGGAGTGGGTGGTACTAGGACTGGAGGATTCATGAGATATTTCTTGATGCGGTCGAGGGCGACTTGGCAATCACCATTCCATTCTTTTGGGACGTTCTTCCGAAGGAGCTTGAATATGGGCTCACAGATAGGTGTGAGCTGTGCGATGAAGCGGCTGATGTATTGAATTCTGCCGAGGAAGCCACGAATTTCCTTCTCTGTTCTAAGAGGGGGCATCTCAATGATTGCTCTGGTTTTGGTCTCGTCGACCCTGATGCCATCCTCGCTCACCATAAAGTCGAGGAGCTTACCTCCCATTGCACCGAAGACACATTTCTGAGGGTTGAGACGGAGCTTGTACTTTTCTAATCTGTTGAATAACTTCTTCAGATCTTCAAAGTGTCCTTCAATTGTGCGAGATTTGACGATCATGTCGTCCACATATACTTCGAGCTCTTTGTTCATCATGTCGTGGAATAGTGCTGTCATTGCTCGCTGATGTGTTGCTCCTGCGTTCTTCAGACCGAACGGCATTACCCTGTAACAGAAGGTTCCCCAGGGAGTGATGAACGATGTCTTCTCGCGATCTTCGACGGCCATCTTGATCTGATTGTAACCTGAGAACCCGTCCATGAATGAGAAGATTTTGTATCCAGCGGTGTTGTCTACCAGAGTGTCGATATGTGGCAAAGGGAAGTCATCTTTAGGACTGGCTTTGTTGAGATCTCGGAAGTCGATGCACATTCGAACCTTGCCGTCCTTCTTTGGTACTGGTACGATGTTGGCGAGCCATTCAGGGTAGTTGGAGACTACTAAGAATCCCGCGTTGTACTGCTTGATGACTTCATCTCGGACTTTCAGAGCCCATTCTGGCTTCATTCTTCGAAGTTTTTGCTTCACTGGCTTCATATCTGCCTTGGTTGGCAGATGGTGTACAATGAGCTCTTCATCGAGCCCCAGCATGTCTTCATATGAGAACGCAAAGTTGGACAATCTTGGAGCCAGGAACTCTATCATTTTCTGTTTCATCTCAGGTGGCAACGATTTTCCAATGCGTACTTCCCTAGGATCTCAGGCGTCCCCAAGTTTACTATCTCGAAATCATCGGCTACAACATTGGCTTTAGATTCGAACTTTTTGAGGAGATCCTCTAGTTCGGGAGCTGGATCATCATCTTCCTCATCCCGAGCTTCGTCTAGACCCATGAGCTCGAAGTCTAATTCGATGTCGAAATCATATGATTCGACTTCAAACTCATGCAACTCTTTAGACGAACTTGGCACACTATTGAATGCAGGAAAAGAAATGTCTTTTGGTTTTTGAGATTTTTCTGAAATTGAAATGCTAGATGTTTTTGGCTTTTGAAAGTTTTTGATTTTTTTAGATTTTTGAAATTCGTGGGACTTTGACCAAGCAGGCATTGCAGACCATGATTGAGCCCAACTTGTTCCAAAGTTCCGGTCGCTGCTTAAACAGGCGTTTTTTTTTGGAAGCCAGAGCCCTCAGATGGCTCTTTGGCTGATTCAAAAGTTAGGGGAACGGACGACCATTCAGGACCCCGCACTTCCTCCCCTGAAGAGGTGGGGGTTGATGATTTGGGCGAAGAGTCATGGTCTGGCCCAATGACCATGACTTCTTGCTGGTCGGGTTCGAGATCTGAGTCGCACTCAGTCCCTCCCGGGTCACTTACTTCGCATTGCAGTTCGTCTGGTTCTACAGCTAGACACAAGTTTGGAATCTGGACATCAGACCAATCTAGGGCTGGCCACTTCCCTTTCTTGGTCCAATGGATGGGCTGCTTCTGCCCCTGGCTGGTGATTGTTGATGTTGATTCTGTAGGGATGGGCAAGTCGTGTCCCTCGCTAATTGGTGCTGAGATGGGCAAGTTGTGCCCCTTGCTGATTGAAGTGGGCAGGTTGTGCCCCTGGCTGATTGAAGTGGGCAGGTTGTGCCCCTGGTTGATTGATGCTGACGTGGGCAGGTTGTGCCCCTGGTTGGGAGTAGGTGTTAGGGTAACCTGGTCCTGAAGCTGCTGTATTTGTCTTCCTTCTTCGTCTTCATCATTTCCTTCTTCTTCTGGAGGCTTAGATGGTTCGAGAATCTGATCCCATCGAATGGGGGGCCATGTGGCCCAAACTAGGCTCATCGGGAGGCCTTTGTGTAGTGCAGTCGGTTGATTCCTTCCTGGATCTTTGCAAGGTTCTCCTGGCTTGACGAATTGGATGGGTGAGCACCGAAATTTCTTCCTTCTCTTGTCCATGAAGGTTGCCTTGTATCTGAGTCCCCATTTGCGTTGATTATATATCAGTGGTACCTTTCTGGACTTGAAGTGATTCTTCATTCGATATTTGAGGCTCAGACGCTCTGCCGGTGAAAAGACACGGTCCACCCTTATCGGTTCTGGATTGGCGATAGAGTTCACAGTCTCGAATTCGAAACTGTGAAACGGGATGTCTTTTTCAGAGTGCTGGATATCGATGACCGGGATGTCTGGTTCAGTGGTAGCAGCATTGGAGGGAATGATGAGCTCCTTCTCTGCTTGGATAGAGATCACTTGATTTCCACAGATGTATTTCACTCGTTGATGCAGGTTGATGGCACAGCTCCAACCTTGTGCAGCCAAGGCCGTCCGAGCAGCATGTTGAAAGAGGCTGATATATCCAGGATTTGGAATGTGATGGTAGAGATTTTTGGACCTATCTGTACCTCTATGTCGACCTCCCCTTCCACTGATCGACGGGTGTTTGTCGAATGCTCTGACACATATGGTGCTGGGTCGAAATGAAGAAGGACTGATTCCCAGACGTTCCGCTGTCTTGAGTGGACAGACGTTTAAGCTTGAGCCATTATCGATAAGGACCAGCGGGACACAAAGGTCTTTGTATCGTAAGGCTATGTTGAGGGATCGCCCATGATCGCGTCCTTCTGGTGGCAATTCATTATCAGTGAAGGTGATGGCGCGCGGAGCCAGGAGTTGTCCAATCATCAAAGCTATTATTTCTGGTGCCGTATCAGAGGAGACGTGAGCATCGTTCAAGGTCTTGGCAAACATTTCTCGGTGTATGCGAGATGTACAGAGTAACTCCCATACTGAGATTTGTGCAGGGATTGACTTGAGCTGATTCGCCACATCGTATGCGGCTTCATTTTTGTTGCCGAGGCCTGAAAGGGCGCCTTTGGGATCTCCTCTGTTCTGATTATCTCTTCGGATACAACGCCCATTGGGATTCATGTTCCCCACTTCCGCACATTCTGGATAGTGCCATGGAACCTATTTGTAGTTTTCCTCCCTTTTGCCTTCTAGGACCACCGGTTCTTGCAACGGTGTTGGTGTGGGTACCAAATCTTCCTCGTATGGAGCTTTTGCCTTGAGAACTACATTGTTGCCTGTGCTGAAGGGGTAATATCGAGGCTTGTCTTCATAGATCACATAAGGTCGTGGTCCTGGCTTGACTGTTCCTGGGGCAGGAGGCTCCCATGGAATGAATACTGGTCCTCTTGATATGGCAGGAGGTTTCTCTGTTTGTCCCAGCTGCCGTAGTGTGATTGTCACGCCTCCGGGGTTTGCCCCTTGCAATACGACTGGCTCGACTGGAATAGCTCCTTCCAATACAACGGGTTCTTGTTGTTGATGAGTATAATCCTTCCATTGTGGATTGGATTGTTCTTGAGTTGCCCTTTGCAAGATGACAGGTTCGTATGTGGGCTCGATGTATGATTGTGCTCCTTCCAGGACGACTGGTTCCCAGCTTGAATGGTTGTAAGGTGCCCCTTGAACAACTGGTATATCATATGGAGGTGCTCCTTCGAGTATTACTGGCTCGGAGATTGAAGGAAGAAAGGGACCTGCCCCTTGCAAGATTGGAGGAGGATTTGTCGGCCCATAGGTGTAGGCATGAATGGATTGGATGGGGGAGAAGAAGCGATCGAGATGGTCCCCTTCTTCTATACTATTGACTGTAGGGCCACGAGACGAACTGGGGTCCGTTGGATGCTGAGGCAGAGGATTCTGAAGGATGTTGGTGGAAGCTGCTGGAGAAGTTCCAGGGACCGAGATAACGATCTTGCGGTCATCAATCAGGTCTTGTATGGCATTCTTCAAAGTATAGCATCGATCAGTGGCGTGGCCACGTCCTTGATGATAGGCGCAATACTCATTTTCTCGGTAGTTTGGTGGCAAAGGATAAGGAGGAGGCCTAGGTGTCATCAGAGTGAGTAACTGCTTTTGTACCAGCGTAGTCATGATTTGACTAAGTGGTTGACTGAGTTGAGTGAACTTCCTGGACTCCCTGTAATTCTGCCTGTTCTGGTATGAGTATTGGCCGTTTCCTCTGAACTGCTGCTGTTGTCGAGGTGGTTGTGGCTGAGGATTTGGTTGTGGCTGATACCGCTGAGGCTGATGCTGAACTTGATTCTGCTGATACTGTTGACGTCCCTATGGGGGAGCATGTTGATTTCCTTGAGCAGTGGTATTGATGTTGTTTACCTCTGTTGGGCGGGGAGGAGAACCACTGCGGTTTCCATTCCCGTGCCCGATAGGTCATCCTTCCACTCTGTTCCTCTTGACTGGAGTGGCTTGATGAGGCCATGGGGAGATCGTTCCGGCCCGGATCCCTGCTTCGACTTGCTCTCCAGCACGGATCAATTGTGAGAAATTCGCATATGGATGCGAGATGAGATATCCGGATATGCCTGGATATGTTGAATGAACAATCATGAAGATTTGTTCTTCGTCGTCGATAGGTGTTCGCATTCTGGCTGCCATAGCTCGCCAACGTCCCACATAAGCTGATAGTGTCTCATCACTCTTTTGCCTGAGAGCTGCAAGGTCGGCTCTTCTGGGTGCCATGTTGAGATTGTACGCGAATTTGTCGACGAAAGCCTGGGAAAGTTGTTCCCATGTCCTGATGCGGTGGCAGTCCAATGAAGTGTACCAATCTAGGGCATCGCCCTTCAGAGACTTTTGGAACAAACGTATGAGGGCCCCTTCATTTCCTGAGATGGCACTCAATTCTCCACAGAAGGCCTTGAGATGTGCTGTGGGACAACCGCTGCCATCGTATCTTTTGAATTTTGGAACCTCAAAGTTTTGAGGTACTTGAGCATCTGGGAAGGGACACAAGTCTCTGAACTTGGTCGAAGGTAGATCAATTCCTTGCTGTCGCTGAAGCTGATTTTGCAAGATCTGGAACTGCTCCCGCAACTCGTCCAGTCCTGAATGATCTGTTCGAGCGACTGGTGCCTCTTGGAGTAAGGCTCGTTCTTCTTCAGCATAGTGGTCGATGTCTTCGACCCTATGGGCTTGCTGAAAAGCAACCGCGGGTTGCTAAAATTGATTTGATGACTGAACTAGATTCTGATGAACTGGTGCTTGAAAGGACTGTGACTGAACTGGAGATTGTGCTGAAGGTTGAACTGGAACTTGCTGGAAATTAACTGGAAATTGCTGAACTGAAGATTGCTGGAAATTAACTGGATTTTGCTGAATTGAAGATTGCTGGAAATTAACTGGAATCCCATCTGCGGGGATGTGCTGGAATTGAAAAGTGCTCCTGTTTGCAGGAGGCTGAGATGCTGGGAAGTGACCCCCTTGTTGGGTATTCGCCACTGTCCGCTGATTGATGTGGGCTTGACACTGACCCCCGTTGTGGGCATTCGCCAGTGCTATCCCTGTTGCTGGAAATTGAATTGAAATCCCATCGGCGGGGATGTGCTGAAATTGAAAAGGTGTCCCATTGGCGGGGACATTCTGAGATCTACTGAGATTGTTGTTTGCAAGATTGACTGGAAGCTGACTGGATGTTCCTGCAACGGAAGTGCTCTGAGATGGCCTTGTCGTCGCAGGAAGATATTGAGAAGGATGCCCCATAGCGAAGGGCTGAGATGGCTGTTGTCGGTAGTCTTGGGCAAACTCCGATGGTTGCGCTTGATTTGAACTGGAGGCCGGAAGGACCCGGCATGGTTGCTGAGACTGCTGAACTGGGCCAACTTGATTGTTGGCTGCTGCGGTGGCTTGTGCTTGCATGAATTGCAAGAGCATTTCTTGCATTGCTCTCACTCCTTGTGCCAATTCTTGTATGATTGGCGTATTATCAATGGGCTGTTGCGCTGGAGGTTGCGCTTCGGTCATCTCAAGAGCAGGGAAGAGACGAGTTTCTTCTTCGTGGTCGGACATGGCTTGTTGAGCCCGAGTGCGGATTATGCTGCGGTAGGGAAGTTGTCTCCGCGTACGTTGAGCCCGAGGAGGCGCAATGGTGAGGACTG
Organism: Liriodendron chinense; assembly: GCA_003013855.2. Classification (NCBI taxonomy): domain Eukaryota; kingdom Viridiplantae; phylum Streptophyta; class Magnoliopsida; order Magnoliales; family Magnoliaceae; genus Liriodendron; species Liriodendron chinense. Next base: position 3,083,196 of record PVNU02001447.1, on the reverse strand, counting down.
TACTCTACTCTTTTTGGGTTTTGGGATTTTTTTTTTTTTTGGGATTTTCTTTTTTTTTTTTTTTGGGTAGAATGCTATGCAGATGAGATTGTATGAGGATTAGTGACTTTCAAGTACGGGAAGGATTCCGTTTTTCAAGTCGGATCACGACTAGTGGGACTAGTTTATTCCCCAGTGGAGTCGCCATTCTGTGGACCCTCGCCGATTTTCCGCGCTCTTACACGACGTTCTTCTCCCTTCCCCTTTCCTTTCCGAAAAGAAGGAGATGAGGATGCGTGAGTGCGAAATCGCCGTTTGTGCCACTGGCTTGCCTCGTTCTCGAGGGCTTCGTTTGGTTGTCGTATTAAGCTGGATATGTTTAAATGAGTTTATATAAGACCAGAGTCGCCACTAGCCAATTACTTCGAATCTACAGTCGGCTAGACCCTGTAGAAACGTTAGAGAAGAGAATCCGAAGATTCCTTCCTCTAAAATGACTCATGTTGATCTGCGGCCAGAGATTTAAGGTAAGGGATCACGGTTACAGGGTGGGAAGAGGTTAAGCACCCCACACACTGCCCGTACCAAAGTACGGTCTCTACTTCACAGAATCGATCGGATACTTGAAAGTCTAGTTTAATCCTCGTATATTCTCATGGATGACATGATGCATGAATGCGGGTCTGAACAGTAAGAGTTTCTGATGGGCAGGTTCCAATAACGGGCAAGCCCAGAGCGTACGCTCGAACTGACAGTTGCTTTATGCGAGATGATGCATGCTGTGTGCTTGAATATTTAAAGTGTCTATAGTGATATGTACGTGAATGCAGGTTTGAACAGTAAGAGTTTCTGATGGGCAGGTTCCAACAACGGGCAAGCCCAGAGCATACGCTCGAACTGACAGGTGCTTTATGCGAGATGCATGCGGTGTGTTTGAATAATCAAAGTGTTTGCAGTGAAGCAGGGGAGTTGGAAGAAAAGTAAATGTTGCACTTATGCTAGATGCAAATGAGATGATGCTGGAAAAGAGTAGCTGGGTGGACGGAGGTGTCGCAAGGATTGGCTTTGAGTGGCTGGATCAAGATTTGGATGGCTTGGGAGGCTTGGACCAGTGGTCAGGCTGGGCTGGACCAGGGCTAGACTCTCCTCACTCGGGCTCTCCTTGGTGGAAAAATGGGCTAAGGGGTGGATGAGGACTCGGACCGCACCCGGACTGGCTGGACTTGAAGGGATGTTGAAATGAGAAGGGGAGGGGGGTATTTATAGCAGCAGAGAGTGGCAGTTTGCGTAATTTTTTTCGGGTGGCCTGCTATGGGCCGCCCGTACGGCCGCTCCTCGGTTTCCAGCGAGTACGGCCGCTCTCTCGGGGCTGCTGTTTGACTCGCTGGGTCGACTCAGTGAGTTGACTCAGCGGGTCGACTCGGTGGTTTGACTCAGCGGGCTGACTCGGCGGTTTGACTCGGTGTTTTGACTCGATGAGTTGACTCAGCGGGTTGACTCAGCGGGTTAACTCAGCGGGTTGACTCAGTGGGTTGACTCAGTGAGTTTGACTTTTTTGGGATTTTTTGACTGGCTTTTTCTGGTAGGTTTTTCAGGGTGATGTTTAGGACTGGGTTGACTGGGTTCAGGCTTGAACTGGGCTATGTAATGGGGCTTATAAGGGTGAGTTTGCCTGAGTTTGAACTTGGGGTTTGGGGGTATGTTCCTCCATTCATCCAGCTATCTCTACCAACAGTGTAGCCGAAGGTGGGGTGTCTACAGGTACTAAAACTTTATTGAGCCCACCGAGAACGTATGTGGTTTATCCAGGTTGTCCATTCATTTTTTCAGGTCATTTTATGTGTTGAGCCCAAAATTGAGGCATATCCAAATCTCAAGTGGACCATTCCACAGGAAAATTGTGAGAATAATGATTTTCAAGTCCAACAGTGATGTTTATTTATCATCCAACCTTTTCATAAGATCACACAGATATAGATGAAGGGAAAAAAACAAATATTAGTTTAATCCAAAACTTCTCTGGCCCCCGAGAAGTTTTCAATAGTAAACGTAAAATTTACACTGTTTTCCTGTGATGCGGTATGCTTGAGCTTTGGGTATGCTTCTTTCTTTCTTTTTTTTTCTTTTTTTTTGGAATCTAAGCCCTAAAACTATCCCTTAAAATGGATGGATAGCGTGGATAAACTATATGAATGTGGATTGTGTCCTTCCTCGGTATGGATGCAAAGAGTCCAAATTGAGCTGTGGAGGGACCCACTATTATATATGTATCTGTTTATCTATGTTGTCCATCCCTTTTCAACGATCATTCTAAGCCATGAGAATGAGGTAGATCCAACCCTCAAGTCAGCCCCACCGAATAGTGAGCTTGGTTGAATTAAATGCTCCACAGCATTAAATGCAAGGGTCATCTTTGATATGGCAGACTTAAGCATTGGAACTGCCTCATTCTCAGTGGCTTAGAATGGTAATAGAAAAGGACGAACGACATGGATAAATAGATACATAATGGTGGGCCCCTCCACAGCTCAGTCCGGACGCTTTGCGTCCACACTAGGGAAGAATGCAAACTGAGTCCAAACTACATAAATCATAATGGCCCCACAGAGTTTACTTCTTGGCACGCAATCTGCTACCAAGCTGATTTTTTTTTTTTTCTCTTCATCCAGGCTTCTTTGACCTTATCAACATAGTTTGCATAGAAGTCCAACACGTTCCTTTCCACTAATGGGGCTTTTAGACGGAAGATGGAATCTACGAAAAGCTACAAGCCTACTCGTTCGTTGACTGGCTCGCCATGAGAGACACACGTGTCAAAATAGGAACACATGTGCGAGATCAACGCCACTCATCAGGTTTGGTTTGAAGCAGTGTTAACATGCCCCAACTAAAAGCTTTAACCCACGAATACTGCAGATGATGAACACAGACCTATGAAAAAATTGGACGGTTACGAAAGCACAGACCTATAAAAAAAAAATGGACGGTTACGAAAACGGAGGGAATGGTCTGCATTCATTGTAGGTTGTATGCATACGCACTAATTGATCTTCGACCGTTGATTTATGATCTTGACTTGACCAATAGGTTCCGGGTCTGACAACTTCTTGTTGTCTGCGGACGCGGATTGCCTGCGAAAGCCTTTCGCAGGCATCTCCTACGTTCGGAATATAGGTGGGGCCCACCGTGATGTTTGTGAGAAATCTACGCAGTTCAACCGTTTGTGAGATCATTATAGGCGTTGGGACCAAAAAAAGGGGATCCAAGACTCAAGTGGGCCGAAAACATGACGATTGAACTTCCACAGTTGAAATACTCGTGGGGTCACCGAAGTTTCGAATCAGGATAATCTTTGTGTTTTCAGTTCATCTCAGTAGCAATGACATTATGAACGGTATGGATGGCATATAAACATCACTGTGGAACCTATAGAGGCTTCAACGGTAGAAATTTCCTTACCCTTTTCTTTATTGCGGCCCACTTGAGTCTTGGATCCTGTTGAATTTTTGTCCCAACGCCTAAAATGATTTCACAAAACTGTTGGACGGCGTAGATTTCTGACAAACATCACGGTGGGCCCCACCTATATTCCGAATGCAGGAGATGCCTGCGAAAGGCTGTCGCAGGCAATCCGCGTCCGTCGTCTGCCTCCTCATTCATGGTGACCCTGGCGTGGCTGTTTAGGGTTTACAGAGATCTCTGTGATAAATCCAATACGTCCATTTGTTTTGAAAGACCACATTAGGATAGAATTCTAAAACTCAGGCTGATCCAAAACTCATGTGGTCTATACCGTACTAAAAAGTTGAGATTGAACACCTGGCGGTGATATAAGTTCTGTTTCGGGATCGGATGATATTTCTTACTACTCTTTATCTCAAAGTTAATAATTTTATGACTGGTTTGGATGGAATATAAACGTAATGGTCAGCTCCTGGAAGGTTTCAATGGCGGATGTTGTTGTTCCCACTGTTTTGTTGGTGTGGCCCACAGGAGTTTTGGATCAGCCTGATTTTTAGTATTCTCTCCTGGTGAAATCTTTCAAAACAGTTGGACGGAATTGATCTGACACAGCCATGGGAACAGAGATATCTCTGTGCCTGGGGTCAAAGGCAGAAAGGAAGATCAAAAAAAAATTTGAGGTTGATTTTCAAATTATATGTTTGGGAAAATAAAATTATCTTGAAAAATTATTTTGGTTGGAAACTTCAGGCTGGCATGCCATTCAAGGGGCATATTCTATAAACTGTTATTAAAGTATTATTATCCATTTCTTTCATTCATATGTGGTTCACTTAAGAAAATTATTTGGAAGAATTTCTAAGGCTAAGGAACGTGAACCAGATAGACACTTTATTTACATCCTAAATCAGTAAGTTCCACTTTGGCATGTATCGTGTGTGGTGCCTACCTGTCAAGTGCCTCAAGTGCAATATTTGGAAATAAAAATTAATATTCTTGATGGCTGCAACCCCATCCCACACTGTTGTTGAGAGAGCAAATAGTGCACCTTCATCAGATCGACGGGATAAAGCATAGGCAACGCTGTTTTCCTACCCCTTTTTGTAGACAATTTCATAATCGTACCCCATGAGCTTGGTTAGCCATTTTTGTTGAGCCGTAGTCAATATGCGCTGACTAAGGAGGTGCTTGAGACCGACGTGGTCAGTGCCTATAATAAAATACCTGCCTAAAAGGTAAGGCCGCCACTTTTCAACTGCATGAACTAAGGCCAAAAGTTCTTTCTTGTAGGTTGAGTAACCCAAGCTTTTGTTGGTAATGGCTTTGCTAAGGAATGCGATGGGACGACCCTGTTGCATTAGAACGTTACCAATCTTGGAACCGAAAGCGTCGCATTCGATGATGAAGGTTTTGGAGAAGTCGGGTAATGCCAAGACAGGGGCCTGTGTCATGGCGTCCTTTAATGTTGAAAATGCCGTAGAAGCTTCGATCGTCCATTGAAAAGCATCCTTTTTTAGGGGGGCAGTGAGAGGGCTACTAATTTGCCCATAATGTGGAATGAATTTTCTATAATATCCCGTCAACCCGAGAAACCCACGTAGACTCTTGATATTACTTGGTTCCGGCCAATCAACCATGCATGCAATTTTTTGTGAATCAGCCCATACACCGTCTATTGAAATGACATGACCAAGATACTCCACACTAGTGCTTCCAAAGGTGAACTTGGATCTTTTAGCGAAGAGTTGATGTTGACATAAGATTTGGAGGGTGGTGGTTGTAAATGTGCCTTGAAGATATTGTTCATCAAGCTTTGGAAGGTAGAGAGCGCGTTGATGAGGCCGAATGGCATGACTAGGAACTCATAATGCCCTTCGTGAGTACGGAAGACAGTTTTGGAGATGTTCCCTTCATATATTCGGATTTGATGATATCTTGATCGAAGATCTAGCTTGGTAAAAAATTTATCCAGCACTAAGCTGAATCCAAACTTGATCAAAACCTGCTTGCGAAAATTCCACTCTAGCCGGTCATATGCCTTCTCCATGTTGAGCTTAAGGACAACATTGTTTCAACGTACTTTTCTGCCAATATCTCTGAATAATTCCTATTCAAGGGCAATATTCTATTCAATTGAACATCCTTGAACAAACGCTCCTTGCTCCGCAGATATAATCCTGGGTAATAATGAGTTCATCCTATTTGCTAAGAGTTTGGAGAAGACTTTATAAATACAATTACAGAGACTGATAGGGTGGAATTCTGAAAACTTATCTAGGCCAGGATTCTTTGGAATCAAGTGGATGAGCATTGACATGAATGCTCTAGGGATATTACCTCCTTTGAAGAAAGCTCTGACCACTTTTGAGGATGTTCAAACCCACAATGTCCCAACATGCGGAGAAAAAAAAACCCCAAAAAGCCATCAGGGCCTGGGGCACCGTCCTTAGGAAGGGCCATCACTGCCTACCTCACCTCCTTAAGGGAAGGCTCACACAGAAGCACATCATTTTCTGCCGATGATACTGACAACAGGATCTAGTCGGGGAAGTCACCTATTGGCTCACATCCTTCCGTCGCAAACAGCTCGGAGAAGAAATTGATAGCCTTCTTCCTTAATGGCGGCTGGATCTAAAGTTTTCTCTCCATTCTTCAAGTGAATTTTTTAGAATCGCAGCCTTTCTTAAACGCTCATTAACTGAATTATAGAAGAAGGTTGTGTTACAGTCACCTTCTTCCAGCCATTTATTTCGAGATTTCTGTTTCCAAAAAACCTCTTCCATAAGAGATAGCCTTGCCAGCTCATCTTTTACTGCATTCAGGGTCTCTTGGTTCGCACTGTCCAGGAGATTTTGAAGTTCAGTTTCTGCTAGAACAATCTCATCTTCTGCTTGTTTAATGTGATTGAAGATGTTCCCACAGACCTCTTTATTCCAGGTTTTAATAACTTGCTTTTTTTTTTTAACACAACTTGGCCAGAACCCGATCTGGTTTGAACCCCAACATAACCCGACCCGGCTCGACCGAAAGCACACAAAGGTGCTACTGGTGTGTCTTTAACCTCAGACTAGCTGGTTGATAAACTCGGACTCAACCAGCTGGGCTACAGGCCCTTCCACAGTTTTAATAACTTGCTTGGTGCTTCTCATCTTGCTCATGTGAAGGTATATGGGGTGATCAGATAAGTTAGCTTCCTCCGAGTTCCAGGCTGCCCGAACCATCGGCATGAAAGATTCCTCTAGAAGCCACATCCTTTGAAAAAAAAAAGGTCTTGGAGAGCTTGGGGTTGCTTTAGGGAAAGATAGAAGGAGAGGAGCATGGTCTGAGTCCTCTCAAGGGAGATGAGAAACCTTGAAAGTCGGAAACTTATTAAGCCAAGCCATATTACAGAGGGCTCGGTCTAGTCTAGCCCAGATGCGAGCAGTCCTAGCTTGGTTGTTGCTCCACATAAACATATTCCCAACGAACCCTGCATTTAGTACCACTGCTTGATTAATGGTGTTAATGAATTTAGCTGAAGAATGGGAGCAACAATTGTGCCGACCAATTCTTTAAGAGGAATCTGTGGTCTCATTAAAATCTCTAGAAACAGCCCATGCCCCTGCATTAGTGTTGGCCAAATTAATCAAGTCTTCCCACAACCTCCTTTCATGAATAGTGGAACACTTAGCATAGACAACTGATAAAAAAATTTTATCTATACCTCCCTGAATAGGGATCTCAAAAGAGAGCATTTGAGTCAATGCAGCCATGGACTGTACCTGTAAAGAGCTTTTTGCCAAAAGCCAAATCTTACCACCTTCCATTACATTTGAGAATGATATGTGAAAGCCTAACTTGAGGCCAGTTCTTACCCACATTCCCTCCTACAACATAGGTTCTAAAATAGCAGCAATGCATGGGTTGAAGGATCTAATGTACCTCTTTAACGTCGTAATTGTTGCTAAATTTTCCACATCACGAGCATTCCATACGAGAATGCTATCCATCCGTAACAGATGCAGAATTCAAAGCCCGTCTATTAAGTCTTCTGAGTCTGTCCTCCCAAACCCACTGCTTAAGATTGTCCTCTGCAAGATCAGTCTGATGCTTCCTGATTAATCTTTTAACTTGAGGATGTGTAGGGGTCATGATCCTAATTAGATGGATATGACTCTCGGCAAGGGATACTTCTCGACGCCGTCCATGATGGGCGGTACCGAGCGCCGTCCAGAAGAGGGAAATCCGAAGAGAGGCCGACGTTGGGACCGAGCGCCGTCTAGAAGAGGGAAATCCGAAGAGAGTCGTCGGATTGAAGGCAACCGAAGAGAAACGACGTCATCAGATCAGAGTGTATGGCAAGAAGTAAATCGGTGGACGAAAAAGGGAGACGGATTCAGCCTGTTCGTGGGAAACATTCATTATGACTGGAGCCACCAAGACTTGCAAGAAATTTTTCAAGCGTATGGTGAGATTATTGACATCTTCATACCAAAAAACCCTTATTCTATCAAATCGCGTGGTTTTGCTTTTGTCAGGTACCGGTATGACGCTGATGCAAACAAGGCAAAAGGGGTCTTGGATGGCAAGAGGATAGACGGGCGGATCATCTCGGTCAGGGATGCTAAACCGAGAAGAAATAGGGCAGAACAGGGTAAGATACTGACAGAGGTGATTCCAAGGTCTTTGGTTACAGAGGCTCGTGGATGACCGGCTGTGACAGATCCAGCGTCTCAACCATCCTTTGCTCAAGTAGTAAGAGGGGAGCCACATCTCCAACGACATCAGGGCTACACAGAGAATCCTATTAACACAGGGGAAGACTTCACGACGATCGCAGATGAACCGTCAGTCTCCAGAAAGAGGAAGGAGCTAGAGCTCGGATTAGTGGGCACAGTGACAGATGACACCGTCTCGATAATGCAGCTTATCGGGGCAATTAGAAATTCCCGATTCGTGGCCTCGGTCATTGACGTATCAAGAATCACCCCCTCCAGGTTTCTAATGGTATTCAAGACAAAATCAGAACTAACTGATTTTCTGGCATACAAAGACTTACAAAACAAGATGGAACTGGTACAAGTGGAAGCGTGGACTCCGGATATAGTCTTCGGAGGCGACGGGGTCTGGATAAGGTTATTCAGCATACTAGCACACGCCTGGATTGAATCTACTATTCTCGATCTAGCAAATTACTTCGGTAAGGTGGTGCAAATAGATACAGTGTCGAGGTACGGAATCTATCAGATGTTCGCTAGGGTGAAGGTCTTGCTCAATCCGGGAGTTGATGCGAAAAAGGTCCTTAAGCTGGTAGTGGGGAGCAGATCATATCCAATCATAGCGGAAATCGAACACATTGCCATACCGGCAGGGATCATTGCCCGAGTGAGGCCTTCCATCCAGCTAGGGAATCCAGGAGAGGGAATGAGAAAGGCAGGCACATCAGAGAATGGAAGGGACTTGGAACACTACACACCAGGTATTTGTGGTTTTAACACAGAGGGAGGTGACATTTTCCACCAACCAGAGGGGATCCAAACCAGATGCCGAACAGATGTTTGTCAAAATGCTGCAGAGGAGGTGCATAACCAGGATCAGCTAGAAGGCAGATTTGAAACCACTAGAGCAGGACCGGACCCTTGCACACCAGATGTTTGCTGTTTAAACACAGCAGGAGATAAGATAGTTCGCCAACCTGAGGGGAACCAAATCACCAGCCGAGCAGAGTTTTGTCAAATGGATACAGAGGAGGTGCATAACCAAGGCCGGCCAGAAGGAAGACCTCAAACCACTAGAGCTTGGGTTGAACGAAATTTTGTGAGACAGGACAGAACTTCATAGATCAGATCCTCAAGTATCAGCCCTAAAGCAGCGGATACAGATCAATCAGACCGGTTGGAAAGGAACATTGAGAGGCAAAGTGAGGAAAATAATGCTAACAGGGAAGCAGAATATCAGCAGCAAAATGGGTATACTCAAATAGCATCAAAGGAGACACTATTACTTGGTGGCACGAGAGAATCACAACAGCAGGAAGTTGATGGGCAGGAACTATGTTCAGGTAAGTCCTCTGAAGAGGATTCGGAACAGATAAGCGCTGAGGTTTGCAAGGAACAGGCACAACAGGAGGATCGGGAGGGTATGATAAGGAATAGCGAGAAGCAAGAAGAACAAGGAAATGGCTGCACATTACCGAATACTAGGTGTGAAAAGGAAAGATGTAGGTCTCACCCACGCTCAGTAGGATGCAGCCCTCTAAGGCTGGAGGATTCATGGATAACATGGGGGGGAGGCAAACGATGAACGAGAAAATAATATAGATCTTGACAGAGTGCAAGGAGTGCAGTTTTCTGCATCAGAGAATACCCCGATCCAATTGGAAGATTCCCCTGGAGATGAGATCAGTTTAGCCGTGGATCTGTCCCCATTTTTTGATAAAGTGGAAATCGGAATAGAATACGCTACCGATGGGGCAGAGATGAGGGACGAGACGAATCAATGTAAAGAAATAGACCATAGAGTAACTGAAAAAGGAAGAACGGCAGGCCACAGTGATCAGCTACCCGTGAACACACAACGCCAAGCTAAGGGAAGACAGCTAAACTTGAGTAAAGGGGTGGAAAAAGCAGCAAATGGGGAGAGGTCTGGGATATTTGTCAGGGAACGCAGCGGTCGTCTAAGAAGACTTGACCGAAGGGCTATGAACTCAGGCTGTGTAACTGATGGATAAAGCCATCGTATGGAATGTCCGAGGTATAGGAAACGAGGCGTCAGTCAAGACTTTGAGGCGCTTAATCAAGATCAACAACCCGATGATGGTTACGTTGCTGGAGCCTATGCTCAGGGAGGAAAAGAGAGTGCGAACGGGTCTAAAGTTGGGTTTTCACCAATCTCTGTCGAATGGCGAGTTGGGAGGGAAGATTTGGATTTTCCATCGCAACTATCTTACTGTCAGAATCATCAACAAGACAGACTAGATGGTAACTCTGGAAATTAGTGATCAACCTCTTCCGTCGCCAATGCAGATTTCGATTGTGTATGCTAAGTGCAGTAGAATTCAAAGGAAGAGTCTTCGGGATGAGATGAAAATCAGGGCAAGTTTGCAGTTGGGTCCGTGGGCAGTTTGTGGGGATTTCAATGCGGTGTTGGAAGCTTCAGAGAGATTGGGCAGCAGGAGAAATGATGACGCTAGCTCAGCAGAATTCATGGAGGCATTGAATGCGGCAGGTTTGATGGACGCAGGGTTTACAGGTAACAGATTCACATGGAACAACAATCATTCCGGGAACACGCGAGTGTGGGCTAGGCTAGATAGGGCGGTGTATAACACGGCATGGGCAGCAGCTTTCCCTCGTTTCAAAGTGTCCCACCTGCCTAGAACCAACTCAGACCACGCTCCTCTTCTCCTTGCCTTCCCTCCCGCTTCAGGTGCCGGTCCGAGTCCTTTCAGATTTCAAAGACTGTGGCTCCAGCAAGATAGCTTCATGCAGACAGCTAAAGCTGCTTGGGAATCAGATAATTCTCCCCATCCCATGATAAATTTGATAGTTAAAATGAAAAGGCTCAAGCAAGTTCTGAGAGATTGGAACAGGGAGGTGGTTGGAAATGTGATGCAGAAGATTCAAGAAGCTGAAAAGTCTATATGTAACTTGGAAAGTGCTATGGAAAATGATCCAGACAGTCAATCAGAAGCATCCCTTGCTGCAGCTAAACAGGAGCTCACAAGATTAGAAGCCATGGAGGAAATCTACTGGAAACAAAAGGCCCGAAACAACTGGCTAGAAGAGGGGGATCGCAACACAAAATATTTCCATCTTGTAGCTAACGAGCGCGCAAGAAGAGCCTCTATTCAGAAGATCCAGCTGGAATCGGGTGAACAGATTGCTGTTATTGGTAGGATAAAAGAAGCAGTCAACTACTTCTCTATGCAGTTTAAGACAGAAGAAACGGCCCCTCTAGGCAGCATTCTGGAGTCCATTCCGGCCCTAGTGTCAGCCGAAGACAACACAGCGCTGCTGGCTGATCCGACGCTGGAAGAAGTGAGACAGTCGGTTTTTGCAATCCCAAAGGATAGTGCGCCTGGGCCAGATGGCTATTCCGGAGCTTTTTTCGCTGGCTGTTGGGATTTCCTGGGTCAGGACCTGCTTCAAGCAGCGAAGTACCTCTTCAAGAGTGGTGGAATTCCCAGGGCTTTCTCTTCCTCGCTCATCTGTCTCATACCCAAGAAACCGTCCCCTACCAAGTTTGCTGACTTTCGGCCCATCAGCCTGTGTAATTGTATCTACAAAATCCTTGCTTCAATTATAGCAGCCAGGTTGAACAAGTTGCTTCCGAGAATCATCTCTCTAGAGCAAGGAGCCTTCATTCAAGACCGATCAATTGCGGAAAATATCGCCCTTGCTCAAGAGATGTTCAGAGATATCGACAAAAAATCTCGGGGTGGAAACATAGTTTTGAAGCTAGATATGGAAAAAGCGTATGACCGGGTTGAATGGGGCTTTCTCTCAGCAGTTCTTGCAAAGTTTGGGTTTAGTGAAGCATGGAGGTCTCTTGTCGAAAAATGTTGGAGGAACAGTTGGTTCTCAGTCTTGATCAATGGGGAAACGGCGGGCTTCTTTAAAGCTTCGCGTGGGCTGAGACAAGGAGACCCGTTGTCGCCTAGTCTCTTTATCATTGCAGGGGAGGTCTTTAGCCGTGGTTTGAGACATCTCATGGAAAGAGGATTCTGCCATCCTTTCAAGACTAGTCAGGTGTGCCCAATTGTTTCCCATCTTCTCTACGCTGATGACACTATTCTTTTTCTGAACGGTAGCAGTGCGTCCCTGACAATGGTGAACAATTTTCTATCCTCCTACCAAGCCATATCAGGTCAAAGGGTTAACCACTCTAAGAGTGAGTTTTTCGTTTCTGACAAGATGAAAATGCACAGGATTCGAACCATAGAAAGGGTGCTGGGCATCCGAAAATCAGTGGGATCCCTAACTTACCTTGGAGTGCCTATCACCAAAGGCAGAAACAGAAGAGCTGCGTTTCAACGTTTCATAGATAAAATAGCTTCTCGAGTGGCGGGTTGGCAAGGCCGTTGCCTTTCGCAGGCAGGTAGGCTAACTTTGATAAAGCATGTTCTGAGTGGGATCCCTATGCATGCCATGGCTGCGACAGTTGTTCCAGCTCAGGTGATTAAATGTATGGAAAACATTCTAGCAGATTTTTACTGGGGTTGGTCGGATGGCAAGAAAAAACTGCACTGGGTGAACTGGAACAGGCTGAAAACTCCCAAAGAAGAGGGTGGCCTCGGCATCAGCAAGCTGAAAGAAGTAATGGTCGGGTTCAGGTGTAAAATGGCTTGGGCAGCTAGATATGGCAGTGCTGAATCCTTGTGGGTCAAATTCGTTCGTGCCAAATACGGATGCGAATGTGTTAATGGGGAAACGGCTCCAGCGATCCGCTCTCCATCCCCTTTTTGGTCATCGATTGCTAGACTTTTCCCGGAAATTGATGACAAGGCCCGCAGGCTGGTGGGAAATGGAGAGTGCAATCTTTGGAGAGTTGACTAGACGGGCTTGGGTAAGCTCTCGCAATGGGCGCTCAAGGACATCCCAGAAGTTGTTTTCCATCTGAAAGTCAAAGATATCCTTAACGATGATGGTTTGAAGCCTCACCACCATCTTTCGGATCTGCTTCCTCAGATTGTGTGGTCGCACATCAGTGATACAGGTCTATGCACCTCGCGTAGGGAAGATAGCTGGGTCTGGCCTCTCGATTCCTCTGGTCTCATGTCATTCAAATCAGGCAGAGCCTCTAACAGAGCATGTGGCGCCCGAAAGGACTGGGCAAATTGGGTTTGGCATCACAAACTGCCCCCTAAGATATCCAACCTGGTGTGGCGGATCATCCATGGGGCTATACCAGTTGACGACAGAATTCAGACGAAGGGTATTTACTTAGCTTCCAAATGTTCCTGCTGCTGGACAGACTTGCTGCAGCGCCCCCAATCAGAATCCATCTCCCACCTATTCATCGCTAGTGAGCTCGCTAGCAAGGTATGGAATTTCTTCATGCCTCGTTTCGAGATTGCCCCGTGTGTGGATCGATCAGTGTTGGGCAGGCTCACGCGTTGGTGGTCAGTCTCTGCCGCTAGAAAAGATACTCGCGATGCTTCAGCAATCACCCCCCTTTTGATTCTGTGGGAAATCTGGAACACCAGGAATGCTCGTAGATCAGAGGACTCGCGGGAGGAAGCGGTGCATACAATTGGCAAGATAAATAGGTGGCTATGCAGGATCTGCCCGCCTAAGCCGTGTGAGGGAACGATCTCCGTGGATGTCCCGCCCATGAACGATAAGGCCAGGAGCTCTGTCAAATGGCAGAAACCGCCAGCAGGTTGGACCAAATTGAATGTTGATGGTTCGGCTAGGGGAAACCCAGGAGCAGCAGGAGGTGGGGGAGTTTGCAGAGGTTCCAGAGGAGAGATTATCTTCACCTACACGCTCGGCTACGGTATAGGATCAAACAACGAGGCAGAGATAAAAGCCATGTATGACGGAATCCTTCTTTGCAGGCAGCAAGGTTTGGACAGAGTTGAAGTGGAGAGCGACTCGCTCATGGTGATTGATACACTGACAGATCTCAACAAGAAAATCTGGAAATGGTGGTATTGGAAGGAGAGGATAAGCAGGCTCATCTCCACAAGAGAATTCACAATCAATCATGTACCTAGGGAAGGGAATTCAGTGGCTGACAGGTTGGCACGCTGGGGAAGTGAAGCTCAACTCAAGAAGAATTTTACCAGTTTGGCTAATCTGCCTCAGGAAATCCGTGGTCTCATCTTCCTCGACAAAATCGGTCTTCAGAATCTCGCTATCCATGAGGAGGTTCAACAGTCTTTGCGCAGCCCCTTCCACCTTCGAGATGGAAGGGTAGTGTCTTACGATAGGCAACCTCGAAATCTTTTTGTTTGAGGTTTCCCGAATGAGTGTCTGTAATTGTCCGGGCTGTTGCCTTTTGTGAATAAATTTTTTCTTTTAAAAAAAAAAAAAGTTAAAAAAAAAAGAAGATGGATATGACTCTCTTTATGAGGATAACTACTAAAAGTGGGTGTAGCTAGGTACATTCATTAAGGTTCATTGATTCTTTCATGAACCAATAAGAAATTCATGAGGTTTACTGTAACACCCCAGATTTTCCTAAGGTGGCTTTTAAAGTATAGAATAGCATATTATGTGTAAATTTCGATTAACGACAATTTTAATTTATTTTTGTGAATAAGTAATGATTCATGATTAATTCGATATAGATTCTTTTATAAGATATACTTAGAATCATGCATAGAACCTTGTAAAACCATTAAGTTTCCCAAAAGTTTTAGATTAAAAATAACTATGATAATGCCCTTGGCCCACCCATATTCACAATTTCTGATTAATCGGATAAGTAACTTTCGAATCCATCCGGAAGGTAGGCGTAGTTTTAGGTGTGTATCAATGCCATAAATTTAGATTTTTTTAAATAGCCATTAGATCATGGAGATCTTAACTTAGGAGAGTTTGAGGCCATTAATTGAGGAAGCTAGTCGAAAAAGCAACTATACCAAACTAATCATCTTAGTAGTAAACTTTTATCCTAAAATTTGTGTGATGATCCAATGAGTATAAATATGAAATCTTGAGTGCCCAAAAATGTGAATGACTCACCTTAACCTAGACCTTTGATATCTAGTTCATATAGTTCCCATGATCTGATTGATGTGAAATTTTATACCATGCCTATCTATCATAAATGAACAGTTTATGTCGAATTTCATCCTTTAGATCATAATATAAATGTCCTAATTAGTAAATCAGCCCCTTAACCATTAATTTTAATGTCCATCGAGTGAGGAAAGTGTATGGTTAGTTGTAGTCGAATATTTTCCTTCGTGTGAGTGACTTAGATTGTCATATCATAGACTAATAGTGTGATTTGAGTGCCCCACCTTGGTAAACTTCTTTTTTAAGTACGAAGTTATCTTGCTTTAGGAAATAACCAAGTACCAACTCCTTTCAAATCTAGGCCTCTCAATTAACCAACTTCCCACCGTCAATCGCAACTCAAATTTGGAACATATCTTAGGTTCATATGACTACGAGACTTTACAAAATTTGGACCCCGATCTATAATCCTGCACCATGGAGCCACCAAGCCAGCTCCTTCATTTTTCGCCAAAAGTTAGAATTTCAAATCTAGGTCATTCTTACCATCAATCAATCATCAAACTTTGTACAATCATTTACATATCATGAGTACACGTTTCTCCTAAATTTGGGCCCTGATCATCAAGTGTGGACCGTTAATTGAGATCAAGTCCATTTTGGTACCCGCCAGACCATTTTTTAAAATCGGTCAATCTAGATTTCAAATCACCATGAAAATTATATATTCCAACTCTAGTCTTTGTGCCTAACACAATGAACAGATTAGAAATCATTAAAAATACCCCTTAATCATGTTTTGATTGTGTCATGGTGAGATTAGGAGGTGTGTATGCCACTTCATGTAAAAAGGGTAGTGCGCACGACCCTAGTCCTTCTCCCTTCTAAAAAAAAACTCACACCCACCCCTAATTTTCTAGCCCTACATGTCTAAGAGAAAGAGAGAAAGAGAGAGAAAGAGAGAAAGAGGGAGAGAACTCGCCCGCCCGCCGATCATCTTCTTTTCCTTCCTTTGTCATCAATACATGTAGTCATCTTCAACCATTCCTCGTGTTACCGTAGTTCATGTATAGATCTTCCCCATCAATTCTACCTAGGATTTTCATCTAAGGAGAAGGTGAGGATTTCCTTTAAGCCTAGTTACAATAATATCGAATTATATGTTGATTCTATGCTTAGAACCTATGGTTTTATTGTGTGATTTTTTGAAACCGTGCTTGTTGAAATCTCTTAATGTGATTATGATTTGTATGGAATTCCTTGATGTGTACTCTGAATTTTGATATATGTGAACCATTATTTATGCTTAGGTGTTTGGAAAAAGAACCATGATGATGTATGTACTTATGTGGAGACTATGCTTAATTTACGTTTCTTATATGCTCATGATGATTGATGTGTTGTATGATTCGAGATTTTCTATATGGATGTTACGTTAATGAACACCCCTTATTTTGTATACTGATGTAACCATTTGATGTAAAGAGATAAAGCCCGTACGAGGCTATGTTAGGTTAACATTACCATGTGGGTATTTTTGGACGAATATACCTTATTGTTTTATGGTGAGAGTCGGCATTACCATGTGTGTTATTGAATGAATATGCATTGACATTGAGAATTAATCGTTGGCATTACCGTGTATGTATTGTTGGTTGTATATGTCATGATGTTGAGTTTAGCACTACCGTGCGCATTATTGGATACGTGCCAAGGGATCCTTGTTTGATATGTTACTTGTGATGGATCCTTTGAAGAATGAGATTAGTGAATACGAGAATTTTCATAAGTCAGGGTTGGTGGTATGAGACACTAAGCCTGAGCTGTTGGCCTATGCTGGGAGACGAGCCCCCCATAGGGACCTTGAACTTCCTTGAACTAATTAGGGTAAGGAGTGATCATTAGCCGTGAACATCGTTTAATTGGCTAGATGCTAAACTTAATTAAAGGTGAAACTAATCATGTATTCACTAAACCCGACTTGGTGGGTCAGCCCCTCGGGCGTTAGAGAAAGTGTGCATAAGGCCATTTCTCTCGCTATCTAGTGAAAGTGTACATAAGGTCGTTTCACTAGTTGGGTTTTGAAGAGTGAGAAGAGTGACTAAGGTCTGTCCTAACTAGAACCTTTGGTGACTAGTGGCTAACGAGTAGAGTGGAATTGGTCCCGTTTCATTTGGTCAGGGTGCCTTAGCCAGAGCATGTATATCATGCATTGCATTAAATAAGATTTTATCATGTATGTTTTGATTTGGGTATGATTATGTTTGGATATTATTGTGCTAATCTTAGGGAGTAATCCTCACTAAGTTGATTGCAAGCAACTCACTCGCTCCTGGGACGGTGTTATAGAATACCACCAGATTGTGTAGGTAACGATCCATTAGACAAACTCGATGTACAGATTAAAGTGTATGAAGTTTCATGGCAGCTAATGGCGGATAATGAAATCGAAGCAGCTTGAAGATGGATTATGTTTATTGTCATTGTAGAGTAGATTTATTTCCACGTAACTTGAATTAAATCTCTCATAGAGACCAGAAAGTGGAACGTTATGTTTAATATGATTGTAATACATTATGTTAAGAACTTAGAGTAGAAAATTAAGAATTTTAACTTTTATTCCCATCATTATGCTATGAATGCCATAAATATGTGAAATTAAGATATGTGAATGGGAATATGCTCCTAATATATTCAGGCTAACACCCGGGAACTCAGCCCATCTTGTTGTACATGAGAGTTGAAATTTTGGGGCTTTACATTTACTTAGTGACATATTTATGGCTAGATCTATCAGATCAAAGACTCATCAAGTTATTTTACCATGGACCCTGGTACTCAAAAGATTTTAAATAGCTTTTTGAAGGTTTTAAATAATTAAAGTTGTGTTAATGGTTAAAACTGTTTTAGTTGCACTTGATGATAATCTAATGGCCTAGATCTAGTGACCTACCATTTGATTAGTGTGGGATATAAATTTTAGTTGATAGCCCTAACAGTAAAATGATTTAGATCATACCTATATATTAGATATTCAGCCATTGGCACCATGCCATTCCACACCTAGCCAGAGCATGCAAAACAAATAGGAATAAAATAGAAATTAATTTCACAGTCAGATTAATTTTTCTATTGTGGGCCGCTTGTTGAAACTCCCATATATTAATTTGTAGCGGAAAACTACACCACAGGGAAAGTTCTATGTTGGTACGTGTTGATGAGTTTCGATGTGCAGGGCTCTTCACACGAGCGTGGAATTAGCACCACTCTCACCAAGAATTCTGAAAAATTAGAATAGGCGGAATGGTATGGAGCAGATTAGGTGTTACCCGGGTAACACCTATGTGGGTATTACCCTCACCGTGGGGCCCACCTTGATGATTTGTTTTATATCCATGCTGTCCATTCGTTTCTACATACCATTTTAGAACATGATCACAAAAATTAAGCATATCCAAATCTCAGGTGGACCACACCTCAGGAAACATTATTGATTGAATGCCCACCATTATTAAAAACTTCCCGGTGTCCACTTTAAGCAGATCTATAATGTTTATTTTCCATCCAACTCATTGATAAGGTCAAACAGACCTGGATTAATGGTAAATACAATGATAAGATTGATCCAAAACCTTTTTAGCCTATAAAAATCTTTTAACAGTCATTCATAACCTGTTCCAGTGGCTTTGTCAAATGGAGATTTGGATAAGCTTAATTTTTGGAATAACATCCTAAAATGGGCTGAAAAAACGGATGGGAAGTGCGGATATACAACACATTACTCAATGTAGACTCCATTTTAGCTTAAAAAACGGATGGGTGTTGTGGATATACAATATATTAATCAGTGTGGGCTCCACACGGTATGAGTAACACTCGCTAAGTTGTTATCCGGGTAACACCTAATCCACTCCCCACTGTCACATATGAGCACCAAAATCCAGATGGTCCACCACATGACATCACATCATACTGGTTGAAAGCTCATAACCATCCATTTGGTTGGACACGATAAAAGACCAGTCAATGGTAGAAATTCAACGACCGATATCAAATGGATTGGAGCATCAGCTACGTGTTCTTTTGGGCATTGATTCATGCACAGCTGTCACATACATTGAATAGACTTAAAACAGGCTAGAGTGTCAGGAACATACGACTCATGTGGAGAAAGTAGTGAAGGGAGAGAGAAACACCGGAGTGATTTCGGAGAGGGGTTTTGGTAGGGTGAGTGGAACCCTACCACATAAGGGTAAGGTGGCTTATTTTCACTCCCGAATTGCATTTTAAATGATGATCTGAACCGTTGATATTTTTTATTCTATGCTACTCAGTCTATGAGAAGGAACTGTTGATCAGATCACTGTGTAGGAATATGAACGTTCAAAGGATCATATTCAAATCCATGATTCCATGGTCAGGATAATCAATGAGTTTTTATTATAAGAATAAAGCTTCTGTAGAATGATATTGAGAATATGAACTGTTCGTATCAATCTCTAGTTGCAATCTAAGGGTATAAAGCAGCCACCTTAATCATACTATGGTAAATTGTTGGCCTTTTAGGACTGAAATATGAGCAGTTGGTTGGTGAAACTTATGTTTTTTAATTCTCAAAATTTGTTCCGAAGTATATTCCAATTCTTTGCACTGCATACATTAACTGTAACCATATACTACCATTTTTATTTATTTTTAGCCACTTACTACCATAAATGGCTTTGTGCATTGAACAAGTTCTTACCATTTAGAGAGAAGAGGCATCAAGTCCAGCTAGTTAGAGCATAGAGTATGGTCCGCCCGGATGATGGCTTCCTACCTATTAAATGCAAGTAAAATCCAACCCTTCCAATGCCACTAAATTCTTGTGAAATATCATCCAATTTTGGTCAGGTATTTAAAGTTCTTTCCACTGCATATACTACTATAGATGTTATGTGTGTGTTCAACCTCATTTTTTGGTTCATAACCTAAACTGATCTGAGAAATGGATGGAGGGCGTGGATAAAACCTATACATCATGGTGGGGCCCCCAGAGCCCTGCTGGATGGATTATTTGTCCAACGGGCTGGACGCAATCTGCTTCCTTCTTTTTAAATGGTCACCAGTCTAGAGAGTTGGACCATCAGGTATGGTCCACCAGGGTGACAGATTCCAACCTGTTAATTGCCAGTAAAATCCAACACTTCCAATACGCTCTTTTGAAATGTCATCCACTTGCTGTCAAATATTTAAGGGTCATTGCACGGAATAATTGTGGGGAAGAAAAGTCCACCAACCTCTTAAAGATGCTACGCATGCATTGAACGAGTAACTATCTTTTAAAGAGGAAAGGTTTCAAGTCTAGCTAGTTGGACCAATAAAGTATGGTCCACCCAGATGATAGCTTCCAACATATTAAGTGCAGGTAAAATCCAACCGTTGCAATAGATTGGATCCACCCTGATTATAACCCAAAGAAAAATCATCCTTATATACTTATCCAGTGAACCATTTTATAAAAAATAAATGTCCAGCCATTTATAAATAACAAAATACAACAGTGATCCATTCGATCAGTGGATGTAACTGATTTTTTCGTGAGGTAATCTTCATCATTGTGACAACCTATTGGTCAGGTTGGATGTTACACAAACATGAATGGTTCTAACTTTAATAAATTTTTCCATTAAAGTATTGATTTACTTTTTATTAAAATCAGGAAGATTTTAAAATCGGTTGGAGATATTGAAAATTATGCAATAATATTGTTAGGGCCCGTTTGGTTGGCATCTGAAAACTCGTTTCCAGCCTAAAATCCGGATTCCACCATAATTCTATTTTAACGGGTGTGTTTGGTGGCAAGTTCCAGTCAAAACAGGATTCCGCCAGGAAACCTAAACGGACTGGAACTGGGATTAGTGGAAATGGTGTGGGCGACTGTTTCTACGGAGAAAAAATTTGCTACACCAGTTAGCTACGCTATCTACACCGGGTGTAGCAATGAACCCACCATGATGTATGTGCTATATCCACTCCGTCCATCCATTTGGCGAGATCATTTTAGAGCATGATATGAAAAATGAGGCAGATCCAAAGCTCAAGTGGATCGAGCACAGAAAATAGTGGGGATTGAATGCCAACCATTAAAATTTTCTTGGGGGCCACTTGAGCTTTGGATCTGCCTCATTTTTGGCATCATGCCCTAAAATGATCTCACCAAATGGATGGACGGCGTGGATATAGCACATACATCATGGTGGGGTCATTGTTACACCCGGTGTAGCTAGCGTAGCTAACTCGTGGGTGTAGCAAAGATTTTCTCGTAGAAACTTCTACGTAAGGGAGAAAGAGGCAGAAGCGAGTGTCACCACCTCTATATATGCGTTGTACATCTATAATGTATGTGTTTTATATCCACACAGACCATCAATTTTGAGAGCTCAATTAAGGACATTGGACAAAAAATGAGGCAGATCTAAATCACAAGTGGCCCACACCACAGGAAAACAGTGTTGATTGAACATCGAACATTAAAAACTTCCTAGGGCCCACTATAATGTTTATTTGCCATCCAACCTGGCCATCTATCTTGCAGGACTACAATAGGCCAATGGTAACGTTTTCATGCAGATCTGAAGCCCAAGTGGGCCATGCCACAAGCAATGGTTGGAAATTACACCGTTTTCAACCAAACAGCAAGTTCTGAATGAAACCTGGGTTACACTCTAGTTTCTACAATTTTGGATTCCAACTGTGGAATCTAGATTTTCTCTAAAATCTGAATTCTGCAACCAAACATGCCCTTAAGGGGATATTGGGATCTTTGTTCACACGCTATTTAGATAAGTAAATCCCTTTTACAAGGGAATTTCAAAGCCTGGGTATTTGTCACAATGTTATACAGTAGACGTACTTTGAGCTAAGTTGTTACCATTTAGAGAGGAGGTATCAATTCCAGCTAGTTAGAGCATAGAGTATGGTCCACCCGGATGATGGCTTCCTACCTATTAAATGCAAGTAAAATCCAACCCTTCCAATGCCACTAAATTCTTGTGAAATATCTTCCAATTTCGGTTAAGGCGTGTTTGCCGCACGGGATTTGGTGGGATTCAATGGGATTGAATGGTAAAAATCACTTTTTCAAATCCACCCCTTGTTTGGTTGTGATTTTTGTTGGTGATGGATTACGCTTTGGAAACTATGTCGGGATTCTCACAATCCCACCCATTGTGGGAGCAAATCTTGAAAGGGAGAAGAAATCGGAAGCAAATTATATAACGGTGCATCACCAAGCTCTATGGTCCCCACTATGATATATGTATTATATCCATACCGTCCATCCGTCTATCGAGATCATATTAGGCCATGAGCCCAAAAATGACACAAATCCAAAGCTTACGTGGACCAAAAGTAGTAAGTACAATGGCTACTACCGTTGAAACCCTCCCAAGGCCCATCATGATGGTTATTTGTCATCAAAGTTGTTCATGAGATCACACATACATAGATGAAGGTAGGAAAACAAATATCATATTGATCCAAAACTTCTATAGCCCTCAAGAAGTTTTCAATGGTAGACGGTTAAAACTCCACTGCTTTATGATGTGCGGTCAATTTGACATTCAAATATGCCTCATTTTTTGGCCCATGCCCTAAAATGATCTCGTAAAATAGATAGACGGTGTGGATATAATACATACATTGTTGTGGGCCCCACAAAATTGGTGATGTAAACATAGTGTCTTCATCCCAACCGGTATCTCATCCAAACCTCCTCCACCTGCCGCTGGTGGGTTTTCACTGCTGCTAGCCAAACATGGCATGTCGTAGAATGGGATGGGATGAAAATTTTTAATCCCATGACAACCCCTGACGGCATGTAATGATTACTTTCAAGCAATCCCACTCCCGTTTAATCCCACCTAATCACGTGCGGCAAACACGCCCTTAGGTATTTCAAGTTCTTTCCACTGCATATACTACTATAGATGCTATGTGTGCATTGAACCTCATTTTTGGGTTCATAACCTAAACTGATCTGAGAAATGAATGGAGGGCGTGGATAAAACCTATACATCATGGTGGGGGCCCACAGTGCCCTGCTGGATGGATTATTTGTCCAACGGGCTGGATGCAATCTGCTTCCTTCTTTTTAAATGGTCACCAGTCTCGAGAGTTGGACCATCAGGTATGGTCCACCAGGATGACAGCTTCAACCTGTTAATTGCCAGTAAAATCCAACACTTCCAATGCGCTCTTTTGAAATGTCATCCACTTTCTGTCAAACATTTAAGGGTCATCGCAATGGAATAATTGTGGGGCAGAAAAGTCCACCAACCTCTTAAAGATGCTACGCATGCATTGAACGAGTAGCTATCTTTTAAAGAGGAAAGGTTTCAAGTCCAGCTGGTTGGACCAATAAAGTATGGTCCACCCAGATGATAGCTTCCAACCTGTTAAGTGCAGGTGAAATCCAACCGTTGCAATAGATTGATCCACCCTGATTATTACCCAGTGAAAAATCATCCTTATATACCTATCCAGTGAACCATTTTATAAAAAAAAATGTCTAGCCATTTATAAATAACAAAATACAACAGTGATCCACTCGTTCAGTGGATGTAACTGATTTTTTCATGATGTAATCTTCATCATTGTGACAACCTATTGGTCAGGTTGGACGTTACACGCACATGAATGGTTCTAACTTTAATAAAAATTTCCATTAAAGTATTGATTAACTTTCAATAAAATCAGGAAAATTTTAAAATCGGTTGGAGATATTGAAAATTACAGAATAATATTGTTAAGGGGATATTGCAGTGTGGTCCACCGGATGTTTCAATCTGCCCCATTTTTGGGATCATGCTCTAAAATGATCTAGAACAATTAATGGACGGCGTGGATTAAACACATATATCAAGGTGAAGCTCGTACAACACCTAATGCAATCAAGGTTAAAGGCAATGGTGTCTTTGTCTGACGCGGTGGCATAGGAAGTTCTCGTAGTTGAAAACTGCATGGAGCACAGATGCCCATTGCAAATCCACTCCATCAAGTTTTAGAAGACAACAATAAGATAAGGCACAAACTCATGTGCCACACCACACCGAAACAATGGTAACAGAAACGTCCACCATTGAAACCATTGAAAATTCCAAGAGATCCAAACCGTCCATAGGGTTATTACCACTCAAATAAACTGTAGGCACAAATATCATCCTGGTACGAAACTTCTGTGGCCCCCACAAAGTTTCCAATTGTGGGCGTTTAATCGATGCTGTTTCGTATGGTGTGGCCTACATGAGTTTTGGATCGGCATGATTTTTAGAATGATTTTCAAATGTTGTCTTTCGAAACTGATGAACGTAGTGGATTAGATTTGTTACAAGAATCTCTGTGGGCTCTACACAGCTTCCAACTACAGGAAGTCAGGGGGGCACGGTAATCCGCCTCAGGTGCGACATCGGCTTCACCCAACATGGTGCAGCCCTAAACGTGGGGTCCACCTTGATGTTTGTATTGGATATCCATGAGTCCATCTGTCTTGTCAGATCTTTTTATGACATGAACCTGAAAATTACGCAGATCCAAATATCATATGGACAATATCACTGAAAATGGTGCTGATAGAATGCCCACCTACCATTAGAAACATACTAGGGCCCACCGAAATGCCCACCATAATGTTTATTTTCCATCAACCTATTGATAAAGACACAAACTTTGATAGGGAAAAAATAAATATAAGCTTGATCCAAAACTTTTGTAGGTCACAGAAACCTTTTAATGCTAGGCGTTCATCACCCATGTTTCCTGCGGTATGGTGAGATTTGGATCTACATCATTTTTAGGCACACACCCTAAAAAGATCTGGAAAATTGGATGGACAGCGTTAATTAAACATGTACATCATAGTGGGGCCTACAATGCACCGACCAATAATGACACGCTATTGGCAGGGTCAATAGAGCACAACAGGTATCACAGAACGGAACATCTCTACATTGATACCAATAAAGGGGGTATCACCCAGCAATAGGAAGGTGAAAAAGGGCGTATCATAGAATGGAACACCTCTGCATTGCCTGATCCAGGGCACCGCCAAGCAGTGATTGCGGTATCAATACTATCGGTCGATAGTATTGATATCGCTGGACGGCGATACAAAACCCCTCTAGAGACACTAAAAATTTCCCATGTTCCTGCGTATCGACGATATTATCGACTGATCGATATTGATAATATCGTGCGATATATCGATATCGCACGAGATATCCGCAAGATATCGGCAAAATATCAGTCGATATCGTAAAATATCGACGATACCTGGACAATATTGTCCAGCCGCACAAGAATCCCCTATTTTTGGGGAAAAAAAATATGATTTTTTGTTCGATTTTCTTCTAGTTTCTCCTCTCTAAAAAAAAAATTAGGGCTTAAACTCTACGAAGGGGTCATATTTTGTTAAGTCTACTTAGTCATTTTCTAGGTTTTGTTGAGTCCTCATATAGATCTAAGCCATATTGGGTAACTTGCATTGCATTGAACTAGGATAGTCAAAATGCATTTGTAGGATAGCCAGTCAATTGCATCATTTATAGGTATATTTCTCAAATCTCTTGCTTGTTTTACGTTGTCAATGAATTGGTTATGCTTTCATTAATGTCTTCTTACATTTATCTATCTTATAGAATCAATTTAAACAATAGTTACATCAGTTCAATCAGACAACGCATAACTTAGGATCCTTTTACAAAGGAACTCCATTATGTGGACTTTTTTTTTTTTTTTTTTTTTTTTACATATTATGATTTAAATGTGTATATTAAGGTCTATTTTAACAATCCCTGAAGTTTCATTGAAAAATTCAATCAATTTTCCAATGTTTCCCCATGTTTTCCAAAAAGTGTGATACATTACCCGATACAACCGATATATCCCTAGCGATACGCGATATATATTTGTATCTTATGGGGGCGAAACGTAACGCGATATCAAAACAGCGAACACTGCTGCCAAGATACATGGAAGCTGCTTGATCAAATGCCACTGAGGATCTTGTAGAGAACACCCAACACATGGTAAGGGAGAGGGATGCAAAGCACGTTTCAGCATCTCCTCCAGTAGTTATTGCTAAGACACCCACTGTAGCCGATGTCTCCCCCTCTCAGCATGCAAGTGCCCCTTGCTATATGTGTGGAAAGTGTAGACAAGAACAGGAGCGAACCTCCAGCCACTCAGGAGAACAAGGAGAATGAACCTGCCCTACCAGGTGCTTGCTCAAATGTTAGAGCTAACATTCCTAGCCTACCTTGCGATGTTAACCCAACGGTATGTGTTCAACATTTTGATACTCCAGTAATAGAAGCTTTCCCTTGCATCCCAATATATTCCAAGCAGCATGACGCCCTCGAGGTGAGCTTTACTTCACCCATTTTTCCATTTCATCCCTTGGACACTAGAGTCACGGGAGCTAGGGACGGAAACATATCCAAGGTGCAAGGGAGGGTTGGTGAAGGGGAGAGAAGATTGAGTGCCAAGATTAACACGATGGAATGGACATCTATTCTTAATCAAGATCAAGACATTGTGGCCAAAAACTTGAAAACTCATATTATCAGGTCAGATGGTTTTACAAGAAGTCCTAGGCAGGGGAAACTTAATTTCAGAGGTGGAATGATATAGCTGTGAATAATCTCATGTCAGAACAAGAAGATTTTGGCATATCAGAAGCAGACCAATTTACCACCCAGCAACTACAAACATCTAATCATGAAGGCTTAAAACTATGGGTAGAAATTCAGGGAGACCCAGAGCAGATCTTGTTGATGATATGCAGTCGGATTCTTTTGCCCGATCAAAAGGCACAACGCCATTCATCTTCATAAGGAAAAGAGGCAGGCACAATATGCAATGATTTGATTAGGTAAATCAGAGCAACGATTTGATCAGGTAAATCAGAGCTAAGAAAGTGAAGGCAAAAGGGCTAAGAAGATTGGATCTATTTTAAATGATTAGCACGCTATCCTAGAATGTGAGAGGCATTGGAAATGCTCAAAGAACGCGACATCTAAGGCGCCGGATTAAGAAGCACAAGATAACGATTCCGCTGCTTTAAGAGCCAATGATCAGAGAATCCAAGAGGGACAACTATGGCAAGAAAGCTTGACATTCAAAAGGAGATTATGGAAAAGGCAGCGGAAGGAAAGATTTGGGTTCTCCACAAAGACTATTTGCAGGTTGAAGTTTGCAAACATTTAAACGGTAGATTTCCCTCAAGATCAATATGGATGGATTCACCCCAACAATCTTTGTTATAGTTGTCTATGCCAATTGTGATAGAGATCAGCGAAGATTGTTGTGGGACGAGCTGCATAACATTTCCAGAGCTATTATGGGCCCATGGATGCTGTGTGGCGATTTTAATGTCACTGTCAGCCCAGAGGAAAGGCTTGGAGGTCCTTAATCTGATACTACAGCTATGGTGGATTTTCGGGATGTTATAAATGATATGGGGATGCTAGATGCAAGATTCTCTGGGCCATCTTTCACTCGGTCTAATAACAGGTCAGGTCGGAGTCGCAAGTGGGCGAGACTGGATAAAATGCTGATTAATGCTGACTGGTTAAGGGATCTTCCTAGACATAAGGTGGACCATTTAACGAGAGCTCACTCCGATCATTCCCTAATCCTTCTTAGTTTTGAAGATGAAACATACAAATACCCCCAACCATTCTAATTTCAAAGAATGTGGATGCAACATGAAGATTTTCGAAGGGTTATCGAGGAGAATTGGTATACTGAAGTTGTAGCATCTACCATGATCAAGGTTTTTCTGAAAATGAAAATTTTAAAAAAGGCGCTTAAGGATTGGAATAAATATACTTATGGGGATGTGAATATGAATGTGCATAAATCAGAAGAGGAAGTGAACAAGGCAGAGCTAAATCTTCTAAATTTTAGATCAAATAACGACTCTAAAAGACTGCACTTGGCACAAGCTACACTGAAAGAAGCTCTTCTTCAAGATGAGATTTTCTGGAAGCAGAAATCCAGGAACAACTGCTTTGCGAAAGGAGACCGCAATACGAAATTCTTCCACGACACAGTGCTAGACAAGAGGAGGAGATTGGCTATCAGAAATATCAAACTTCGGTCAGGAGAGACTGTTGACAAGATGGAAGAGATAGCAGGATAACGTGTTAATTCTTGTTCCCCTGATCATTGGGCCCACCTCGATGAATATATTATATATCAACGCCGTCCATCCATTTTTCCAACTTATTTTATAGCATGGTAAAAAAAATGAAGTAGATCTAAATCTTAGTTGGACCACCGCACAGGAAACAATGGGCATTAAGCGTCCACCTTTAGAACCATCTTGATGTCCCACCATGATGTTTTATTTTGTCCAACCTATTTATAAGGTTACAAAGACGTGGTGAAGGGAAGATACTAACATCACCGTCATCCAAAACTTTTGTAACCCCAATAACGTTTTATCGGTGGGAGTTCAACCCCTACCATGCTGTCCACTTGAGATTTCCAATTGCTTCATTATTTAGACCATTCCCTAAAAAAGCCGATAGAGAGAAGCTTTGTGGCCCTCACAATGATTTATGTGTTTAATCCATGTCATTTAGCTATTTTAGACCATTATTTTATGGTATGTGCCCATCCAAATGTCAGGTGGACCACATCACACACGAAAACTTGAAATCCTACACAATTTTAATAACTTGCTTGGTGCTTCTCATCTTGCTCATCAGAAGGTATATGGGGTGATTAGATAAGTTAGCTTCCTCCGAGTTCCAAGCTACCCAAACCATCGGCATGAAAGATTCCTCTAGAAGCCACATCCTTTGAAAACGAAAAGTTCTTGGAGAGCTTGGGGTTGCTTTAGGGAAAGATAGAAGGAGCGGAGCATGGTCTGAGTCCTCTCGAGGGAGATGAGAAACCTTGAAAGTCGGGAACTTATTAAGCCAGGCCATATTACAGAGGGCTCGGTCCAGTCTAGCCTAGATGCGAGAAGTCCCAACTTGGTTGTTGCTCCACATGAACATATTCCCAACGAACCCTGCATCTAGTAACGCTGCTTGATTAAGGGCGTTAACGAATTCAGCTGAAGAATTGGAGCAATGATTGTGCCAACCAATTCTTTCAGAGGAATCTGTGATCTCATTAATCCCCGCATTAGTGTTTGCCAAATTAATCAAGTCTGCCCACAGCCTCCTTCTATGAATAGTGGAACAATTAGCATAAACAACTGATAAAGAAATTTTATCTATACCTCTCTAAAAAGGGATCTCAAAAAGAGAGCATTTGAATCGATGCAGCCATAGACTGTATCTGTAAAGAGCTTTTTGCAAAAAGCCAAATCTTACCACCTTCCATTGCATTTGAGAATGATACGTCAAAGCCTAACTTGAGGCCAGTTCTTACCCGCATTCCCTCCCACAACATAGGTTCTAGAATAGCAACAATGCATGGGTCGAAGGATCTAATGTACCTCTTTAACATCGTAATTGTTGCTAAATTGCCCACACCACGAGCATTCCATACGAGAATGCTATCCATCCGTAACACATCCAGAATTCAGAGCCCGTCTATTAAGTCTTCTAAGTCTGTCCTCCCAACCCCGCTCCTTAAGATTGTACTCTGCAAGATCAGTCTGATGTTTCCTGATTAATCTTTTAACTCGAGGATGTGTAGGGGTCATGATCCTAATTAGATGGATATGACTCTCTTTATGAGGATAGCCACTAAAAGTGGGTGTAGCTAGGTACATTCATTAAGGTCCATTAATTCTTTCATGAGCCAATAAGAAATTCATGGGGTTTACTTAGTAACATATTTATGGCTAGATCTATAAGATCAAAGACTCATCAAGTTATTCTACCATGGACCCTAGTACTCAAAAGATTCTAAATAGCTTTTTGAAGGTTTTCAACAATTGAAGTTGTGTTAACGGTTAAAACTATTTTAATTGCATTTGATGATAATTTGATGGCCTAGATCTAGTGGCCTACCATTTGATCAGTGTGGGATATAAATTTTAGTTGATAGCCATAACAGTAAAATGATTTGATCATTAGTACATTCATGGATAAGAGTTTAGCAGCTTTCCTTCACAGTAGTATAGTAAGAAATCTATAAGGTAGCAAAGCACTATATAGTGTGCGAAAACCTTCATTTTCTCCTTATACAGATCCTATTCCCCTAGAAAATAGGAGCCTTAAGAGACTTAGAGGGAGAGGGAGAGGGAGAGGGAGCTTTGGACGCCCCGCCTTTTGGGCATCACTTTGTAGAGGGCGTAGAGAGATAGGATCCCATATCTCACATTCTTCCACTTGGTGTTGTTTTTCTTCTTGTCCATACATACCCGCATGTGGGATGAACCTTTAGATGACACATGTCAACCCTCGACTCTTATCAGAGAATCTGACAATAGCTCTCCAAATGACCATCAGAGGATAAAAACAACGTTCACGATTTCTCTCCATGAATTCAAGATAGAAAAATGGCTTGCTAAAGAGTTGTAAATGACACAATGAGTCATTCATAATTTATTCCATTTTAACAAAGATACATTAAAGTATGGTAACATTTGAAAGGGTGAAAATGGTGATTGCAGCTATTAAAACCGTTTTTTTTTTTTTTTTGTTATTTTATTTAATGGGACAACAGCTTTCCTGCTCAATGCAAATACAGTAAGTTTCAAGCATTCACCCAAGGAAATTGAGGAGAGAAACAAAATTGTTATTTCTTAAACAAAATATAAACTAGTCTTTGCCTAATTCACAAACCCACCCATGTTATTGAGTGCCTTAATCCCTATCGAGGATCTAATTCAGTAATCGTCACCTCATTTATGGAATATTGTACTGAATTATTTGTAGGTTGTTTGGATTCATTTTCTGGCAAATTATTCGTGGGATGTTCGTATTCACTGGCTGGTAAGCTAGAATTGCTTGCAAGAACATCTGTCCAAGTCCTACTCTCAACAAAGAATGCTGGTGGGGATGGGACTGGGAGGGTTATAGAGTAGCTATTGAGCATGAGAACTACTGTTGACATGGGGAGCCTTTCAGCCCGTTCATCCTGCACACAGAGCAATGCCATATGAATGCTTCGTAGGACATCACGTGTCGGGTAGTGGTTGCCAAGCGTCGGATCCACCAACTCCAATGTGGTTCCTCTGGTCCAATGTTGCCATGTCTGTTGAAAACCCATTAATGTAGTAAATCTTCAGCTTAATGCATATAATGAGATGAGGCTGGCTAATCTAGCATGGGCATAGCCTTTCTTACATGCTTCCACATGTCCCAACATGGCGCACAGGTTGAATATAAGAATAGTGCATTAGGTGGACCTTACAGTGTAGATGCCCTGGCCCAACAAACAGGCTAGACAACTCATTTAATGGGGAACACTGTATAGAAAATGTGTAGCTAAAACCTTCTTGATTTCACTAGCCATTTGTTACATAAATGCTGGACCTCCGTATGTTTAGGCCAGCAAATCTACATTGGTTTGGGCCACTGAATTGACACCTTAGATGCTCCACCTATGTGACACATCTGCACATTTAGATTTGTGCGCAAGTCGAGGCAGTTTGAAAGAAAATTACAATGTAAAATCACACTTACATAGCTTAGGAGGTCCACAGAAGGTCCAGACTCAGGAAAACCTGCATTTCTTCGCCCAGCTACAATCTCAAGAACTAAAACGCCGAAGCTAAAAACATCTGATTTAGTTGAAAACTGCCCATGCATGGCATATTCTGGTGCCATATATCCACTGCATTCATTCCACAATCCAACTGTTGTTATTTTTAAATTCATTCTATGGACATAAAACAATCCCTTCTATGAATGGCTTTCAAATTCCACTTCCGTGGTTATTGTCCAAGATTAAAATGAGAAAGGAATTGAAAATCTTCAACTTACTAAGTTCCAGCAATACGACTTGTGTTTCCCTGAGTTTGGTCCCCTCTGAAAAGCTTCGCCAAACCGAAGTCTGAAATTTTAGCATTCATATCAGAATCTAATAAAATATTGCTGGCTTTCATATCTCGATGAATAATCCTTAGTCGTGAATCTTCGTGTAAATAGAGAAGTCCTCGAGCAATCCCTGTGATGATCTTGTACCGTGTTTCCCAGTCAAGTTGAACACATTTGATTGGATCTGTCCTTCCATTGAATAAAATGAATAATCAATATAGATAATAATCTGTAAGCATATTAAATTATGTGGTATAAAATCCTAGTGTCAGTTTGAATAATTCTTTCAACGAATTTAAAGAGAGAGAAGGGAATAAAACAAACCAAATAGAAAGGTATCAAGGCTGGTATTAGACAAATATTCATAAACAAGGATCATCTCTTCCCCTTCTAAGCAGCAACCAAACAGCCTTACTAGGTTCCTGTGCTGAAGTTTTGCCACCAATGCTACCTCATTTTTAAGCTCGTCTAATCCTTGAGAGGATCTTCTTGAAAGCCTTTTCACTGCTATTTCTTGGCCGTCAGATAGCTTTCCCTACAGAAATTTAAAGGAAACTTAAAAACCATGCTAAGGCAAATGCATGCTTTATAATATAAGGCCATGTTTTGATGAACAAGTGAATCAAATCTCAGTTGGAACTGCAAATGTTAGTGGTGTATCATAGTAGTCTTCAAACTGTATTTAAATACCTTTCAAATCTTACTTGAAAATAACCCAATCACGATTGTACTATAGACTCTCAACATGGATGCTGATGAAATTACAATCTGGGGATGGCCACTTTATTAGAAAAAAAAATTCGTAATTTAATTCAACGATGAATCAAAAAACACCCTGCAAAAACTAGTAGCTGTTAGAGGATAGAGATGTACACAGCTGACATGTACGTCTGTGTAGATTTAGATAGTTTGAATTGTTTAGCTACTAAGATATTGCCTCTCTCTTAAGTTTCTCTCCTTGTACATATAATGTATTGTTCATAAAGCAAAACAACTAAAGTTTTCACCATGTAGTTTCTAATTCTATCATGATATCAGAGTCTAAATGCCTTTGATCCTTAAATCACTTTTTGTTCTCTGTCATCCACCGTCTATCTTTGCAACTTTCTCGCACATCTACCCATCAATCTGGTATACTTTACAACATTCACGAATCCATCTTCTCAATTTCGGCCATAACACATTCCCTCCACGATGGAAATATATTTAAAATTTCCACCATGTAGTCCCTAATTCTATCAATAACAACATTGTTCAAGATGGGTTACGTATTACCTTGTAAACAGGACCAAACCCGCCTTCCCCAAGCTTATTTTCATCGGAGAAGTTATTTGTTGCAGCTCTCAGCATATCCAAATCAAATAACTGGAAATCGGCACTAGGTATCTCATCCTCATCTTGGCTATCTGCGAAGAGCACAATTCATCAACAGGATTATGAAAATCTTTTCCAACAAAAATTAAAAACGAGGCCAGATTCAATTCCTGTGCTGGTTAGACCGTTGGACTATACCTCCGGTCCAACTAGCACAGGAATTGAAAGTTAATTAATGAATGTTAATAAATACAGAGGTAAATAAGGAAAAGGGATTGCTCAATCGAGTAGGCTCCACCATAGTGTTTATGTAAAATCCACCTCAACCATTATGTGAGTCTTCCCATGTTAGGCCCAAGGCCAAAACCTCAGCCCCATGCTTAATTCATGTGGACCCCACTATTAGAAACATCATACAAGGCAAAGATCACCCTCTAAATTGTTTCCCTTGGTGCGGCCCACATGAACCACAGACAGGACTGAATTTTAAGCCCCAAGCTTAAGTTTTAGTGTGTCATCTAATGGTTAGAGTGGATTTCATACAATCATCATAGTGTATCCAGTTGGGAAACTTTTTTATATTGGTTTGGGCCACTTAAATCATGGTTCAGCCTAATTTTTTTTGCTATGTGCGTAACATGAAATTACAAATCTATTTATGAGAGTAGATCTTACATAGCCATCATGGTAGGCCTTATAAAAAAATTAAAGGTGGGGAGTCAAGTCCAACTGGTTGGACCATAGTTTGCAGTACACCAAGTGGATTGGTTCCAACCTATTAGGTGCCTATGACATCCAATCCCCCTAATAGGTTGGCCTCACAACAGGGAACAATTAATACAAAAATCAGCGCCATCCAAAGATCCAGTGTACCACACTTGCATTTTGCTATTAATCAATGGCTATACACTGTTTCCTATATTGTGGCTCACTTAATGATTGGATATGGCAGATTTTGGCATTAGGTGATCCTCATGGCCAACCTACTAGGAGGATTGGATGTCCTAAGCACTTAACAGGTTGGAAGCAATCCAACCTGTTAATATGTGTGTGTGTGGATAAGTGTATTTAGACCATATTTATAGTTGTTTGACTGTAATTTTCCTAAAAATATATTAGGAATCCAGAAAGACTTGGGTGATAGAAAGTGCATATCATTGACTTGGAGAATGCAAGAAGTGGGCCCTACACCTAATCTTAAGAATCACTTTACCCCGATGATCAAACCATCCAATAGGCTTGGAATTACTCAAACGTTCCTTGAAAAGAAAAAGAAAAAAAAAAAAAAAAATACGTACCTAAGAAATAATAAGAGACAAAATAGATCAGTACATTCATTGAATTGGAAAAGCTCGGATCATTTAAGAAAAAAAAAAAGATGGTCCATAATGAAGGGCCTACTTCTGATTTCTCCAGTTTCAATAGTCACTTTGATCAAAGAATCAGATAATACATCATAAAATAAAGCATTGGACTCCATGATATTGCTTAAAGTTATGGCAGTTTCATCATCCTAGAAAAATCACTCAACTTCCACTGATCTCAAGTTACTTACCAATTTTCCTCTTGATCGCTTTCCTCCTCTGTAAGCAAGTGCAGATGGTAATGACTGCAACCAATGTTAAAACCACTGGGATGGCAATGGCCAGAACTGTTCTCGTTTTGTTGTCATTTCCTGGCAGAAAAAAAAAACAAAAAAAAAAAAAAAAATCATTTTGTAATAACCCATTAAATTTTACTTCTTATTGAAAAAAATTTAGTAGAGAATAGAGAGGAATGTTCATTTCATTTTTTTGGTGCTCCTCTCTCACACGGTGGAATCTTAGCATGTGTGAGAGATCGATGCCCCTCATTAGATGCCTCCATCATGAAGATTACTTAATGGATTACTTAAATCACGCCCATCTGATCCATTAAGTGCTCCCCTCTTGGGGTTACCCATTTTATGAGTGGCTGAAACTAATTTTTTTTTTCGAGGTGATCTTCACAGAGATATGCGCCATCTAACGAATTGGATAGAATAGAAGAAGCTAATCTTACCATCAGCATTAGATGTATTAGTGGAATTTGAATCCTCATGGGGTGGCGTGATGTAGGAGAAGAACCCCATGATCGAGGGCGTGGATCACGCACCTTCCTGCGGGAGATAGACAGGAAGAAAAACAAGAGAAAACTAAGGAATTTCATATTTTGGAGTTTCAACCCAAACAGGAAATTGTTATTCCCGTTTTTAGATTTCGGCCCAACTCGTGAGACCCATCTTGATCATTTATGATGATCCGTTCCATCCATTTGTAGAGCTACTTGACGCCGAGAAAACCCAACAAGTTTGGCCCACTACTACTAATATGGAGAATCTAAGCCGACCATCTTGAAGAGTACGTCGATATCAGTAAAACCACAAAGTTTTGTGGCAATCAGATATGTGGATTGGTCGTATCAGCAGAAGGAAGACGATACCCTACAGGCACTATACAGTTAGCGCAGATTTTTCTATTTCTTTTCTAATTGTAGGATTCTTTTCTTCCTTTGTAAGTTAGTATTAAGTACGAATTTAGGATTTAGTTTATTATTTAAAGCAAGGTAATTATGTTTTTTAATTATTCATTCAATTATCAATAAATCAATTATTTGGAATTTATTTCCTTTTTTTATCTTTTATTTCTTCTCGTGGATTCGAGAACTATCGGTTAGGGAGACGGTGATCAACCTACCACGTCCTCCCTGCGTCAGATTCATTCTTCTTACCTCCTGCATCAACATGAATTTACTTTTATTTAAAGTTAGCCCTAGATAACCGACTAATTAATATCTTTGCTTAAAATAAATAATTTTCAACGGGTAAGGATGGAGGTCCATAGGCTACCATGAGGTCAATGCCATTTAAAGCAATGATGAATTGCATAGGCCTGAGATCGACTATTACCATGGTCATTCGCTTGAGAAAAAAAAAAAAGAAGCCTGTTCTCTATGTTTGATCCAAAATGTTGATGGATGGTACTCATGGTAAATGGCGCATGCAATAATAGTTCCCAATACTAAAGTCAGGAGCTACACAACATGGCTATTCATATGCAATGGGAGTAATAGCTAGACCCGGCAAAATTCGACCCAACCAGCTAACCTGACCCGACCCGACCCATATTTTTCTAGTTTAGGGTTGGAAAACTTGACTAAAATTCAATTTTAGGGTAGAAAAGACCTGACCCAGATTTTTATGAGTCGGGTTAGGGTTAAAGGTGACCTGACCCGACCCGACCCGACCCAACTTGAATCATATAGGGGTTAAGTAGACTATTATGTATTGATTTTTTTATTAGTTAAATAATACATAGTTTTTTTTTCTCACACACCAAGGTAGAAACAGTCCGCATGTCTATCAATTTAGTAAACATTACGGTGGGCCCTAAGACTATTATATATTGATTTTCTTATTAGTTAAATAATACATAGTTTTTTTTCCCTCTCACAAACCTTGCTAGAACGGTCCACATGTCTGTTAATTCAATAAATTGGATCCACATGTCTGAAGCATCATCCCATTACTCTAACTATGTTGATGCCTAAAGAGGTATGCTTTAAATCTACACTCCATTCTATTTATTTATTTTTCTCTTTCAGTATTTACGTAATAGAAATACTCTATAAAAAACCTCGGTGTGTGTTTGTGTCTATATAGTGGTACTATGAGGTCTACCTCATGGGAAGAGCTGTGTGGGCCCCACATATCAGACATCAACACCGTGCATTTGATGGGTCCCCTATAGGTCATGGGATATCCCAAAAATCATCCGTATACAGAACTCAGGTGGGCCATACCATCTAAAACCATGTAAAGACATGCCTAAAACATCTAAAAGCACTTGGTGAGGCCCACACGAGTTTTGGATGCGGCTGAAACTTGGTCTGACCCCTCATCCAAGTGGGACACATACAATGGATGGGCTGGATTTGTGAATCACATCTCAGTGGGTAAAAAAAATGATCATAAAGGTTTTAATGGGCGGATTACCCCTCTCAACTTTTGTCTGCAGTGTGGCCCATCTAAGTCATGGATTGATGTGAATTTTATGCCCGTGGCCCACCATGAAATGGTGCATCTAACTGAT
Source organism: Liriodendron chinense (assembly GCA_003013855.2). Taxonomy (NCBI): domain Eukaryota; kingdom Viridiplantae; phylum Streptophyta; class Magnoliopsida; order Magnoliales; family Magnoliaceae; genus Liriodendron; species Liriodendron chinense. The sequence continues at coordinate 3,045,675 of PVNU02001447.1, read as the reverse complement.
GGGGTAGACGTTTGACACACATCATGGTGGGGCCCACACAGCTCAACCTCATGAAAGTTCCCATAAGGTCGACATCATAGTACCATTTCCTATATATATATATATATATATATATATATATATATATATATATATATGCACTTATGTACCTATTAAACATAGATGGTTTGGTTTTCAATTGAATGCTAGTATCATATGCATTTAGTTTAATCTACAAATTAGTTAGTTGATCATTAAAATGTGGGTCAACCCAACCCGACCTAGCCCGATTTAATTTGGGTTGGTTAAGGGTTAGGAAAATCCAACCCGAATTCAATTTGGGTCGGGTTAGGGTTGAGGTGGGAACGACCTGACCTGAACTTGACCCGACCGGAAACCGACCCGACCCGACCCATTGCCGGCCACCTCTAGTAATAGCTATAAGATTTCCAAGTCACAAGGTGGTCAATTAAAAGAGGCCAATCGTTCCCATACCAATGTTGCTCCAGGACTCTTTAGGTGTACTACCCATCCACCCATCCATTGTGATTCCCATCGCATCAACGCTTTGGATCACTTGGTCCATATATATATATATATATATATATATATATATATATATATATATATTTGGGGAGTCATCTGATATTCTAGCAGCGTGAGTTTGATGGTTGATGAGCAGTCAGCCAGTCATAACCATGGCATACATTAACTAAAGGTAAACCATCCAACTTGTTCGTAATTCGACAAACCAAAATATATCAATTGAATAGTTGCAACTCTAATTATCGGACACTAGTTATCTTCTAATTTGGACAATCTCATCCGTGTATGTTTTGATCAATGATATATCTAAATTTATGCCATAATTTCGAAGCTTTACGTTGAGTTACTTATATGCCAAACGTACAATGTATCGGTGCCTGCGTACTAACGACCACACCCTTCCACCCAAAAAAAAAAAAAAAAAAAAAAAAAAAAAAACAACCAACACCCTGCATCAAAGTACGTCTACTGTATAACATTGTGACAAATACCAAGGCTTTGAAATTCCCTTGTAAAAGGGATTTACTTATCTAAATAGCGTGCGAACAAAGATCCCAATATCCCCTTAACAATATTATTGCCTAATTTTCAATATCTCCAACGGATTTTAAAATTTTCCTGATTTTATTGAAAGTTAATCAATACTTTAATGGAAAATTTTATTAAAGTTAGAACCATACTTGTGTGTGTAACATCCAACCTGACCAATAGGTTGTCACAATGATGAAGATTACCTCACGAAAAAATCAGTTACATCCACTGATCGAATGGATCACTGTTGTATTTTGTTATTTATAAATGGCTGGACATTTATTTTTTTATAAAATGGTTCACTGGATAAGTATGTAAGGATGATTTTTCACTGGGTAATAATCAGGGTGGATCCAATCTATTGCAACGGTTGGATTTTACCTGCACTTAATAGGTTGGAAGCTATCATCTGGGTGGACCATACTTTAGTGGTCCAACTAGCTGGACTTGAAACCTTTCCTCTTTAAAAGATAGCTACTCGTTCAATGCATAGCAGCATCTTTAAGAGTTTGGTGGACTTTTCTGCCCCACAATTATTCGGTCGTTGCACTGACTCTTAAATATTTGACAGAAACTGGATGACATTTCAAAAAGAGTGCATTGGAAGTGTTGGAACTTTCTGGCAATTAAGAGGTTGGAAGCTGTCATCCCGGTGGATCATACTTGATGGTCCAGCTCTCTAGACTGGTGACCATTTAAAAAGAAGGAAGCAGATTGCGTCCAGCCCGTTGGACAAATAATACATCCGGCAGGGCTCTGTGGGCACCACCATGATGTATAGGTTTTATCCACGCCCTCCATCCATTTCTCAGACAGTTTAGTTTATGAACCCAAAAATGAGGTTCAACGCCCACAGAGCATCTATAGTATAGTATATGCAGTGGAAAGAACTTTAAATACCTAACCGAAATTGGAAGATATTTCACAAGAATTTAGTGGCATTGGAAGGGTTGGATTTTACTTGAATTTAATAGGTAGGAAGCCATCATCCGGGTGGACCATACTCTATGCTCTAACTAGCTGGAATTGATACCTCCTCTCTGAATGGTAACAACTTAGTTCAATGCACAAAGCCATTTATGGTAGTAATTGGCTAAAAATAAATAAAAAAAGGTAGTATATGGTTACAGTTAATGTCTGCAGTGCAAAGAATTTGAATATATTCCAAAACAAATTTTGAGAAATAAAAAGCATAAGTTTCACCAACCAACTGCTCATATTTCAGTCCTAAAAGGCCGACAATTTACTATAGTATGATTAAGGTGGCTGCTTTATACCCTTAGATTGCAACTAGAGATTGATACGAACAGTTTATATTCTCAATATCATTCTACAGAAGCTTTATTCTTATAATAAAAACTCATTGATTATCCTGACCATGGAATCATGGATTTGAATATGATCCTTTGAACTTTCATATTCCTACACAGTGATCTGATCAACAGTTCCTTCTCATAGACTGAGTAGCATAGAATAAAAAATATCAACGGTTCAGATCATCATTTAAAATGCAATTCGGGAGTGAAAATAAGCCACCTTACCCTTATGTGGTAGGGTTCCACTCACCCTACCAAAACCCCTCTCCGAAATCACTCCGGTGTTTCTCTCCCCCTTCACTACTTTCTCCACATGAGTCGTATGTTCCTCACAGTCTAGCCTGTTTAAGTCTAGTCAATGTGTGTGACAGCTGCGTATGAATCAATGCCCAAAAGAACACGTAACTGATGCTCCAATCCATTTGATATCGGTCGTTGAATTTCTACCATTGACTAGTCTTTTATCGTGTCCAACCAAATGGATGGTTATGAGCTTTCAATCAGTATGATGTGATGTCATGTGGTAGACCATCTGGATTTACGTGCACATATGTGACAGTGGGGAGCGGATTAGGTGTTACCCGGATAACAACTTACCGAGTGTTACTCATACCGTGTGGAGCCCACACTGATTAATATGTTGGTATATCCACAACTGCCATCCGTTTTTCGGCTAAAATGGAGTCTACATTGAGTAATATGTTGTATATACGCACTTCCCATCCGCTTTTTCAGCTCATTTTAAGATGTTATTTCAAAAATTAAGCATATCCAAATCTCCGGTTGACAAAACCATTGGAAAAGGCTATGAATGACTGTTAAAAGATTTTTAAAGGCCAAAAAAATTTTGGACCAATCTTATCATTGTATTTTCCATTAATCCAGGTCTGTTTGACCTTATCAATGAGTTGGATGGAAAATAAACATTATAGATCTGCTTAAAGTGAACCTCGGGAAGTTTTTAATAATGGTGGGCATTCAATCAATAATGTTTCCTGAGGTGTGGTCCACCTGAGATTTGGATATGCTTAATTTTTGTGTTCACATTCTAAAATGGTCTGTAGAAACGAATGTACAGCATGGATATAAAAATACATCATCAAGACGGGCCCCACGGTGAGGGTAATACCCACATAGGTGTTACCCGGGTAACACCTTGTCTGCTCCATACCATTCCGCCTATTCTAATTTTTCAGAATTCTGGGAGAGAGAGGTGCTAATTCCACGCTCGTGTGAAGAGTCCTGCACATCAAAACGCATCTACACGTACCAACATAGAACTTTCCCTGTGGTGTAGATATTCAGGTTTTCCGCTACAAATTAATACATGGGAGTTTCAAGCGGCCCACAATAGAAAAATTAATCTGGCTAGGTGTGGAATGGCCTGGTGCCAATGGCTGAAGATCTAAATATTGCAGCCCACCTAATATATAGGCATGATCTTACCCACATATCCATGTTGGGACGTGTCCTTGCTTGCTTGTGGATGCTTGTGGATGCTGTGGGGAACTCACATATGTCGGAACCCATCTGATCATTCCCCACTTTACTTGATTAAATATTAAATATTACCCATGAATATTTCGGAAGCAACGTAAAAATTCGAACTAAATGAGTTGACTCAACGAGTCAAATCGAGTTGAGATTTCTGAGATTTTAAACGCTGATCCTGTAATGGTGCAAAACTGCAATAGTGAAGAATATAAAAGTGGGGCAGAAGTAAATTATCAGCAGAAAAATAAGCTTACCATCCGTTTCGCCCGCAGGCTGTGAAGGAGGCAGAGGAACTGGAATCGACAGTGGCGGAGACGTCGGTGGTGGAAGAGGCGGCGGCGGCGAATAATCTAAGAAAAGATATGGATCATACCTTATGTTACAACTCACACTATACACATTCCCTCCTTTTTTATTCTCACAACATAACGGAATCCTGCTGATCATCCCATCCAAACATGTGGTGCAATCACCAGGTGATAAGTCTCTAGTGCACTGCGCCAGACCATATATTTTTTGGAAATCATTCAGATCGATGGTCCCAGTTGTGAATTTGTAAGGCGTTGAAGCAGCCTCAGATACCAGTTGTCTCATCAGACTTCCTAATTGCTGATTATAAATGGTTGCGTTTTCGGCATCCTGAAGTAAGATAAGCTCTCTCCTAATGGTAGTGTCATCTTGGGAGAAGAACGGACGGTACGAGTAACGTAAGATGCACTTGTAGTATCGGATGACAGCTACCATTCTGTTGGAACAACTCCTGATGATCTCAACTGTTGAATTCTTGAGGCATTCTTTGCATTCTTCTTCAGTTGCACCAGACATGCACTGAGAGTAGCCGTAGACGATGTTGGGGTCTTTGCCGGAGGTGTAGTTGTAGTAGCCGGTGAGATTGGTCGACCCATTTGGAGATAACAAAGGGAGAAGACTGTTGAGATTGGTTTCAAATTGGCTCCCGGAAGTGTAATTGGAAGTGTCCGATGGACAGACTGTGAAGACTGGGTCTTCGGCTGAGATGGGATATTGAGAAAGAAGTAGTAGGGATGAAAGAAGAAGTAAATGTATGGATTTTGATACAAGAAAATACATTTTTGAGAGAAGAGTCTTGAGAGGTGGGGAATGTTAAGAGTTTTATAACAACAATGGAGGTTTCCAGGTCCTTGCGCGCGATGAACCAGTAATGGTTCGTTGAAGCTCTGCATTTAAGGTCCGGTGAATCTGGATCGTCCAACTGATAAGGCCATGGTATAGCTGGCCTATATGTCACAATGACAATTCTCATTGAATATTTATAATCTCTGACTAATAGACTTTTCCCTTTTAAACCTGGATCTTTGATAATTCTTACTTGAACTTTCATTTGGAAGACATAAATCCAACGAATGCTTTGCTGGAAATGAGACCAAATTGGTCTATATTTACGGTTCATTTTTTCTTGTAAGTTGAATGACTTGACTTTTGGGCCTTTCAACACGCACGATGGAATCTCTGGACGGTTTACATTATCCGCTGGTTGGATATGTTGCCACGAACGGTTGTGCGTAGTTGAGCGTATAGTTGGCTTTATTTCAGGAGAGACTAGTCAAGTTCTTGAAATTGCGCGTGGGGCGGGCAATCTCTCTCTATCTTAAGTCAAAAGTGTTTCCTTCAGTCTGTACGCGGATTGGATACCACAACCACGCCTGTCCCAGCTCGGCACTGGCAAAGGCTCAACGGGCCCCACTGTGATGGATAGGTTTTATCCATACCGTCCATCCATTTTGCCATATTATTTTAGGGCATAAACCAAAAAATGAGCAGATCCAAGGCTCAAGTGGAACACAATGTAAGAAGCAGCGGATAATGATGCTCATGTTGAAACCTTCCTAGGGCCACCGTGATATTCATTTGCCACCCAACTTCATGAAACCTTCCTAGGGCCACCGTGATATTCATTTGCCACCCAACTTGTTAATAAGCTCATATAGACCTGGATGAAGGCAAAACTTCATTGCCCCGAGAAGTTTTCAATAGTAAGTACTTATTCCTCATCCTCGTTATATGGTCTACTTGAACGATTGGATTTGCCTCATATAACCTAAAATGATATAGAAAAATGAAGGGACGGTGTGGATAAAACCCATGGATCACGGTGGCCCCTCAGAGTCTTTGCATGTGCTGAAATAGGGACAGGCACAGCTAGCACCCATTCTGCGTCCCTTCAGCCTCGACGCGCTTGTAGCCATTGAGAGAGAATGCATGGTGCGACTCCATGGTGGGCTTTTTGTGGTATCTGAAGAAGACACGATTGCCTTGACATGATGGGAATTTGTGATGGCACGCTGCTGTTACCAATTAACCATGGCAAATGCACTTTGGCTACAAGCGCATCAACTCCACCATGAATGATGGTTTGGCTAGTGACGCCAACACTTGCCAGCTAACTAGTATCAAAGCTTTATCAACTCCACCATGAATGATGTAATTAAGTGTAAGCTGCTGTCAAAGCTCTCTCCACTTCCACCATTATGTATGTGTTTTAGGGCTGTGCACAGTTACATAGGTTCACTTTTGAGAGGTAATATCCAATGGAGCTGACTTAGTCAATTTTGAATATTTAACCATCAAACTGAACCGATGAATCCTCACTAACTAAACTAAATTGGATAAATTCTAGTCGGTTCGATTTTGTAAGTTTTGTTGGTTTCATGACAACGTTTAAAAAATTAAGAAGATTCAAATCTCCGGTGGACCACACCAATGTAAAAATTGGTGAATGACCATTAAAACTTTTTATAATTATAGGCTACAAAAGTTAAAAGTGAAATTTGACTTTTCCCTTCATCCAAGTCCGTTTGACCTTATCAGTGGATTGGATGGAAAATATACATTGTAGGTCTTCTTCAAGTGGGCCCTAGGACATTTTAATGGCAAACGCTCAATCAACGTTGTTTCCTATGGTGTGGTCTACTTGAGATTTGGATCTGATTAATTTATTGGAACACATCTTAAAATGGGCTGAGAAAACAAATGGACAGTGTAGATATATAAAATATTATCAAGGTGGGCCATATAGTAGGGGTAATATATATATATATATATATATATATATATATATATATATATATATATATATATATATATATAGTCGGTTCGATTCAGTTGAAAACAGTTTATAATTTTCACAAACTGACAACCGAAGAGACATTCTCGATTGTTTATATAAAAAAATCGACCCAACTCGAAATAGAATGAAAAACTGACCGTAATTGAATGGTTCAATTCGTTCAATTTTATCGGTTTGGTTGATTTTTTGAACAACCCTAAGGTGTTTTATTCACACCTTCCAAGCTGGTGTCAAAGCTCTCTCTGCTCCACCATGATGTATGTGTTTTTTTTTTTACACCCTTCATCTATTCTACCATATCAGTTTAGGACACGAACTAAAAAAGTAAGGCAAATTCAAATCTCATGGGGATTCTAACACAAAAATCAGTGAGAGCTAAATGCTTACCATTGAAAACTTTTTAATGGCCACAAAAGTTTTCGATCAAGATGGTATTTGTGTTTTCCCGTCATCTAGGTTTATGTGATGTAGAATAAGAACCCCCTGATGAAGGGCGTGGATCGAGCACGTTCCTGATAAAGATTGACTAGAAAAAAATCAAGGAAAAATCGACAAAATCGACAAATTTCGTATGGATAAACCAAAAGAAGGTGGATCGTAAATCGGTCATAACTTCTTATCCGAAAAGACTATGGGACGCACAACATATAGATTTGTATTAAAATTTTCTTTTGGGGTGAACCAACCCATTATAGTAGGTCGCGACTATCCTTTTTGTCAGAAAACACGCAGTTACATAAGAAAAATGAGATTTTAGGAAAAATTTACTACTTTTAGTAATTTCAATTTTGGTGTGTTTCCTTCTTTTTATAGAGTTTTTGTTTAATTAGGAGTTTCTATTTTTGTTGAGCAATGAGTTTTAGAAAGAGTCTACTTAAAGGTATTCTTCAATTAGTATTTTACTATTTTTAGTAACTTTCTATTTCGAGAAACTTAATATTTTTAGTAAGTACGAATTAGGGTTTAGTTTATTATTTAAAAGCATTGTAATCACAATTTTAATTATTTAATCAATTACTTTATATTTTCTAAGAATTATTTCATTTTATCTTCTCGTGGATTCGAGATGTGGAATAAATGTATCTATCTGGTAAGGAAGACAGTGATCGACCTCTAACGTCCTCTCTACATCAATGGTATCATAGTGATGATTATTTCTTGGGACGATGGTATCCAATGAAGGGTTAGATCTTCATCCTAAGGACGGTGCTCCAAGGGATTATATCACAACAGCAGCTTTCGATGCAACGCAGTGAGAGAATCAGTCAATCCTACAAGGTATACAGGCAACCCTTAACTGCATTGTAGCCGTGTTAAATCTGCCCCAAGCCTAAGGCGACTATCAACCACTTATGATCTTTGTACGAAACAACCCTCTATTCCATAGAGCGCCCCAGGTGGATAACTGCAGGGCTACATTAGACGATTTAGATTACAGCGATAACGAGGTTAAAGACATTATTATACAATGGCATACGCAATGAGACGATCGTGTGGATTGAACAGAACGTGAAATACAACCCACCACCATCTCAGAGGTTATTCACAATTCTGAAGAGATGTGTAAGACCCATACCCTAATTTACTAACCGTACACTTAGTTTTCAACTTCAGCACGTTCTGCACGGACCAGATTGATGGCCTCTGATCATGACCATAATTTACTACTACAACTACTTGAGACTTATACCCTTGCGACCGTGTAGGCGCTACGATTCCAACGCCGTGCGGCACGCTCTATTGTGATACTCAATTTAGAAGTTGCATTCTTTGGTGCAATCTTAGGTGGGTCGCTCAATGCAAGCATGGTGCGGCCCCACTTACATGAATCCCAAGATTTACCCTACCAATAATTCACCCACCGAATCAAGCAACCAATTAATGCCCATCCACCATTCTTTTCCACCAAAGTTAACCAAATCCATGCTTGCCCATACCTCCCCCATGCTAAGCCACTCCCCCCTCATAAATGCTTCATTTCTAAAATCCCTTCTATATCCCAAACCCCCTACCACAAAAGACACATACATAGGAGCCATTTGCACTTGCTAGAAAGAGATTAAGAGAGAGATTTAGTGAGGGAGCTTAAAGAGAAGTAGGGTAGTTTGGTGGACCATCTAACCGTCAATCCGAACCGATCCAACCGTCCAATCTTGGTGTAAGTGCATCCCCTTTCCCCCTTAGATTTTCGTGTAGAAGCAAGGGCTCGAGTGAGGCCCACCATTTTGATGGTGGGGATCTCAATTGATGACCCATTTTAAGGTGATTGGTGGGTCACACTTGTAAACCCCAACTAGGAGTATGTGTGGTGTATTCATGCCACCACCTTGGTGGGTCATTGCATAACATGAGTCCAGCAAGTGTGGTAGTTTGGGTGTGGTCAGACCCACGTAGGGCTCTCAATGGGTCGGATCTGGATCGGATCCAGTTGGATTCGGCTCCAAGTCCGTATATCTGTAGACGGATTCGGATCTAACTTGGATCCAAAAGGTGATATCCATACCTGATCCATTTATAAATTGTTAGATCCATTTCCGATCCAAAATCCATATAACCATCGAATTCGAGTCGAATCTAGGTCCAAATCTACCCCATTACAAATCTAAAAATATATATAATATAATATATTTAATTTAATACAAAAATGATGCAAATCCCACTATTTACTGTGGTATGGTCCACCTAAGAGTGGCATGTCTCAATTTTGGGACATGGCCTAAAATAATTTGTAAATCGGATGGCCAGCATGAATATATATATATATATATATATATATATATATATATATATATATATATATATATATATATATATATATAGACACACACACACACACACACACACACACAGAGAGAGAGAGAGAGAGAGAGAGAGAGAGAGAGAGGTGACAATGAGTCAGATCTTAATCGGATTCAGATCGAACTCTGATATGCTCCTGTGAATCCAAATCTGGTCCATTTAACTAATCGGACCTATTTTAAGATCTAAATCCGCATTATACAAATTAGGAGCGAATTGGTTCTCAGATCTGACGTGCTTCATTGAGAGCCATAGACCCACGTACGGTGATGTATGTGACTAATCTGTGTCGTCCATCTATTTTCCCAGACCATTTTAGACCTTGGTCACAAAAATTGGCCAGATCTAAATTTCAGGTGGGTCGCGACATGAAAAATAGTGGTACCAATGGTGCCTATTGTTGGAATCTTTCTATGCCCACCGTGTTGGTTTTACACCACGAAAACTGACCAAGTCAGGGGTGTAAATGGTGAATATGGATGGATGACATAGAAAAACACATGTTTCAACATGGGGCTCAAAGATGTAGTGGATTTTAAAATGTACAGAAATCTTGACTATCTACTACTGAAAAGAGATGATATGATACTTGCATTAATCCAATCTTATTGGTTGTTTGCAAAAGCTAGATGGAGTGTGCATGGGGCCAAATGCAATTCCATCCCAGCTAATCCCGCGTTTCAAACAGGCCATTAGGTAAGTTGGAGGTGCTCGGCTACTTAGTAACCAATGGTTGCAATTTATATACTTAACCCATCAATGTTGTACAATTTACCCACTCTTATAAGGTATTTTTGTCATTTTAAAATGTTAATTTGAATAACCGTAATGCCTTAACTAGCTAGCAGTAGCAATACTACTTCCAAGCCTATTGCTATAGGACTTGACTTTAGCCTTCATATCTTAGGGTCATCTTCTAATGATTCAAATTATTTCTATGACCGATCTTACCTTAGATTGAATATATGTAGAAAAAAAATAAAATCTCTAAATTTAGAATAATTTAACTCCTTTTCTTTCAATTTAGATAGTCATTGCAACCTTTAAATCATCTAGAGTTGAAATACTTCAATATAAAAATTATTTTAAGTATTCCAAACTTACAATTAGGCCTTAGATCCAACAGCTAATGTCCTTAAGTAGTCTATGAACTGTCAGACTTTGACAGTGTATCAAATATAATCCCCCTTTTACAATTGCTATTTCAAACTGCTTTCTCTCTTCATTTGCACTACACATGCCATGTCATCTAATCTTTGAAAATTCTACTAAGATTAAAATTCTTAAAACCGGCTGTGAATATTTTTCTCACCGACTCAGCCAAACAAGCCCTCAACTAATATCAGTGAAAATCCATAGTTGGTACATTGGGCATATCTACCCACTCTTGAAAACATTTTTGAATGAAAATTTCATTTTCTTCTTTGGGTTGAGAAATGATCACATACAACCAGGTGCATGCTTACCTCTCATGTAGCCCCAACCTTTCTCACCAACGCCGGTGCTTGCGCACCTTGTAAATCGTATAGGCTGCACCATGACTATGATTTCTCTCGAAAATCAAGCTAGAATATCGGCCACACCTGTATGCTGAATTAGATTAGCACTCACCCATTGATTCCAATAGTGTGGCCCACCGGATGAACAAACCAATCTAATTTTTGCACCAGCTAATCTTCCTTGAGGGGTCTATCGTTTGCATGGTATGGATTTCCTACACAAATGGCATGTGCACCAAAAAGCTGTGGGTGCATGACAAGTTAGCATAAAGCAGGTTGTAGTTGATCACATTCTCATTTTGGTTAGTCACGCACGTGGGTTGAAAATCTTTGGCTTCTTATTTTCAACTCTAGCACGCATGGAATTGGATTGCGTACCGAGTAAACTCTGCTGGCTAGGTGTATTGAGTAAACTCTGTACGGCCCACCGTGATTTATATACTTTATCCACTCCGTCCATTCATTTTAACAGATAAGTTTAGGGCATTAGACCAAAATTGAAGCATATCCAAAGCTCAAGTGAACCACACCATAAGAAAATGTGTGAATTGAATGATTACCGTCTGAAAACTTCTTAGGAGCCACGGAAGGCTTGGATCAAGCGGGTATATTTTTTTTTCCTTCATCTATGTTGTGTGATATTATGAACCGGTTGGATGGAAGATAAACGTCACTGTGTGCCCTAGGAAGGTTTCAACGTTGGACATCATTACTCCAACTGTTTCTTGTGGTAGAGTCCAATTAAGCCCGGAAATATTTCAATTTTGTGCTCATACCCTAAAATGAGCTGGAAAGCCAAATGGACAGCGTGAATAAGACGCATACATCCATGGTGGGCTCCACAGAGTTTACTCAGTACGTAATCACCTCCCCGCACATAAAATAAATAAATACAATTATCTATAATCCTTTAATCCTATAGAATAAGATAATTAAGTACCACAAACGAATTTCCTAAAAAAAAAAAAAAAAAACATGAAAGAGGTGTAAATTTCAGATTTTGCAACACATTTCTAAAAACCTTGGTCTGTGGCCTCATATTCAGGCCCGAGTCCTGGCCCAGAAATCACGGTTTTAAGACATACATAGTCCGGTTCGACTCGGCTGAGTCAACTCGGACTCGGTCCGACCCGACCCATTTTCACACCCTGAATCAACCCTGACTTGAGCGAGTCAGATCGATTCACCCCAAACTTGGGTGAGTCAAAACTCGACCCGAGTCCGTCTGAGTCGCTTAGTCATTTATCCATGCAAGAAGGTTATCTGATGTAGGGTCATTCCAAGTCTCAGATAGCCCGGTTGAAGTCCGAGCCCAGTTGGAAAAGATTCCTGCAGGATGGTCTCTCCACTGCGCGGTCCATCAAACCAATGGTCTAGATTAACCATGGGTCCCACTTTTACAAATTAAAAACTAGGCTACATTTGGCATATTGAGGTGGAACAGATTGGAAAATACCCATTTTCGAAGGTGGAAATTGCATGCATGGTGCACGTACATATTTTCCGGAGAAGACTTTGATACTCTGGCAGATGATGATGGCTGATATACAGGCAGTAAGAATTTGTACACGTGGCATGTAACCTCAACTAAACCGTGCAAATTGTGAGCAACAATTTAGATGGACCATAAATCAAAACACTTGCTATTTTGACAACCTAACTAGCCAATTGTTTTGACAACAATTTAGATGGGACATTTAATGGACGGTTCAAATGAAAAAAAAATCCAACACGATTTTTTGGATGATGATATTCATGGTGGGTCCTTCAAACTGGACTGTTTGAGTTGAGTGATATATGCCACGTATGCATTTTTTCTGAGTGCCTGCTTATCAAGCATCATACTTTTCCTGACTATCAAATACCATATGAACGTGACTTTCGGTTCATGACTGATGGCCCATGCACGAGCTGGCCCACTTGATGAATGGTTTTAATCACCCTATAGAAATCTTAGTGTACGTTGGACAACTGGAGAGCAAAAAATTGATCCTGACCATTGATTTATTAAGTTAAATGTGAACCATTAAAATGTCGTTTTAACGCTTCACATTCATAAATTATACATACGTTTGAGGCAGCGCCCAAAACGTAGACGGTTCTAACCATCCGATCATCAATGGGGCCAAGCATACAGAGTACTAACCATGTGTCTCATTGAATTGAGAAGTGCGTTGATCAATCTGGACCAACTTTAAAGCCGTTTCCTGCTCTATCATTCAATCTCTACCATTGATCTACACCTTTTTTACTTTCCAAAACTGTACGACGGATCGGATAGTTATGAGCCACTGATCAATGCAACATGTGCTCTACAGTTCATCCAAAAGGTGTTCCAGTAATTAGATGGTCCAGATCAATTATCAAAGTACACAGATCAAAGATTTGTAGGGTTAACCATCTATCAATGGCATTCGACCCACACTGGATTCTCAACCATAGATTGTCCGATAATCGGTGGTTCAGATCACTCCATTTGGTGGGATGATGGGAACCACTTTAGCAGATGTTCACCTTTGCACCGTTTTCACTTCGTACTAGTGGGGCCCATAGTTCATTGATCCAAAACGTCGATCAGATGGCCAACATTGAAACTTGGGCCTTCTTCAGATCAATTATGTTTTGTCTTTTCTTTCTCGACTGTCTATTTTCTGGCCACGAATTGAAGGGTCAGGATTTCTTCATCTGCAATATTACTTCTCTGTGGGCCATCCACGACGTAGCCCCTCATGATTTGGACGATTGAATCATTGGGCCCACTTGCACAAACTGAAGACCACATAATACTGTGCACATCCTTGTCTACAGCTTTTGTTCGGATTGGACGCATGTCGCGTTGATCAAGACAGTTGATCTGGTGGACCACATGTGAATTGGGCATTTTTAAATGGTCGCCACATTCAATATTTGTCCATTTATCATGAAATCTGGACCGTTGGAATATTCCCTTTAACCATCAAGGATGATTCTGGGGGCCTATGTACCGTGGAGAACCCATCAGTGGGACCCACTTGCACGAAAAAAAAAACTCGAGTATGCCGTCCACATTCTCTCTATTGTAAATGCCAGCTGGGGCTAAAGAGACTCAAATGGCGCACGTTAGTTGCAACCGCGCTTAAGTGGTCGGGAGATCTCAGGCGTGTTGCAATCGTGCGGCCCAACCGCCCGAGAGTGCTGGACACGTCACCTGCGATGGTTGGTTCCCACTCAGGAAGCGATGGAGCCGTTGAAGGGATGCCACGTGGCATCTTGCCATATTTTGGAATCTGTCAGTCGGCCGTCACTGCAACAGCTGGCACGAATCACGTGCACTCTCTCACCACGTATCACTTATGTAATCCAAATCACCTCGGATAATAGATTTCGATGTCGGAGGTAGATCCTATGATTTACTCAATCAGGTACTCTCATACTCACCGTCTTTTATTTTTATCATTACTTTTATGTTATTACTCATTACATATCTTTTACATAGAGTACAATGCAAGATTTGGTTGGGAGGTAAAGTTTCTAGAATCTAGTAATTTGTGACATTTCGAACAAAGTTTTGTATAAATTTTTTAATTTTTCTGAAACATCAAAACTCTTTTGGAAAATCTCGTTTCTATGTATTTGGGATGTTATAAGTATGGAAAGATGAGAGATTAATTGATATGATTTTGAGATTTCTGAATTATCTCAAATGTGATAGATTTTTATATGAATTCCCCCATTGAGTTGATTGATAAAAAATTTTAACACTTTTGAGTCTGGTTCACATTATACAATTCTCATGGTTTAAAGGGATTATTAGATTTGTAGATTAGTTGGACTGAAGGTTTGAAGTGTTTAGGAACTAAGCCGGGGAACTTTGTCCATCCTTTTTCATGTGAAATAAGAGAAAATAATGAAAGTTATGTTTCTAAAAATCATATCTAATTTTGAAGGAAAAGTATGATTATTCATTAAATATTCGTTGATAAATTCCAAAAAGGGCTACCTATTACCAACTAGGGGATGATTTACCTATAACCAAAGCTGGAAATGGGAAGTAGTGTGAAAGCTGTTGAAAGAACGATAAGGCAACTTCTTGTCATAGGCATTTGGTTGATTTGTACACTTTTAGATATCTTGTTTCGCTGATTTATGAAGAAGGTAATCTTGAAAATTCATGAGATGAATATGCACAATGCACACTAGACCATACATATTTGAATTCTTCTATTCGTCAATCAATCAGTGGAGATTCTATATGAACACTTATTATGTTTAGAGAGTTAGAATTTAAATTTTCTATTACTGAATTTTTCTGAATTTTATATTTATATGTTGTTGAACCTACAATTTATACATTGTTTAGGCCATTCCATCACATTATATGCATGGTTTGCATGTTTAAAAGGTCCATCTAATGCAGGTTTTGTGATTGTAGGAATGAGAGTAGACTTCAACTAATCGGAGACCAAAAGGAGCCACTTAGAGGCATTGGATGAAGATTGAAGGACCAAAGAGAGAAGAAAGCAATGAGAGAAGAGAGAAGAAGAAAGGAAGAAAGAAAATATAAAGAAAAAAAGGTCCGACCGGTCTTGACCGGTCGGCCAGAGGAGATAGACCGATCAAGATCGGTCGGACACACCATTGCCCTCTTTTGAAGCTTGCTGTACAACAGATCAAGCTGGTCCGACCGGTCAAGACCGGTCAACCAACAGGCCAAATCCTCTCTGATGCACGCTGGACCACTTACAGACATGTCCGACCGGTCGTGACCGGTCGGCCAGCCCAGTCCGACCGGTCTAGACCGGTCGGCCATATGAAAACAGCAACCTTTCCAAATTCGGACTCCGATTTTCTCTGCGCATTGCGTATCCTTACGCAATTTATGAAAGTTTCCGATACAACAGAGCTTCTCCACTATAAAAGGACACCTAGGGTCTCTTCCTAGGGTATCATAGAAGCTAAGGAACATTGTGGGAGAGAAAGGAAGCCATCGTGGAGCATCTGCAACCCTCCAAACTCCCCTTTTTCTATGTTTTCTAGTTTCCTTTATGAGTTCTAGTTGTAGTATGACAATGCTCGGCTAGAATCTCTCAACTAAGGCTGAGAGGTGAAGCTTGTAGCTAATTTCATGTTTGATTCAGTTTAATTCAAGTAGTTCTATTTCAAGTTTGGATTTTGCATATTCTAGTTCTTAAAGTTGATAGTTTTAGATGTTTTATGAGAGATCATGTGCTCTGGACATGGATTCCTTGCAATTCTCTGAGATTATCATGTTGTGCTTGTTTAGATTTGAATTATAGTAATCCTTGAGCAGGCCATAGTCCATAGTCATGGTTGTTACTCCGAAGGCTATGATTTCGAATTCAACATTGTTGAATGGGACTAGAACTTGGAAGTTCAACTTGAGTGGGATTGAATGCGTTTAATGCTTTATTTTCCAAGTAGATGAGAGATAGGACTTCAAATCTAGTTGTGTATCTTGCTTGGATTGATTGGATCGACATGAGATTGCTACAAGTGGATCCTTGAATGCCTTAGTGCCTTTAAATTACTGTTTTCCATTAAGTTTCTTTTTAGCATAATTGTTCCAATTAAATCTCTTATTTATTGCAAACTGAGTTGCTGGAGTAGTTTGGAACTTGTTCTCCAATTCCCTGTGGATCGACCTCGGTCTTACCGATTTTTATTACTACATCGCAGACTTGCACTTGAGGCGAACGAAAATACGTTCTGAAGTTTAGAGAAGTATAGTTTTTAAGAGAGAGTTGAGTTTTTAGAGAAGTGAATTGTTTTATGCATGTTTTGCTCAGGACTAGCAAAATGATGGTCGGAGAGTGTGTTGAACTCTTAATTTATACATATTCTAACTCCATTGCATCACATATTATACATGATTTTCATGTTTAAAAGACCATCTAATGCATGTTTTGTAATTGTAGGAATGAAAGAGAGACTTCACCTAATCCATGTTTAAAAGATAACAATTAGAAGCCATTTGATGATGACTAAAGGTGGGCCAAATAAGAAAGAAAGAAGCAAGGAGAGGAGAGAGAAAGAAAGAGAGAAAGTGATGCCAAAATGGGCTAGACCGGTCTTGATCGGTTGGCCAAGGAGGCCACGACCGGTCTTCACCGATCAGCCAGCCCTCTACAGGCCACTCCAGCCACTGTTGGAGCTTGCTGGACAAAACCAAAGACTGATCGGCCATGTATAAACTATTTGAATTTTCAGCAGCTTACTTAGCAAGCTCCGAATTTTCATACACTGCGTAAGTAATACGCGGATTTTGAAAGTTTCTAAGTTGGTGGAGCCTCACCATTATAAAAGGACACATAGAGTTTGTTCCTAAGGCATCATAGAAGGCTTGGGAACTCGTGGGAGGTGAAGAGGATCGTTGTGGAGCATTTATAACTCCTCAAATTCTGATTTTTATGCTTTTTAATAGTTTTTCATTACTTTTTAATTAAAGCATGATGATGCTCGACTAGAACCTCTTAGCTAAGGCTAAGAGGTGAAGCTTATAGCTAGTTCTCATGTAGAATTTGTTTGATTTAAGTACTTAAGGTTTGGATTTTTAAAGTTCTAGTTGAATAAAGTTGGTATTTTTGGATGTTTTATAAGAGTTCATGTGCTTCAGACATAAATTCCTTATAATTCTTTGAGATTGCCATATTTGGATTAATTAGATTCGAATTGTTGTAACCTTAGAGCATACCATAGTCTCTTGGCATAACTGTTACTTTGAAGGCTACATGTTTGAATTTTATGTGCTTCATTAGAACTAGACTCTTATTTTCTGACTTAAGTGGAATTATTTGTGTTTGAATGTTTAATATTCCAACTAGATGAGAGATAGAACTTCGAATTTAGTTGTGTTTATGCTTGGATGAATGAATTCACATGGGACTACTACAAGTAGATCCTTGAAGCCTTAGTGCCATTAATTATCAGATTTTTCCTAAAGTTAATGTTTCACTTAGTTGCTAAAAATTTGATCCTAAAATTGCTGAGATTGAAGTTATTAGAATCGTTTGAATCGGTTTACCCTAATTCCCGATGGATCGACCTCGGTCTTACCGAGTTATTACTATATCGCAAGCCTTGCACTTGAGGCGAGCGAACACTCAGCAACTGAACTATTCTCTTTATATAATTTCAAGTTTACAAGTCTTTTTATTAATTAAGACATTTATTTTCAGCCATCTTCCTGTCATACAACCCTTTCAATTTATACCATAAATTAGCGGTAAAAGTTTCAGTGGACACGGATTAGCTTAATAGTATCACTTACAATTGGTGCATTCAAATCCTTGCAATAAAGAAGATCTTCCATCTTAGCTTTTCAGATGGGCTAATTATACCCATTTAAGCTGATCATTCTTAATGAGCCGCCCTCCATAATTTAAACAACACAGTCCCTTATTCAAACCACTCTTTGATACCACTTTTGCTGGGGAAGAATGTAGAATATATTGGATCTTGCAATACCCAACTCATAAAATTATGGTATATTTGAATTATGAGAAACAACCTCAAATAACCAAGAATACACACAATCACAATCACCATACATTACACAACGATTTTTATGTGAAAAATCATCTAGTGATAGAGGTAAAAACCACGAGACCTAGTTCAGTCAACAAATACACTATGTAAGAATGTATTGCCCAGCGATCACGAGTTTATCTCAACACTCGGACCTTGGGTGGATTACAGTAAAAGAGAATAAGCAATGAAGAGATCTCACCACTGAGGCTATGAACTCAGGCCAACAACGTGAATTATCTTCACGTATTTGACTTCTTCTCTTCTCTCCAAGCTCTCTCTCTCTCTCTCTCTCTCTCTCTCTCTCTCTCTCTCTCTCCAAAACTCATCTATCTCTCTCCAAAACTCTTCTATCTCTTTAGAACAAATTGCTCATGCTCTAGAACATCTCCCTAACCCTAATCCCGTAATAACTAATGCTTATATATCACTAAACCGGGATTAGAAATGAATCGCGCAAAACTATGTTAAATAGTCGCGCGGTAGTCGGTCGATTGGCCTAAAAGTTCAGTCGACCGAACATGGCCAAAATATGTCTAACAAGCAATTGAGTGATTCGGGTGAATTTCAGTTTACCGATGATCCCAGACAATCTCTCCTTATCCTGAGGAGGAAAACCCCATCACGAGCATATCGTTGATCGATGTCGATCAATTGACCAATCGACCGACGGTTTGCACGGTTTTATGTAAGTAAATGATTTTTGTTTCTTCTTCCAGTTGTAACTCTATAAAGAGATCGAAAACATTTCTAGGGTTTGCAAATGAGGAGGCTAGAGTTTTTCGTATATGTAAATTCGGATTTCCATCTTTTGTAATTCGATTTCATAGTCGATTGTTGTTACTTTGTGCCATGGTTTTTTTCTTTCGCAAGGGTTTTCAATCTAAAATATGTGTGTTCTTTGTGTGCTTTGATTGTGTTTGTTTATCGCTTGTTTGATTCTACTCCGTGATCGCTTCCGTAGTGCCTCAACAAGAGTGAGTCTTCAGTCTTTGTAGATGGTTTTCTTTCTAGCTTGGAGACAGTGTGGGAATATTGGTGTTTGGGGGGGGGGGGGGGGGGGGGGGGGGGGGGGGATCTGGCTTGAATGGGCCTTCTTGAGTTAAGTCTCAATGAGATTAATTTTACCCAGATTTAGATATAGAGTTGTAAGAGTTCTTTTTTTCTTTTTTTTTTTTCTTTCTTTCTTTTAGAGGAGTGCACCAAGCCCATCCAATAGTTCAACGCATGTCAATGATTGAGGGCCCTAGCAGTGGGCTCTCCCCCACAAGAAATTAATTTAATATCATGTCACCTAATGGTTCGCATATCAGATATTAAACGGATAAAAACAGAAGCTACACTTGATCTAGCCGAAGGGCCCTGGAAGGTATCTATTATCAGGGTTCTTAATTTGCTATAATACTATACTAAGTTGGGTGAACTGAGTGAGCTCTGTGTTCCTTATTGCTGATTCATGCCTTGGAATCAAGAACCACTACTCTAGTAGGATGGATTTGGGAAGTCTTTGATATCCTAGGGATGTCGGTAAAAAGAGAGAGCCATATTTAGGGTTGTCAATGGGCTGGGTTGGGCTGGGCAAAGGTTTTTTAAAACCTGTTATGCAAGGTAGAAGCTAGCTAGGCTTGAGCAGAGTCCAAGCTTGAATGCCAAAAAACAAATAGGCCCAGGCCCAGCCCACAATTATTATGGATAACCCAAGCCTGACTGAGCAAGGGCTCCAGCCCAACCAATCACTTTCCTGCAAGATCCTGTGTTTTCATTAATCATGTCGCGTCATGCATGATACATGATAAAAGTTCACTTGAAATCCCAAACGGACCGATCAGGCCAGGTTGAGGGGTTCTTAAACAAAACTTGAGCCTAGCTGAGTAATCAGACGGGCTTAAATTTTCGGCCTGGGGATGGCTTATTCTACTCCAAGCCTAGGCCCGAAAGCCTGATGGCTCGGCCTGGCCCAATGACAGCCTTTCCCATAATTTAGTTCAGTACAAATGGCACATGTACACAAGATCTACATTGTTCATTCAAATCTAAAATATGTGTGTTCTTTGTGTGCTTTGATTGTGTTTGTTTATCGCTTGTTTGATTCTACTCCGTGATCGCTTCCGCAGTGCCTCAACAAGAGTGAGTCTTCAGTCTTTGTAGATGGTTTTCTTTCTAGCTTGGAGACAGTGTGGGATATTGGTGTTTTTCGGCCTGGGGATGGCTTATTCTACTCCAAGCCTAGGCCCGAAAGCCTGATGGCCCGGCCTGGCCCAATGACAGCCTTTCCCATAATTTAGTTCAGTACAAATGGCACATGTACACAAGATCTACATTGTTCATTCAAAAAGCCCCACTTTCGACGGTCCCATAACTGAAATTTGCACGACTGCTGCAAACTGTGGATGAACAATCACACATCATTATCTCTAGCCATTCATTTGAGCACGCCATGGCATGGTTTGGACTCATGGCACTCTCCGCTCAAGAAATCAAGTTTCATGTAATTTAAGAGTTCTAGCGTCTCTGCTGAAGAACAGTGCAGTTAAGAAGTCAAATTCTGTAGAAAAAAAAATGAATTATACAGAGAAAATGCGTCCTTCAGAAGAAGCAAACAGCTCTCCGCTCATGGATCTCTATGTTTCTTGGAATTCGGTGTCTACAAAACTTAGTTGTTGATCATAGTGACAATTCTTGTTCTCTGAAACTTTTGGGTTGTGAATTTCTCAAGAGATTTTTCAAAATTTGAGGTTTCTCTTGAGTTATCATAAAAAAAATATTTCTAGAAATAAAATAATTAAAATATTCATTATAAATTAATAAATAATATTAAGATTTTAAATATACAAGTTTGTGATTACTTATTTAAAAATTTTCAATAATTTTCTATAGCAGGATAATTTGACAATAAAATCACAAACAATATAAAAAAAAAGGTCAAGATTTTGAAATTTTTATTATATTGACACGGTGGTACCAATTGAATCATTTTTTGCAAGTTATTGTTAGATTTTCTAAATCACGGCAATATTTTGTCAGAGTGGGGGTGAGTTCTGCGTATCTAAACTACCACCCATCAAGCACACACTAGCATCAAATTAGTTGTGAGTGGGGGGGATTTCATGCTCAATATAGATGGATCAAAAAGAGGATCCATAGGTTTTCATATACAATATTCCATTCTTACCATATTTGTCTATTTACGTACAATATATGTTCCATATTCTTCGTCATAAATTAATAGAAAGGAAGAGGCGAAAGCAACCTTTGATAATTCCTAATTCTATAAATTTAATATGGTATCAGAGCTGTGAAGATCATGCGACACCATAATTTAGATCTAAATCGGTGAAAATCAGAACTGTGAGCCCCTTGCTCTAGTGGACCCGCAGATCCATCATCTCCACTGATGTCCTCCTTCCGATTGGCCTTACTGCGACACTCCCCCTTAAATGTGAAAAATCCAAATTCTAGAAATTTAACACGGGGCAAGGTTGGACAAAGTCTGCTGTAGAGATGAACAAGGTAGAGTTGTTTTTGCAAACCACCATTACCATGGGAATTCTACTTATGTTATGAACGCAGTGCATGTTCTAGTTGATGGTCTCAGTTATTATCACAACTTGAGGATCACCAATGCAGAAGTGAAAAGTGATTCTAAGACCATTATTGGTAGGATTCTATTAGTTTCAGAGTGACCTTGGGCTACTTTGTATTAGCGGTCTGAATGCTACGAGTCTCATTTATTCTGTAAATGCTTTCATTCTTCATGTTAACGGTAAGAGACTGCGATGATGGAGCTTTCATTCTTCATGTCAATGCTAAGAGGATAGTGGATTCGGTTGCAGAGTTTTGAAGTATTGTTTCCAATAATCAAGTCTTGTTATTTTTTTATGATCTGCCATTCAAAGTTAGGGGAAATGTACTTCATTAAGAAATTGGCATTATTGGTATCTTGAGTAGTTAATGTGTCGCTTGTCCACTAGGGCTTCTTTGGCATTATTGGATTGTTTTTTCCTCTAATATATACCACAACGGCACATTCAAAGGTGGAGCCCACTAAATGAATGGTCGTTAAACATTTTATTAGATGCATGAAAGACAAACAATTCATCGAATCATCATGCTGTATTGACTCCTTCAAGGCCGGTACTGCACTGAGTAAAGTCGTCATCCCTGCGAGTGTTGGCCACTGGGGCTTAACCCGCCCACCGAACGCACCCCACAGCTCTAAAGCAACGAGTGTTCTCCATTCTCGATGGAATTAACCACTAGAGAACGATGAATAGGATGGCGATCGATGATTTATACGTCATCACATGCGGGTCTTCAATTCTTACATTTGGATCCATGGTTCCATAATCTAGACCATAGATCTGTTCATTGACACCTTGGATGGATCATCCCCCCCAAAGTCTTCTCGATAGGAGGATCATAACCTTTCAGTTTAAGGCCTACAGAAAGATGGATAAGAGAAAAGAACAACAGCTGTCCACATTACAGATTTTCTTTCGGGATTAATGGTCTATCCACCATGGAAGCAACTGGCCAACGTTGTGAATTACCAAATCCTAAGCCCCACTTGTAAGAATAACGTACCCTTGTATATTGTGCAAAGAAATGAATCGTGCATCCGATAACTCCTCATAAATAAATAGTAGAAATGCTTACATTCAACCGGTTATGATAAGTTACCGACTACCCAGTGGATCAATCACACCATGTAACGTCCATGCAACATCCAACCCGTCCAATATGTTAGCCTCACCATGAGGATCACATTTTCGAAGAATTAGTCCCATCTTCTCATCAGTCCAAGAATTAGTCCCACCTTCGATATGGGCTATCCACTATGCGGGGCCACCTTAGATGTGGACCATTCATCATTAGGGGCTGACTTTCGATGTGAACTATTCTCATGTAGAGCCCGCCATCATTGTTATTGTCCATCATGTGGGGACCATATTCAATACCCACCACCCATTATGTGGAGCCCACCTTTGACGTGGACTGTTCGTCTTGTGGGCTCCACCTTTGAAGTGGGCCATCCATCATGCAAGGCATGCCTCGGATGTGAGAGATTATCATTAGAGCCGACCTTAGATGTGAACCATCCATTATATGGGGCCCAACATGATGTGGGCCATCCATCATTTGGGCCCTCCTTCAATGTCCACTGCTCATCATGTAAAGCTCACCTTTGATGTGGAACATCTATTGTGTGGGCCCTACCGTAGATAGGGTGAGATCGAGCACTGTCTCTCTCACACGATACCTACTTCGAATCCAGTAAGCTACTGGGACTCCTTAACTAGTCTTCCTCAAATCCACAACGGGATATCTCGAATCCACGAGGTCTATCTTTAAATCCACTAAGAAATAAAGACTAAAAGTCAGAAATTTTTATTAATATAAGAAGAGATGTCCTTTACAGTGAATTTAAGCCTCCTTAAATAGAAGAAAATGAAACCCTAAAATCATTAAAAAAACCCTAATTGCGTAATAGAAAATAATCCTAATTACTTTGGAAAGAAATCTGAAAAATCGCAAAAAACTGTCTTATGACTAGAGCTGCACATGAGTCGAGCTCGAGCCGAGCTTTACAAAGCTTGAGCTTGGCTTGATCAGTGGCCCACTAAGCTTGAGCTTGGCTTGGCTTGGCTTGAGCATCGAGCTCAAAATAGCCGCTCAAGCTTGGCTTGCTAGTTGAGCCGATCGAGCTTTGTTCGAGCCAAGCCGATCGAGCTCATCGAGCGAAGCCAAGCCAAGTTGAGCTTTGTCTTTTTTATTTTTTTTATATGAGTGTATAACTACAAACTACCAAACCATCAACCTGACTCAACCCAACCACTGACCCCAACCCAATCCAACCAACTGAGTTGTTAACCAGACAACCTCCCCAATTCGACCCAGAAAACCCCCCCCCCCCCCAAAAAAAAAAAAAAAAAAAAAAAAAAAAAAAAAACCTAACAAAACCCCATTGGCAATTTGGCATAAAAAAATTAAAAAAATAAGCTTACCTTGTTAACGCTGGGGGCTTGGGGCGTTCCGTTCGGGTTTGCTGCTGGGTTGGGAGTCGGGACTCGAGCGTTCTCTATAGTGCCGGGTGCGGTGCGGCCATGCGAGTCGTGACTCGGGCATTTGTTGCCCGCTAGATCGTGGAGGAAGGAAGCCAGGGAGGGAGGGAGAGAGAGAGAGAGAGAGAGGCAGGGGCAGCCGGGTAGGGGGCGCGGGGGGCTGGGGTCAGGTAGGGTTTTGAGAGTGGGAGGGAAATAAGTAGGCGCAGTGGGGTAGGGTACGGTTTCGAGTCTTTTGAGTTTTTAATTTCATTTTATAAGTTTATATATATATATATATATATATATATATATATATATATATATATATATATATATATCACTCTTTAACCTTACCCTTTAAGCGTAAATGGCCATACATGTCACTGACACAACTTTTCGGCTACAACTGATTCTACGGTTTGGTGCCTTTTGATCATGCACATTTACTTGAATTTTTGTATTAAAGTTAGAAGACTGAAGCTGTTTAGTTGAATTAACTAGCTTAACATTAGTTTTAAAGATAAGCATATCATCAACATATAAGCAAATTATCACACCATCATTATCAGTGAATTTGCTATATAAACATCTATCCACATCATTAACAAGATATCTATTTGATTTTAAGACATTGTTAAATTTTTCATTCCATTGTTTAGGAGCTTGTTTCAGGCCGTATAAAGATTTAATTAGTCTACAAACTTTATGTTCTTTTCTAATAATTATATAACCCTCAGGTTGTTCTGTGTAGATTTTCTTTTCTAATTCTCCATTTAGAAAACTTGTTTTAACATCCATTTGATGTACTACTAGCTTGTATATAGATGCGATTGTAACTAATATCCTGATCGTTGTAATTCTAGTTATAGGTGAATAGATATCAAAGTAATTGTGTCATTCTTTTTGTTTAAAGTCTTTTGCAACTAATATACCCTTAAAACTTATTTATAGATCCATCTTGTTTAAACTTCTTCTTAAACACTCATTTACACCCTATAGGCTTGTTTCCAAGAGGAAGATCTCCAAGTTCCCAAGTGTTATTAGATATAATCGACTCTAATTCATCATTTATACCTTCTCTTCATAAGGATGCATCAAGAGAGTTAATGGCTTCTGTATAGGTCTTAGGATCATCTTCTAATAAAAAAGTAAAGAACTTATCTCCTAGATTGGTCTCCTTACGAGCTCTCGTGCTCTTTTTAGGTTTTGGTTCTACTCTACAACTATTATCCATGCTTCTACTTGTTGAAGCAACATTTGCTCCACTAATGTCTTTTATTTATACGGATCTAAACTTCATAGGAAATATATTTTCTAAAAATTTCGCATCTCTAGCTTCTATAATAATATTTAGATATAGAATATTATCCTTGAATTTCAATATTAAAAATCTATATGCTGCACTATTTTCTGCATATCTTATAAATACACAATTGGATGTTTTAGGACCTAATTTTCTTTTCTTGGTTTCAGGTAACCCTACTTCAGTTAGACACCCCCACACTTTAAGGTGTTTGTAACTAAGGATATGATTTTTTTCATAATTCTTATGGTGTCTTACCAGTCTTCTTATGGGGTATTTTATTATGAATATAACAAGTAGATAGTATGGCTTCTCGCCATATATTTAGGGGCAAACCAAAACTATTTAACATAATGTTCATCATATCTTTCAATATTCTATTGTTGCGTTAAGCTATTCCATTTTATTCTGGTGTGTACGGAGCAGTAGTTTCATGTATTATTACATTCTTTTCACAAAGTTCTCGAAGCTGTAAAGATTCATACTCACCTCCTCTATCTGACCTAAGTCTTCTAATAGTCTAACTAAGTTAATTTTCAACTTCTGCTTTATATTTAATGAATGATTCTAAGGCTTCATCTTTGTTCCTTAGAAGATATACTCTAGTATATCTAGAATAGTCATCTATGAATGTCACATAGTATCTTTTGTCTCATTTAGACATGTGATTCCTAAAATCACCTAATTCACTATGTATTAATTCTAATAATTCAGAACTTCTGTTTGCAAGTTTAAATGATTTCTTAGCGAACTTAGATTCTATACAAGTCTCATATTTTCCAACGTTATTGATTGAAATATTAGGTAGTAATCCTACTCGTTTCATTCTTTTCAAGGATTCTGCGTTCACGTGACTTAATCTACTATCCCATAATGAAAGAGATTCAACAATATAAGAATTGGATGACATCTTATTATTACCATATGAAATGTTTACAACAAACAAACCATCATTGCAGTAACCCTTTCTAACGAAAGTTTCGTTCTTAGTCATTACAAGCTTATCAAAATCTATTACAAGTTTAACTCTAGCCTTGTTGAGTAGCAAACCAGAGATCAGATTGTGACGAATATCAGGCACATGTAGCACACTCTTTGGCAACAAAATCATTTCTGATTTAAGCTTCAGAAGAATATTTCCTTCTCCAACAACTGGAGAGATCAAGCATTTTCCATGAACACTTGTTCCTCATCCCCTGTCGCCTGATAGGAGGTAAATATTCTTCGATCCTTACATACATACCGAGTTGACTCGGTGTCTAATATCCATTCTACATTGTTTACAAGGAAGACTTTGGACACTACAGCGACAATCATGCCTGGATTTTCTTCAGCTTCAACGAGATTGACTTGTGACTTAATATTCTTTTTCTTAATCTTACATTAGTTTTCATAATGTCCAGACTTCTTATAATAGTTACAAGACCCTTTTTTCTTGAATTGTCCGTTCGTTTTCTTTTTGAGCCTATACTCTTTAGAGTGATGATCAAATTTTCCACAGTTGTAACAATTCCCTTTCTTTTTGTTATTCTGTGCCTAACTTGTTTCGACCAGATTAGCCTTAGATATTGACCCATTTACATTCTCAATCTAAACCCTATTTCTGTTGGCCTCTTCTATCCTTATATGTATAATTATGTTTTCTAAAGAGACACCATTTTTCTTATGCTTCATTCTCTTTTTATATTCTTTTTAGGGAGGAGGTAATTTTTCAATTAATGCTCCTGACAGGAATATTTCATTTATTTTCATTCTTTCAATTGTTAGTTCATGTACCAGATTTTGATAATCGTAAATCTAATTCGTGACAGGTTTATCGTCTGTCATTTCATAATGAAGGAAATTTACGATAGCATATTTCTTAGAACCTGCATCTTCAAGCACATATATCTTTTGTAGTGCAGTCCAGATTTCTTTAGCAGATTCATGAGAAACATATATATCATATACTTCATTAAACAAGGTATCTATAATGTTTACAATTATTGGCATCTTTAAACTCAGTTTCATAAGCTGGATCAACTGTAAACGAATCCAAAAGAATGTACGAGACCTTTAGAATTTGTAGTGCAAAACTGATCTTTTGTTTCCACCGTTTGAAATTTTGTCCAGCGAACAGTTCGATTTTGGACAGTTTAGTCGTATGGTTGACTGTGATGGTGGCCATTGATTATAAAAGAAAACTTGTTGTAACTTGGTTTTCAAACAGTTATAGAATTAATAAATCAGTTAAACATTGATTACAGAAAAGGTCAAAAGAAGAAGAAATGAATTTCTGTTTTCAAACAGATAATTAAACAGATATCTACTGTTTCCAACAAAAGAAATATATTTGGTTTCAAAATTGTTGGATTTAAATGCTAAAAACAGTAAATGAAAAATATAAAAGAGAAATAAAATAATAAATTAAAAGAAATAAAGAACTTATGTGACTCAGGGAGGACGTGGTAGGTCGATCACCGTCTCCCTAACCGATAGTTTCTCGAATCCACGAGAAGAAATAAAAGATAAAAAAGAGGAAATAAATTCTGAATAATTGATTTATTGATAATTGAATCGATAAAAACGGAATTACAATGCATATAAATAGGAAACTAAACCCTAGGTGAAGTATTAGAATCCAACTCCAACTAAAACTCCTAAAAAAACGCAGCTTACTATAAATAGTAAACTTACTATTTATAGAAGTCGTTCAATCCTACTAGAACTCTTGGTTTTCGGCCAAAAATAGAAAGTTATCAAACAGCCTCAACCATGCTATTCTACTAAATATCCTAAGCCCTTTTCATGTTGGACACTAACTCTAAAACCATACGGATGCAAAGTTATGATCGAATTAAAACTTACTATAAATAGTAAAACTGAAAATAAACTAGCCTAATGACCGTCGATACGGTCGATTCTCGCGATTCCGGGTTGGGCAACTCGGCGTAGCGGGGTTGGTTGGCTAAAGTAGCTCGAGCTACCCCAAATTGATATATTATACGTCCCGTAACTCATCCCGGATTGTGAGATACGACCGATTTACGGTCCTGACGGTCCGGATCACTTTCGACCCCGAACGGTCTTCTTTTGCTCCATCTGGGCCATGAAATAATCAGCGACCTGTTCTACATCAGTCTCCTCCACTTCGAAAGAACTCGACCCCGAGTTCTCGTCCAGCTTTGGTTCATGATATTCGTACAGATCTGCCACGTTGAAAGTCCTTGAAATCTCCATGTCATCCGGAAGATCAACAACGTAGGCATTGTCATTGATCTTGCGAATGATCGGTACCGGTCCAATCTTCTTTTGCTTCAACTTGTTGTAGGTCCCGGTAGGAAATCGCTCTTTACGTAGGTGGACCATCACCTGATCACCTATTTCGAACACTTTGGCGCGCCGATGCTTGTCGGCCGCTTCTTTGTACTTTTCGTTCGAAGCCTGTAATTTGTTGCGCACGTCTGCATGTATGTCCATGATTCGGTCTGCCATATGTTCAGCTGTAACGCTCATGCCCGGAAGCTTGGGCAGGGGAACCAAATCAAGTGTGTGACGAGGAACGCACCCATAAACAATCTGGAACGGAGATTTTCCTGTCGATCGGTTTACCATGTTGTTGAACGCAAACTCTGCTTGAGCCAGGGCCATGTCCCACTGCTTCGATTTGTCACCTGAAAGGCAACGGATGAGATTCCCCAATGTGCGGTTGACGACCTCAGTCTGTCCATCTGTTTGTGGATGATAAGCACTGCTGAAGTGAAGTTGTGTACCGAACCGATTCCACAAGGCTCGCCAAAAGTGGCTAACGAACTTTGTGTCCCGGTCTGAAGTGATCGTCTTAGGAATCCCATGTAGTCGCACAACCTCTCTGAAGAAAAGGTTCGCAACGTGTATCGCATCAAAGGTCTTCTTGCACAGAATGAAGTGTGCCATCTTGGAGAATCAGTCTACCACCACGAACACTGAGTCCATGCCGCGTTGTGTTCGTGGGAGCCCTAATATAAAATCCATAGATAAATCCTCCCAAGGGGCATCTGGCACGGGTAATGGCGTGTAAAGACCTGTATTTTGAGATTGTCCCTTAGCGGTTTGACAAATATGACATCGTTGTACCGCCCTGCCAACATCACGAGCAAGTTGCGGCCAGTAATACCGCTCTTCCACCATCGCTCGAGTCTTATCTCGTCCTAGATGACCGCCGAGGCCACCGCCGTGCAGCTCGATAATAATTTTGTCCCGTAACGAACTCTGCGGGATGCAAAGTCGATTTCCTTTGAAGAGGAAATCATCTTGAATTAGAAGGTCACTTGGGTGTCCCTCTTGGCACTTTTTCCACGCATCTGCAAAATCCTCGTCTTCGGCATAAAGTTCCTTGAGACAGTCGAATCCGATCACTTCATTGCTCACTGTAATAAGAAGGGATGCACGTCGGCTTAGTGCATCTGCCACCTTGTTTTGCTGCCCTGATTTGTGTTTCAGAACGAACGTGAATTCCTGTAAAAACGAAATCCATCTAGCATGCATACGATTCACATTAGTCTGAGTATTGATAAATTTTAAGGCCTGATGATCAGTGTACAGTATAAATTCCCTTTGAATAAGATAATGGCGCCAATGGCGCAGTACCTGAACCACTGCATATAATTCAAGTTCATAGGTCGACCACTTCTGTCGTGCGTCGCTGAGTTTTTCACTGTAAAAGGCAACCGGCCTGCCCTCCTGAGAAAGGACTCCCCCAATGCCGACAATAGATGCGTCGCATTCTACCTCAAATAGCTTATCGAAATTAGGGAGTACCAGGACTGGGGTAGTGGACAACCGATGTTTAATTTCTGCAAAGCTCTTCTCAGCCCCATCGGTCCATTGAAACGGACCCTTCTTCATACAGTCGGTAATCGGCGCGACGATACTGCTGAAGTTCCTCACAAATCGACGATAGAAGGTCGCCAACCCATGAAAACTTCGTACCTCATGAATGTTTGTCGGAGTCGGCCAATCCCGAATAGCTCGAACTTTTTCTTCGTCCACTCGGATACCCGTGGACGACACAATGAACCCCAGAAACAATAATTGATCAGTTAAGAAGCTACACTTTTTCAGATTTAAGTATAGCTTGTTGTCGGCCAACACTTGTAGCACTTTTCTGATGTGGGTCATGTGCTCCGTTTCATCCTGACTGTATATTAGAATGTCGTCAAAGTAAATGACAACGAAACGGCCAATGAACGGCTTTAACACTTGGTTCATTAAACGCATGAAGGTGCTTGGTGCGTTGGTCAAATCGAAAGGCATAACCAGCCACTCATATAGCCCTTCCTTGGTCTTGAAGGCCGTTTTCCACTCGTCACCTGGTCTAATACGGATTTGATGGTATCCACTTCGTAAGTCCAGTTTCGAGAACACCTTGGAGCCCTCGAGCATGTCCAGCATGTCATCCAACCGCGGTATTGGAAATCGATATTTAACTGTTATTTTATTGATCACGCGGCTATCGATGCACATGCGCCATGTTCCGTCCTTCTTTGGGGTAAGGAGTGCCGGAACGGCACACGGGCTCATGCTCTCTTTAATAAGACCCTTACGGATCAGTTCCTCCACCTGTCCCTGTAGAATTTCGCACTCTTTCGGACTCATCCGATAGTGCGGTCGGTTGGGTAGACTGGACCCTGGAATAAGGTCGATGTGATGTTGTATGTCTCGCATGGGAGGCAACTCATCAGGTAACTCTGCAGGCCAAGTACTTCGAAATTCTTCTAGCAGCGGTTTAAGGCGTTGAGGAATATTAGAGGATCCTGGCTCCTCGCCTTTTACCATAACAGCATAAATCTCGCCCGTTTCCTTTGATTCCTTAACAAACTCGCGAATGGTAAGGAGAGAGTTCCCCTCCACTTTAGAAGCTTCAGGGTGTTTGTCTGGTGTCATAGGGGCCAAAACAATTTTCTGACCATCCTTGGTGAACATGTATATGTTTTCCCGTCCACTGTGGGTCACATCTCGATCCGATTGCCATGGCCGCCCAAGTAACATGTGGCAGGCTTCCATGTCAACCACATCACAGAGGACCTCGTCCTTATAGCTTTTACCAATGGAAAACGAAATAATGCATTGATGAGTTACCTTGGTTTCGTTCACCTTCTTGATCCAGCCGATAGAGTAAGGGGTAAGGTGCTTTGTCATAGGCAGATGTAACTTATCCACCATAATTCTCGAGACAATATTTTCGCTACTCCCACTGTCTATGATCACGTCGCAGACTTTGCCCTGCACGGTGCACTTTGTGCGAAAAATATTATATCGTTGTGGGTGCACTTCCTTCCTGGGGGCGTAAAGTAGTCGTCTTACTACTAGCGATTCCCCATGATCTTCAGTCAGCCAATCGACATCTTCTATGTCCCCCTCTTCGGCCTGTTCCAATTCAGGGTTATCTTCTGTTGGCTCACCTTCCACGCCGCCTTCATTCGTAGTTAAGTGTGCTGCAGGGCGTTGAGGGCAAGCGTTCGACCAGTGACCTGATTGGCCACAACGGAGACAATAGTCTGGTCTTGGCCGACCATATGGATTGGGGATCCTGCTGGAACCCGCTGTAGTGGGAGCTGTACGTTGAGGTCTTGAGGAACCGCTTCCCTAGTACCGGTTCGTGACCGTAGGAGGTTGAGGACGCCCTCCTATAGGCTCCTTGCCTTTGGCCAACGTTGTATCTTGAGTGGGTCCGGTGCTGGGATTTCGTGTTGCCGGATAGGGTCGAGCAGAGGGCCGTGACAACTGTGTTTCTGCTCGAGTGGCCAATTGGTTGGCCTCACTCAACGTCCAAACTGGATGCATCTGGACTCGATCCTGGATTGCAAATCGCAACCCACTAATGAATCGTGATACTTGTTGTGCCTCTGATTCCGATAAATTATTCCGTGTAGCCAATCGTTGGAATTCTACAAGATATTCGGCTACGGTTCTATTTCCCTGACGACAATTTTGGTATTGTTGGAACAAAATTTGTTCATAGTCGTTAGGGAGGAATCGAGCTCTAAGAAGCTGTCTCATCCGAGGCCATGTTCGGATGGGTGTCTTATTCTGACGGGTGCGGAAAACCTGTAGGTTTTCCCACCATGCTGAAGCACCGGATTTAAACTTATATGCAACTAGTTTTACCTTCTTGTCGTCCGGCACGTCCATATAGTCGAAGTATCGCTCGACCTCTGCCAGCCAGTCGAGGAACTCCTCTATTCGAAGTAGGCCATTAAAGCTGGGAAGATCAGCTTTGCCCCGATAATCTCGTTCTGCTCGTTCCACACTCTCATTCCCTAGCACCGGTCGTCGTACGAACATGTCTTCGACCTCGTCATCGCTTGGTTCTGAATCGTCTGGCGTAACCCTACGGTTATCCACCTGAGGTGTTCTACGGACAACAGGATTGTGCTACAATCCGAAGATTGCACACCCAAGTGCAGGTAGCGAAGTAGTAAAATACTCGGTAAGACCGAGGTCGATCCACAGGGATTGGGGTTAAGAACACTTAGAGGAATTAGTTTAGGTGAGTGAGATGAAATTTGGTTTATCCACGTGAGTGGAGCAAGTTGTGTGTGGTGAAAGACAAAGATAGAAAAGGGGCTAAGGCATCAGGGATCCACCTTTGATTCATTCACAAGATTTGATTTATTGGTCCAACTATAACTCAACTGGAATTGAATAAAGATTCATTCCAATCGGAAGATAAAACAGTTAAAACATTTGGATATTTCATAAAAGATGGTGATCTGAACCGATTGATTTGACCATGAAGCACTCGTTAGTTGATCGCAGGGAATTCCAAGCATCCACTGTGCCCGGAGTTGACAATGGATCAAGGAATTGTACAGATCAACAACTTTGCCAACAAGTCAACCGATAAGATCACAATTCATACGATCAAATGCATACTTACAAGATAGGAGGCTTTGATTGACCGATCCAACCGTTAAGATCTCGTCTATCGATCGCAGGGAATCCAAAGCATCCAATGTGCCCGGAGTCTACAATGGATCAAGAAATTTTACAGATCGATGACTTTACCTGCACTAGCTCGATGACCGTAGGGAATCCAAAGCATCCAACGTGCCCGGAGTCGACGATGGATCAAGGGACTTTATCGATCATGAACTAGCTAATTGGTGTACAAGGGATCCCAAGCATCCAACGTGCCCGGAGTCGACGATGGATCAAGGGGCTTGTACAACAATAGCGTCCGCCGAGGTGGATAACCAAACCAATCAACCAAAGAGAACTCCAACAATTACACCACACAATGTTGAACCAAAAGAACCATAGCTTGCAAATTTCTTCAAAGGCTTCACCCCTAGCCTTAGCTAGAGGTTTAGCCAACCATGCTACAATGGAAGACTAAATTCTCTACAAAGGAAAAACTACACTACTCTACTTCTACAAAGAGAAAGAAGAAAAGAAAAGAAGACTTGGATTGTGGGATGATTTTGGATTTTGAGGGATGATTGAAATGAGGAGGAGAGGCCTCCTTTTATAGCCTTATGAGGAGCTTCCAAGCCTCCTCCCAATCCTAGGTGGCACACCAAAAGTTTCTTTAGGTTTGGGAATGGAGTTAGGCTTGGAGTGCCCAAAGCAAACTTTGCTTTTAGGTTTGGGCTTGGAGTTAGGCTTGGAGTGACATGTGGCAAGAAAAGTACTCCAATCCTAGGTGTCACTCCAAGCCTAAAGCAAACTTTTCTTTTAAGTTTGGGCTTGGAGTGAGGCTTGGATGATGAGGTGGCATTCCATGCCTTACACATGTGTTGGAAGAGAGAGAGAGAGAGAGAGAGAGAGAGAGAGAGCTCCTCTCTTGCTGCCATGGTGGAGATGGAGGAGCATTTGCTGGCTTTTGATGGGGTCCACCTTGTTGGGTACATGAGAATGGAGCTGAAAACGTCAGTTTGATATGGAACTCCGGCTGAACGTGCAAGCTGGCACGTGTGCTGGTCATGTTGCTGGATGGACGGCTAGGAGCTGGTGCACCATTGGAAGTGTTGGACGGTGGAACTGAAGTGGACGGTGATGGAATGACCTCTGCTGGACGTGCAAGGAGCAATGGTCTTCCATCAGCTGGACGGTCAGATCGCTGGCCACGTTCGGCTGCTGAACGTTGATATGAAGCTGCTTACGTGAAGGAGAATGGAACTGGAGAGGTGTCCATGGTCGGATGGTGTTGATGGTGATGCACAACAGGTGTGCTGCAATGGGCGTCTGAGAATCTGCTGGTCGTTGATGAAGGTGGTCCATTGATGGACGGTGGCTGATGATGATGCAGATGGTGAACGTCCACTGCTGCTTTAGGGTGATCAGTTGATGTAGTGGATGGCTGCAGATCGTTGGACGGCCAGCTTGGATGTAAATCCATGGACGGC
Source organism: Liriodendron chinense (assembly GCA_003013855.2). Lineage (NCBI taxonomy): Eukaryota > Viridiplantae > Streptophyta > Magnoliopsida > Magnoliales > Magnoliaceae > Liriodendron > Liriodendron chinense. Next base: position 3,010,166 of record PVNU02001447.1, on the reverse strand, counting down.
TAAAATGAAATGGACATCCATGTGATGGGACCACTGGACGGTGGAGGATTGGATGGATGACGCTGGCCTTTGTGGGCCACTTGAGCTGGAGGATGTGATCTCTGAATGGTGGACGTTAATTACAGCTGAAGACTGGACGTTGTTGATCTCCTCCTTCTGCAACTGGACGTTAAACTGGTGGGGCCCACTGGACAGTGAAGAGGCTGTTGAAGCAGGCGGGCTGAGATGGTGTGGATGGTGCACATGTGGGCCCAACTTTGCTGGAGAGTGGACGGTCCAGATGCTGGGACTGATGAATGCTGGAGTTGCAGCACTGCTGCTGATGGATGCTGGACGTAGTGAAGATGCTAATGATGGATGGACGGTCCAAATGCTGACATTGATGGTGATGATGTGATCCACCACTTGTGGACGGTTGAAAATTCCTGAGTGGGGCCCACTTGCTGGACGTTGGAGCTGCTTCCCAGCTGCTACTGGATGGACGGCTGGCTGAAGTAGGTGGTTCAGCTGCACTGCTGCTGCACGTGCAGGCTGTGGGCTTGGAAGATGGGTTGGATGGTGAGCACGTGTAATGGACTGCTGAAGATAACTCCCTTGCTGGATGGTGGATTGGACGGCTGGTGGTTGGAGCTTGCTGATCATGGATGGTTAAGATGGATGGCGAAGATCAGCCCTTCATCAGTTGCATGTGTTGTTGGTTCGAATGTGGTGGACGGCTAGGATTAAGCTGGATGATGGTTGAATTCGGGACTTGACTTCCAGCTGGTTGGATAGACGGAGGGGATTGAAAGTGGGGTCCACCATAGTTAACTGCTGGACATTGGAACTTCTTTTGCGCGTATGAGGGCTGAGACCTGGTCACTTCACTTGTGATGGTGGAAATGTCTCCACTGTCTTGATGCACGGTTGGTCCCTCCTATGGACATCCAATCTTGACCGTCCAAACTTGTATGATCACCCAATCATGACCAGCCAAATATGCATAGCCCTGATCTCCAAAATTCGTGGTCTTGATGAGGCCTTCCAAGTCATCTTCACTTCACCTCAACCGTACAATATGATCCATCTTTCGATCTTTACAGCCGATTTCCTTCAGGATTGCCTATACACTTGATTTTGATTCTTTTTAGACCTTAAATCGTCCTGAGAGGTACGGATCATCTTCAGCCTCCAATAATCACAAAACGGTCCAGGCTTCGATCTCTATGGCTTGCTTTGCGTCAAGATTACCAACACGCCGAATCTTGCTCTTTTTTAGGCCTTTAAATGCCCTGATTGGATCGAATCTTGTCCAACCTCTCCTGATCACCTGAAGACAGAAAATTCACCTAATGAGGGATAATTAACCAGAAAAACAATGATAACGCCCTTAACAACCAGGGTTAATTATACAATATTAGGTACTCATCACACCCCCCAACCAGCATTTTGCTAGTCTCGAGCAAAACATGCGAAAATCATCTAAGGATTTTTCAAAATACTGCAATCAATCTTATCCTCGACAGTTTTCACCAATCAAAATCTTCTCAAGACTTCTCTTATTTCCTAATGAAAGAGAAGAAAAGGTTCAATGTTTTTATGTGATCTTTCAAGTTATCTAAACAGTAGAGTTTCTAAGGCATATAGTTTTGAAAATATTCAAACTTAGATTCTAGCTACTTTAGTCAACAACCTAATTGAGTTCAAAGCATTAATCATTCAATAGAAGCATTCTAAACATTGAGTTCCATGGTGCACTATGAGGTCTAGCCTTAACACAACTAGGGGTTCAGTCTTCTACTTTCATGTTAACACTGATGATTGAAGAGAATGGTCAGATCAACCAAGTCACTGATTCCGAACCTTGCTACTGTTCTTTTCAACTTTTGATCTCTTTTTTTCTTCCTTTTTTTTTTTTCAATCAATAACCGATAGCCGAAGACTCCAAAAGGCTCACTTCGTACTATGGTAATGTTTTGTAATGGTAACGACAATGGATGAAAATCCTTGTCTCAAATTACTATGAATATTCCCTTTTTTTCACTCTTTTTTTTTTTTATAACTTTTCTATGAACCAAGTAGACAAGGATTTCCAGGCTTGGTTCCTATCACTCTCAACAATCATCAAGTCAACATTATAATATCAAACTCAAATCGTAGTAGTGCAAGCTAGATGTGAACTGTGAAAATTCATGACTCAATCAATGTTTATCATTTTCTAATAGAAAATTAATGGAAAGAACTCAATTTTGAAATTTACTGAAGTGACTAAACTTTAAGCTTTAACATTGTCATCACCAAATGCCTTTTCATTCTACTATTTAAATAATTTCAAAATCATATAAATTCATAGGATTTTTTTTTTTTAAATAACATAAAACTTAAAACTTAACAACATTCTCAATAAAATTCCGCAGGAATTCCCACCCCCCAACCTAAATTCGACATTGTCCTCAATGTTGAAAAATATGCAATGTAACATAATATGAGAGCAATAACAAAAAGAGGAGTGAGTGAGAGAGTACCTGAGAGAATTATTAAAGAGCGAGTTTATTCATATCTAATCATAAGCAAAGAAATCCTAATCTAAACTAATCTATCTTAGGAAAGCAGGGAAATGGATCTCCATCAGACTAGGAGATCAATCAAGGGAATAGACTGGAGCAGGATCATCATGTATTTCAACAAATTTCGCATTAGGACCATCCATAGTCCTGCTCGACAATGTACATGGGTGTTCTTAATCATTATGGGCCAATAGAAATTCTCACCACATGTACGAGAAAAGGGGACATTATCAAGAAAATATCTCCTTAATGCATTAACTGGGCAATGGTTTATCAAGAACGGATCTTCCCAGTAATGGTCCACTTCAGTCTGAAAAGACCAAAGCGATGGAGAGACTTCAAATGATTCTTCAAATGGTGGTGTCTTCTCCATATGATCAGAATCTCCCGGTGCTTCCACAATAGATGGTATTAAGTGAGAATCAGTGGGAAACATCTTTTCATGCACCGAAGTAGGGTCTTGCAAGGCGTACACTATTTCTTGAATCATGGGATCATTCGAATCTTCAAAGTGAGCCAAGCAATCTTCCAAAGAATTAGGACACTCAATGTAGGAAAACTCTTCATCAATAATGAAATTGGGCGTGTCAACTTGGTGGATTGTATCAAAATCACTTTGTTGGGGAATTTCCATGGCATGATTATTAACTAGAGGTTCAGACGAGATCAACCTCTGGGGAAACGGGACCACGGGCTCATAAGCACACTCTGAGTCCTCATCTTGTTGAACATCACCAATCATATTATCACCCTCAGATTTTTCGGATTCCTCAGATTCGTCAACCTTCATTAGAATCTCTTCATTGTATCAAAAGGTAATAGTATCTCCGTCACGCTCAACAAGTATATCGGAAGAATTGAAATCAATCACCTCGAGTTGTTCAATTAGGTTAGAGGGAGGTTGGACTAGGGAAGTCTCTTCCTCCGTCTCAATGAGGTGTGATTCCATGTGCTCAATCAATGTTTCCATCTCATTGATGATTTGCGATGTGCTTTCCAGTTGCAATGTATCCTCAATGGTCTTTTTTGGTGGAGACACGTAAATAGGGGGCCCTTGGGGATAGTTAACATTTGTTGTTGGTCCGTCTCTCCAATTGGAATTTTGATAGTTCCGCCAATTAGGTTCGTTCGCATTGTATGATGGCGCACTATATGGTTGTTGATAGCCATACAAACAATCACGCATCGACTTAACTGGTGGAGCATAATATATATTGTTCTCATCCCAATACTCGCGCAATGTTTTAACCGGTGGATCATAAGATATATTGTTCTCATCCCAATACTCACGCAACGTTTTAACCGGTGGAACATCGTATACGTTGTTCTCACTCAAATACTCACGCAACGTTTTAACCGGTGGAACATCGTATACGTTGTTCTCACTCCAATACTCACGGAGCGTTTTAACCGGTGGAACTTTACGTGTATTGTTCTCATGTAGATAATCACGCATGGAGCGTTCCTTACCATTGTGCTTTGATTGCCTTTCATCTTCTAGAAGAGTTTTAGCGTATTTCTGTGTCCACTCATCATATATGGGCATGATAACACTAAAAGAAAATCTAGAAAGAATAGTAAAAGAGGGAAAAAGGAAGGATATTACCCGAGAAGAAGAATATACAGCTATGGGCAATCCCTAAAAATAAAACAAACAAGTTAGTAAACTATTGACAATATATGTACATAAACCAATTCCAAAAATATTCTTAAACCGATGCCAATCCCCGGCAGCGGCGCCAAAAACTTGCTACAATCCGAAGATTGCACACCCAAGTGCAGGTAGCGAAGTAGTAAAATACTCGGTAAGACCGAGGTCGATCCACAGGGATTGGGGTTAAGAACACTTAGAGGAATTAGTTTAGGTGAGTGAGATGAAATTTGGTTTATCCACGTGAGTGGAGCAAGTTGTGTGTGGTGAAGGACAAAGATAGAAAATGGGCTAAGGCATCAGGGATCCACCTTTGATTCATTCACAAGATTTGATTTATTGGTCCAACTATAAATCAACTGGAATTGAATAAAGATTCATTCCAATCGGAAGATAAAACAGTTAAAACATTTGCATATTTCATAAAAGATGGTGATCTGAACCGATTGATTTGACCATGAAGCACTCGTTAGTTGATCGCAGGGAATTCCAAGCATCCACTGTGCCCGGAGTCGACAATGGATCAAGGAATTGTACAGATCAACAACTTTGCCAACAAGTCAACCGATAAGATCACAATTCATACGATCAAATGCATACTTACAAGATAGGAGGCTTTGATTGACCGATCCAACCGTTAAGATCTCGTCTATCGATCGCAGGGAATCCAAAGCATCCAATGTGCCCGGAGTCTACAATGGATCAAGGGATTTTACAGATCGATGACTTTACCTGCACTAGCTCGATGACCGTAGGGAATCCAAAGCATCCAACGTGCCCGGAGTCGACGATGGATCAAGGGATTTTATCGATCATGAACTAGCTAATTGGTGTGCAAGGGATCCCAAGCATCCAACGTGCCCGGAGTCGACGATGGATCAAGGGGCTTGTACAACAATAGCGTCCGTCGAGGTGGATAACCAAACCAATCAACCAAAGAGAACTCCAACAATTACACCACACAATGTTGAACCAAAAGAACCATAGCTTGCAAATTTCTTCAAAGGCTTCACCCCTAGCCTTAGCTAGAGGTTTAGCCAACCATGCTACAATGGAAGACTAAATTCTCTACAAAGGAAAAACTACACTACTCTACTTCTACAAAGAAAAAGAAGAAAAGAAAAGAAGACTTGGATTGTGGGATGATTTTGGATTTTGAGGGATGATTGAAATGAGGAGGAGAGGCCTCCTTTTATAGCCTTATGAGGAGCTTCCAAGCCTCCTCCCAATCCTAGGTGGCACACTAAAAGTTTCTTTAGGTTTGGGAATGGAGTTAGGCTTGGAGTGCCCAAAGCAAACTTTGCTTTTAGGTTTGGGCTTGGAGTTAGGCTTGGAGTGACATGTGGCAAGAAAAGTACTCCAATCCTAGGTGTCACTCCAAGCCTAAAGCAAACTTTTCTTTAGGTTTGGGCTTGGAGTGAGGCTTGGATGATGAGGTGGCATTCCATGCCTTACACATGTGTTGGAAGAGAGAGAGAGAGAGAGAGAGAGAGAGAGAGAGAGAGAGCTCCTCTCTTGCTGCCATGGTGGAGATGGAGGAGCATTTGCTGGCTTTTGATGGGGTCCACCTTGTTGGGTACATGAGAATGGAGCTGAAAACGTCAGTTTGATATGGAACTCCGGCTGAACGTGCAAGCTGGCACGTGTGCTGGTCATGTTGCTGGATGGACGGCTAGGAGCTGGTGCACCATTGGAAGTGTTGGACGGTGGAACTGAAGTGGACGGTGATGGAATGACCTCTGCTGGACGTGCAAGGAGCAATGGTCTTCCATCAGCTGGACGGTCAGATCGCTGGCCACGTTCGGCTGCTGAACGTTGATATGAAGCTGCTTACGTGAAGGAGAATGGAACTGGAGAGGTGTCCATGGTCGGATGGTGTTGATGGTGATGCACAACAGGTGTGCTGCAATGGGCGTCTGAGAATCTGCTGGTCGTTGATGAAGGTGGTCCATTGATGGACGGTGGCTGATGATGATGCAGATGGTGAACGTCCACTGCTGCTTTAGGGTGATCAGTTGATGTAGTGGATGGCTGCAGATCGTTGGACGGCCAGCTTGGATGTAAATCCATGGACGGCTAAAATGAAATGGACATCCATGTGATGGGTCCATTGGACGGTGGAGGATTGGATGGATGACGCTGGCCTTTGTGGGCCACTTGAGCTGGAGGATGTGATCTCTGAATGGTGGACGTTAATTACAGCTGAAGACTGGACGTTGTTGATCTCCTCCTTCTGCAACTGGACGTTAAACTGGTGGGGCCCACTGGACAGTGAAGAGGCTGCTGAAGCAGGCGGGCTGAGATGGTGTGGATGGTGCACATGTGGGCCCAACTTTGCTGGAGAGTGGACGGTCCAGATGCTGGGACTGATGAATGCTGGAGTTGCAGCACTGTTGTTGATGGATGCTGGACGTAGTGAAGATGCTGATGATGGATGGACGGTCCAAATGCTGACATTGATGGTGATGATGTGATCCACCACTTGTGGACGGTTGAAAATTCTTGAGTGGGGCCCACTTGCTGGACGTTGGAGCTGCTTCCCAGCTGCTACTGGATGGACGGCTGGCTGAAGTAGGTGGTTCAGCTGCACTGCTGCTGCACGTGCAGGCTGTGGGCTTGGAAGATGGGTTGGATGGTGAGCACGTGTAATGGACTGCTGAAGATAACTCCCTTGCTGGATGGTGGATTGGACGGCTGGTGGTTGGAACTTGCTGATCATGGATGGTTAAGATGGATGGCGAAGATCAGCCCTTCATCAGTTGCATGTGTTGTTGGTTCGAATGTGGTGGACGGCTAGGATTAAGCTGGATGATGGTTGAATTCGGGACTTGACTTCCAGCTGGTTGGATAGACGGAGGGGATTGAAAGTGGGGTCCACCATAGTTGACTGCTGGACATTGGAACTTCTTTTGCGCGTATGAGGGCTGAGACCTGGTCACTTCACTTGTGATGGTGGAAATGTCTCCACTGTCTTGATGCACGGTTGGTCCCTCCTATGGACATCCAATCTTGACCGTCCAAACTTGTATGATCACCCAATCATGACCAGCCAAATATGCATAGCCCGGATCTCCAAAATTCGTGGTCTTGATGAGGCCTTCCAAGTCATCTTCACTTCATCTCAACCGTACAATATGATCCATCTTTCGATCTTTACAGCCGATTTCCTTCAAGATTGCCTATACACTTGATTTTGATTCTTTTTAGACCTTAAATCGTCCTGAGAGGTACGGATCATCTTCAGCCTCCAACAATCACAAAACGGTCCAGGCTTCGATCTCTATGGCTTGCTTTGCGTCAAGATTACCAACACGCCGAATCTTGCTCTTTTTTAGGCCTTTAAATGCCCTGATTGGATCGAATCTTGTCCAACCTCTCCTGATCACCTGAAGACAGAAAATTCACCTAATGAGGGATAATTAACCAGAAAAATAATGATAACGCCCATAACAACCAGGGTTAATTATACAATATTAGGTACTCATCAGATTGTCCCGTATAACAACTGTTGGTGGTTGTTGGTCGCCTTGGGCTCGAAGAGGAGCTAGCGATGCTGCAATCTGGTCGAGGGTCGCCTGTATACCTTGCAGGATCAACCGGTTCTCCCGTCGTGCTGCTTCGAATGCTGCCTCGAAGGCTGTCGCCGTTAGATAGTCCCTTGGAGCACCGTCCTTAGGATGAGAATCCAACCCTTCATTAGAGGCCATCGTCCTGAGGAAGAAACCTCTCTCTGATACCAATGACGCAGGGAGGACGTGGTAGGTCGATCACCGTCTCCCTAACCGATAGTTTCTCGAATCCACGAGAAGAAATAAAAGATAAAAAAGAGGAAATAAATTCTGAATAATTGATTTATTGATAATTGAATCGATAAAAACGGAATTACAATGCATATAAATAGGAAACTAAACCCTAGGTGAAGTATTAGAATCCAACTCCAACTAAAACTCCTAAAAAAACGCAGCTTACTATAAATAGTAAACTTACTATTTATAGAAGTCGTTCAATCCTACTAGAACTCTTGGTTTTCGGCCAAAAGTAGAAAGTTATCAAACGGCCTCAACCACGTTGTTCTACTAAATATTCTAAGTCATTTTCATGTTGGGCACTAACTCTAAAGCCCTACGGACGCAAAGTTATGATCGAATTAAAACTTACTATAAATAGTAAAACTGAAAATAAACTAGCCTAATGATCGTCGATACGGTCGATTCTCGCGATTCCGGGTTGGGCAACCCGACATAGCGGGTTGGTTGGCTAAAGTAGCTCGAGCTACCCCAAATTGATATATTATACGTCCCGTAACTCATCCCGGATTGTGAGATACGACCGATTTACGGTCCTGACGGTCCGGATCACTTTCGACCCCGAACGGTCTTCTTTTGCTCCATTTGGGCCATGAAATAATCAGCGACCCGTTCTACATCATTATGTGTTTGAGTCGAGGCGTGACTGAGTCACTCGGCTTGAAACCAAATATACCCTCCTTGGGCCACATCCCAAATGCAATAGGATTTCTTAGACAATTGTCCTTCAGGATACAATGACTATTACCCGATCCCAACGGTGCACTCGCTATACATGGGCTCAAACCAACATACAGAACTTAACCGAAGTAAGTTGACTCGGTGGCTAACTCAGTTGAAGAAAAGCCCAGAGACAATATAAAAAGCAGAGAGAAAACTTGATTTTTTTACATAATTAAAACGGATTAGAGTAGATCTACTTAAAGCACCATTTCATATGGGTTAGGTCCGTTGGGTTTAAACCCAACTGGTATGACCGCCCAAACAAACGTATCTCTGGTTTGAAAATTCGCACAAAAACCAAACGGTGCGAGTATACTTGCGAAAAATAGTTTAGCGCAAGTATACTTTCAGTCCGCACAGAGACCCAAACCCGAGCCCAAGCCTGGCACTAGCACGGCCGACGGACGCGCGTGTGTGGTCAATGGTATAGACTTGAATTAATGACATTAGGCTCCCATTAGACCAAATTCACATGCTCCCTGAGAAGGGGGTCAAGTTCAATACGAAAACTCCATCTTATAATTTTGAGATTTTCTTTGTTCATTTCTGATGTGAGACTTAAGAGTAGCACTAAAAGACAACTTTTTCAAAAGAGAAACATGAAGGGAAATTCAATTTTGAAACACATTTCAATTTTAAAAAATCTTTTAAAATACAACATCAACTCCTAGTAGGGTGACAGTAAGAAACAATGTAAAATCATGCCTAACTTTGACATTCTCATTGTGGCCCATGTGAATTTTTCTTTTCAAGGCGTCCCTTCATCATGGTAAGGAGCGCCTGATGAATAGATTAGATGGAATATATACACCATGGTGGACCACACACAATTTGGATGTTTCTAATGGTGGGTTTCATCATTTCAAATAGTCTTAGTGTGTGATCCGGCCCGTCCAACAGGTGTGCTGCCATATCTCCAGTGAATTGCAAAATTCAGACTGGTTCAAGTCCTTGTACGGAGACCACAAGAAAAAAATGTAAAATCATGCCTCAAGCTTCTAAATTCTCATTGTGGTCCGTGTGAATGTTGGAATGCTATGTCTTGATTTTCAGTGCATTCCTTCATTGTGGGATGGAGTGCCTAATGACTAGATTACATTGTATATATACACCAAGGTGGACCATTCACAATTTAGACGTTTCTAATTGCGGTGGTCCTCACCTCAAATTAGCATATACTCCAAGTGACTTTTAAATCGGACTCGTTTTCTGTCCCCCTCCAAACACAAGGCGATCCACTTGATGGATGGAGTGGATTTAATCCACGTGAAACTATTCCATCTACGTCATGGAATTTACGGTTCACTGCGAATACTGAAGTCAATGCTGAGTAAGGAAAGCGCTCTCTGAAAGGAGGTTTGCCCAAATACAACTGGGATGTATAGCAGTAAGACTTTAGCCTTCAAATTTATTTCATCTTCTAATGATCCAACCTGTTTAGGTACTGTGATGATGGAATCACAATAAATGAAAGCTCTCCGATTATTCTACTTTTCTATTTAGATCTTTTGCTTTGAAAATGGATGGTTATTATAACCTTTGTATAATCAAGACATTAAATTATTCAATCTGACCGTTCTTCCTAAGGATTCACCATCTAAGGGAGTTTTTATCGAATAAACAAATGGAGGTATCATATTATAATCACCAGGATGTAATGGAGCAAACCTCCATCTAAAGAAATGCAGCTCTTTGAAAGAACCTCCCCACCGAGCTTACAACTAATTACAGAGCATCACATGGAGACTGTGCATAATATTCATGCCGTTCATCAGCTGCACTGCCTCATATTCACCTTGGGAACCAAAATTGGGATTGGACCAAAATTTAAGTAGACCTGGGTTTAAACTGTTTTCTATGGTGAGGCCCACCTGAGTTTAGGATCAGTGTGATGCTCAGCATAAGGCCTGCATGCACTGGCACACCTGATGAACATGGTTGATGTTGTCTATTCATGTCAGCCAATAGTCATGCCCGATAAGGCTGAGGGTGTAAATCAGGCAGGTTGGTCGGGTTGTGGGTCAAATTACGCCAACCCAACCTTGGGAGGGCAACCCACAACCCAATCGACCTAATTTGAAATCCACCCCAAGGCTCCAACGTGAGCTCAATTTTTTTTTTTAATTTATTTATGAGAGGGATTATTATTGATTATGCAAAAGAGGCTATACAGCGAAGGAAGAAACATTCTGAATCCCTGGACTGGGGTCCTCTGCCATCAACCCAACTGGACCCAAACCCGACCCAAATAGATGTGGTTATTGCCAACTGAACCTAACGCAATCCGAATTTGCTCAACCAAACCTAATCGGAATCAAATTGGCTGGGAAATTTCCAAGCTCAGCCCGAGGGCCGTGATAACCCGATCCAAGCCAACCCAGACCCTGGGTTGGGTCAATCGGGTTGACGTTAACCCAAACCTAACTTGCCGCTCTACCTGAGACTTTGCCGTCACGCAAGCTTGTTGGTCTCCTATGAAGCGGTATTTTGGTCATTTAAATACATTCCATTTGACCAAGTGTGCAAAAGAAAGTCTCTTACTTACGGTGTAATTGTAATTAGACATTTTCAAGTTTTCTTATAATAATTTCATATCAGAAAACCCAACTATCATTTCATATCCTCTCTCTCTCTCTCTCTCTCTCTCTCTCTCTCTCTGCAGCATGGATCTTCTTCCATCAAAAACCATCCGTTTATTCTCATACACTTGGTTATTCTTGCTCTTTCTAAGCCCCATTGGGGCCCAAGTCTTGTACCGCTTTTGTCAGTCTCAAGGCAATTACACCAACGGTAGCCCATACGAAACCAATCTCAACCTCCTCCTCCAATCTCTAAATACCACAACTCCCTCAAGAGGCTACTACTACAACACCTCCTCTGGCGAGGACCCTGACCGGGTCTATGGCCTCGCCCAATGCCGGAGCGACATTTCATCTGATTCCTGCCAAGGATGCTTAAATACTTCAGTGATCGAGATCGTCCGACTCTGTCCCAACAAGATGGAAGCATTCATAACATACGACAAGTGCCTTCTACGTTACTCCCACCAACACTTTTTTTCCCAACCTGATATTGTCCCCAAGTATGCCCTTCCAAATCCGAATGATGCTCGGAATCCAGATCGTTTTGATCAACTGGTGACAGACTTGATGAACAATCTGTCGACTACAGAGCTGTCTCCATCCTTGTTTGCGGCTGGCTCAGTGAGTTCTCCTGACTTTCAAATATATGGATCAGTTGAGTGCGTTCGAGATATATCAAGAAAAGATTGCCAGTCATGTCTGCAACCGATGATCGGCTGGCTTTCGAATTGTTGTCGTGGAAATTTAGGAGGGCAGGTCCTGTCGCTGAGTTGTCATATAAGATATGAGGTATACCCTTTCACTGATGCCCCATCGCCTCCACTGCCTGCTGCAACCCCTCCGGTTCTTTCTCAGCCACCGCCACCACCGACAGGTGAAATGCTTCTAACACAACTAAAACTGTTGGTAGAATTAGTACTCTTATTACTATTTTTTTTTTTTTCGACCATTCCTTGTTTGCATTTCACCCAGAAATTATATTGAAGAAGACTGGGGACTCATTTGCATCATTTCATGGCCCAACTGCACCATATCAGGATGCACACAGTATCTATATGTAGGGAGCGGATTGCGTCATGCCCCTGCCTGGATGGAACCGGTTCGGGCAGGGGCTCTGTGGGGCCAACCGAGATCTGTGTATTTTACCCACGCCGTCCAGCCATTTTTCCAGATCATTTTAGAGGGAAGCAGATTGCGACCTGCTCTGCCTGGAGGATTCAGTCCAGCCACGGTCTCTGTGAGGCCCACTGTGATGTATGGCTTCTATCCACGCTGTCCAGACATTTTGCGGCATCAATTTAAGGTTTGAGCCCAAAAATAAGGCAGATACAAGGCTCGAGAAGAATACACCACAGGAAGCTGCAGCGGTAATGAGGAGCCCACACGTATAGGTTCTATCCTCACCGGCTCTCCATTTTTTCATTTCGTTTTTATTCCGTAAGCCCAAAAAATGGTACAGATCCTAGTCTCAAGTGAACCATACCAAAGGAAGTAGCCGTGATAATCACTCCCACCATCACATAGACCTGGATGAAGGGAAAACACAAATATCAGCATGATCCAAAACTTCTGTTGACCCAATAGGTTTTCAACGGTACTTGATTAATCCCCACCGTATGGTTTACTTGAGCATTGGATCTGCCTCAATTTTAAGCTTATATCCTAAATTGATATGGTAAAATGAATGGACGGTGTGGATAAAACCTATACGTGACTGTGGCCCTCCAGAGACCCTGCTGTCTGAGCTTCGGACAAGCGGGGATAATACCCAATACACATCCTCTGGTTGAAGAACCCCGCTGATCTAGCACGCGTGTGATTTTTTTGGTAGAACCCATGTTGGACTAGAAGGGCCTCGAACCGTTGTGTTTTCTGTCATTTGGGTGTTCTTTAAGTGCTCCGATTGCGTGCACCTTTTTTCATGTGGTGCTCTGAAGGTGCACGCAAGTACATATGGTCACTAAACCCATCTTTCCATGGGTAGTACATCTATAACCGTCCGCCCTTTAACCGGTTATGTGTACACCTTGGACGGGACTCATTTGCACCAGACATTTTGTACCAAACTCGTTACCGTGCGAGGTATTATGTAATTTGAACCTATTTTTCTTTGCTATCCGATCATCTAGCACCACTGGGAGAGTATTGGTTAAACTCCTCATTATCGAATCTGTGCATCTATTAGAAGGAGAATGGGCTAAGAGAAGCAAATGGTCTGGCATACGCTCTCGCCAAGCTGGGAAGTGAAGGTGCCCCAGATGGAATCTATCTATCTAGAGTAGAACTACCAGCTAAGATTCAGGGGCTGCTCGCCTTGGACAATGCTGGGGTAGATGTCATTAGGAAGGGCAAATCCTAGCTTAGCATCCGTATGTATGTTGGTTGTGGGCTGAGTTAGGGGGTATAGCTTTTCTTAGTATTGAGCCAGTTACGTGAGAGGTGTGGCCCAATCTTTTTGTGGGCCTGCCACAATTATCTTGTACCCTCTTCGCCCTTCTAATAATATTGGTGGCCTTGCCCCATTTTTAAAAATAAAAATAAAAATAAAAAATGAAAAATAAAAAAAGGAGCAATGGGTCGAATTGTGGTTAACAACTTATAAGACCAGCATGCTTGGATGGTAACCTATAAGGACATGAGAGTCACCAATAAAACCATCATACTTAGAGAATGACCAAATCGAACTTATCCACCACTTGTAGGTATTCGGTCTCTTTCTCTCTCTCTTTTACTATTTTTTTTTTTTTTTTGGGTCTCATTAGTAATCATCATGCACGATCCATCCAATTAACCAATAATCCATCCATACTGTTGTACATATGCCTACATGATCTAACTAAGTACAGAGTCGATCATGTTGATCTAAGTAAGATCTTTACTTGATTATGTCATAAATTAGGGTAGATGTATATTTTATATGTACATGCATCTTAATATACATTACTTTTCTTATACTTACCTACACAATAGTCTATCCCATGCAATGAATATTGGCCATACCTTATCTAAAGGCCAATCCATACGTGCAAACATCATCATAAAATAATTGCATCGATACATATAATCTCAATATAATCTAATAAATAGATATATATGCATGTCAATAACAATTTCATCAGCCACACAAAGTCTAACTCATGCGTGCATGCACCATTTGGTAAATATATAAATAAATAAATTAACATGGTCCTAACAATTTTCATTGCATCGAAAATGACTAATCATTTTCATTTGCTACAGGGAACAAATCAAGGGTTATAATCATAGTCGTTGTCACCTCAGTTTTGGGATTAGGTCTCTCCAGTTTTTGCATTTGCTGCTACTTACGAGGAAGAAAGAGGCTACACAAAGGTAAAGAAGCTAAATAAATGTGATGTCATTACCTTAGAATGTCAATGGGTTGGGCCGCGCCATAGTTGCTTTTTGGCAAATCAACCATAGGCTGGGCTTGGGCTTAACATTTAGGCCAATCGTCCGGGCTCATGCTATTTTTGGACTCAATATATAAATAGCAAGCACCCATATCTGAATTTGAAAAAAAAAATTCTATTGAAGTCTAACCCAAGTCTGAACCTAGGCCCATTTACATCTTCCCAAACCAAAATCCTGGCAATCTTTAGCCTTTATTAAATTTTTGGCCTAAAATTTAATGGGCAGGCATAAGGATGTATTTTTGGCTTGATGGCTCTGCCAACTAATGGCCTTAGCCATAATAGTTAAAATGCACTTATGAAATATCATATTTTGACTTACTATGCTTGTCATTCTTTCCACTTGGCCTGTCCAGGATGAGGCCCACCCAGTTGAAAGATGGATGATCAATACTATCAATGTGTTGGGCCCTTCCATGAATTCACGCTTACTTGGAATTATGTGGCGGTAAATCTAAGGCACCAATGTAAATAGACCATTAATTGTCATAATTTTTTGAACGTCCAATTCAAAGAACAAATAAGACTGAGAGTGGTTTGAATGGTTTAGATCATCTGAGCATGTAGCCATAGGCCCATAGATAGGGCAAGCAAGGGACCTCAGTCACCATCTAGTAGACTTGTCATCTTATAAGTACTAACACGGCAATTCAACATCTTTATATCAGAGAGAGAGAAGAACAACAAGCGTTGTCACATTATTTGAGGACTCCGGATGGCTCAGAATTTAATGTTGGTATGCAAGGTGATCAAATTTCAGAATTGCCAATCATCAGCTTAGCTACAATACAAGCTGCTACGGATAACTTCTCTGATGGAAATAAACTCGGAGAAGGTGGATTTGGACCTGTATATAAGGTAATGACACTTCTCTAAAGATGCATGTGTGTAGATGCATGATCAAAATCATTATAGATTATTAGCCTAAAGAAATAAAAATAAGCAAACTTTTAATTTCCTGAGCACTTGTAAGGCATGTTTGGATGGGGCAAAAATAAAAGTTAGGAAACGAAATGTATAATGATTATCCAATGATGGATTCTAAAGGATTTAATGGCCCCATTTAACCATGTATTCTAGTTTTGGAGTTCTTATTTTAATAGTAAATGGAAATAAGATTTCTAGGAGCACCTCATTTCTTCTGTGGGGAAATTGACTATGGAAAAGTAATGACTATTGAATCCACTGCAACTTGGTTATCCAAACTTCATTAAATGTTGTATAAATGGATATGTGTCTACTTTATTTTATTTTCCTTCGATCAAAGCATGCTCCAAAAGTAATTGGAATAATTTAAGGGCTATTACCTTATTATGAATACCCGGATACCACAATAATGAGTGCGGATCGTCTGTGTTGAAAGCACAAGAAATTCCAGTTCGCTTCTCGTTCGGCCACGTCGTTTCAGTTATCTCCATCTCACAAAATATCCCGTATTTGTCTCTTCAGGTACATTGCGTGCTACATAGCACATCTTTTAACGCATGGAACTTCACCGCCCTTCACCATAACCTTTGTCTTACATCCACACCGTCTATCAATTTTTCCAAATAGATTTAGAGCATCGTTCCAAAAATAAGGTACATCCAAATCTCAAGCGGACCACACCAATAGAAAGTAGTCAGGATTACACAAACTTTGGTTGAAACCTTCCTCGGGCCAAGCGTAAGGCTTCATCTAACATCTAACCAGTTCATAAGTCCACCCATACCTGGATGAAGGTACAAAACAAATATCTGCTTGATCAGAGCCGTCTGGGCCCTAAGAAGTTTTCAACGGTGGCATCAATTCCACTGTTTCCTATGGTGTGTTCCAGTTGAGCTTTGAATCTAACTTGTTTTTAGGTTTATATCCTGGAAAGATCTGAAAAATTATATGGACGGTGTGGATCTAAGAAATAAGTCATCATGGGCCGCGTAAAATTCCCAAGAAATTCCGCTCTACCGGAACAGTTGAAAGGTGGAACTTCTGTAGGGTCCGTCATAATGTATGTATTAGATCCACACAGTCCAATCATTTTGTTTCATACCTTTTAGTCACGAGGCTGAAAATAAATCAGATCCAAGGCTCAAGTGGGCCACACGACGGGAAAGAGTGGGAAATGAACACCTACCATTGAAAACTTCTTGTTGCAATAGACAGCTCTGATCAAGCTGATGTTTGTGGTTTCTTGAATCAAGGTATAAGTGACCTTATGAAGGGGTTAGATGGCAAATAAACCTCAAAGTGGACCGTAGGAAGGTTTCAACGTTTCGTTCAATCCCATGCTTTCTGTTGTGTGGTCCACTTGAGCTTGGGATGTGCTTCATTTTTTATCTTATGCTTTAGAATAATCTGAAAAAATTGATGGATGGTTCTGATCTAACAGATAAATTAGGATGAGGCCCAGGGAAATTCCATGCTGTAAAAGTGGGTTGTGTGGCACGCAATCCATACACGAGAGAGAAAATCGGTTGGTTTTTTTAGCTGACGTCATTGGCTATGACATGTACCAATGAGAATAGACGGCACTGAATTTTTCTGTGTTTTCAACACAGACGATTCTCACTCCTCTATAATTTGTTGTTCCTAACTAGTTAATTGAATATTTGTAGTTCAAGTTGCTTATGCATCCCAATGCAAGATTACTTACAAGTAGTTAAATAATGCTTAAACATAATAGGATACATAGGTTTTCTAAACTAACCATTACAATGAAAATCATTTCAGGGAATGCTATCTGATGGGAAGGAAATAGCAGTTAAAAGGCTATCAAGGAGCTCAGGACAAGGTATGGAGGAATTCAAGAATGAAGTTACATTGATTGCCAAACTCCAACATAGGAATCTTGTAAGGCTCTTATATTGCTGCATTGAGAGAGGAGAGAAACTGCTCATCTATGAATACATGCCGAACACAAGCCTCGATGCCTTCCTCTTTGGTTTGGACTCTTTCTCTTATTCAATTTCTAAATTTTGCCACACATACATGACATGTCTACAAGACACTCACACTTTAAACATACCTAAACAAAACTAGAGACAAGTGAAATGGAGCCTAAATTTCAGCCCAACACCGCTAATGATTAAAAAATTGCTAGTTTGCTAGGTCATTTGAATTGTCAGATATCTCACAATCTCCACCGTTGTATTATGAGTGGAACCAATCCTCTAACAAGACCCACAATGTATGTGAGAAAATGTTGTACCAACTTAAATATTATTAACTTTTCGACAAATGCACTTTATGAAAATTCCTTAGCACTTAATTGTGTGCTAATGACTATATGATGCAATTTCTTTTTATCGTTAATTGAGGTATTAAATATTATTAACTTTTAAACAAATGAACTTTAGGAAAATTCCTTAACCTTTAATTGCGTGCCAATGACTATATGATGCAATTTCTTTTTATCGTTAATTAAGGTATTAGCGAATAAATGATCGGTTCTCATCACCATAGATGGTCATTCGAATGGTGGATATAACGATGGAATATACAGGACAAAATTAAAATCAATTGACAACATGTGATTTTGGATTCTATGAATAACATAGATTATTCAGTAATTAAAGTCATTGATTTTAATTAACCTATGTAATAGACTATTACATAGCATTTGTGGGTGCTTTGTGCTCTTATTACCAATCCCAAGCCTGGATAAATGAGGAAAGTTATATCTGGTTGGAAACTTTTGCTATAAATTTATGTCATTAATATAGAAAAATGGATTATAAAATTAGGGGAGTTGTTTGGATACAAGTGGAAATCCTAGTTTTACCACAAAACAATCAGTTTGTATCTTTTGTTAGGAAATTACCAGTATTGATAGCTGCAATTATTATATCATGGAATCTATTATTTTCATGTATCCAAACAACTTCAAATGTCCTAGTGGATTCCACATTTAAATATGCCTTTGATTCAATTTGCATTTCTAAGATGCACAACTAAAAGTGCCCAATTAAAATTATATTTTAAAAAATAAGACTTAAACGTGATCTAACTCAATTTGCTTGTACTTTTCAGATCCAGACAAGCGTGCTCAATTAGATTGGGAAAGACGCCATAACATCATAAGTGGAATTGCAAAGGGTCTTGTTTATCTCCATGAAGATTCCAGACTTAGAATCATTCATAGGGATCTAAAAGCTAGCAATGTTTTGTTGGACCATGAGATGAATCCAAAGATTTCTGATTTTGGCATGGCTCGATTTTTAGGTGGAAATCAAAGTCAAGTCAATACCAATAGAGTTGTTGGCACATAGTAAGTTGTCATGAAATTTTCTACTTTTCAAAATACATTTAATATCTCATGGGCTCTATTAGCAAGACTTGTCTCTCACATGACCATGTGGTGTATGGTTTTGAAATTGAAGACACTATCTATAATCATATAATTGTGATTCAATGTAAATGTGTGATACACCAGCTTGTACCTGTCTGATTTTCCAAGAAGGGTATTGATACAATGTGATTGACCCAATGAGTGGCAAGACACTTTACCACATTGTCATGTGTGAGTGAATTTAATATCCATTTCCTCTTAGCTAGATATAATGCTTCTAATTGATGTTTGCATTTGTTCATCACCAACAGTGGCTACATGGCACCGGAGTATGCAATGGGAGGGTTATTCTCTGTGAAATCTGATGTCTACAGCTTTGGAGTTCTACTACTAGAGATCATAAGTGGAAAAAGGAACAACAGTATAGCTCTCTCCGAAGATGCACAAAGCCTTCTAATTTATGTAAGATTCTCCATAAAATTCAACTTAAACCCACCTTAATCTATTTTTCTAACATGAGGTTTGAAATTACAGGCATGGGAATTGTGGTGTGATGGAAGAGCGATGAAGTTAATTGATCATTTGTTAGTAGAGTCATGTCCCACTAGTGAAGTGTTCAGATGCATCCACATTGCATTGTTATGTGTTCAACAAAATGCAGCGGATAGGCCCACTATGTCTTTGGTCATTCTCATGCTCAAAAGTGAATCTATGAAACTTCCCCAACCTACACAGCCAGGATTTTTCTTTCCGAAGGCTGTCGTTGAATCGGATAAATCTTCTGCAAGTGTTAAAATATATTCTAATAATGATGTAACTATCTCTTCCATTCAACCTCGGTGAGTGGACCCAACACAGGAGTCAGCCTCATGCTATGATGGGTTAGATATGGAGTACCACGGTTCAACCTCAGTTTGTGATTTTTTTTTTTTTTTCGATAAGGATAACTTCTCCATATATGTTTCTAATTTGTGATTACATGTTGTTTTTTGATGGAATTGAAATAGTTGGAAGTATGTTTTTAGAAGCTAGGATTGTTGATGGGTGCTTAAATCTGCTAGAAATCAAGTTAACCAGTGTGATATATACGAGTCTAAAACATTTTTTTGGATTTAATGTACTGGGTTACGTTCAGATCTAATACTTGCAACATATTTAGAAAGTAAGTCAGGTTGGCTACCCATCTAAACCTACTTAATGTTCAATATAAACATTAAGTACATAAATGTATGATAATATAATGCACTCCATGTCTCAAAGTTATGCGCTAGTGGTTTCGTTAAATGTAAGCCAATATCTTATGAGTAGAAACATAATTAGTCAAAAGTAAGCTAACATCTTATAAGTGGAAATATAACTGATGTTAATCTCAAGCCAAACAGTCTAGTATCTAACAAAATGGTATCTTTACATAATATGTTTTTCTAGGAAGTTTCGAAAGATAGAAGTGAAGAAGTTTTTAAAAACTTATCTTTTTATCAAGTGATGAATTTCCTATCTAGATATAATCAAATTTCAAATTTTAAATTTGAATAGTTCAGATTTTTTTCAATGTAAATATGTAAAGAAAAGTCTGAAGAAAAAGAGTCGTCAATGGATGAATTACATAGGTAATGGAAAGAGATTAGAGGTGAAGATCTCTCTCCCTTTTCTTTCTTTTTATGTTTCTTCTCCTTCTCCTAGTCTTTCTCTCCCTATGTAGAGGTTTGGATGTGCAATCCTTGGACAAAAAAGGGATATTTCTTATCAATAATCCTATTTCCATTTGGATTATGATCTATATATAAGAATAGCTATAGGGTTTTGGTGAAGCATCCTTTTTTGTACTCTGTTACACTATAGATTTTGGTATTTCCTATATCATTAAGTGTTCGTCTTCTCACCCAATCCATACACTTAGTAAAGTGATGAACTTCCCCTTATTACTCATCAAATTTAAGCCTTTAAAATCAATGTAAAGCTCTCAAATAGGCACTAAAAGA
The DNA here is from genome assembly GCA_003013855.2 of Liriodendron chinense. Taxonomy (NCBI): domain Eukaryota; kingdom Viridiplantae; phylum Streptophyta; class Magnoliopsida; order Magnoliales; family Magnoliaceae; genus Liriodendron; species Liriodendron chinense. Next base: position 2,989,178 of record PVNU02001447.1, on the reverse strand, counting down.
TATATCTATAAAAAAGAAAAAAATTATGCTGAAAACAAAGAATTCAACAATTAAAATTAATAATAAAATCATTTAAAAATGTCTAATGATGCTGGCTAGATATTTTACATTTAATGGTTAAGCTTGACAATGAGCTATACATAGTCCTAGATTTTGAACTAGTCAAGTTGGGACTTCAAGCTATAGCCCTATTCAAAATTAAAATATTCCCCTAAAACTGGACCATTGCTAGCCTTACTGGTGGAACATCTTAAAGATAAGATCTAGTCACTAATTACAATTCTAGGTGATAAGTGGATTCCTTATTGAAGTATATCAAGCTTCAACTTAATCTTAATGTTTGAATCCAATAAAAACTATATATCAGGTAATAATGTCACACTCTGAAATCCGAAACCTGAGTATATTCGACCATGATCCCGTACCCAAAGGCATGACTTATGTATTATATGTTTATATTTTGTAATTCACATATACAATACCGCATGATTCTTATTCATAAGATATAATGATAAAAAAATTAAACAAATAAACATTTATTTTAAGAAGAGTAAAATATCATTATCCCTACCATTCAAGATCAATATCAAATTAACGTTTCAGCACTTGTCATCACCATACCATCACATTACCACTTAATTTTCAATACAACTTATTTAGAAAATGTTAAAAAAATGATAAATAAAACTAAATATAAAGGCAATCCTCTTTAAGCGCCTCTATGAGATCCTGATCCTGGAATTTTAAAACCCCAACTGGGTAAGCTGTGAAGCCCAATGAGTAATCTCAACACAAGTTTCAAAATGTAACATAATCCAAATAAGACATACAAGAAACAATAATCATTCATGTAAATCAAAATGATGAAGCAAATAAGATTTTTCAATGTTAAAAGAAAAATAGATATGAATGGATGGAATCAACATAAATCATACTCCATAATAGTAAGTGCAATTTTACCTTTTTAACACCAGGGCCATTTTACACCGGTTGGCCAACACCCGCGCCAATACAACACCTAGCCTAGCAATGGAAACCTTTTGCGTGACAAGCTCACCCATCCAAAGGATTTTTCGAGAGTATAAAATTCTAAAAATTTATTTTTAGACTCCTAATTTGATTCTCATCACACCTATAAAATTTCAGACCAAATATACGAATATAAAAATCAGAAAAATTTCAAGATCAATTTTTATGATCAATTTTTTTTATTGATAAGTCCAGTGACCATGGGAGGTTGAACATTACCCTGAATACATGACAGAAAAGGACCATCCACAGAACAGTAAAGGGGTGCCTGCAACCCTTACATAGTCCTCCACCTCTCCTGGTGGAAAGCTTCCATTCTTTCTAATAGATGATGAATCATTGGATCACCGTCTACGAGATTTATTCCTCGCCTTGCAAAGAGAAATTGGCTCGAGGTTGTTCAGCGCAATGTAGACAGGGTGTGAGATCGATCACTGTCTCTCCCACGGATAACTAATCCGAATCCACAGATCCACTAGGATTCCTCAACTAGTCTTCTTCGAATCCACGAAGGAATACTTGAATCCATAAGAAAAATAGAGTCACTATAAGAAAACGGATTTTTACCGACGAAAGTATTCCCGACGAAATAATTTTCGTTGGGAAAAACCATTTTTCCCGACGAAATGGAAAAATCGTCGGTAAAAATCTCCCTCCACCACCAAATTCATTGCCGCCATACACTTTTACCGACGAAATTATAATTTCGTCGGTAAAAAGTTTATTGCCGATGAAGATACCTGTCGCTAAAAAAGAAAACAGCAAATTTTACTTTTACCGACGAAAATTTCCGTCGGTAAAAGCGAAAACTTTTACCGACGAAACTTTTCGTCGGTAATAATGTGCAATATGTGATTCCCGTCAAGAAAAGAGGTGACTTTTACCGACGAAGATTTTCGTCGGTAAAAGTTTTGAAAAGGACTTTTACCGACGAAACAAAACTTTTACCGACGAAAATTTTCGTCGGTAAAAGTGGTCTTTTTAACTTACCCGATCGCCCTCTTTTCTCATTCGGTCTCTCTCTCTCTCGCTCTCTCTCTCTCTCTCTCTCTCTCTCGCGGCCATCTCTCTCTCTCTCTCTCTCTCTCTCTCTCTCACGGCCATCCCTCACTGCCGACCACCGGCCGTCCTTCGCCGGCCGCCACCCGACCACCGACACCCAGCCGACCACCGACGCCGCCGTACGCCGTCACCGACGCCACCCGCGTGAGCACGCGCCTCCACCAGCCACCGTACGCCGCCGCCTCCGCCGGTAAGCGTCTCCCCCTTCCTTCTTCCTCCATTTCCTCTATCTCTCTCTCTCTCTCTCTCTCTCCTCGTTGTTCATTGTGGGGCCCATGTGGGTCCCATGCGCCATCTCTGTCCAGTGCATGTGGGTCCCACCGTTGCTGTCCATTGCATGTGGGTCCCACTGTCGCTATCGCTGTCCATTGCATGTGGGTCCCACCGTCGCTATCGCTGTCCATTGCATGTGCGTGGGGTCCGCCTTAGCTGTCCACGATTTGGTGGGGCCCACTGATTTAGTAAATCCCTAATTAGGGATTTTGAAATTAAAATCCCCTAATTAGGGATTTCAAAATTAAAATCCCCTAATTCCTTCCTTAATTAGGAATTTTAATTTGTGATTTACAAATTAATAAAAATCATGATATACAATAAATGTGGGGCCCACCGTCGCTGTCCACTGCTCGTGGGGCCCACAGTGATTTACGTATTTTATCCATTCCGTCCATCCATCTTAGCAGAAAATTTTAGGTATGGTGCCCAAAAATGAAGCATATCAAAATCTAAAGTGGACCACACCACAAATGTGAACTGAATGTGTATCATTGAAAAATTCTTGGAGGACACAGAAGTTTTGGATGAAGCTGATATTTGTGTTTTCCCTCATCCATATCCATGTGATCTTATGAACAGGTTGGATGACAAATAAAGATCACTGTAGGGCCTGGGAATGGTGGAAATCATTATTCCCACTGTTTCCCATGGCATGGTCCACTTGAGAGTTGGATATGCTTAAATTTTGGGCTCAACCACTAAAATGAGGTGGAAAAACATAAGGACGGAATAGATAAATCACATACATTCTAGGTGGGCCCAACTGAGTTTACTCTACACTCCGCACGCAATCCGATTCCCATGGTGGGCCGCCCATACTTATTTGTTCACAAAATAGTCATTAGGTATTTGATTAAACTTGATTCATGGTGTTGATGATTCTGCCATTTTCATGTGCTTGTGTATCTAGAATTGATGGAGCAAACCCGGATGTGCGTCGGAGCTATCCGTGGTTGATTTATGTGGATATGTATGTTGTGGATGTATTTGGCTTATTATTAATAATTATTTTTTGTCCACAAATGGTAGTATAATAGAATCAGTTAGCCCATTTGGAGATTTCTATATTGCCGAGCATAGATAAAGTGTGTTTTGGAGGTATAGAAATCTGCCAAATTGTCCTGTTGGACAGTCCAAGGTTGGATAGATTGGAATGTTATCGTTGTTTGTCATTTACATGCGTAGGGTCATTAGTTTCGTGCAGTAACTCTCCTATTCTCTCTGGATATGTTTCTTATGTTTAATTCCATTGTCAATTTAATCCACACAATGTGTGGATAGTTGACGTGGAAATGAAATGTAAGATAAATATATCTAGAGAGATAGGGGGAGATGCTGTCGAAATTTAGGCTTGGGCATGTAAATGAAAATAATGATAGCATTTCAATCTATCCATCCTTGGATGGGCGACTGATTTTATTATATTATCATTTAGTGGCAAATTAGATGACGAACATGATACTTGTGATTAAGAGTAGTTGATTGATGTTGATGTTGAGCGAGGGTCCCTGGAAGGTGGGAACCGCTGTTGTGATCATGCTGAAGCTGTCCTGTTCCTATGGACAACAATATGGGTGGCCTGGCCATTTGGACAGGCCCGTGTTTATGTATTAGCTCAAAATTAATGGAGCAGACCCGGATGTGCGTCGGAGCTATCCGGGTGTTGAGCGGGGGTCCCTGGAAGGTGGGAACCGCTGTTATGACCATGATGAAGCTGTCCATTTCCTATGGACAGCAATATGGGTGGCCTGGCCATTTGGACAGGCCCGTGTTTATGTATTAGCTCGAAATTAATGGAGCAGACCCGGATGTGTGTCGGAGCTATCCGGGTGTTGAGCGGGGGTCCCTGGAAGGTGGGAACCGCTGTTATGACCATGAGGAAGCTGTCCATTTCCTATGGACAGCAATATGGGTGGCCTGGCCATTTGGACAGACCCGCTTTGTGTGGAGCAGACCCGGATGTGCGTCGGAGCTATCCTTGAGTTGCTTGAGTCTCCAAGACCTACACCCTAAACCTGAAACCATAAACCTAAAACTAAAACCTATAAGCTACGGCTAAACCGAAACCTAAACTCAATTCATCTAATGGCCCGTTTGGCACCATGGATTTGAGGAGAAGTGGATTCCATGATATGAATTCTCATCAATTCCAGTTCTTACCAATTCCAGATTTTCTGTTTGGCAGTCAAGATTTGGAGAGAAATCAAACATGAAGGAATGGACGGTGCAAATTTTAATCCTCTCAAATCCACTTCTCATCAAATCCATGGTGGCAAACAGAATAAAGCAACCAGTTTCTCCTCCTTTCTCCTCCTTTCTCCTAGAATCCATGGTGCCAAACGGGCCATAACTCTAAACCTAGACCCAAACTCGAAAACCTAACCATAAACCCGATCCCGAACCCGAAACTATAAACCAATGCGTAAACCTAATCCTAATCTCAAATCACCTAACCTAAACCTACACCAATTCCTAACCTAAACCTTGGTTTGCACACGAGAACCTTTTCCTAAACCCGATCCCTAAACTCATGTCACCTAAACACGAAAACCAAACCCGAAACCCGATTCCGAACCCAAAAATCTAAACCTATCCCCGAAACCTAATCCTAAACTCAAATCACCTAAACTAAACCTACACCTATTCCTAAATCCATTCACCTAGCCTAAACCAAGACCCAAACTCGAAAATCAAATCCGAAACCCGATCCCGAACCCGAAAATCTCAACTTATGCCCTAAACCTAATCCTAAACTCATGTCACCTAAACTAAACCTACACCTATTCCTAAATCCATTCACCTAGCCTAAACCTAGACCCAAACACGAAAACCAACAACCCGATCCCGAACCCGAAAATCTCAACTTATGCCCTAAACCTAATCATAAACTCATGTCACCTAAACTAAACCTACACCTATTCCTAAATCCATTCACCTAGCCTAAACCTAGACCCAAACACAAAAACCAAACCCAAAACCCGATCCCGAACCCAAAAATCTAAACATATCCCCGAAACCTAATCCTAAACTCAAATCACCTAAACTAAACCTACACCTATTCCTAAATGCATTCACCTAGCCTAAACCTAGACCTAAACTCGAAAACCAAACCCGAAACCCGATCCCGAACCCGAAAATCTCAACTTATGCCCTAAACCTAATCCTAAACTCATGTCACCTAAACTAAACCTACACCTATTCCTAAATCCATTCACCTAGCCTAAACGTAGACCCAAACACGAAAACCAAACCCGAAACCCGATCCTGAACCCGAAAATCTCAACTTATGCCCTAAACCTAATCCTAAACTCATGTCACCTAAACTAAACCTACACCTATTCCTAAATCCATTCACCTAGCCTAAACCTAGACCCAAACACGAAAACCAAACCCAAAACCCGATCCCGAACCCAAAAATCTAAACCTATCCCCGAAACCTAATCCTAAATTCAAATCACCTAAACTAAACCTACACCTATTCCTAAATCCATTCACCTAGCCTAAACCTAGACCCAAACTCGAAAACCAAACCCGAAACCCGATCCCGAACCCGAAAATCTCAACTTATGCCCTAAACCTAATCCTAAACTCATGTCACCTAAACTAAACCTACACCTATTCCTAAATCCATTCACCTAGCCTAAACCTAGACCCAAACACGAAAACCAAACCCGAAACCCGATCCCGAACCCGAAAATCTCAACTTATGCCCTAAACCTAATCCTAAACTCATGTCACCTAAACTAAACCTACACCTATTCCTAAATCCATTCACCTAGCCTAAACCTAGACCCAAACACGAAAACCAAACCCGAAACCCGATCCCGAATCCAAAAATCTAAACCTATCCCCGAAACCTAATCCTAAACTCAAATCACCTAAACTAACCTACACCTATTCCTGAATCCATTCACCTAGCCTAAACCTAGACCCGAACTCGAAAACCAAACCCGAAACCCGATCCCGAACCCGAAAATCTCAACTTATGCCCTAAACCTAATCCTAAACTCATGTCACCTAAACTAAACCTACACCTATTCCTAAATCCATTCACCTAGCCTAAACCTAGACCCAAACACGAAAACCAAACCCGAAACCCGATCCCGAACCCAAAAATCTCAACCTATGACTAAGCCTAATCCTAAACTCATGTCACCTAAACTAAACCTGACTCTAATCTTTGCATTGTAGATATGGATAAGAGTTGGATGCAAGCTAAGAATCGGTTTGTCCCAGAGTATAAAGAAGGTGTTAAGGAGTTCATGGAATTTGCGAGAGATCGGGCAGATTCAGGTAATAGAATTAGGTGTCCATGCCGAAAATGCAAGAACATGATTCACAAGACATTGGACAAAGTGGAAGATGATTTGTTCATAGTTGGGATTGACCAGGGTTACACTTGGTGAATTCATCATGGTGAAGACTTCCACCAAAGTGTTGAGGCCACTGAGTCCTTGCTGCCCAATTGTGCGTAATGACGAGAATGAAGATGTTGACGATATGCAAGATATCATTGGGGATGTGTTAAGGGGAACCATTGCGGATACTGATTTTGCAGCGACAAGTACTAGCCAGGATATTCCTCATATGGGTGATGCTGAATCAGAAAAGTTTAGTAGGTTGTTGAGGGATGCGCAACGTCCACTCTATCCGGGGTGTCGGAACTTCTCCAAGTTGAATTTCCTTACAAGGTTACTTCATTTGAAGACAATAAATCGTTGGAGTAACAAATCGTTCGACATGTTACTTGGCTTGTTGAAAGAAGTATTACCTGAAGGTGAGACATTGCCTAAGTCTCATTACGAGGTAAAATCCTTAATGCGAGACTTGGGCCTTGGTTACATCCTCATACATGCATGTATAAATGATTGTGTATTGTATTGGAAAGAACATGAAAATGTTGAGGAGTGTCCACAATGTGGAGAGTCTAGGTGGAAATATGACAAAGCTAAGCGTAAGAAAATTCCACAAAAGGTGTTAAGGTACTTTCCATTGAAACCCAGATTACAAAGATTGTTTACGTCGAGCAAGACGGCTGAAGATATGAGGTGGCATAAGGAGAAATGCCTTCATGATGATAATACATTGAGGCATCCCACTGACTCTGAAGCCTGGCAACATTTTGATAAGCAATATGACTGGTTTGCAGAGGATTCTCGCAATGTTCGGCTAGGTCTTGCAAGTGATGGTTTTAATCCATTTGGTAATATGAGTAGTTCGTACAGTATGTGGCCAGTGATACTTATGCCCTACAATTTACCTCATTGGTTGTGTATGAAAGAATCATTTTTTATGATGTCGTTGCTTATTCCTGGACCCAAGTCACCGGGGAATGACATTGATGTGTATCTCCGACCGTTAGTAGATGAGTTAAACGAGTTGTGGAGTCAAGGTGTCCAGACGTATGACACTTTTGCAGAACAGACGTTTCGATTGCATGCAGCGGTCTTGTGGACAATAAATGACTTCCCTACATATGGAAATTTGTTTGGGTGGAGCACGAAGGGAAAGTTGTCTTGTCCTACATGTAGTACTGAGACTTGTTCATTGTCATTCAAGCATGGTAAGAAAACGTGTTATATGGGCCATCGTCGCTTCCTTCCGAGGGATCATAGTTGGCGCAGGAAGACGGTAATCTTTGATGGTAAACAAGATCATAGGCCACCACCGAAAGAACTATCTGCAGAAGATGTGTTACAACAGCTGAGAAACATTGAAGAAGTTAGATTTGGTAAGGCACCGTACTTGAAGAAGAGAAAACGTACAATATTGGAGTACAACTGGAGGAAGAAGAGCATTTTTTTTAGTTGCCTTATTGGAGTCATCTGAAATTACAACACAACTTGGATGGCATGCATATTGAGAAGAATATATGTGACAATGTCTTTGGAACATTGATGAACATAAGAAGAAAACAAAAGACAGTTTTAAGGCTCGATTGGATCTACAAGCAATGGGTTTAAGGAAAGAGTTGCACTTGCAACCACATGAAAATTCATATACTATACCAGTAGCCTGCTATACATTGACAAAACTAGAGAAAAAACGTGTATGTGAATGGTTGAACAAGGTGAAATTTTCCGACGGGTATGCATCGAATATCTCTCGGCGCGTAAACATTACGGACTGTAAGGTAACAGGAATGAAAAGTCATGACTGTCACGTCCTTCTGTAACGCCTACTACCGGTTGCGATTCGTGGATTCCTTAACAAGGATGTCAGTGCTACGCTGATTGAGTTGGGGATATTCTTTAAGGATTTGTGTTCGAAATCTTTGAATGTAGAGGTTATTAAACGACTGGAGAAGGATATTATCGTAATCCTTTGCAAACTTGAAAGAATTTTTCCACCTGCGTTTTTCGATGTCATGGTACACCTAGTGATTCACTTACCGCACGAAGCGAAGCTTGCAGGCCCAGTACAATATCGTTGGATGTATCCGATCGAAAGGTGATAGAACAATGATCATAAATTTTTTTTCATTCCATAAACTACGTATATCCATGTTTTCATGTCCTAAACATATTGATTTTGTGTACAGATACCTTCACACATCAAAACAATATGTGAGGAATAAGGCACGTTCAGAAGGATCCATTGCTGAGGCGTACATTGATAATGAGTGCCTGACATTTTGCTCCATGTATCTTCGTGGCATAGAGACTAGATTCAACCGAGAAGATCGTAATGCCGATGCAGGGCAGGAGCATGAACAAGGACTCATATCTGTATTCGCACATAACGTCCGTCCTTTAGGATCGGCGACGTTTCAGGATATGGACCCTCGGGATCTTGCGAAGGCGCGGTGGTATGTGTTGCATAACTGTGAAGAAATAGAGTCGTAGTTGGAGTAAGTCTTCGCACATAATTATTGTATATCTACAGACAGTTTTAATCTCAAAATTTCTTGCTTACAAAGTACCAATTGTGTATAGCGAACACATCGAGGAGATGAAGTCCCAATACCCTACAAATTATGATCGAATGCATCAGGATTTGTTTCCAGAATGGTTTGCAAAACGTGTAAGATTAATTTACCTTCTATCTCACCACACTTACAATATTGTGTATTGCACAATATTTACACGTAATTTTAAATGCCTAAACGTACATTTATATTCTGTACATGATGATAGATGAAGATGTTGCGCGCTAGCAACTCTGCGGATGCGTCTGATGGCGCTCTACTCACTGGCGTGTGGCCCTGATAGACGTGTATCTAAGATATACAGGTTGTATTGTAAACGGGATTCGGTTCCACCTGAGGAGCGTGAGAAATATAGGACCACATAAAATAGTGGTGTGGTTGTGAAGGGAAACACACGAGGAGGTCGAAATTGATTTTTATGGCGTCTTTCAGCCCTTATCCTGAGCTACGATAATAGAGCTGTCGGTCTTTGCTAAAGACCCTTCTGAGGTGGATGGATGGATGGATGTGTTTTCTTCTTGGACTGATTTTTTTTCTCTTGGGTGCCTTGCTTTGGCTTCCCTTTTTCTTTCTCTTTTCTTCTCTTCTCTTTTTTTTTTCTTTTATATTCTTTTTCTTCTTTTTTTTTTGTCTTTTCCTTTTAAATCCCCCTTTTTTTGTATTTTCTCTTTTTGAATCCCCTTATTTGAAACACTTGTTGGTGGACGGAAATGATTTCTCAGAGATCTTAGCTTTGACCTCTTGACTTCAGCTCTATTAAAGTAACTCTTGATAAGGTCAGAATAACTTACCCGTGAAAGATCTTCACGTGTCGGCGTTGGTTGGCTCAGGAAGATCCACCCCTCTCATGCTGGTGAGTCTGAGGGCGCCTCCGGAAGTACTTCTCTGATGATCAGTGGTCCGTCCCACGAGGGTTTGAACTTTCCTCTGAGATCCGGAAGGTGCGACGGTAGAATCTTCTTCATGACCATGTCGCCTACCTTGAAACTTCTTTTTCGGACTCTCTTGTTGTAAGCCCGAGCGATCCTTTTTGATAGCACTATGAATGACTTAGTGCACGCATGCGCTTTTTCATCTGCTAGCTGCAACTGATCGAATCTGGCCCGTTTGCATTCTCCTTCTTCAATTCCGCTTTCGAGTAACACTCGTAGTGATGGTATTTCCACCTCGACTGGCAAACTGCTTCCATTCCATAGGTAAGCTCGAAAGGAGTAACGCCCGTAGCAGACCGTACAGACGTTCGATAGGCCCAAAGCGCATATGGGAGCATATCTGACCAATCTCGATATGTCACGACCATCTTCTCGAGTATCCTGACGATTGTCTTGTTTGCGGCTTCTACCCCACCATTCATCTGGGGACGGTAGGGGCTTGATCGATGACGTTGGATCTTGAATTTGCTGAGGAAGTCATCCATCTTCTTGTTGACGAATGGGGTCCCATTATCTGTGATGATGGCATTGGGGATTCCATACCGGCATATGATGTTGTTCTTCATGAATTTGATCACCTGAGATGCTGCAATTGTGGTGTAGGAGGCTGCCTCAACCCACTTGGTGAAGTAATCGACTGCCACAAGTATGTACTCATGACCTTTTGATGCTTTGGGACTGATCTTGCCGATGATGTCGAGTCCCCACATGGAGAAGGGCCAGGGGGTGGTCAGGTTGTATAACTCTGATGATGGGGCATGGATTTGATTTGCATGCTCCTGACACTTGAAGCATTTTATGACGTGCTGGCAACAGTCTTTCTCCATGGTGAGCCAATAATAGCCGAGTCGTAGAATCTTCTTTGCCATCATGTGCCCATTCATGTGTGGGCCACAGATTCCTTCGTGTATTTCTTTCATGATCTTTGCAGCTTCTGTTTCATCGACGCATCGAAGGAGGATGTGATTATAGGATCGCTTGTAAAGAACTTCGCCACTGATGGTGAACTGGCCGGCCAAACGCTGAATGGTTCGGCGATCTGTTGCTGTTGCTGATTCTGGATACTCCTGGGTTTCGAGATATTGCTTGATGTCGGCATACCAGGGTTTCTCAGGGACAGCTTCGGCTTCTTCTATTTGTAGGCAAAAAGCAGGTTCTTCTTGAGCTTTAACTGTGAGCTCCCATTCTGAAGCTCCTTTTGGTATCTCGAGCATTGATGCAAGTGTGGCGAGAGCATCTGCAAACTGGTTCTTGGCTCTGGGCATGTATGAGAAGGTGACTTCTTTGAATTCTTCGATCAGATTTTCAAGATACACATGATATGGTATCAACTTCTCGTCCTTGGTTTTCCATTCGCCATTGGCCTGATTGATGATAAGCTGTGAGTCTCCAAATACTCGTAGCTTCTTGACGCCCAAGATTATGGCTTCTCTTAAGCCAGCGATGCATGCTTCATACTCTGCCATGTTGTTGGTGCACTCGAACGCTATGCGCCTTGAGATAGGAATAGGGACGTCCTCTGGAGAGTAGAGGATTGCTCCAATACCACTCCCTTTAGAGTTTGCTGCGCCGTCGAAGAATAACGTCCACTCACCTTTCTTCTTTTCTTGTTCTTCAATGAGCAAGAGATCTTCATCAGGGAAGAATGTCTTGAGCGGTTGATAATCCAGGAGGGAATGGGCCGCCAGATGATCGGCGAGGGCCTATCCCTTGATTGCCATCTAAGTGACATAGGTGATGTCGAACTCAGACAAGAGTAGCTGCCATTTAGCTATCCTTCCAGTGAGTGCCGGCTTCTCGAACAGGTACTTGAGCAGATCCATGTGAGCGAGGAGGAGAATAGGGAATGCAATCATGTATTGACGGAGTCGCTGAGTTGCCCAGACTAGGGCGAGGCAAGTCTTCTCGATCGGGGAATACCTGGTCTCGTAGTCGGTGAACTTTCGGCTCAAATAATATATTGCTTGTTCCTTCTTCCCGGTCTCGTCGCGCTGGCCGAGGACACAGCCTATGGCTTCTGCTGCTACCGAGATGTATAACAATAGTGGTCGTCCAGGAGTGGGTGGCACTCGGACTGGAGGATTCATGAGATATTTCTTGATGCGGTCGAAGGCGACTTGGCAATCAACATTCCATTCTTTTGGGACGTTCTTCCGAAGGAGCTTGAATATGGGCTCACAGATAGGTGTGAGCTGTGCGATGAAGCGACTGATGTATTGAATTCTGCCGAGGAAGCCACGAATTTCCTTCTCTGTTATAGGAGGGGGCATCTCAATGATTGCTCTGGTTTTGGTCTCATCGACCCTGATGCCATCCTCGCTCACCATAAAGCCGAGGAGCTTACCTCCCATTGCACCGAAGACACATTTCTGAGGGTTGAGATGGAGCTTGTACTTTTCTAATCTGTTGAATAACTTCTTCAGATCTTCAAAGTGTCCTTCAATTGTGCGAGATTTGACGATCATGTCGTCCACATATATTTCGAGTTCTTTGTTCATCATGTCGTGGAATAGTGCTGTCATTGCTCGCTGATATGTTGCTCCTACGTTCTTCAGACCGAACGGCATTACCCTATAACAGAAGGTTCCCCAGGGAGTGATGAACGATGTCTTCTCGCGATCTTCGACGGCCATCTTGATCTGATTGTAACCTAAGAACCCGTCCATGAATGAGAAGATCTTGTATCCAGTAGTGTTATCGACCAGAGTGTCGATATGTGGCAAAGGGAAGTCATCTTTAGGACTGGCTTTGTTGAGATCTCGAAAGTCGATGCACATTCGAACCTTGCCGTCCTTCTTTGGTACTGGCACGATGTTGGCGAGCCATTCAGGGTAGTTGGAGACTACCAAAAATCCCGCGTTGTACTGCTTGATGACTTCATCTCGGACTTTCAGAGCCCATTCTGGCTTCATTCTTCGAAGTTTCTGCTTCACTGGCTTCATATCTGCCTTGGTTGGCAGATGGTGTACAACGAGCTCTTCATCGAGCCCCGGCATGTCATCATATGAGAACGCGAAGTTGGACAATCTTGGAGCTAGGAACTCTATCATTTTCTGTTTCATCTCAGGTGGCAATGATTTTCCAATGCGTACTTCCCTAGGGATCTCAGGCGTCCCCAAGTTTACTATCTCGAAATCATCGGCTACAACATTGGCTTTAGATTCGAACTTTTTGAGGAGATCGTCTAGTTCGGGAGCCGGATCATCATCTTCCTCATCCCGAGCTTCGTCCAGACCCATGAGCTCGAAGTCTAATTCGATGTCGAAATCATATGATTCGACTTCAAACAGCTTCGAATCTTTAGACAAACTTGGCACACTATTGAATGCAGGAAAAGAAATATTTTTTGGTTTTTGAGATTTTTCTGAAATTGAAATGCTAGATGTTTTTGGCTTTTGAAAGTTTTTAATTTTTTTGGATTTTCGAAATTCGTGGGACTTTGAACAAGCAGGCATTGCAGACCATGATTGAGCCCAACTTGTTCCAAAGTTTCGGTCGCTGCTTAAACAGGCATTTTTTTTTGGAAGCCAGAGCCCTCAGATGGCTCTTTGGCTGATTCAAAAGTTAGGGGAACGGATGACCATTCAGGACCCTGCACTTCCTCTCCTGAAGAGGTGGGGGTTAATGATTTGGGCGAAGAGTCATGGTCTGGCCCAATGACCATGACTTCTTGCTGGTCGGGTTCGAGATCTGAGTCGCACTCAGTCCCTCCCGGGTCACTCACTTCGCATTGCAGTTCGTCTGGTTCCACAGCTAGACACAAGTTCGAGATCTGAGTCGCACTCAGTCCCTCCCTTGCTGATTGAAGTGGGCAGGTTGTGCCCCTGGTTGCGAGAAGTGGGCAAGTTGTGCCGCTGGTTGGGAGCAGGTGTCAGAGTAACCTGGTCCTGAATCTGTTGTATTTGACTTCCTTCTTCGTCTTCATCATCTCCTTCTTCATCTGGAGGCTCAGATGGTTCGAGAATCTGATCCCATCGAATGGGGGGCCACGTGGCCCAAACTAGGCTCATCGGGAGGCCTTTGTGTAGTGCAGTCGGTTGATTCCCTCCTGGATCTTTGCAAGGTTCTCCTGGCTTGACGAATTGGATGGGTGAGCACCAAAATTTCTTCCTCTTTTTGTCAATGAAGGTTGCCCTGTATCCGAGTCCCCATTTGCGTTGGTTGTATATCAGCGGTACCTTTCTAGACTTGAAATGATTCTTCATTCGGTATTTGAGACTCAGACGTTCTGCTGGTGAAAAGACACAGTCCACCCTTATCGGTTCTGGATTGGCGATAGAGTTCACAGTCTCGAATTCGAAACTATGAAACGGGATGTCTTCTTCAGAGTGCTGGATATCGATGACAGGGATGTCTGGTTCAGTGGCAGCAGCATTGGAAGGAATGATGAGCTCCTTCTCTGCATGGATAGAGATCACTTGATTTCCACAGATATACTTTACTCGTTGATGCAGGGTTGATGGCACAGCTCCAACCTTGTGCAGCCACGGTCGTCCGAGCAACATGTTGAAAGAGGCTGATATATCTAGGATTTGAAATGTGATGGTAGAGACTTCCGGACCTATCTGTACCTCTATGTCGACCTCCCCTTCTACTGATCGGCGGGTGTTGTCGAATGCTCTGACACATATAGTGCTGGGATGGAATGAAGAAGGACTGATTCCCAGACGTTCTGCAGTCTTGAGTGGGCAGACATTTAAGCTTGAGCCATTATCAATAAGGACCAGCGGAACACAGAGGTCCTTGTATCGTAAGGCTATGTTGAGGGATCGCCCGTGATCACGTCCTTCTGATGGCAACTCGTTATCTGTGAAGGTGATGGCGCGCGGAGCCAGGAGTTGTCCAATCATCAAAGCTATCATTTCTGGTGCCGTATTAGAGGAGACGTGAGCATCGTTCAAGGTCTTGACAAACATTTCTCGGTGTATGCGAGATGTACAGAGTAACTCCCATACTGAGATTTGTGTAGGGATTGACTTGAGCTGATTCGCCACATCGTATGCGGCTTCATTTTTGTTGCCGAGGCCTGAAAGGGTGCCTTTGGGATCTCCTCTGTTCTGATTATCTCTTCGGATGCAACGCCCATTGGGATTCATGTTCCCCACTTCCGCACATTCTGGATAGTGCCATGGAACCTCTTTGTAGTTTTCCTCCCTTTTGCCTTCTAGGACCACCGGTTCTTGCAACGGTGTTGGTGTGGGTACCAGATCTTCCTCGTATGGAGCTTTTGCCTTGAGAACTACATTGTTGCCTGTGCTGAAGGGGTAATATCGAGGCTTGTCTTCATAGATCACATAAGGTCGTGGTCCTGGCTTGACTGTTCCTGGGGCAGGAGGCTCCCATGGAATGAATACTGGTCCTCTTGATATGGCAGGAGGTTTCTCTGTTCGTCCCAGCTGTCGTAGTGTGATTGACACGCCTCCGGGATTTGCCCCTTGCAATATGACTGGCTCAATTGGAGGAGCTCCTTCCAAGACAACGGGCTCTTGCTGTTGATGAGTATAATCCTTCCATTGCGGATTGGATTGTTCTGGAGTTGCCCCTTGCAAGATGACAGGTTCGTATGTGGGCTCAATGTATGATTGTGCTCCTTCCAGGACGACTGGTTCCCAACATGAGGGGCCGTAAGATGCCCCTTGCACAACTGGCACATCATATGGAAATGCTCCTTCGAGTACTTCTGGCTCGAGGACTGGAGGAGGAAAGGGACTTGCCCCTTGCATGATCGGAGGAGGACTTGTCGGCCCATAAGTGTAAGCATGAATGGACTGGATGGGGGAGAAGAAGCGATCGAGATGGTCCCCTTCTTCTATACTATTGACTGCAGGGCCACGAGACGAACTGGGGTCCGTTGGATGCTGAGGTAGAGGATTCTGAAGGATGTTGGTGGAAGCTGCTGGAGAAGTTCCAGGGACCGAGATGACGATCTTGCGGTCATCAATCAGGTCTTGTATGGCATTCTTCAAAGTATAGCATCGATCAGTGGCATGGCCACGTCTTTGATGGTAGGCGCAATACTCATTTTCTCGGTAGTTTGGTGGCAAAGGATAAGGAGGAGGCCTAGGTGTCATCAGAGTGAGTAACTGCTTTTGTACCAGCGTAGTCATGATTTGACTAAGTGGTTGACTGAGTGGAGTGAACTTCCTGGACTCCCTATAATTCTGCCTGTTCTGGTATGAGTATTGGCCGTTTCCTCTGAACTGCTGCTGTTGTCGAGGTGGTTGTGGCTGAGGATTTGGTTGTGGCTGATACCGCTGAGGCTGATGCTGAACTTGATTCTGCTGATACTGTTGACGTCCCTGTGGGGGAGCATGTTGATTTCCTTGAGCAGTGGTGTTGATGTTGTTTACCTCTGTCGGGCGAGGAGGAGAACCGCAGCGGTTTCCGTTCCCATATCCGATAGGTCTTCCTTCCACTCTGTTCCTTTTGATTGGAGTGGCTTGATGAGGCCATGGGGAGATTGTCCCGGCCCGGATTCCTGCTTCGACTTGCTCTCCAGCAAGGATCAATTGTGAGAAATTCGTATATGGATGAGAGATGAGATACCCGGATATGCCTGGATATGTTGAATGAACAATCATGGAGATTTGTTCTTCGTCGTCGATAGGCGTTCGCATTCGAGCTGCCATAGCCTGCCAACGACCCACATAAGCTGATAGTGTTTCATCACTCCTTTGCCTGAGAGCTGCGAGGTCTGCTCTTCTGGGTGCCATGTTGAGATTGTACGCGAATCTGTCGACGAAAGCCTGGGAAAGCTGTTCCCATGTCCTGATGCGGTGGCAGTCCAATGAGGTGTACCAATCTAGGGCATTGCCCTTCAGAGATTTTTGAAACAAACGTATGAGGGTCCCTTCATTTCCTGAGATTGCACTCAGCTCTCCACTGAAGGCCTTGAGATGTGCTGTGGGACAACCGCTGCCATCGTATCTTTTGAATTTTGGAACCTCAAAATTTTGAGGTACTTGAGCATCTGGGAAGGGACACAAGTCTCTGAACTTGGTCGAAGGTAGATCAATTCCTTGTTGTCGCTGAAGCTAATTTTGCAAGATCTAGAACTGCTCCCGCAACTCGTCCAGTCCTGAGTGATCTGTTCGAGCGACTGGTGCCTCCTGGAGTAGGGCACGTTCTTCTTCGGCATAGTGGTCGATGTCTTCGACCCTATGGGCTTGCTGAAAAGCAACCGCGGGTTGCTGAAATTGATTTGATGACTGAACTGGATTCTGATGAACTTGTGCTTGAAATGATTGTAACTGAACTGGAGACTGTACTGAAGGTTGAACTGGAACTTGCTGGAAATTAACTGGATTTTGCTGAATTGAAGATTGCTGGAAATTAACTGGATTTTGCTGAATTGAAGATTGCTGGAAATTAACTGGAATCCCATCG
This sequence comes from Liriodendron chinense, assembly GCA_003013855.2. Lineage (NCBI taxonomy): Eukaryota > Viridiplantae > Streptophyta > Magnoliopsida > Magnoliales > Magnoliaceae > Liriodendron > Liriodendron chinense. The sequence goes on along the minus strand of PVNU02001447.1, from coordinate 2,971,565 downwards.
GTGGGGATGTGCTGGAATTGAAAAGTGCTCCTGTTTGCAGGACACTGAGATGCTGGGAAGTGGCCCCCTTGTTGGGTATTCGCCACTGTCCGCTGATTGATGTGGGCTTGACACTGACCCCCGTTGTGGGCAATCGCCAGTGCTGTCCTTGTTGCTGGAAATTGAATTGAAATCTCATCGGCGGGAATGTGCTGGAATTGAAAAGGTGTCCCATCGGCGGGGACATGCTGAGATCTACTGAGATTGTTGTTTGCAAGATTGACTGGAAGCTGACTAGATGTTCCTACAACAGAAGTGCTCTGAGATGGCCTTGCCGTCGCAGGAAGATATTGAGAAGGATGCCCCGTAGCGAAGGGCTGAGATGCCTGTTGTCGGTAGTCTTGGGCAGACTCCGATGGTTGTGCTTGATTTGAACTGGAGGCCGGAAGGGCCCGGCATGGTTGCTGAGATTGCTAAACTGGGCCAACCTGATTGTTGGCTGCTGCGGTGGCTTATGCTTGCATGAATTGCAAGAGCATTTCTTGCATTGCTCTCACTCCTTGTGCCAATTCTTGTATGATTGGTGTATTATCAATGGGCTGTTGCGCTGGAGGTTGCGCTTCGGTCATCTCAAGAGCAGGGAAGAGACGAGTTTCTTCTTCGTGGTCGGACATGGCTTGTTGAGCCCGAGTGCGGATTATGCTGCGGAAGGGAAGTTGTCTCCGCGTACGTTGAGCCCGAGGAGGCGCAATGGTGAGGACTATACTCTACTCTTTTTGGGTTTTGGGATTTTCTTTTTTTTTTTTTTGGTTTTGGGATCTTCTATTTTTTTTTTTTTTTTTGGGTGGAATGCTATGCAGATGAGATTGTATGAGGGTTAATGACTTTCAAGTATATGAAGGATTCTGTTTTTCAAGTCGGATCATGACTAGTGGGACTAGCTTATCCCCAGCGGAGTCGCCATTCTGTGGACCCTCGCCGATTTTTCCGCGCTCCCACACGACGTTCTTCTCCCTTCCCCTTTCCTTTCGGAAAAGAAGGAGATGAGGATGCGTGAGTGCGAAATCGCCATTTGTGCCACTGGCTTGCCTCGTTCTCGAGGGCTTTGTTTGGTTGTCGTGTTAAGCTGGATATGTTTAAATGAGTTTATATAAGACCAGAGTCGCCACTAGCCAATTACTTCGAATCTACAGTCGGCTAGACCCTGTAGAAACATTAGAGAAGGGAATCCGAAGATTCCTTCCTCTAAAATAACTCCTGTTGATCTGCGGCCAGAGATTCAAGGTAAGGGATCACAGTTACAGGGTGGGAAGAGGTTAAGCACCCCACACACTGCCCGTACCGAAGTACGGTCTCTACTTCACAGAATCGATCGAATACTTGAAAGTCTAGTTTAATCCTCGTATATTCTCATGGATGACATGATGCATGAATGCGGGTCTGAACAGTAAGAGTTTCTGATGGGCAGGTTCCAACAACGGGCAAGCCCAGAGCGTACACTCGAACTGACAGGTGCTTAATGTAAGACGTATGCAGTGTGTTTGAATAATCAAGGTGCTTTATGGTGAAGCATGAATGCAGGTCTGAACAGTAAGAGTTTCTGATGGGCAGGTTCCAACAACGGGCAAGCCCAGAGCATACGCTCGAACTGAAAGGTGCTTAATTTAAGACATATGCAGTGTACTTGACGAATCAAGGTGCTTGCAGTGAAACAGGGGGGTTGGAAGAAAAGTAAATGTTGCACTTATGCTAGATGCAAATGAGATGATGCTGGAAAAGAGTAGCCGGGTGGACGGAGGTGTCGCAAGGATTGGCTTCGAGTGGATGGATCAAGACTTGGATGGCTTGGGAGGCTTGGACCAGTGGTCAGGCTGGGCTGGACCAGGGCTAGACTCTCCTCACTCGGGCTCTCCTTGGTGGAGGAATGGGCTAAAGAGGATTCGAATCGCACTCGGGCTGAAGAGAGGGAAGTGGATTGATGAAATGAGAAGGGGAGGGGGGTATTTATAGCAGCGGAGAGTGGCACTCTCGTAATTTTTTCCGGGCGGCCTGCTATGGGCCGCCCGTACGCCCTCTCCTCGGTTTCCAGCGAGTACGGTCGCTCCCTCGGGGCTGCTGTTGGACTCGCTGGTCGACTCAGTGAGTCGACTCGGTGGTTTGACTCGATGGGTTGACTCGGTGTTTTGACTCAACGGGTTGACTCGCCGGGTTGACTCAGCGGGTTAACTCAGCGGGTTGACTCAGCGGGTTGACTCAGTGAATTTGACCTTTTTAGGATTTTTTGACTGGCTTTTTTCTGGTGGGTTTTTCAGGCTGATGTTTAAGACTGGGTTGACTGGGTTCAGGCTTGATCTGGGCTATGGAATGGGGCTTACAAGGGTGAGTTTGGCTGAGTTTGGACTTAGGATTTAGGGGTATGGTCCTCCATTCAACCAGCTATCTCTACCAACAGTGTAGCCGAATGTGGGGTGTCTACATGCCCCTAGTTGACTGGAATTGAAGTGGGCAGGTTATGCCCCTGGTTGACTGGTGGTGAGGCGACAAGAGCAGGTATTAGAGTATCCTGATTTTAAAGCTGTTGTATTTGATCTTCTCCTTCATTTACATCCTCTTCTTGGTCTTCTGGAGGCTTAGATGATTCGAGAATCCAGTCTCATTGCCACATGGCCCAGGCTAGGCTCATCGGAAGGCCTTTATGTAATGCAGTCGGTAGATTTCTTCTTGGATCTCTGCAAGGCTCTCCTGGCCTAATGAATTGGATGGGTAAGCATTGAAACTTCTTCTTTCTTTTGCCATGACGATTGACCTGTACCCGAGTCCCCATTTGCGTTGATTATATACCAACGGCATCTTTCTGAACTTGAAATGATTCTTCATGCGATACTTGAGACTCAGACGTTCTACTGGTGAAAAGACACGATCCACACTTATCTGCTCTGGATTGGCGATAGCGTTCATGGTCTTGAACTCGAAACTATGGAACGAGACGTCTTCTTCAGAGTGCTGGATGTTGATGACGGGGATATCTGGTTCAATGGCAACGAAATTGGAAGGAATGATGAGTTCCTTCTTTGCATGGACAGAGATCACTTAGTTCCCACATATATACTTCACCCATTGATGCAAAGTTGATGGCATAACCCCGACCTTATGCAACCAAGGTCGTCCGAGCAACATGTTGAAAGAGACTGATATATCCAAGATTTGGAATGTGATAGTGGAGACTTCTGGACTATATGTACATCTATGTCGACTTTTCCTTCCATAGATCGGCGGGTGTTGTCGAATGCTCTGACGTACATGGTGCTGGGTGGAAATGAAGAGGGACTGATTCCCAGGTGGTCCGCAGTCTTGAGTAGACAGACATTTAAGCTTGAGCTGTTATCGATAAGAACCAGTGGGACACAGAGGTCTTTATATCGTAAGGCTATGTTGAGGGACATCCCATGGTTGCGTCCTTCTGGTGGCAACTCATTATCAGTGAAGGTGATGACGCGTGGAGCCAGAAGTTGTCTGATCATCAATGCTATCATTTCAGGTGCTGTATCTGAGGAGACGTGGGCACCGCTCAGTGTCTTGGCGAACATTTCTCGGTGTATGCGAGATGTGCAAAGTAGTTCCCATATCGAGATTTGGGCAGGGATTGACTTGAGCTGAGTTGAAACATCATATGCAGCTTCATTTTTGTTGTCGAGGCCTGCGAGAGTGCTTTTGGGATCTCCTTTGTTCTGATTATCTCCTCGAATGCAACGCACATTAGGGTTCATGTTCCCTACCTCTGCACATTCTGGATAGTGCCATGGGACTTCTTTATAACTTTCATCTCATTTACTTTCTAAGACCACTGAATCTTGTGGGTACCAGATCTTCCTCATATGGAGTTTTTGCCATGAGGACAACATTGTTGCCTATGTTGAAGGGATAATATCGAGGCTTGTCTTCATAGATCACATAAGGTCCCAGCCCTAACTTGACTATTCCTGGAGCGGGAGGTTCCCCATGGAATGAACACCGGTCCTCTTGATATGGCAAGGGGTCTCTCTGTTCAACCTAGCTGTTGTAGCGTAATTGACACACTTCCAGGACTTCTTTGTGGCTTAAGGACAGGATTTGCCCCTTGCATTATGACTGGCTCGATTGGGGAAGCCCCTTCTAAGATAATAGGTTCTTGCTACTGATAAGTATAATCCCACCATTGTGGATTGGATTATTCATAAGCTAAAGTTGCCCCTTGCAAAATGACAGGTTCGTATGTGGGCTCGATGTATGACTGTGCTCCTTCCATAACGACCAGCTCCCACCATGAATGATTGTAAGGTGCCCCTTGCAAAGGGATAGGCCCTTGGACGCCTGGTGCATTATATGAAGGTACTCCTTCGAGTACTAGTGGCTTAAGGACTGAAGGAGGGAAGAGGCTTGCCCCTTGCAAGATCGGAGGAGAGTTTGTTGGCCCATAATTGTAGGCATGAATGGATTGGATAGAGGAGAAGAAGCGATCAAGGCGCTCTCTCTCTTCTATGCTGTTGACGGCAGGGCCACGAGACAAACTGGGGTCCATCGGATGCTGAGGTAGAGGATTCTGAAGAATGTTGGTAGGAGCAACTGGAGGAGTTCCAGGGACCGAGATGACAATCTTGCAGTCGTCAATCAGATTTTAGATGGCATTCTTCAGAGTCATGCATCAATCAGTGGTGTGGCCACGCCCTTGATAGTAGGCATAATATTCATTTTCTCGATAGTTTAGAGGCAGAGGATCTGGAGGAGGCCTGGGTGCCATTAGAGTGAGCAATTGCTTTTGTACCAGCATAGTCATGACTTGACTGAGTGGCTGAGTGAGGACTGAATTTCTTAAACTCCCTGTAATTTTGCCCATTCTGATATGAGTATTGGCCATTCCCCCTGAACTGCTACTGCTGTCGGGGTGGTTGCGGCTGTGGTTGAGGATTTGGTTGCAACGGGGACGGTTGTGGTTGGTACCTCTGAGGTTGATGCTGAGCCTGATTCTGTTGATAAGGTTGATGTCCCTGTGGGGGAGTATATTGGTTGCCTTGAGCAGTGGCGATGATGTTGTTTACCTCTGTCGGGTGAGGAGGAGAACCGTTGCAGTTTTCATTCCCGTATCCAATAGGTCTTCCTTCCACTCTGTTTCGTTTAACTGGGGTGGCATGATGAGGCCATGAGGAGATTGTCCCAGCGCAGATTCCTGTTTCAACTTGCTCTCCGGCACGGATCAATTCGCATCTGGATACGAGATGAGATACCCAGATATGCCAGGATATGTTGAGTGGACAATCATGGAGATTTGTTCCTCATCATCGATGGGTGTCCGCATTCTGGTTGCCATAACTCACCAACGTCCCACATAAGCTGACAATGTTTCGTCACTTCTTTGCCTGAGAGCTGCGAGGTCTGCTCTCCTAGGTGCAATGTTAAGACTTTATGCGACTCTGTCGACAAAAGCCTGGGAAATTTGTTCCCAAGTCCTGATGCGATGGTAGTCCAATGATGTATACCAGTCTAAGGCATCGCCCTTCAGAGATTTTTGGAACAAACAAATGAGGGCTCCTTCATTTCTTACGATTGCACTTAGCTCTCCACAGAAAGCCTTGAGATGTGCTGTGGGACAGCCGCTGCCGTGGTATCTTCTAAATTTTGGGACCTCAAAGTTTTGAGGTATCTGAGCATCTGAAAATGGACACAAGTCTCTAAACTTGGTCGAGGGTAGATCGATTCCTTGTTGTCACTGTAGTTGATTTTGCAAGGTCTGGAACTGCTCCCGCAATTCATCAAGTCCTGTATGATCTACTCGAGCGACTGGTGCCTCTAGTAGTAAGGCACGCTCTTCTTCGGCATAGTGATCAATGTCTTCGACCCTATGCACTTGCTGGAAAGAAACTGCAGGTTGCTGAACTTGACTTGACAATTGGATTAGATTCCGATGAACTTGTGCTTAAAATGACTGTAATTGAGCTAGAGATTGAACTAAAGGTTGAACTGGAACTTGCTAAAAATTAATTGGAGTTTGCTGAATTGAAGATTGCCAAAAATTAACTGGAGTTTGCTGAATTGAAGATTGCTGAAAACTAACTAGAATCCCATCGATGGGGATGTGCTGGAATTAAAAAGTTCTCCTGTTTGTAGGAGGTTGAGATGTTAGGAAGTGACCCCCTTATTGGGTATTCGCCACTGTCCGCTGATTGATGTGGGCTTGACACTGATCCCCATTGTGGGCATTCGCAAGTGTTGTCCCTGCTGCTGGAAATTGAACAGGAATCCCACAAGCGGGGATGTGCCGAAATTGAGTAAAGGTCCCATCGGCGGGGACGTGCTGAGAAAGGAAATGGCTCCCATTGGCAGGGACATGCTAGAATCTACTGAGATTATTGCTTGCGAGATTGACTGGAAGTCCCTGCGGCGGGAATGCTCTGAAACGATCTTGTCATCTGTTCGCTCACCTCAAGTGCAAGGCTACAATGTAGTAATAATTCGGTAGAGACCGAGATCGTCTTCAGGGATTATTTAGAATTTCACAAAACTACTTCGAATATTCTCTAATTGAGATCAAACTAAACAGATTTTAGTATTTGATAGTAGAGAAGTAATCTTAAACTAAAAGTGATTGTAATTAATAAAAGAGCAGTAGGGGTTCAAGGATCCACTTGTAGTAATCCTTGATGCATAATTTGCTACGGTTTCCCAATTACACAACTAGAATCGAAATCAAATCCTATCTAGCCAGATGATAGAGCGGTTAATTCAGCAAAACAGTCCAACTCATGTGTTGTTCATAAACATGATTCCCTCAATTCAAGTTAGGACTTAAGCACACTCAATTGCATAGGTCAATCCTAGTTCCAATAGGTTAAGATCACAATCATAATAATTATCAAACCCTGTCACAAAGCTTAACTATATCATGATTTGAACTTCATTCAAATCACATGCATAAGAAACACCTAAATCAGGCTTTAGAACAAAAGGTAGAACTTTGGTTTGAAGTTCCCACATGAAGAACCAAGTTCTAGAGCATCTTGAATCCGATTCTTGAGAGCGTGCAGGTCTAGATCCATGCAAAGCAATTAAGAACTAAGATAATTCATCTAAACATCCATGAGTCATCATGAGATTAAGAAAAGCTACTTAAAACTTTATTCAAACTTCTATAAACCATTGTTCAATCAATAAAATCAATCCATGAAACCCTAAAATGAATTAAAACATTTAGAATCCACTACAAGCTTTACCTCTTAGCCCTAGCTAAGAGGTTTAGCCGACCATGCTTAAGGAAAACATGAAATCAACAAAAAAACATGAAAGAAAACTAGAAGGAGTTGTAGAACTCCACAATCGCTCGTCCCTGCCTCCCACTACAATAGATCTCTTCTGAGATAAGTTAAGAAAGATGTAGAGGTCCCCTTTTATAGCCCAAATCCATCTTTTGCTTGGAAACTTCTGGATTTGCGTAACTCATTACGCAACTTACGCAGACAGGTACGATTGATCGGAGCTTCCTCCGATTGAATGGAATGTGGTCTTCGATTGATCGTAGATCGGCCGATTGATCGAAAAAGAGTCTAAAGAGTTGTTATTTCTGCCGCTAATTCTAATTGATCAGACATGTTTCCAATTGATCGAACACCTCTCTTTGATTGATCGGAGATGTGCTGATTGATCAAAAATCTGTCCAGAGAGTTGTTCATAAATTTGGTTTTTCTGGTATGTCTGATAGATGGTCCGATCAATCAGACATCCATGGAAAACTCCTTCGATTGATCGGACACCTATCGGTGATCCATCGAAAATGCTAATTTCTTCAATTTCTTCTATTTTCTCTTCAGATCTGCTTCGTTTGATTTCTTCCTCTCCTTCTTCCTTTCCTTAACTCTTCAATAACCCTTTAAAGTGCCCTTTAATGCCCAAATGTTGAGGCTTCTCTCTTATTCCTTCAATCACAAAATCATGCATTAGATAGAACTTTCAACGTATAAATCATGCATAGTTAGTGATGAAATGGGGTTAGAATATATTCATTTAAGAGCTGAACACTCCCCTCAACCAGCATTATGGTAGTCCCGAGCAAAACATGCGTAAATCAATTCACTTCCCTAAAACCTCAACTCTCCTTCAGAAACTATGCTTCTATACACTCCAAGACATGCAAGTGCAAAAAAATCAAGAAAAACTGGGTGATAAAAATTGAGACCTTAAACTTTCAAAAACATAACAAGCATTCATATGGAACTCCCACTGATTAATTGATAAATAGAAGGATCCAAACAAATTTAACCTAATGTACATAGTGAATATTCATCTCATAAATTTTTTAGATTATCTTCTTTATAGATCAGCTAAATTAGGGATCTAAGGTGTACAGATCAACAACAAGCCTATGACAGGAATTTGCCTTACCGTCCTTCCAACGGCTTTCACACTACTTCTCATTTCTAGCTTTGGTTACAGGTGGACCATCCCCTGGTTGGTAATAAGTAGCCCTTGTCGAAATTTTCCACTATATTTTCAATCATTCCCATATTTTCATCCTTCTTTTCCTTTTTATACACATTAGATAGAATTTTTAGAAATCCATATCTTTCGTTCGTTTCCCATGGACAAGGATGAACAAAGTACCCCAACTTGGCTCCCCAACACCTCAAATTTAAACCTAGTTAATCCACAAATTTAAATAATCCTTTCAAACCATGAGAATCGTGTAATGTGCACTAGGTGTAAAAGTGTTCAAAATTTCTATCAATCATAAAAATAGGGGAACTCACATAGAAACTATTATCTTAGAGATAATTCAAGATGCTCAACATCACACACTTTGAATCCCTTTTTCTTACACTCATATCATTCCAAATGCATAGAAATGAAGTTTTTCAAAGGAGTTTTGAAGGAAAAAAAAAACTCTACGTACCATTGCTCGAAATGTTACAAAACACTAGCTTCATCTAGAAGTCTCACCCCCAACCAAAACTTGCATTGTCCTCAATGTAAACGATATGCAATGAGCAAAATATGAGAGCAATGATAAAAATAAGAGGAGTGAGGACTGAGAGTACCTGAGAGAGTAAGAGTTGGAATTCTACCTCCTTCTAATAAACCTATGAAAAACAAATAAAACAAAAAGGCAACAAAATCCTAGTCCTAAACAACGCTATACCTCCATCAGACTAGGAAATTAAATATCCTGATACACAGGATCAATAAGAGGTATGGACATACCTTCTGAGAAAACGTTCTCAAAGAATGGCTTTAAACACTGACCATTTGCTTTAAAGATGTTGTCGTTCCTTGGATTCAACAACTCGACAGTCCCAGAAGGATAAACAGTTTTCACAATGAAGGGACCAGTCCATCGAGACTTCAATTTCCCCAAAAATAAATGTAGCTGAGAATTATACATAATGACCTTTTGATTAATCGTGTAGGTCTTACAAAGGATGTTCTTATCATGGAACACCTTCGTCTTGTCGTTGTAAATTCTCGCATTTTCATATACCTCATTTTGAACTTCCACAAGTTCATTCAATTGAAGTTTGCACAACAAGCTTGCTTTGTCAGATTCAAAATTCATTTTCTTTATCACTGTTAAAACTAGAAAAATGCTCATTGGCAGTTTTTTCCGTGTTTCATTGTTCTGGGGAATTCTGGTATAGAGACATTCGTAGACAATCATAAGCAATCACAAAGTATACACAAGAAAGCACCGCAAGATGAATTTTATTTCAGAGATTCTGAGATCTTTTAAATTCCGAGCTGTGAACTGGTCACGAACCCTTAATTACATCAATGGATGATCAACCTTGATTAAAAGGCAAAAGTAAATGTATACATGTATCATAAATAAATTAAATAAAGCATTAAAAGAGCATAAATATAAATAAAGCACAACATAGACAACACAGATTTTTACATGGAAACCCTTACGGGAGAAAACCATGGTACAAAGCGACAAGATTCCACTATGAATGCAGTTATACAATAGATGGAGCCCGGATAGATCGAGCAAGTAATTTAAATCATTAGGGATTATGGTCTTGAGCTCATGGTTATAAAGACCAAGTTTAGGATCTCTTATAGACCAAGCCATTGCTAAGACCAGTTAAATGTTAGTCCCATACTCTTTCGGGCGTTCCTAGTTGAGTAGCAACCAGGATTTTAACCGAGTCGTGTATCTCAATGTCATCGGGCGTCTTTGTGGACGAAATGACTTTCAGGAATATACTCCACAGTTTCCATTTAGTGCAACCAGTGCCATTGACCGTCTCAGTTTGGGACGGGTGACCCGCTGGAGGGCCTTCCATGGTTTCTCAGCCCAACCAGTGCCATTGACCAACTTAGTTTGGGACAGGTGACCTGCAGGATAGCCTTCCATGGTTTCTCAACGCAACCAGTGCCATTAACCGTCTCAGTTTGGGACGGGTGATCTGCTGGATGGCCTTCTATGGTTATCGAGTGGTACAACACTGTATCATTGACCGTCGCAGTTTGGGACGGGTGACTACAAGAAGACGCACCGCTATTACCTTAGCTACTCAACTAACGGATCCCACTTTGAAAGGGACGCACATCAATTGGTCTTAACGATAAAGTATTTTAGATGTTTTAGAACTCTTTTTATTACAGTTTTCGATGATAACCATAATCCCTTTGATTTAATTTCGTATCTCGATTCGGGATGAATAAAATTCATACAATGGATGCAAATGAGAATAATACAAAGTAAATATGCTTGATGCATGCTCGAGAGAGGATCGCATTTATGCTAGATATTCGGTGTATCAGAAAAATTATGGATTATCGATATTTTGAACGACTGGATCATTTAGAGAAGCTGTGTCGATCTATACTTCTTTGAGAAGTTCGAGTTTGATGGGCTGGATCAACCATTTCTGATGCCTGCGAATGGCTAAGTGTCAGGTCTAATAAGCGCCCGTTTATACCAATTTCTGATAAACAGTAAGGATCAACATCCTGTAAGTGTTAGACTCAGCTATTTTATAACATGAGGACATTAGCTTTGCCTTCACGTCTTTGAGTTTGTGGTTGATTTTACTTGGTATTAGTTGATTTCCGGGCCAACAGGGCACTTCCCGAGGCTTGTTTACGATCTAATCGGAGGATTCGGTGAATACCGGTTACGATCGTCTTTAGACAGTGATGGATCATGTCCACGAGGATCGTAATGATGCTGGATCCACCTTGGCATCAGTGTGGTCGCATTTCATTTCGCTTAGTGTAAGTCAATTTCTGAGCCAACAGGGCACTTCCCAGGCTGAAAATGACTAAGTACTAGGCTCGTTTAACGATGAATTAGGGTTTTCAAAGATCCTGAGATCAGTCAATCTCGTTGCAATGCATGATTAAGGTGTATCATGTTATGGAGAAGAGAAGTCTCTCTCTCAGGATCAGTCAAATTCTGCCCGATTCTCTTCGATTTCGGCCGTTTTCGGCTCTTCCGGAGGGATTTCTGAATTTGCAAAATTGGCTAAGTGTTGGCCTTTTTTATTGAATCCGTGATTTGGCCCACTTAACATTGACCATTGGCGAATCTGATCCTGGGGATGGATAGAGAAAATTGATGTGTGTCTAGGAGAGCTGATGTGATCGGAATGCGAGCTAGATAGAAGGCAGGCCGCACCTCGGACTGTCCCACCTCCCCATCAGCGTCTAGGCGCATGGGGGTGAGGGTGAAGTGAGAGTGGTCGCATGTCCTAGCTGGTGTGGGCGCATATTGCCCTGAGATGGGCGCATGCTGCCAATATACATAAAGAGAGAGAAACAAACTTCACCAGGTGCATGTGCATTTGCACATGCGCCCAGCTCCCCATAGTAGGCGCATGTGGGTTCCCCCACTTAGTGCATTCTTGCACATTTTCCCCTCTCAAGAATGGGCGCATGTGGGCTCCCCCACTTAGTGCATTCTGCACATTTTCCCCTCCCAAGAATGGGCGCATGTATGTTAGAACTTGGGAGATTTGGAATTTTCTCCCTCCGACGGAAGGAATTCCTTTCCAACGAGGGGATCCAGCGAGGATTAGCTCTACAAGGGTGCTCTGGATGGTGATGTCATCCCTGTCTCAGTAAATGGAGGGGTATTTATAGCACCTAATCGGGTAGTCAATCGGGTCCAGGAATTCTAAGCGCATGTGTTTGTAAGAGGGGGGCATGCGCATGCGCTTGCTCAAAGGAGGTGGGCGTATGTTCCACATACAGTGGGCGCATGCACCCTTGTGGTGGGCGCATGTGCCCTCTGTAGTGGGCACATGTGCCACACTTCTCATGTTTTCCCCAAGTGTAGGTTTGCGATGTAGTAATAAACTCGGTAAGACCGAGGTCGATCCACAGGGACTTGTGTAGGAATTCACAAACACATCCAATAGTGTCTATTGAGAGCTAACAATCGAATTTTATATGAGATTGATGTAAGTAACAACTTTGAATTAAATTGAAGGTAAACAATTATAAAAAGGCACTAGGGGTTCAAGGATCCACTTGTAGCAATCCTTGATGTTCAATCCGCTGTGGTTTTGCAATTTCTCAACTAGAATCGATATTAAGATCTATCTAGCCGGATGGTAGAGCTGTTAAACCAAACAATCTATCATATGTAAGGCCAATGTATATGATTCACTCAATGCAAGCTAGGATGAGCATGCTCAATTGCATAGGTCAGCCCCAATTCCAATAAACTAAGTTCATAATCATGATCATCATTAAGTCCTGTCACCAGAAAAAGCTATATCATGATTTGAACTTGAATCAAATCACATGCACAGTCCCATACATAATTCAGAAAACCAAAAAAGTAGAACTTTGGTAGGAAGTCCCCACATGAAGATCATAGTACTAGAGCGTACTCCAATTCCTCGGATCATACAGGTCTAGACTAGCACACAACAATTAAGAACTTAAGTAATTCTCCCAAACATCCATGAGTCATCATAAGACTAAGAAAAACTACTTAGAACTTGTATTAACTTCAAACCATTGTTCATAATCATGAAAACCAATCTTAAAACCAACTAAAAATGAATTGAAACATCTTAGATCCACTACAAGCTTCACCTCTTAGCCCTAGCTAAGAGGTTTAGCTGCTCATAATCTAAGGAAACATAAAACAACTAGAAAAATCATAAAAACAACGAAACAAAATAGAAGGAGTTGTGGAACTCCAAAATCCACTTCCGCCGCCTCCAACCTTGCTTAACCTCTTCTAAGATAACCTAGGAACGATCCCTAGGTGTCCTTTTATAGTGGGGAGGCTCCACAACCTCAGAATATTCCAGAATCTGCGTAAGCTTACGAGTGCGTAGAGAATTTCGGACCGAAAATTGAAAGTTCGCAACATTACGCATGGCCGACCGGTCGCACGACCGGTCTGAGTGGCTAGCCGACCGGTCGTGCCTCACTATGAAACAGTCCAGCATCCTTTGGAGTTTAAAACATCTTCTGGCCGACCGGTCACGACCGGTCGGACTACATATGTAAACTGTCCAGCGAGTTTTGCTAATTTCCATCCTGCAATTTTTTATTCAAAGACCAGTCGCATGACCGGTCTGAGGTGTGGACAACCGGTCGCAGATGATCCAGAGAACTTTTGCAAATACTCCTCTTCTGTTGAGCGGCCAGACCAGTCGGACGACCGGTCCTAAGCTATGGACGACCGGTCGCACGACCGGTCGCAGGTGTATTTCTCTGTCTTCTTTTCTTCTCTCCTTTGCTTCTTTCTTCCACTCTTTCATGCTTGGTCTTGTGGTCTTCAATGCTTGTAATTAGCCTCTTTAAGTCTTCAATTAGTAAATCCTCTCTCTTATTCCTGCAAACACAAATCTATGCATTAGATTGGTCTTTAAATCATGAAACCATGCATAATGAGTGATAAATTGGGGTTAGAATATGCACAATTAAGAGCTCAACAATAGGTTCCTCCTAACCTACACGTTTACACCCTTGTTGGTGGCTCCCCCTTAAGGATTTTGTTTAGGCCCGACAAACGTGCCAAGGAATCGCTGACGTCCCTGAATTTAGGCCGACTAGCAGGCCAAGGATCGGCTAACGACCCTAGTTTGAGTTTGTCAAACAATCTCTATACTCAACTCCCACAAGGAATTGAGTGGATGGACTCTTAAGAAGACAACCTTACTTGTCGGATTGAGCCCCTTTGTAGCGCCACTTTGGGTTGCTTCTTCTCGCTCTCTCGTGCTTGAATCAGCTCCCCTTGTGATCCCCAGATCTTTGACGCCACTGCTTTGCCAATGCTTCAACTCCAAGATCAGTTACCTTGCATGTGATGCTCCATTGGAGATGCCCAAGGTGCTAGGGAATGATGAATCCTCTACAAATGGTAGGAAATGGATTTCCTATAGGAATACACCTATTTGGACTCCTAGGTAGTGTTTAGACAAGGGATTTAACTATCATCAAGGTGTCTAAACCCTAGGAATCAAGAGGGAACAAGTCCATTCTCAAGATGCCATTGAATGGCCCAAGCTTGTGATGAAAACACAAGGAGAATGACTTGCTTTGGGTTTGGAATAGAGCCTCTAATGATCTCTAGCAATGGTGGCTTCTATCTCCTCAAAATCCCCTCTATCAGCTCAAAAATGAATCCCCATCTTTAAATAAATTTGCTTCCAACGGTCAAAAAACGGGCAGATTCGTGCATCTCCGATTGATCGGAAAAAGGATCCGATTGATCGGAGACCAGTCCGATTGATCGGAGACATGTCCGATTGATCGGAAATCAGTCTAGTGGATTCTCTGAAAGATATTCTGATTGATCGAAAACATGGTCCGATTGATCGGACTGACCCCTTCCGATGGATCGGAAGACTGTCCGATTGATCGAAAATATGTCCAGTGGATTTTCAAAGTTGCTGGAAAAAATTTCGATTGATCGGAGCTTCTGTCCGATGGATCGGAGTCCTATCAGAGCCAATGTCTGATTGATCAGAGATCAATCGGAAACTGCTGTTTGAGATGTTTTGATTACAACAGCTTCCACCTCTTTAATTAGTCTAACTTATCATGTTTTTTCATGGAGTTCTAAGACTAATAATGATGACTAAGGGTATACCTAGTTGGTCCAAGTCATCTAAGAGGTTATGGGTTAGGTTTTGGTCAAGGTTAAGGCACACTAAGGCATCACTTTTACCTGTTTCTTCTTCCTTGATGCAGCCGGTCCGTCTTGAGTCTTCGGTCTTCGTCTTCATTAAGCTCAACCGACACTAGACTCACTGACCTAAGTGATTGACAAACAAGGTGCACTAGTATGCCACGAAAAAGTGTACTAACAATCTCCCCCTTTGTCAATTACTTACAAAAACCTAACCTACCAAAACAAATACATGAACAAGAGATTACATTGATATAAAATTAAATATAGGACTCTTGACATGCCTAACTAAGCAGCTCCTCTTCAGTTTGCTCCCCCATAACCTGTCAATCCCTGCATCACAAAACATAGCAAACTAGTTTTGGTGGGACTTGATCTTTCTCCCCCTTTTTGTCAGCAATTGACAAACTATTCTCTCCCCCTTAATGATATATCAATAAGGTTAAGGTAAGAGTAGATAGTATGTCGTAGTTATAACTATAAGCACATGCATAAGGAGAGTATAGGGTGCATGAACATTAAAACATGGAGCATGCTAAGGAACATGATTAACAAGAGAATGTAACTATCTAAGCATAGTTAATCATGCATAATTGGTCAAGGATATACATTTGCAATAAAAGCACAAAGGGCTTATAGCCCAATCAACTACGCTCCCCTATTGGTATATCAAGACCAATACTAAGCAAAGATTAGCATATGATGAAGCATAAAACTCAAGATGATTAACTAATCTAGGCCGGATGATAGTCTAGCAAGTAAATATACAAATTAAAGCAAGGCTAAACTACCGAATTTGGGCTAATGAGGCTTGAATCCTCTGATTTGCCCATAAGTACGAAAATGAGGCTGAAATTCTCAGATTTTCCTATAGTTCCAATTAACCTCCTAAGGTCACCTAGCCTAGTTCACAACTCCCTTGGATATGATTTTCTAGGACCCAACATGTTATTGAGAGGGAATTTGTCTATTCTAGATTCATCTTCCTTAGGTTCATCCCTAGTTGGAGATCTAGGTGCGGTAGGGGATCTATTATACCTACCAACACATGTATTGCTCCTACACAAAATATTCGTTGATTTTTCATTAAGTAGAGCAAGTTTCTTAATTAATTCCCTCATATGATTTGTCATTATTAGAGGGGATGGGAACCTTCTCTTTTTCTCTGGTGATCTCTTTGGTAGACTCTTTCTTGTGTGTGCCACTTTCTCAGTCACTATATATTTAACTGTCCGGTTTGTGAATAATGTGGATCGTTGGCCTTTGACGATAGGGCATTCAAACCTAAAGTGACCGACATCTCCACAATCATGACATATGGGAGATGATTTAGATTTGCTCCCAGAAGCAATAGAGTCCATTTTAATCACCGAAGGAGAAGATGAGGTTACAAATGTATTCGAAAAAGGCTCAAAACCTCTCTTGTTCTCATAGGGATCACCCAAAGCAATTGATTTGCCTTTTGGGTTCAAATACCCCTCTTGGGTAGACATAGTGTTAGTGCTCCGGTATCGGATCTCACTCTAAACGGTTAAGTCCTTAAAGACCAACCCGCTCTAATACCAATTGAAATTGCGTCGGGTAGTCTAACACGACACCCTATGCATACACGTGCGGAAGCTTAAAGAGCAACTAGAATTATGGCTAAACCTATAGGAGGGGGTGATTAGAACCTTTTTAAAACTCTTTTCGCCTACTTAAACAATTCAACAAATTAAATTACGTAAGCGATTAACACTTTGGCTTCCAAGCCTAAGTGGGTCTAATCAAGAGACTAGCAAACGATAAGTGCAATAAAAAACCTAGTCTAAACAACTCATGTGGACTATAGAGGATGGATCAAGAAATGCTCAAGTCAACATGAGGTAGTGAAAGTACATCTTGTGAGTATGGATGTGCCTATCAAGTGCCTAGCATACATTCCTAACTAAGCATTCATAATTAACCAATTAAACAAAATGCATAAAGAGAAATGTACTCAAGAACAATCACAAATATAAGGATGTATAGTGGTTCGACTACTTGTCTACTCCACTCCCGGTTCAAGTACTCAACCCCTTTAAGCACACCGGCATTCACTGGGGAGTTTAAATCTGGTCCCTCCCAACTAAGGTGTTTTAACTCGGATCCACCCAACCGAGGAGTTTACAGGTTCCTCCCAACCTACACGTTTGCACCCGTGTTGGTGGATCCCCCTTGGAGACTTTGTTTAGGCCCGACAAACGTGCCAAGGAACGGCTAACGTCCCTGAATTTAGGCTAACTAACAGGCCAAGGATCGGCTAACGACCCTAGTTCGAGTTTGTCAAACAAACTCTACACTCAACTCCCACAGGGAATTGAGCGGATAAACTCTTAACAAGATAACCTTACTTGTCGGATTGAGCCCCTTTGTAGCGCCGCTTTGGGTTTCTTCTTCTCGCTCTCTCGTGCTTGAATCAGCTCCCCTTGTGCTCCCCCGATCTTTGATGCTGCTACTTTGCCAAGGCTTCAACTCCAAGATCAGCTACCTTGCATGTGATGCTCCATTGGAGATGCCCAAGGTGCTAGGGAATGGTGAATCCTCTACAAATAGTAGGAAATGGGTTTCCTAGAGGAACACACCTATTTGGACTCCTAGGTAGTGTTTAGACAAGGTATTTAACTATCATCAAGGTGTCTAAACCCTAAGAATCAAGAGGGAACAAGTCCATTCTCAAGATGCCATTGAATGGCCCAAGTTTGTGATGAAAACACAAGGAGAATGACTTGCTTTGGGTTTGGAATAGAGCCTCTAATGATCTCTAGCAATGGTGGCTTCTATCTCCTCAAAATCCCCTCTATCAGCTCAAAAATGAATCCTCATCTTTAAATAGATTTTCTTCCAACGGTCAAAAAATGGGCAGATTCGTGCATCTTCGATTGATCGAAAAAGAATCCGATTGATCGGAGACCAGTCTGATTGATCGGAGACATGTCCGATTGATCGAAAATCAGTCCAGTGGATTCTCTGGAAGATATTCTGATTGATTGAAAACATGGTCCGATTGATCGGACTGACCCCTTCAGATGGATCGGAAGACTGTCCGATTGATCGAAAATATGTCCAGTGAATTTTTAAAGTTGCTGAAAAAAATTTTGATTGATCGGAGCTTCTGTCCGATGGATCGGAGTCCTATCGGAGCCAATGTCTGATTGATCGGAGATCAATCGGAAACTGTTGTTTGAGCTGTTTTAATTATAGCAGCTTCCACCTCTTTAATTTGTCTAACTTATCATGTTTTTCATGGAGTTCTAAGACTAATAATGATGACTAAGGGTATACCTAGTTGGTCCAAGTCATCTAAGAGGTTATGGGTTAGGTTTTGGTCAAGGTTAAGGCACACTAAGGCATCACTTTTACCTGTTTCTTCTTCCTTGATGCAGCCGGTCCGTCTTGAGTCTTCGGTCTTCGTCTTCATTAAGCTCAATCGACACTAGACTCACTGACCTAAGTGATTGACAAACAAGGTGCACTAGTATGCCATGAAAAAGTGCACTAACATATATATTTCAAATCAGTAAGCAAGGGTGTTAGGTCTCCCCATGCTGCTGTTTCAGATTCATCAGATGGGAGGCTGGCTTCTTAATGCGAATACTTCCCATGAATTGAGAAAGGAATATCTCCGATAATTGGGAAAAGGAACTGATGGAACGGGGCTTTAACCCCCGGAACCACGTACGAGCTGCTTCCTTCAATGTTAGGGGAAAAGCCCTACACATAATTTCTGAACCATGTCCCTCCAACTCCATGAGGGACCTATATGTTTCCAGATGTTCAAGAGGGTCGCCAATGCCTGTGTACGGAGCGATAACAAGCGCTCGATACTTTCTGGGTAACGGGGCTTCCATGACCTCGCTGGTGAAGGGAGATTCGGATTGATGTATCGCCGCCATGACGGCGGACGGCCGATTTGCCTGGTATCGCTGTTCCATGACATCAAAACGATCATGGATTCTTTTGAGATCTCCCTCCCATGGTAAGGTATAGCTCGATGTTTCGGCGATGGAGCCCTGCGGTTGAGGTTGTCGAGCGAACTAGAATGTACAGAATGTGGAGACGGTACAGGGGGATGGCTGCCAAGTGGTGGGACCTGTGGTTCGTCCATAGAATGTCTAGATACCACCGGTATGGGCTGCGGTGGTAACCCTTCGGAGGCTTGTCTCTGAGGTTCGGGGAAATGCTGATCAAGTCGATTTGACAGCGCTTGAACTCCGGCATTTAGAGTCAGAAGGGTGTTTCCGAGGAAACGTAAGACATCGTCTTGATTTCCAGAAGCCTCCAGTAATGGGTTTGTTGGCGGCATATTCGGGGCTCCTTGAGGGATATTCCTCGGATCAGGTGGAAGGGCAGGTACAGATTCCGTCTCATCGGGCGGAGGTGGTGGAGATATCATCCTTATTGGCAATTTTCAAATCATTAGGCTTTGGGGCCTTCACCGGATTGGATTTATCAATTATTTTGCCACTCCTCAAGGTGGTGATAGTGTTAATGTCAGATTTTGCAACGAGATCCTCCGGTTGTTCTCCTTCACTCCAACAGGGATTTCCTCCAACAGACCTGAAAGAAGACAGATTGCAACTAAGGGTGGCTGGGATCCAGCCGTCAGCCCTCCGATGCTTAAGTCAGGCCAAAGCAAGAAGAATAGCCAAGCAAAACGGGACAGATTAAATGTTGTGTGCGTACCTGCTCTTAATGGAGTCACCCCTTTATATAGATTTAAAGCAACCCAATTTGTTACGTAAGATATCGAAATCCCGCTGATGTCGCATACGATACTGAGATCTTGCTGATTTCGTGGGATAAGATCCTATCTTTAGCGTCGAGATCCAACCCAATGACTTATTTCAACAATCACGCCCCTTGATGGCAATCCCTTGAGATCCGGAACCATTTAGAGAAGATAAGCCCAAAAACCGACCTATACGGGCTGCCGGTAAGCGTAGTAATAGCGCTGATGTGTCATGATAAACTGGAAGCCGTAGTTGGAGTCATAGCTTCCGAAAAGGAAGGAGAAGCCCGTAGTTGGAGTCATAGCTTCCGAAAAAGAAGGAGACACCGACAAGACGGAAACCACCGAACTGGATGTAGCCCTGCTTGGCCTCGCAGAGTCATACTGCTCGACGGGAATCGGGTGCTGGTACTGAAGAATAAGAGATGTAACCGTAGAAAAGTTGTTCGCATGTTGGAACCTTGTCGCGAGTCCAAGTGCCCGCTCATTTTGACGTAACTGCTTTCAATCGACTTATGAGAAGGTCTGCTCGCTATTCAGGGAAGGAATCTTTGCTTCGCTTTATCTGATCATAGACTAAGGGAGCTCGAAGCCTTGCGAATAGGTGCTCTGTATTTATCCGTCCTACGACTCTCGAGCTTATGATCTCAAGAGTCGAATGGGCAACCTACACTTACCCGATCAGCGACTCTCGATCAGATGATCTCGAGAGTTTGATACTTTCCTGATCTGCGACTCTCGATCAGATGATCTCGAGAGTCTGATACTTTCCTGATCTGCGACTCTCGATCAGATGATCTCGCGGGCAGAATGGACGCTCCTGTACAATCTTTAATAGCTGAGCTGTTCTCCGTTACTTTGTCTATAACAGATGCCCCCAAGTCCTTGCCGCCAAGAATTTTTAAGGGAAGGACTTAGCTCACTATCACATGTAACCGCCCGCTGCTTTCATCGAGAACGGCACCTCACATGATGGGCTGGAATTAATGAGCACCAGCTTTCCGCAGCCTTTTCGCTGATGGAAAATGAAGGGGCGCTCGCCACGTGTTTGAGGAGTTAATGGGCGTGCCTGCTCGAGCGCTGTGTCAAAGGAGGGACTGCCACGTGCCATCATATACGGCGGAATGATTGCCTATAAATATACGGAGTCCGCCATTTCTTTGATTTTCTACAGAAGCTTTTTCGAAAGGAACCTGCAGTCTTTTCTTTCCATTCTTCTTCTTCCTCCGGTGTTCATTTTCTTTTCTGTTTTTGGTATACTTCCTTTTTTCTCCTTATTTTATTTTTATCTTCTCATGGCTGGGAACTCTGACGAGACCACTGTCCCTCTTGGTGATGCCACTCCGGAATCCTCTGCCTCCAGCAGTGCAAGGGTTCCGGCAGGGAGATACACAGCAGCCGGATATCCTTCCGTTTTATCGGAGGACCGGCTGGCTGAGCTACGGGAGAGATACCTGATCCCCGACTCAGTCACTCTCCGCTTGCCCGGAGGTGGAGAAACACCAGACTCCCCCCCCCCCCCCCCCCCAAGGATGCGTAGCATTTTATGAGTACCAGCTTATCCTGGGGGTACGCCTTCCCCTCCATCCCTTCATTCGCGATGTACTCCGGTGTTACAAGATTGCCCCCGGGCAACTCATCGTGAACGGGTGGAGGGTAGTTTTGGGCTCCTTTGCCCTTTGGGCTCAGGCTGGCAACGGGGAACTCACGGCGGAGGAGTTCCTCCGTATGTTTCGTCTGAAGAAAGCTCCCTCCAGCGAAGGCTGGTATTATTTGTGTTATTGGCACCGGGATAATTTCGTGTTGGGGAAGCCCTCCTCGAACTATCCCGGTTGGAGGAAGCAGGTGGTTCTATGCTTCGGGAGCTGGGAGTCTGCCTCCTCCAGGGGTCCAGGAGTGACCCGGTTTTTCTGTGAAGGTAGACACAATCCCGCATTGTGCAGTTTCTCCAGATTGGTTTTTAGGGTTTTACTTCGTTTGACCCCTGTTTGTGCTCGCAGGTATCCCGGCCTTGAGAAAACAGAATTTGAAGGGAGGGATCAACGAGAAGATTGTCAAAGTGTACAAGGTGCCTGTCGGAGATAGGCATATCGAGGCTTGCTTGTCTCCTTCGCGACTTGTAGCAGCAGGCCTCATATCTAGAAGAGAAGTTGAGATGACGAAGGCTAGAGAGAAGAGAGGCCTACTGCCCCGACTGAAGGGCACAAGCTCCAAGAGGCAGAAGAGAACCCCTGCCGAACCTTCTCAATCTTCCATCCGCACGGGCAGCGATCAACCTGCCCTTCCCGCGAGCATGGCGGGGGCCCCAGCTGGGCCCACTATTCCTTCACTGGTGGTCGCACCTGGACCACCAGTGATTAACATTGCTGATAATTCCCCGGATGGGGTGGGGTCCGGCTGCCCCCCAGCTGGAGAGGCTCGAGAGCAGATGGAGCCTCAAGAGCTGGCTCCTACTCGCGAACTGATCCCTGCTGCCAAGCAAGGATCTGCTCGCGAGTCAATGCCTCCCCCTCGCGAGACGACCGGGTTGGTCGTTGCCCAACCGTCGAGAAGCGGGACATATTCTATTCCCCGCCATCTCCATCCAGTATGCAAATTTTTGTTTGAGAACGTCCCGCCTCATGCCTTCGGCTCTCTTCCCGAGCCAAGTCCTAAGAACCTTCTCCTCGAAGTGGGGATGAGGATGGTTCAGGTAAGACTTCGTCAAGACCTGCTTCGATCTGTTATTACGTTCCAGAATACTCTCTTATATTTTTCATCTCTTTTGCAGGGCTTAGATCTTATTCTATGAACGAGGCATGATATCGTTGCCGCCCGTCGCACGATAGATGAGGCTGAGGGAAAGAGGACTGCCTTGGCAAAAGGCAGTTCAAGGAAGAGATCAACTGCTCAAGGCTCCTGAGGCGGTGATCGCGAAGAGAGATGAGGAGAAAAAGATCCTCATCGAGAAGATCCAAGTCCTGACCGACAGGTATCAGGCCTTGGACTCAGACTACGTGAAGCTCACGGGTTTGAAGGAGAAGGCTGAGAGAGAGAGGGAGATCTTCCGACAAGACAAGATCTCGTTGGAGGAGCAGTTCGCGGAGGCCAGGTCGCAGCTCAAGGAGGCCTACGACAACCTGACCAGGGAGCGCACCGCTCTTGCGCAGCTTAAGGACGACTCGATCCACTGGGACGAGGAGAGAGTCGCCCTTGTAAAAATGCTCTCGGAGGAAGGTCCTCGGGCGGTTTTCGAGTTCCGGACTTCGCAGCTATATGACGACGAAAGTTACTAGTCGTATGATGCTGGTCGCAACTTTGCGCTAAGAGTAGTGCAACGAATGATCCCATCCTTTGATATGAGGGAGTTTGGTCGAGTCGCGACCATCATAGCTGCCGAAGAGCAAGCTGCTGCTGAGAACGAGGTGACTGAGGCCACTCAGGCTGAAGGGGCTCCAGAAATGGGCCCTGAAGTTGAGAGCACAGCTCCTCCTCCAAAGGATTGATTTTCTTTGTTTTCCTCTCTTGTATCCGTAAACATTTATCATCAATGAAAAAATATTTTTGGAAGTATTGTCCTCGTTTACTCTTTTCCCTTTCACGCAATGAATGCCTTCTCGTTTCTGTTTACTTTCTTTTCATGTATTGAGTGCTTGTTGCAATGAGAATGTGCTGAATCCGGGGGGTCGTTGCGACTAAACCCTCGTGGAGATAGACTGATCTATCGATTGAGACTCCTAAGTTGATTTCATGTTGATTCATCAGAGGATGCGATCCCTTAATCCGAGCACGAGTTACGCTGCTCGCAATTAGGGTGTAGGACTGGTTCGAGTGCGAGCTGCGGTGCTCGCGATTAGGGTCTATGACTTCTACTCAAGCACGAGCTGCGGTGCTCGCGATTAGGTTATATGACTACGACCCCTTAATTCGAGCACGAGCTGCAGTGCTCGCATTCCGGAAGTGCGATCCCTTCTCTCACCAGTCGCGAGCAACTAACTCATGAAAAAAAATGAATTGGACTCAATCCGGGGGTCGTGTGACCGTGTCCACGTTGAGATAGACTGATCTATCGATTGAGATTTTGATTCTACCAAGGGCAGAAGGTTGGTCAAGAGATGGTATACATTCTCTTCGGGGCTATTCAGGTCCATGTAAATGGAGAAGCAACCAACTAGTAACGATTTCAGTCCTACCAAAGGTAGGCAATTGGCCAAGAGGATGTGTAAGCACTCTCTTCAGGGCTATTCAGGTCCATATAAATGGAGTAGCGGCCAAAAGATATCTTTCACTTTATTCATAAAACGTTGTAATAAACTACATCGAATCTAGGGGTAGTATCGTAGCAAATGCTCCACGTGCCAAGGGCGACGTACAGGCTTCCCTTGCATGTCCTCAAGATAATAAGTACCGGGTCGCACAACCCTAATAACCCGGTACGGGCCTTCCCAATTCGGATCCAATGAACGAGCAGGAACTCCAAGATTTTGCCTTAGGACTAAATCTCCGAACTGAAAGGATCTAGGCCGAACCTTCGCATTCCGATAACGAGCAATACGTTGTTGATATGCTGCCACTCGTACTTGGGAAGCATTTCTTCGCTCTTCCAAGAGATCGAGATGAAGTCGGAGGTTTTCCTGATTGCTCGCGGGATCATACTGCTCGATCCGATATGAGGGCACTTGAATTTCCACCGGTACCACTGCGTCAACACCAAATGCTAAAGAGAAAGGAGTTTCACCTGTTGATGTACAAGCCGTGGTTCTATAGGCCCATAATACCTCTGGCAGAAGTTCTGGCCACACCCCTTTACATTCACCTAGCATTGGTCTTTAAATGATGCTTTATGATCTTATTCACTGCCTCGACCTGCCCATTCGCCTGAGGATGATATGGAGAAGTGCGGAGATTACGTATCTTCCATTTGTCGCAAAATTCATCAAAGGCCGCGTTGTCGAACTGCGTTCCGTTATCGGTAATTATAGTATGAGGAAGTCCGAAACGACATATGATATTTCTCCATATAAACTTAGTAGTTTGTTTTAATGTAATCTTGGCTAATGGTTCTGCCTCGGCCCATTTGGTGAAATAATCAACCGCCACGATCGCGAACCTATTCTGTCCCTTTTCCATAGGTAAGGGCCCGATGATATCAATCCCCCACTGAGCAAAAGGCCAAGGGCTATCAACTGGGGTCATCCGCTCAGACGGTACACGAGGTATAGGTAGATATCGTTGACACTTGTCGCATTTTTTAGAAAATTCGATGGCGTCTGCTTTCATAGTGGGCCAATAATATCCTTGCCTCATCGCTTTATATGCTAGGGATCGCCCCCTGGGATGGTTACCACATGCCCCCTGGTGTACTTCATCTAGAACACGAAGTGCTTCTTCTGGATGAAGGCACCTTAAATAAGGCAAGGAGAAGCTTTTTCGCAACAATATTCCATCTTGTAAGGTGTACCTGGCAGCTCGAAGCCGAATTTGTCTTGCAGCTTTCTTGTCTTCTGGTAGGTATCCATCTCTGAGATAAAGGATGATAGGATCCATCCAGCATGGAGACGATTGTACCGATATAACTTGCTCGAGAGTCACTTGGTCGATACTCAAGTTCTGACGGTGCTCGATGGGGATCGAATGTGATAACTCCGATTCCGGTGCAGAAGCGAGCTTTGCCAAGGAATCGGCAAGTTGGTTCTGCTCGCGAGGGATATGAATTATTTTATAAGTCTTTAGTTTGGCGAGCAGGATGAGGACACGAGACTTGTATAAGGCCATTCTTTCTTCTTTGGCTTCGAATTCACCAAGAACTTGGTTGACAATGAGCTGGGAGTCGCTATGAATTATCAAATTCTGGACTGCGAGGACAATGGCCAGTTCGAGGCCAACAATCAGGGCCTCATATTCTGCTTCATTATTGGAGACGCGTGATTCGAAACGCAGAGCATATTGAAAATGCGACCCGTCGGGAGCCACTAAAATCAGGCCCGCTCCACTGCCAGTGGCCCGCGACGACCCGTCCACGAAGAGTGACCAAGGAGGCTGGTCGCTGGTCGTGACATTATCTTCAGAAGAATATGTAAATTCGGCGATGAAGTCAGCCACGGCCTGGCCCTTGACTGCGGTCCTAGGACAGAATGAGATATCATGCTCACTGATCTCGACCGCCCATTTAGTTAAGCGCCCGGAAGCCTCAGGTTTTTGAAGGACTTGTCGTAGTGGATGATTTGTTGGTACTAAAATAGCATGGGCTTGAAAGTATGGTCGCAGTTTTCGAGCTGCCGTGACTAAGGCTAGGGCCAGTTTCTCCATATCAGAATACCTAGTTTCTGCATCGACCATTGCTCGACTGATATAATAAACGGGCCTTTGCACCCCGGAATCTTCTCTTATTAAAGCGGCGCTAACGGCCGTGGAAGACACAGATAAATAAAGAATGAGTTGCTCATGTGCTACGGGTTTAGATAAAATGGGGGGAGCGCTCATGTATTGCTTCAGTTGTTGAAAAGCTTCTTCACACTGAGGTGTCCACTTCCAATCAGACTTGGCCGTTGCACGAAGGAGTTTGAAGAAGGGCAAGCACTTGTCAGATGCTCGCGAGATGAACCTGTTCAATGATGCGATGCGACCAGCCAGACGCTGGACGTCCTTCAGAGTAACGGGGGATTTCATCTCTATCAATGCTTTAATCTTTTCGGGATTCGCCTCAATTCCACGCTGGCCAACCATGAACCCAAGAAATTTCCCTGCAGACACTCCAAACGCGCATTTTTCTGGGTTCAATTTCATTTGATACTTCCTCATCAGATCAAAGGCTTCTCGAAGATCAGAAATGTGGTCATCTTCAACGATGCTTTTCACGAGCATATCGTCAACATATACTTCCATATTCCTACCGATTTGAGCAGCGAATATTTTGTTGACAAGACGTTGATAAGTGGCCCCTGCATTTTTAAGACCGAACGGCATTACCTGGTAGCAATATAGTCCTCGATCTGTGATGAAGGCAGTATGCTGGCTATCAGGTGGATGCATCATAATCTGGTTGTAACCAGAATAAGCATCCATAAAGCTGAGGAGAGCATGTCCAGCTGTTGAGTCGACCAACTGGTCGATCCGCGGTGTCGGAAAGCTATCTTTGGGACATGCTTTGTTCAAGTCTGAATAGTCGACGCACATCCTCCATTTGCCATTAGCTTTCCGGACGAGAACTACGTTTGCGACCCACTCTGGGTAGTCAACTTCTTTTATGAAATTAGCCGCGAGCAGCTTCTCAACTTCAGTTTTGATTGCCATTTGTCTTTCTGCAGTAAAGGCACGTCGACGCTGATGTACGGGTTTATGCTTCGGGTCAATGTTGAGACGATGTGCGATGACATTGGGATCGATGCCTGGCATATCTTTATGAGACCAAGCAAACACGTCCTGGTATTCAGTGAGGAAACGGATCAAATCTTCACGGTGGACACTGGTTAAGGAGGAACCGATGTACACGATCTTAGACAGGTCGTCTTCGGTCAGGCGGATCACCACTGTTTCCTCCCCCGGAGTACCTGATTTCAAAGCATTTTCTCTCGGATCCAACAAGGTGGTGGAGGGAACGTCGGGTGAACCTTGAACTATTTCCATGACAGGTGTCGCTTGAGCCTTCTTTAGATCTTGGAGGGCTATCTGGTAACAGGACCGTGCCTCCTGCTGACTTCCTCGCACGACCCCGATGCCATTTGGGGTAGGAAATTTAACACACAGATATGAAGGGTGCAAGGCCGCTCCAACCTTAGTTAGAGACGGCCGCCCCAAAATGGCGTTATATGCTGATTTTCGATCCACGACGAGGAAGTTTACGAAGACGGTGGTCTTTGCTGGACTCTCGCCAAAAGTAACTGGGAGATCGATGCTTCCTTCAGGTGTTACTACCTCTCCTCCAAAGCCGACGAGGGGGGTTGATACTGGCTTGAGGAGGCTTCTGGATAGTGTCATTTTGTTGAAAGCCTCCAAGTACAGAATATCGGCTGAGCTACCTGTATCCATCATAATTCGATGAGTCAGATAATTTGATACCTTCAATGTGACTACGATGGAGTCTTCATGAGGGAAGTGAATTCCCGCTGCATCTTCGAGGGTGAAAGAAATTGGAGGATGGCTCGCTTTTGATGAGCTGGACGTCTGTTCCAGCCAATAGATTTGCTGGGGTTCTTTGGACGCCTTTCGAGCGTATGCTTTTCTTGAAGCTTGAGAGTTACCCCCACAAGCTGGTCCCCCGACGATAGTACGAATTTCTCCCGTGGGCTCAGCGTCCTCTTGGTCGGTTTGATGATGAGGCGGTTCCTTTTGGCGAGATGAGGTCTTCGCCCTTTCTGGTGATCGATTTTTACGAGCAACATAATCCTGGAGATGGCCTTTTCGAATAAGGGCTTCGATATGGTCTCGTAGAGAGATGCAGTCCTGGGTCCTATGCCCGTGATCTTTGTGGAAGTAACAGAACTTGCTCTTGTCCCTCTTCTCAGGATCGGATTTGATCTTTGCGGGCCACTTTACATATGGCTTGTGTTTAATCTCCATTAGGACCTTTTCATGAGACTGATTAAGAAGGGTGTAGTTATGGTATTTACCAGAGTAAGGCTTCTTGGGAGAACGATCGCGCTGATCACGATGATATTTTTTATCGGTAGAAGGGGTTCCTTCTGGCTTGCGTTTCTTACTCTGTACTCCATGACGTGTCAATGCGACTTCTTCTGCATTGATATATTTCTGAGCTTTGGCTTGGAACTCTGCCATAGTTTTCGGAGGGCTTTTATCTAAGGCAAACCTGAACTTCTCACTCGTTATTCCAGCAATGAGGGCTGTAAGACCCTTTTCTTCAGTGTAACCCTCAGTTTGGACGGCTTCGGCAGTGAACCGTACTGTGAACTCCTTTATTGTCTCCCCATGCTGCTGTTTCAGATTCATCAGATGGGAGGCTGGCTTCTTAATGCGAATACTTCCCATGAATTGAGAAAGGAATATCTCTGATAATTGGGAAAAGGAACTGATGGAACGGGGCTTTAACCCCCGGAACCACGTACGAGCTGCTTCCTTCAATGTTAGGGGAAAAGCCCTACACATAATTTCTGAACCATGTCCCTCCAACTCCATGAGGGACCTATATGTTTCCAGATGTTCAAGAGGGTCGCCAATGCCTGTGTACGGAGCGATAACAGGCGCTCGATACTTTCTGGGTAACGGGGCTTCCATGACCTCGCTGGTGAAGGGAGATTCGGATTGATGTATCGCCGCCATGACGGCAGACGGCCGATTTGCCTGGTATCGCTGTTCCATGACATCAAAACGATCATGGATTCTTTTGAGATCTCCCTCCCATGGTAAGGTATAGCTCGATGTTTCGGCGATGGAGCCCTGCGGTTGAGGTTGTCGAGACGAACTAGAATGTACAGAATGTGGAGACAGGTACAGGGGGATGGCTGCCAAGTGGTGGGACCTGTGGTTCGTCCATAGAATGTCTAGATGCCACCGGTATGGGCTGCTGGTGGTAACCCTTCGGAGGCTTGTCTCTGAGGTTCGGGAAATGCTGATCAAGTCGATTTGACAGCGCTTGAACTCCAGCATTTAGAGTCAGAAGGGTGTTTCCGAGGAAACGTAAGACATCGTCTCGATTTCCAGAAGCCTCCAGTAATGGGTTTGTTGGCGGCATATTCGGGGCTCCTTGAGGGATATTCGTCGGATCAGGTGGAAGGGCAGGTACAGATTCCGTCTAATCGGGCGGAGGTGGTGGCTTGCCTTGAAGTTGAAGGATGAACGGCCTTTTTAGGAGGCATCGCTGAAGGATTTTGATCGGTGGAACGATTGATTTTGACGATCAAGTAGTTCCCACAGACGGCACCAAACTGTTAATGTCAGATTTTGCAACGAGATCCTCCGGTTGTTCTCCTTCACTCCAACAGGGATTTCCTCCAACAGACCTGAAAGAAGACAAATTGCAACTAAGGGTGGCTGGGATCCAGCCGTCAGCCCTCCGATGCTTAAGTCAGGCCAAAGCAAGAAGAATAGCCAAGCAAAACGGGACAGATTAAATGTTGTGTGCGTACCTGCTCTTAATGGAGTCACCCCTTTATATAGATCTGAAGCAACCCAATTTGTTACGTAAGATATCGAAATCCCGCTGATGTCGCATACGATACTGAGATCTTGCTGATTTCGTGGGATAAGATCCTATCTTTAGCGTCGAGATCCAACCCAATGACTTATTTCAACAATCACGCCCCTTGATGGCAATCCCTTGAGATCCGGAACCATTTAGAGAAGATAAGCCCAAAAACTGACCTATACGGGCTGCCGGTAAGCGTAGTAATAGCGCTGATGTGTCATGATAAACTGGAAGCCGTAGTTGGAGTCATAGCTTCCGAAAAGGAAGGAGACGCCCGTAGTTGGAGTCATAGCTTGTCGAAAAAGAAGGAGACGCCGACAAGACGGAAACCACCGAACTGGATGTAGCCCTGCTTGGCCTCGCAGAGTCATACTGCTCGACGGGAATCGGGTGCTGGTACTGAAGAATAAGAGATGTAACCGTAGAAAAGTTGTTCGCATGTTGGAACCTGGTCGCGAGTCCAAGTGCCCGCTCATTTTGACGTAACTCCTTTCAATCGACTTATGAGAAGGTCTGCTCAGCTATTCAGGGAAGGAATCTTTGCTTCGCTTTATCTGATCATAGAGTAAGGGAGCTCGAAGCCTTGCGAATAGGTGCTCTGTATTTATCCGTCCTACGACTCTCGAGCTTATGATCTCAAGAGTCGAATGGGCAACCTACACTTACCCGATCAGCGACTCTCGATCAGATGATCTCGAGAGTTTGATACTTTCCTGATCTGCGACTCTCGATCAGATGATCTCGAGAGTCTAATACTTTCCTGATCTGCGACTCTCGATCAGATGATCTCGCGGGCAGAATGGGCGCTCCTGTACAATCTTTAATAGCTGAGCTGATCTCCGTTACTTTGTCTATAACAGATAGTTTGAACATGCTCCGTATTTTGGGAGGATGAGCTGAGGTCTTATATCTCAAATTGAGTTCTTGGGTTAGGGAGAGGTTGGGCAGGAAGTGTGCCTTTCTCCCTAACACTAAGATGAGATTCAACTCTAGCTATTGAAGTTTTCAAATCATTGATGGCTTGAGATGAATTCTGGTTAAATTTTAATTGTTCCTGCATGAACCCATCGATTTTCTGAGAATTGGTCTTGTTATACTCAGCTTGGGTCGAGACGAATATACCCAATATCTCCTCAAGCGTAACTTTTGGGTTATTGTTTGCATTCTCTGATGGCCCATTCCTCCAACTGAAGTTGGGATGATTCTTCCTACTAGAATTATACGTGTTCGAGTTTGGATTACTAAATGGTCATTGATAATTGTTTATAGCATTTGATTGTTCTTGAAAAACTTCTTGAAATGCGGAGATTGTAAGACAATCCCGTGTTGCATGTTGGTTACCGGAACAAATTCCATAAACATTCTCAACTTCCTTAGTCTTTTCCCCCTTCCCTAATTCCATGGCCTCAACTTTTCTTGTGAGGCTAGCCACACGTGCACTTATGTTGTCTTCTTCATAGAGGACATAGATTCCTCCATTTTCTTTATGTTAGCTTATCTTGGGATTTGCTGGTTTAGTTGTATCCCAAGATTGTGCATTCTCGGCTAAGATATCAAAGTAGTCCCATGCTTCCTCGGCTTCCTTATTCATGAACTCTCCATTGAACATCATCTCTACGAATTGGCGCATGGGCGAAGTCAGTCCTTCATAGAAAAAGCTTATTACCCGCTAAATTTCATAGCCATGATGTGGGCATATGTTTAATAAGTCTTTGAACCTCTCCCAACATTGGAAGAAGGTCACATCCTCTTTTTGAGCAAAATTCTTGACTAGGCACCTCAACATGTTTGTTTTAGGAATAGGGAAAAACTTTTGAATGAACTCCCTAGTCATCTCAGTCCATGTGCCAATTAATCTTGGCCTTAATGCATGAAGTCAAGCCTTAGCCTTCTCTTTCAGAGAAAAAGGGAATAACCTAAGTCGCACAATATCGTCAAATACGTTTGCAAAGTGTAATGTGGCTATCACCTCATCGAATTTCTTAAGATGTTGATATGCACTTTCACTGTCTAATTCAAGGAACTTGGGAAGGAGTTGGATTACTCTCAGTTTTATATCAATATTCCCTGCATTATATAGAAAAATTATGCATGAGGGAGTACTCGCTCTTACAGGTTACAAGTAATCACATAGATTTCTAGGTCGATGAACATTCTCAACCTCATTCTCTCCCGTTTCAATTTGGTTTTGGCCCAGATTTTGATTAGGCCTTAGATCGGGTTGATTTTCAGCCATATTTTTATACAAAATTTTGGAATCCAAACATTTCTTAGCACGGGGTTCCTTATCAATCCCCTCAACAATCCCTCCTTCACTAATTAGTCAGTTATTTGAATCACAAACCCAATGTGGCATGCAAATCTCAAAAAAAATAAAAGATTAAAAAGGGTTAGAAAAACCTAATTGAAGTAACTACTTCGACTCCTAGAATCCCTGTAAAAATAAAACAAAACAAAGCAAACTAAGTTAATAAAGACTCCTAAAAATCTCAAATAGAAACTATTTTCAGAAATTTTAAGAAAAACCGTCAAAAATCCCGGGCAACGGCGCCAAAAACTTGTTCGCTCGCCTCAAGTCCAAGACTACGATGTAGTAATAATTCGATAGAGACCGAGATCGTCATCAGGGATTATTTAAAATTTCACAAAACTACTTCGAATATTCTCTAATTGAGATCAAACTAAACAGATTTTAGTATTTGATTATAGAGAAGTAATCTTAAACTAAAAGTGATTGTAATTAATAAAAGAGCACTAGGGGTTCAAGGATCCACTTGTCGTAATCCTTGATGCATAATTCGCTATGGTTTTCCAATTACACAACTAGAAACGAAATCAAATCCTATCTAGCCGGATGATAGAGCGGTTAATTCAGCAAAACAGTCCAATTCATGTGTTGTTCATAAACATGATTCCCTCAATTCAAGTTAGGACTTGAGCACACTCAATTGCATAGGTCAATCCTCGTTCCCATAGGTTAAGATCACAATCATAATAATTATCAAAACCTGTCACAAAGCTTAACTATATCATGATTTGAACTTCATTCAAATCACATGCATAAGCAACACCAAAATCAAACTTTAGAACTAAAGGTAGAACTTTGGTTTGAAGTTCCCACATGAAGAACCAAGTTCTAGAGCGTCTTGAATTCGATTCCTCAGAGCGTACAGGTCTAGATCCATGCAAAGTGTTTGATTTCCTCCAAGTGCAGAGATTCAATTGTAATATTCATGTGAGTTCAGGGCTGATCCCACGAAGAAAGTCTACTGAGAAAGCTTCTTACAGATCAACTAAACTAATGAAAATAGATATCAAATTATCTATCCTAAATAGATTAAGGATTTGGATTGATATGGAAAAATCAGAGCAAAGCATCGAAATTTCACACACGGATTTAACAAATGATCTATCATGATTGATAATGACAACTCAACTAGATCAGAGCACTATGGTCTGTCTAGTCGGAATGTTTAACAATTAAAGTATGTAAAAAGGAGTAGAAAACTGTCAAAGATTAGAAATCTCAAGTTCTACATCATTAAAACATACTTATGAGCTCCAAGGATTGTAAGGATTTGAGATCCATGAGATCACAAATCAAACAATGTGGAAGGTCAAAAGCCTCCCCCATCTAAGAAATCTGTATTAGCTAAATCTAAGCATCCACCATATGGTTCTCAATGATGGATCAAATATTTTCCTAATACATGATAACATGTATCAATCTTAAGATCCCATCATGAAATCATTAAGGAATCATCATAATGGATGATCTATTGAATCCATATGCTTCCCTTCTATCTCTGGCTAGAAGAGAATTAGAAGTACATGTTTATAAATAAAAAGGGACAAGAAAAGAATAAAGAAAAGAGGAGAAGAATTGCAATAATAAAAGAGAACTTGAATTAATCTAAAGAAATTAATACCTTAATGAACTTGCGTGAATTGAAATTAAAATAAAGAATCAAGTAAAAAAAAATCTCTCTCTCTCTCTCTCTGGAAACTCCTAGGAAAGAAATTTAAAAGAAAAGGAAAAATGGGAATAAATTTTGTGGAATTCGGTTCCCTTTTTATAGACTTGCACCGTCTCGAAATTTGTTATTTAACAACCCTGGGCTATTTCTGCACTTTCTGAATATTGCATTTCCAGCCCTGCAGTTATGGATTTGGACTTTTTACGATATTTTTTGCACCATTCAAGCATCGTATTACCATCTCTTAGACTTTAAATCACCTTTTTAGCTCGAATTTATCATAATTTACATAATCACTATTAAACATGAAAACATATGTAATTAGATCACTTTAGCCACATAATTCATGTAAATGCAAGATGAACGTGGGGTTAAATATGCAAAATTTGTCACTCAACACACCCCTCAACCAACATTTTGCTAGTCCTCGAGCAAAATATGTGAAATTTATATAAAAAAATAAAAAAATATATGTAGCAAACCTATCAATCAAATACATTAGAGTTCCAGAATAAGTTACACATAACCTAGGTAGAATAATGAAAATGTATTCCAATTCCTTAATTAATTCCAATAGATTAAGTTACCTAGATTCTACAAAATTTAGAATAATTATGATTTAACACTCACTTATGCATGATGATACTGAGTACCTAAAGTTAACGGTTGTGTAAGTTAGTCTATTCACTCACCTCCAATTATCCTTATGTTCACAAGGGTTACCTCGAACACCAGCTCACCTACCTAATCTTTACATCACACATTTGATTATATTTTTTTTTCAATTCTCATAGATATAACATTATTCTCTCACCCTACTTCATTGGACAGCTGAAGAATCCAAAAGGCTTACTTCAGACTGACTAAAACACAGCAATAGTAACAACTCAAGATCAAGTCCCAGCCCTAGATTGCCAGTTCTCCTACGGCTGACTGATTTTTTTCTCATAATGTTTTTTTTTTTTTTTTTTTGCAACATTTTTAGGCTTAAGCTTACTAGCCTTAGTTTACCTATAAACTTAAGGCTGTGAAGTTTATGATTCAAATAACTACACTTCCATTAACTTAGGCCTCAAGTGTGTTATGTGAAAAATGAGTATCAAGTTCTAATATATTCTAACTTATTGATTAACCTAGTTAACTTATCAATGAAATTTTTTAATCCTTGGAATCTAAATTCATTAAATGTCTTTATTAGTTGTAAACTACATTTTGGAATCCATCTATCCTTTTAACAAGTCATACTACATAATTTCTGAAAAAAATATTTGAAACAAAAAATTTCACACATTTTAGGTATGTATGATGACTTAAACTCACTAAAGTGAAAATAAAATGACTCAAAGAAATCTAAAAATTGACTCAATTTGCATATTCATGGCATACTCCTCACCCCCATCCTAAAATTTACATTGTCCACAATGTAAATGATAATGATAAAGCATATAATGCAAAATAAAGGAACAAAGTAAAAACAAAGTGAAAGGGATGAGTATCACCTGAAAATGAAGAAACATCTGCAAAACACTAGCAAAACAAAAATACAAAATAAAATTAAATTAAATTAAAATGCGCCAGCGAAAGGAAACTAGCCCTAGTCCTAAACTAGCCTAAAATTATTCATCTATGAAAGTGTTTGAGGTCAATCAGAGTATTTTTGCTCATGGAGAGTGATGGACTCCTCTCCCAAATGAAAGTTTTCCACATATGGCTTTAATCTTTGGCCATTCACTTTGTATATGTTGCCATTACGTGGATTTTCAATTTCAATAGCCCCATGAGAATGAACATTTTTCACTATGAATGGGCCTGTCCATCTTAATCTTAACTTACACAGAAAAAATTGAAGTCTAGAATTATAAAGTAGGACATTTTCCTAAGGTTCAAAGGTCTTCCTCAGAATGTTTTTATCATGAAAGGCCTTACTCCTTTCCTTATAAATTCTAGAGTTTTCATAGGAGTCTCTCCTCAGCTCCTCCAACTCATTTAACTCTAATTTCCTTTGCCCACTTGCTTGGTCCACGTCAAAGTTGAATTTCTTAATTGCCCAATATGCCTTATGCTCTAATTCAACGAGCAAGTGGCATGCCTTCCCATACACTAATCTGTACGGGGACATTCCAATTGGGGTCTTATAAGCAATCATATAAGCCCAGAGAGCGTCAGATAGTCTAAGAGATCAATCCTTCCTATCCAGTCTTATAGTCTTTTCCAAAATTCGT
Organism: Liriodendron chinense; assembly: GCA_003013855.2. NCBI lineage: Eukaryota > Viridiplantae > Streptophyta > Magnoliopsida > Magnoliales > Magnoliaceae > Liriodendron > Liriodendron chinense. The sequence continues at coordinate 2,935,396 of PVNU02001447.1, read as the reverse complement.
TTAATCCCCCGATTTGAGACTTCAGCCTGTCCACTTGTTTGTGCATGGTATGGGGTACTCACTTTGTGCTTTATGCCATATTTCTTCATCAAGGTTTCAAATGACCTATTACAGAAGTGAGACCCGCCATCACTAATGATGGCTTTTGGGATTCCAAATCTAAAGAATATATTATCTTTAAGGAATCGTAGGACCACTTTGCTATCATTGGTCCTACATGAAACCGTGTCAATCCACTTAGAGACATAATCCACACCGACCAATATGTAATGAAATCCAAAAGAAGGTGGGAATGGTCCCATAAAATCAATGCCCCAACAATTAAATATTTCCAATGGTAATATTGGGGTCAATGGCATCAGGTTGCGCCGAGACACACTCCCCACTCTTTGACAACAGTCACAGGCAATACAGAAAGCATGAGTGTCTTTGAACATGGTGGGCCAATAGAAACCACACTGTAGAATTTTTACAGTGGTTTTCTTAGCAGAAAAGTGGCCACCACATGCTTCTGTGTGGCAAAAGAAAATGACACTATAGACCTCATCTTCCAGGAATACACCTATGAATGATTTGGTCAGCCCCGTACTTATATACGTATGGGTCATCCCAAAAGAATTTCCTAACCTCGATTTCAAACCTCTTTTTATCTTGTGCCTTCCAATAATGTGGCACTCTACCTGTCCCAAGATAATTTACTATATCTGCATACCAAGGGAGGTGGGAGACTGCAAATAACTGCTCATCAGAAAATGTGTCATGGATATGTATCTCCTTAATGGAATCATCCAGGATCAATCGGGAAAGATGATCGGCCACTACGTTCTCTACTCCTTTCTTATCTTTAATTTCTAAATCAAATTCCTGGAGTAGGAGGATCCATCTCAAAAGTCTTGGCTTTGTAACTTTTTTAGATAATAAATATTTCAAAGTCGAATGGTCAGTGAACACAATCACTTTGGATCCTAACCAGTATGACCTAAACTTGTCCAAAGCGAATACTACTATAAGAAACTCTTTTTTAGTTATTGAGTAGTTCACTTGGGCCGAGTTTAAGGTTTTACTCACGTAGTGAATAACATAGGGCCGTTTATCTTTCCTTTAGCCTAAAACAACCCCTATTGCAAAATCACTTGCATCACACATCAATTCAAAAGGAAGTGTCCAATCTAGTGGTCGCATAATGGTTGCAGTGGTAAGAGATGTTTTTAATTTATCAAATGCACTTACACAATCATTCATCCACTCAAATGAGACATCCTTTTGAAGGAGGTTACTTAAGGGTCCAGCAATGGCGCTAAAATCCTTAATGAACCTCCTATAAAAGCCAGTGTGCCCAAGGAATGATCGCATGTCTCTAACTGATCTAGGGGTAGATAGATTGGCAACGATATCTACTTTCAAATGATCTACCTTAATTCCATTTTTAGAGATGACACGGCCTAAGACAATTCCCTTTTGGACAATGAAATGACATTTCTCCCAATTTAACACAAGGTGCTTCTCTTTGCACCTAGACAAGACTAGAGACAAGTTATTCAAACATTCTTCAAAACCAGAACCAAATACAGAAAAATCGTCCATGAAAACCTCCAAAAAATGCCCACCATATCAAAGAAAATGCTTATCATACATTGTTGGAACGTGGCTAGAGCAGTTGCACAGTCCAAATGGCATTCGTTTGTAGGCAAACGTGTCAAATGGACATGTGTACGTGGTTTTCTCTTAGTCTTCCGGGGCGATTTCTATTTGGTTGTACCTGGAATATCCATCCAGGAAGCAGTAGAAAGAATGACCTACTACCCTCTCTAAGATCTGATCAACAAATGGTAGAGGGAAGTGGTCCTTCTTAGTGACCAAATTAAGCTTCCTGTAGTCAATGCACACCCGCCAACCCGTGTTGACACGTGTTGGTATGAGTTCATTGTTGGAGTTTTGCACAACGATTATTCCAGATTTCTTCGAAACCACTTGGGTTGGACTCACCCACTGGCTATCGGATATTAGGTAGATGATACCCACATCCAACAGCTTAATCACCTCATTCTTGACAACCTCCATCATATTTGGATTTAATCTTCTTTGAAGTTATCTAATTGGTTTGGCATCCTCATCCAAGTGAATGCGGTGGATGCATATAGAAGGGCTTATACCCTTTATATCAGATATAGTCCAACCTAGGGCCCCTTTATGGTTCCTTAGAACATTCAACAACTTCATCTCTTGCTCCTTGTCTAGGAAAGAGGAGATCACTACTGGATATGTTTCATTTTGACCTAAATAAGCATACTTGAGCTCATTGGGCAATGGTTTTAGATCAAGCTTAGGAGCATTGGTCAGTGACAGTAGAGGTCACAAGTCCTCAGTGGTTTGGACTTCATAACGCGGCCTCCATCAGTATATACCAATGTCCTGAGTGGTGTTTTTATCAATGGTTTCACAAAATTCAGCAACAACATTTTCAAAATCAGATTTTTCCAATTTCCCAACAACATCATTTAACTCCTAAGGCTAGACTCACATTCCCCTTCATCTAGCAAGCAGTCCACAAAATTCAGCTCATGTATTTCATTTTCACCCATGGGCTACTTGCATAGATTGAAAATATTCAATTCTAATGTCATGTTGCCAAATGATAGTTTCAGCATTCCGTTCCTACAATTAATAATAGTATTTGAGGTGGTTAGGAATGGCCGGCCCAAAATAATGGGAACTTGAGTGCTAGAGTTCACACATGGCTCAGTCTCAAGCATAATAAAGTCCACGGGGAAATAAAACTTTTCAATTTGGACTAACACATCTTCTACTATTCCCCTTGGTACCTTAATTGAGTGGTCGAGCGAGTTGTAATGTGATTGTGGTTAGTTTTAACTCACCCAACCTCAATTGTTGGTAGACCGAAAATGACACTAGATTGACACTTGCACCCAAATCTAGTAGTGCATGCTCAACCCGAAATTTTCAATTATGCAAGGGATAGTGGGGCTTCCCGGATCCTTATATTTGGGTATGGCCTTGTGTTAAACTATTGAACTCACTTTCTCAATGAGGAAGGCCTTTTTATGCACATTTAATTTACGTTTCACAGTGCACATGTCTTTTAAATACTTGGCATATGATGGAATTTGTTTGATCGCATTCAAAAGAGGAATGTTCACTATCACCTTTTGGAGAACATTCAAAACTTCCTGATACTTCATGGGGATGGTTGGGTTTCGAAGCCTAGATGGGAAGGGGACTGGAGACTCATATGACTTAGTATCTTCCTCTTGTTGTGGCGCATGAACACTAGCCGATTCACTATTATCTTGAGAAGCGAGCTCATCATCTGGTATCTCTACCAGTTGTTGAATATTATTTTCAATGATTTTGCCATTTCTCAAGGTGATAATGGACTTGGCATGTTCATGGTGGGGCTCAGATGAACTTGATTCTCCTACAAAGTGCACATTTCTAGGGTTAGGCACTGGTTGAGAGGGAAGAGTGCCTTTCTCCCTAGCGTTGAGTTGAGTCTCAATTCTAGCCATCGCCGACTTAAGTTCTTAGGTTCGCTTGGAACAAAGACTGATTCATTTGAGCTTGGGTATTCATGAATGCGTTCAATGCATACTCCACAAACGATCTTTTTGTGAGGGCACGTATGGTGCATTGTTGTGTGCCCCTAAGAAATTATTTTGTGGAAGCCCTTGGGGTGCATTGGGCACATTAATTTGTGGTCCATTTCGCCATCTAAAGTTAGGGTGATTCCTCCAGTTAGGGTTATATGAATTCGCTAGAGGATGGAGCAAGTGGCTTTTGGTAATTATTAACTACATTTGCTTGGTCAATAACCATGTCTTGAAAAGCAGAAATTGTTGGACATCCTTGTGGGTCATGGTCACTTCCCCCACAAATGCTGCAAAAGCTACTAGAGGGCCCACTTGATTTAATCATACTCACTCTACCCATTTCCATGGCCTCGATCTTTCATGACAAACTATCCACCCTGGCTTGCAAATCCTCTTCTGGGTTGATCAAATATATCCCCTCTCTCTTTTTAGATGGGTTTGGCAATTTTAACTTTTTGGGAAGTACCCCATGATTGGGTACTTTCTGCCAGTTTATCTAGGAAGTCCCAAGCTTCTTCAAGGCTCGGTGTCATGGAAACGACCTCCACACATCATTTCTATGAACTGACATGTGTCATAATTAACACCATTATAAAAAAAAACTAAACACTCGCCAAATCTCATAGCCATGGTGTGGACAGGGTACGAGGAATTCCTTGAAACTTTCCCAAGACTAGAATAATATTTCATTCTTTTTTGGGAGAATGTCATAATGTTCCATCTGAGTGTATTCATTTTGTGCGTGAGAAAGAATTTCTTTAAGAATTCTCGGCTCATGGTCTGCCAAGAATCAATGGTCCTGGGCCTTAATAAATGAAGCCATGCCTTGGCCCGGTCCTTGAGAGAGAACGAAAAAATATTGAGGCGGATATGATCAACATTAACATTATTAACTTACAGCGTTGCCACCACCTCCTCAAATTCTTTAAGGTGGAGATATGGGCTTTCAGATTCAAGCCCATGGAACTTGGGTAGAAGTTGAATAATAGTCGGCTTGAAATCTATATTTCCAGCGTTAGCTGGAAGTACGATGCATGACGGTGTGGTTGTGCAAGCCGATTGCAAATAGTCACACAAGGTCCTATGGCCTGCTAGTCTATTTACAATGTCATTTTCATCCTCAAAAAGAGGATTCTCCCTACCATTCAAATTGGCTGGATTTTTTCCTCTCGATTTTCACCATCCGCCATGTTGTCCAAAATATTTTGTGTTCCTCTTCTAGATGAATGTGAAAGGCCTGTGACTAGTCCACCTGAAGTTGTAAGTCGATTGTGTTGGTCCCAAGTCCAATGGGACACAAACTTGCCACACTACTCAATCACTAGGATTAAACAACTATACAATGTTCAAGTATGCCCAATTCAACTCAAAAAAAATATCCAAAAACTACACTAATCAATCAATTTACACCACAAGACTTGAGCCATTTTTTTTTAGGACAACTGTATCACTTGGATGCACCAAGCATGGCAACCTTATGTCAGATCTTCTGAGGTGTTTCAAAGATTGAAAAAGAAATAATAATAATAATAATGATGATGATGATGATGATTAACTAAATAATCAAACCAAAATTATAAGGCAAAGGTAGCTCAGCCTACCATTTAATGTCCACAACCAAATAATACCAAAAATAAAAGAAATACTCTACTGCAATGATTCTCAACCACTTAAGAGGAACCGGATCTCAAAGGCGGCTCAGCCAACCACGGAGAAATCTGTTGAATCACTTAATTGGAAGATAATACAATAAAGAAATGAAATAAAAGGAATATATAGAAAGAGTTGAAGAAGAAAATTACCCGATTAACTGACTTGTACAAACCTTCAATACCATCCCCGGCAGCGGCACCAAAAATTTGTTTGATTTCCTCCAAGTACAGAGGTTCAATTGTAATATTCCTGTGAGTACAGGGTCGATCCCACGAAGACAGTCTGCTGAAAAAGCTTCTTACAGATCAACTAAACAGGTAATGAAAATAGATATCAAATTATCTATCCCAAACAGATTAAGGATTTGGATTGATATGAAAAAATCAAACCAAAGCATCAAAGTTCCACACACGGATTTAACAAACCATTTATCATGACTGATAATGATAACTCAACTAGATCAGAGCATTATGGTCTGTCTAGTCGGAATGTTTAACAATTAAAGCATGTAAAAAGGAGTAGAAAACTATTAAAGATTAGAAATCTCAAGTTCTACATCATTAAAACATACTTATGAGCTACCAGGGATTGTAAGGATTTGAGATCCATGAGATCACAAATCAAACAATGTAGAAGGTCAAAAGCCTCTCTCATCTAAGAAATCTGTATTAGCTAGATCTAAGCATCCACCATACGGTTCTCACATGATGGATCAAAGATTTTCCTGATACATGATAACATGTATCAATCTTAAGATCCCATTATGAAATCATTAAGGAACCATCATGATGGATAATCTATTGAATCCATGTGCTTCCCTTCTAACTCTGGCTAGAAAAGAATTAAAAATACATGTTTATAAATGAAAAGGGACAAGAAAAGAATAAAGAAAAAAGAAGAAGAATTGCAATAATAAAAGAGAACTTGAATTAATCTAAAGAAATTAACACCTTAATGAACTTACATGAATTGAAATTAAAATAAAGAATCAAGTAAAAAAAATCTCTCTCTCTCTCTCTCTCTCTCTCTCTCTCTCTTTGGAAACTCCTAGAAAAGAAATCTAAAAGAAAATGAAAAAATGGGAATACAATTTGTGGAATTCAGCTCCCTTTTTATAGACTTGCACCGTCTCAAAATTTACAATTTAACAGCCCCAGGGCTATTTTTGCACTTTCTGAATATTGCTTTTCCAGCCCTACAATTATGGATTTAGACTTTTCAGGACATTTTCTGCACCATTCAAGCATCGTATCACTATCTCTTGGACTTTAAATCACCTTTTTAGCTCGAATTCATCATAGTTCACATAATCACTATTAAACATGAAAACTCATGTAATTAGATCAATTTAGTTACATAATTCATTTAAATGCAAGATGAACGTCGGGTTAAATATACAAAATTTGTCACTCAACACAAAGCAATTAAGAACTAAGATAATTCATCTAAACATCCATAAGTCATCATGAGATTAAGAAAAACTACTTAGAACTTTATTCAAACTTCTATAAACCATTGTTCAATCAATCCATGAAACCCTAAAACGAATTAAAATATTTAAAATCCACTACAAGCTTCACCTCTTAGCCCTAGCTAAGAGGTTTAGTCGATCATGCTTAAGGAAAACATGAAATCGACTAAGAACATGAAAGAAAACTAGAAGGAGTTGTAGAACTCCACAATCGCCCGTCTCCACCTCCCACTGTAATAGATCTCTTATAAGATAGGTTAAGAAGGATGTAGAGGTCCCCTTTTATAGCCCAAATCCATCTTTCACTTCGAAACTTCTGGATTTGCGTAACTCATTGCGCAACTTACGCAGACAAGTGCGATTGATCGAAGCTTCCTCTAATTGATCGGAATGTGGTTTCGATTGATCGTAGATCGGCCGATTGATCGTAAAAGAGTTTAGAGAGTTGCTATTTCTGCCGCTTATTCCTATTGATCAGACATGTTTCGATTGATCGGACACCTCTCTTCGATTGATCGGAGATGTGCCGATTGATCGAAAATCTATCCAAAGAGTTGTTCATAAATCTGATTTTTCTGGTATGTCCGATGGATGGTCCGATCGATCAGACATCCATCGAAAACTCCTTCGATTGATCGGACACCTATCGGCGATCCATCGAAAATGCTGATTTCTTCAATTTCTTCTGTTTTCTCTTTAAATCCGCTTCGTTTGATTTCTTCCTCTCCGTTCTTCCTTTCCTTGACTCTTTAATTACCCTTTGAAGTGTCCTTTAATGCCCAAATGGTGAGGCTTCTCTCTTATTCCTTCAATCACAAAACCATACATTAGATAGGACTTTAAACGTATAAATCATGCATAGTTAATGATGAAATAGGGTTAGAATATACACATTTAAGAGCTCAACATCGTCGCGTGAAGGTATTGAGAAGGATGCCCCATAATAGAGGGCTAAGAAGGCTATTGTCGGTAGTCTTGGGCAGACTCCGATGGTTGTGCTTGATTTGAACTAGAGGCCAGAAGGTCCCGGCATGGCTGTTGAGATTACTGAATTGGGCTAACTTAATTGTTTGCTACTGCGGTAGTTTGTGTTTGCATGAATTACAAGAACATTTCTCCCATTGCTCTCATTCCTTGTGACAATTCTTACATGATTAGAGTGTTCTCAATTGGTTGTTACACTGGAGGTTGTGCTTCGGCCATGTTGAGGGCAGGGAAGAGGTAAGCTTCTTTTTCGTGGTCGGACATGGCTTGTTGAGCTCGGTTGCGGATTATGCTACAAAAGAGAAGTTGTTTTCAAGGACGTTGAGCCCAAGGAGGCGCAATGGTGAGGAATATGCTCTACTCTTTTTTAGGTTTTAGGGTTTTTTTTTTGTTTATGGATGAAATGTTACACAAATGAGATTGTATGAGGACTACTGACTTTCAAGTATAGAAAGGATTCTGTTTTTCAAGTTGGATCACAACTAGTGGGACAAGTTCATCCCCAGCAGAGTCGTCATTTTGTGGACGCTCTCCTTTCCGCGCTCCCAGCCCTCCCTTTCGAAAAGGGGTTGCTCGAATCGCTATTGTGCCACTGGCTCACCTCTTTCTCTAGGGCTTTTTTGGTTGTCGTGTTAGATACATTTGGATGAGTTCATATAAGAACAAAGTCACCACTAACCAGTTACTTCGAATCTACAATCGGCTAGATCCCATAGAAATGTTAGAGAAAGGAATCCGAAGATTCATTCCTCTAAAATGACTCTTTTTAATCTGCGATCAAAGATTCGAGGTAAGGGATCACAGTTACAAGGTGAGAAGGTGTTAGGCACTTACTCTGCCCGTACCGAAGTACGGTCTTTACTTCACAGAATCGAACTAATACTTGAAAGTCTAAATTACTCCTTATACATTCTCATGAATGATATGATGCATGTATATGGGTCTGAACAGTAAGAGTTTCTGATGGACAGGTTTCAATCAGATAAGCAAGCCCAGAGCATACACTAGAACTGACAGGTGCTTTATGTGATATACATGATGTATGTTTGATCGGTCAGAGTTTCTGATGGGTAAGTTCCGGGTGAGCCGGCAAACCTCAGAGCATACGCTAAGACCTGATCAAGTGTTTGTAGTGGAATGATAAGCAGGGGAGTTGAAAGAATAATAAATGTTGCACTTATGCTAGATGTGAATGAGATGATGCTGATATAAGAGTAGCTAGATGGACGAAGGTATCGCAAGGATTGGCTTCGAGTGGCTAAGATCGGGACTTGTATAGCTTGAGAGACTTGAACCAGGGTCAGGCTGGGCTGGACCAGGGCTAAACTCTTCCCACTCGGGCTCTCCTTGGTGGAGGAATGGGCTAAAAGGGGTGGTGATGGACTCGGAGCTTTCGGGCTGGAGAGAGGGGAGTGAATTTTTTTAAATGGTTGAGGGATGTTAGAAATGAAAGAGGGGCAAGGTATTTATAGCTGTTGAGAGTGGCAGCTTTGGTAATTATGCTTGGGTGGACCCCTAGGGGCTACCCGTACGGACGCTCTGCTCCAGCTTTGGAGCATACAGCCCCCAAACCTGAAGAAAAAAAGCTATTGATTCGAGGTTCGAAGCTGCTTTGAAGTTGTGGCTCGGAACTAGGTGAGTTGACTGGGTTTGAAAGATGGATTGACAAGGTGAGTTGACTCGGTGCAAGGAATGGACTGACCTAGTGAGTTGACTCGGTGATTTAACTCAACGAGTTGACTCACCAAGTTTGACTTTTTGGGGATTTTTGTACTGGTTTTTCTTATGGGAGGTTTTTTAGGCTGATGTTTAGGGGTGAGTTGACTAGGTTCAGGCTTGATTTGGGCTATGGATTGGGGCTTGCAAGGGTGAGTTTAGCTCAGTTTGGACATGGGGTTTAGGGGTATGGACCTCCATTCATTCAGCTATCTCAACCAACCTTGTAGCCGAAGGTGGGGTGTTTACACCTAGTCTGACGGAGAAATCTCTTTCGTAAGTATTCTCTCTTTTCCTTTATTTTTTGCTCTCATGTTCATTATCATTACATGATCTTTCTTAACATTAAGGACAATGTTCGATTTAGGTTGGGGGTGGGATTCCTACAGAATTTGGACATTATTTTCTTAATTTTGGTAAAAATATGAATTTTTTTAGAAGTTGTCTCATATACATGAATTGAATCTGAAAATTTCTGAATTTGAGAATGATAGGCAAATAGTGACTTGAATTTCGAAGCTTGGTGACTAGTTGATTAATGATTGTTAAAAAGAGTTCTCTACATCAATTATTTAGTTAGAAGTTTTACACATTGATTAAGTCCAAATATCACTATTCACATCCAATTTACATTTGTAAGGATTAGGTTGGATATGGTCATTTTAGCATGACAAGTATGCGAAAGTTCTAGGAACTAAGGACTGATGAACCTTAAAATAGAATGTGAACGAAAAAGGAAAAAAATCTTAAAATTACATCAATTCACCTAACCCAAGTTAGATCTATCAGCAAGTTGGAGTGTGGTTTTGGTCGGTTTCAATTCACCTAACCCAAGTTGCTCGTAGACTGAGTATGGAATGAGATTCACACTTGCCCCCCAAATCGAGTAAGGCTTGTTTAAACCGGTAGTCTCCTATGATGCATGAGATGGTTGGACTACCCGGATCCTTGTATTTTTGGGGCACCTCTTGTTTGATGATAGCGCTCAAATTCTCAGTCAAAAGTACTTTGTTGTGAACGTTGTGTTTTCTTTTGACCGTACACAATTCCTTTAGAAATTTGGCATAAGATGGTATTTGTTTTATGGCATCTAACAATGGGATGTTATCTTCACCTACTTAAAGACTTCTAGAATTTTCAGATTTTTATCTAAAGGTTTAGGTGACATCAACCTTTGTGGAAACGGGGCAACCGGCTTGTATTGCTTTTCTGGTTCTTTCTCTTGTGGAGTGTTGTTTGAGCTATCACCCTCTTCGGAAATTTTCGGATCCTTAGGCTTTGGGGCCTTCACCTGATTAGATTTGTCAATTTCTTTCCCACTTCTCAAAGTGGTGATAGCTTGAACATGCTCCGTATGATGGGAGGATGAGCTTGCATCTTGTATCTCAAACTGGGTTCTTGGGTTAGGAAGAGGTTGGGCAGGAAGTGTGCCCTTCTCTCTAACACTAAGATGAGATTCAACTCTAGCCTATTGATATTTTTAATTCATTGATGGCTTGAGTTGAATTTTGATTGAATTACAATTGCTCTTGCATGAACCCATCTATTTTTAGAGAATTTGTCTTGTTATACTCAGCTTGGACCGATACGAATGCACCCAACATCTCCTCTAGCGTCACTTTTAAAGTAATGACTAGAGATGGACCTAGTATAGGTTGAGCTTGAGGGATAGGGGTTGCATTCACAGTGGGTCCATTCCTCCAACTGAAGTTTGGATGGTTCTTCCAACTAGCATTAAACGTGTTTGAGGTAGGAGCACCAAATTGCCGTTGATAACTGTTTATGGCATTTGATTGTTCTTGTAAGATGTCCTGAACTGCTGAAATTGTGGGACAATCTTGTGTTGCATGTTGATTTCCGGCACAAATTCCACAAATAGTTTCAACGTCATTGGAGTTAATCGTCTCTCCTTTCCTCAATTTCATGGCTTCGACCTTTCTTGTAAGGCTAGCCACTCGTGCACTTATGTTATCCTCTTTCAATAAGACATACATTCCTCCTCTTTCCTTTTGTTGGCCAGTCTTGGAATTTGTTGGTTTTGATGTATCCCAAGACTGTGCATTCTCAGCCAATTCTTCCAAATAATCCCATGCTTCATCAACCTCCTTATTCATGAACTCCCCATTACACATCATCTCTACGAATTGGCGCATGAGTGAAGTCAATCCTTCATAGAAAAAGCTTATAACCCGCCAAATTTCATAGCCATGATGTGGACATGCATTAAATAAGTCCTTAAACCTCTCCTAACATTGGAAGAAGGTTTCATCTTCCTTTTGGGCAAAGTTCATGATAAGGCGCTTCAACATGTTTGTTTTATGAGTAGGGAAGAATTTTTTTATGAATTCCCTATGCATATCAGTCCATGCACCAATTGATCTTGGCCTTAATGCATGAAGCCAACCTTTAGCTTTATCTTTAAGAGTAAAAGGGAAGAATTTAAGTCTCAACACATCATCAGTCACATTAGCAAAGTGCATAGTGGTTATTACCTCATCAAACTCCTTAAGGTGTTAATAGGCACTTTCACTGTCTAATCCATGGAATTTAGGGAGAAGTTGGATCACTCTCGATTTTAAATTTACATTCCCTGCATTTTGTGGAAAAATTATGCATGAGGGAGTGCTCACTTTTGCTGGTTGCAAGAAATCACGTAAAGTTCTAGGTCGGGGAACATTCTCAACCACATTCTCCCCCGTTTCAGTTTAGTTTTGGCCCTGATTACGATTGGCCATCTGATTAGGTTGATTCACAGCTATACTTTCAGACAAAATTGGAGAGTTTAGCTGTCTCCTAGCACGTGGTTCTCTGTCAATTCCTTCTACTATCCCCCCTTCACTTATGAGTCGATTATTGGAATCTCGAGCCCAATTTGGCATGCAAAACAAAAAAATATGAAACAAAGAGAAATAAGAATTCTTCCTCCCTTTCTTTACTTTTCTCTAAGACCGAAGCACAAGGTGTCTTGCAATGGCTAAGCCAGAAGCATGGATAGAGACCGATTTCTCCTGGTCAATAGGGGTTCAGAGAACTCCCCACCCAGTCTTTGAATCTTTTGAGAAAAAGTGCAGAAAAAGTAGAAAGAGGAGTAAAGGTGAGAAAAGAAATCTCTGAGCACAAGGTGATCCAAGATGGCAGAGCCGACCAATAGGAATCCAGGTGGCACAAGGCCTACCTTTCAGAGATCCAAAGGAGTCTCCACCCACTCTACAAGAAATGAAGATGATAGGAATGAATAGGAGAAGGAGAAGAGTAAGGTTTAGAAAGATAAAACCTGATTTGGTACTTGAAATCCTTATATCTTCTTCAGCTTCCTAGAAATCCCTGCAAAAAGAAAAATCAAATAAAACAAACTAAGTTAGTCTTAAAATCCTAAAAATCCTAAATAGATACTAATTTCATAAATTTGTGAAAAACCGTCAAAGTCCCCGGCAGCGGCGCCAAAAACTTGTTCGCTTCCCCAAGTGTAGGGTTGCGATGTAGTAATAAACTTGGTAAGACCGAGGTCGATCCACAGGGACTTTTGTAGGAATTCACAAACACTTCCAATAGTGTCTAGTGAGAGCTAACAACCAGATTTTGTATGAGATTGATGTGAGTAACAATTTTAAACTAATTTGAAGGTAAACAATTATAAAAAGGCACTAGGGTTTCAAGGATCCACTTGTAGCAATCCTTGATGTTCAATCCTCTGTGGTTTCTCACTTTCTCAATTAGAATCGATATTAAGATCTATCTAGCCCGGATGATAGAGCTGTTAAACCAGATAATCTGTCATATGTAAGTCCTAATGCATATGATTCACTCAATGTAAGCTAGCCTGAGCATGCTCAATTGCATAGGTCAGTCCCAATTCCAATAGGCTCAGATCACAATCATAACCATCCTCAAGTCCTGTCACAAGACAAGGACTAGATTACAATTTGAACTTAATTCAAATCACAGGCACAGTCTCCTACATAATTCAGAAAACCAGAAAAGTAGAACTTTGGTAGGAAGTCCCCACATGAAGATCATAGTACTAGAGCGTACTCCAATTCCTCGGATTATACAGGTCTAGACTAATACAAAGCAGTAAGAACTTAAGTAATTCTCCCAAACATCCATGAGTCATCATAAGACTAAGAAAAACTACTTACAACTTGTATAAACTTCAAACCATTGTTCATAAACATGAATTCCAAACTTAGAACCAACTTAGAACGAATTGAAACATCTTAGATCCACTACAAGCTTCACCTCTTAGCCCTAGCTAAGAGGTTTAGCTGCTTATGATCCAAGGAAACATGAAACAACTTAAGAAAAGCATAAAACAGTAAAAACAAACTAGAAGGAGTTGTGGAACTCCGAAATCCACTTCCGCCGCCTCCAACCTTGCTTAAACCCTTCTAAGATACCCTAGGAACGATCCCTAAGAGTCCTTTTATAGTGGGGAGGCTCCGCAACTTTGGACTATTAGAGAATTTGCGTAACACTTACGCATTGCGCAGAGAAAATCGGCGCCAGAATTAGAAATTCGCATCTTACGCATGGCCGACCGGTCGCGACCGGTTGTGCCTCACTAGGAAAACAGTCCAGCAGTCTCTAGAGTATAAAAAAATCTTCTGGCTGACCGGTCTGGACCGGTCATGACCGGTCGGACTGTGTTTGGCTTAGGTCCAGCAAGCTCAGCATGCATGGAAAGCTGGCCGACCGATCGCACGACCGGTCTAACCTTCCTGGCCGACCGGTCACGACCGGTCTTGGCCTGTTTCTTCCATATTTTCTTTCTTCTTTTCTTCTTTCCTTGCTTCCTTCTTTCTTTAGCCCACCTTGGGTCTTCATCCAAGGTTCTTACAGAGGCTCTTTTGTCATCAATTAGGCGAAGTCCACTCTCAATCCTGCAATCACAAAACATGCATTCAATTAGTCTTTAAATCATGAAAATCTCGCACAATGAGTGATGAATTGGGGTTAGAATATGCACAATTAAGAGCTCAACAAACCTCGCACTAGGATTGCCTAACAATATTATGTGATATTTATCGATGACTTCTCAAGATATACATTGATATATTTCTTGCACTCGAAGTCACAAGTTTTCACGACCTTTAAACAGTTCTACATTATAGTGGCGATATAATTTTTTTTTTAAAAGAATAAGGTCCTATATTTGAATTCAAGGTGGGAATATATCTCTTTAGAATTTGCAGCATATTTACGTCGGATCGTCTAAAAAGACACTCTACCCTATGCACAGAAGCTTGCTGGAGCTATTAGAATTATGGCTAAGTCCTAGATGAGGGTAATTAGGAACTTTTTGAAATTCTTTTCACCTACTAAAAATGATTAACAATTTATACTAAGTAAGCAAGATCACTTTGGCTTCCAAGCCTAAGTGGGTCCAATCACTAAGACTAGCATATGAATAAGCAATTAAGCTACCTAGTCTAAAAACATAGATTAACAAAAGATTTTACTAATAAAGTAACTAATCTAAGTGCAAGGTCTAAACTACAAATGATTAAACAATTAAACAACTAGTTTAGAAGTGAAACTACAACTTGTGTATGTGAATCTACTTATCAATTTCATAGCATACATTCCATTCAAGCATTTATAATTAAGCAATTAAAATATAATGGAATAACAATGTGCTCAAAATATCACAAACACAACGATGTATAGTGGTTCGATTACTTGTCTACTCCACTCCCAGTTACCGTACTCACCCCTTTAGTACATCGGATTTCACTAAAGGGTTTTAAATCGGGTTCACCTCAAAACCTAGGAGTTTTAAATAGGTTCCTCCCAACCTTACAATCCTACACAAGGACTGGGTCCTATAATTGAACATACATGTATGCATCCGTGTCAGTAGATGTTCAGTTCGCCTCAAGTGCAAGGCTGCGATGTAGTAATAATTCTCGGTAAGACCAAGGTCGATCCACAGGGAAAGAAGTAAACAATTCCAACTACTCCAATAACTAGAATCTAAGAAGTTTAGGAAAATAATTTTCAACAAAAACAGAAAAATCTGATATTTGGAAAGAACTAGAGCATCAAGGATCCACTTGTACTAGTTTAATACTAATACATTCATCCAAGCACAACACAATTAGAATCAAAGTTCTATCTCTCATGCAATTGGAGGATATAACATTCAAGCACAAACAATCCAACTTAAATCTGAAAATTAGATTTCTAGTTCTAATGTAGCACATAGAACCCAAACTTGTAGCCTTCGAAGTAACAACCATGCCAAGAGACTATGGCATACTCTGGGTTTACTACAATTAGAATCTAAACAAACTCATCATGTTAATCTCAGAGAATTGCAAGGAACTTATGTTTGGAGTACACAAACTCTCATAATTCATCTAAAAATCCAAACTTTATTCAAACTAGAAGTTCAAAATCCAAAATTAAGAAAATGGTACTTGGATAAACAAATTAAAGCATTGAAACTAACTACAAATTTCACCTTTAGCTTTAGCCAAGAGGCTAACTAAGAAAAAGCATATTAAAACTAGAACTAGAACTAAGAAAATGAAGAAAAACTAGCTATAGGAGGCTAGGTAGCCTCCAAGAACTTGTACTCCTTGCTTCCCACGTCCTTCACTGCCTTGGAATAAAAGAGAGCACCTCCTTTTATAATACAGCAATAGTACAGCAACATAACAAATTTTGTTTCACTTCGTACGGCTTAACGAATGATCGGATTGCCTTCAAATTTGATTTCTAGCTTCCTTGGTACTTGATCTTCTTCATAGATGGTTTAGATTTCCAAGATTATCTTCTAAATGGGCACACAAATCAGATCAGTGACCGCCTCTCAAAATCACAAAATTCGGGTACCTCCAGGACCAGTCATCTTGCTTTCAACGCTACAGAGTGTACAGAGGTCAGATTGATCTCAAATTTGGAAAATATGTAAAAATAGTTCCTCCTCTAAATGATAGATGGACTAGATTTTTCAAATCAATTCCAAAATTGGGTACAAAAATTAGAACACTTAGGCTTTTTATAAAATTTACGCAGTTGAATCTTTCTAGATGGTCCATCTTTCTTCAACCAGTACGATCAAACCACACATCATTTTGACCTGAAGCTTTTTAGCTATTCATATATAGATGTGTTCTAGAAGATGGTCAAATTAGATTTTTCATATCATCAATGATGGGCCACCTGGACCATTCCAGTGTTGAGCAGCGAAATCTGGAAACTTTCTGGACAGTTCGTATTGTTTTGGCCACCATGGTCAATCCGTAGCTCCGATCAACACGAAACCACTTGAGTTATTTCGGCATCGAGCTCCTCTTCAACATAGACGTGTTGGATTTCCAAATATTATCAAGATGGACCCCAAAAACTGGGCCGTAAAATTAAAAAGGACTGCCTCTGTTTGAAATCTGGATTTTAAAGTGCATGGCCGACCTATTAGCCGGCCGGCCGGACCACAAGTCGGCCTTCATAAAATCACTCCAGAGAAATTGTAGTTTCTGAAGGGTTTGACCAGCCGGCCGGTCAGGCTGTATATTGTGACTTTTTCATACTTTTCTTCCTCCATTGTATTGCATCTTTCCTCCATCTCTCGTCCTTTATTTCTTTTATCTTTAAGGCTTACAAAGTGACTCTTTTAACCATAAATTGGTGAAGTCTCCCTCTCATTCCTACAATCACAAAAAATGTATTAGATTAGTCTTTAAACATGAAAATCATGCATAATGTGATGAGAAAAAGGGGTTAGAATATGTAATATTATGGCTCAATAGTAGACTACGTAAACACTCGTATCGCTGGCTCCCCTTTGGAGACTTAAAAATTTAGGCTCTACACTAAAGCCAAGGTCCTACAACAGAACCTTAATTTAGGCTTACTCAAGCCAAGGTCCTCCAACCGAACCTTAATTTAGACTCAACACATGAGTCAAGGTCCTACAACCGAACATCAATAGTTTTAGGCTTTACAACCGAGCCAAGTTCTACAACCGAGCTAAGGTCCTACAACCGAACCTATCGAGTTTGGCAATTAAACTCTACACTTAATTCCCCCACAGGAAAATAGTGGTTGGACTATTACAAATTGACAACTTACTTGTCGGATTTGAGCCCCTTTTTTATGTGTCACTTCAGGTTGCTTGATCTCTGCTCTCTTGTACTTCAATCAGCTCCCATTTACTCCCTGATGCTGTTGCCAATGCATTACTAATGCTGCAGCTCTAACGACCAAACACCTTGCATGAGATGCTCCAATTAAGATGCCCAAGGTGCTAAGAGGTGGTAAATCCTCTACAACTAGTAGTAAATTGGTTGCCTAGAGGAATACACCTAATTAAATTCATATAAGGTGTTTAGACAAATGTTCTACCTATGATTAAGGTGTCTAAACTCCTAGGAATCAAGAGAGAGCAAGTCCATTCTCAGTTGAGCTTTAAATGCTCAATGCTTATGATGAATCACAAGGAGAATGGCTTGGATGGGTTAGGATTAGATCTCCTAATGGTTTACAATAGTGGTAGCTTCTGAATCACTAAACTCCCTCTCTCTCTATCCGAAATGAACTCCCGCTTTTATAGATAAATCTCCAACAGTTAAAAAATGGACAGATTCGTATATCTTTAATAGATCGGACATACCTTTCGATTGATCAAAGGTATCTTCGATTGATTAAAGATCATATTCCGATTGATCGAAAAACTGTCCAGAGAGTTTATGCAATTGTTGGACATCCAGTTTGATGAATCGGAACCTTCTCTGATCGAGCGAAATCGACACTCTGATGGATCGAAATGATGCGTTCGATAGATCAAAAAACTATCCAGAGAGTTCACAATGTTGCTAGGACCAATTTTTTATTGATCGAACTGGTCTCCGATAGATCGAAGTCCCATCGAGACTAAACTCTGATGGATCAAAGTCCACTTGAAAACTTTGTTTGGGCTGGTTCATTTACAGCAACTTGAAACTCTTTTATTAGCCTAACTTATCATATTTTTCTAAATATTATAAGGCTAATGAGGATGACTAAGGATTTTCTTATTAGGTCCAAGTCATCTAGAGGATTTGGTTATTTTAGTACTAAGGTTAGGGTCATCAAGGCATCTCTTTTACCTATTCTTCTTCTTTGATGATGCTTGTCCACTTTAATCTTCGGTCTTCAGCTTGCCAAGGCTCAACCGACATCATAACACATGGATGCATGTAGATCGAAAAATAAGGTTCACTAGTATGCCACAGAAAAGTGCACTAACAAGTCTAACAAAATATTAACACGCTGCGTTGCAGAAGTTTAGCGAAGCTTAGACTTATGCCTAAATTCTGAGGGTGAATAGGACCACTTAAAATTCTTACCTATTTAAAATAATTTATAAATTAAAACTAATTAAGTCAAATAATACTTAAGCTTCCAAGCTAAGTGTATCTAATCACATATACTACAAGTGATGCAATAATAAGCAACTAGTCTATAAAAGATAGTGATCTTGTGTGTTAAATTTGCAAGCAATTAAACACATAGCATACATCTAATTATGCATTCATATAATTCAACAAATTAAGCTCACAAGAATAAATAAAAATGTGCACAAATAACAATACTAAACACAATCATGTATAGTGGTTTAGTTTCCCTAATCCACTCCTAGCTGACTCACTCTTCTCCAGTGTACAAGATTCCACTATCTTGAAGGTTTTCAATAGGTTCATCTCTAACCTTTATAGTCCTACATAAGGATCTACACGTATACTCCCGTTGAAGGCTCTCTTAGAGACTTAGTTGATTTTCTATCGACTAATCAACAACCCTAATCCTACATAAGAACCTACACATACACACCCGTGTTGATGGACCACGTTTACACCCATATTGGTGGCTCCCTCAGAAACTAAGTTGATTTTCTATCGACTAACTGACAAACATTAACAGTCCTAATCTAATGACCTACGTTTACTCCCGCTGGAGGCTCCCATGGAGACTAACATGTACGCACCAGTGTTCGGTAAATTCGATCCTACACAAGAACCTATTAGAGTTTAGGTCACAAACTATACACTCAAAACTACACAAGAAATGAGTGTATGGACTTTAAATTGACAACCTTACTTATTAGATTGAGCCTCGTTGATGCACATAACTTGAGATGCTTCTTCATTCTCTCTCGTGCTTGAATCAAGCTTCTTAATCGTTCCTCCAAACTTTGATATCGATCTTCTTCGGCTTCAAATGATCGGCTTACCTTGCATTTAATGCTCCAATGAGGTGACCAAGGTAATAGGAAAGGTTTGGTTGAATCTCCTACAACAAATGGCTTCGTTGGTTTTCTAATGGGATTCACCTAGATGGATACTCTAGAGATTGATAGATATTAAGATTTACCTATGGATTTATGTCTAAACTCTAGAGAAGGCTTGAAATCATGTTCTTTTTATAAAGGAGCTTGGAATGCTTATTAGAGTGAAGAATTAATAAGAGGAGAGCATGAATCTCTTTATGATAGAGCCTAGAAAGTATGGTAGAGCTTGACATACACTAGGGTCTCTAAAATACTAAAATTCATCTCTTGTCCAAAGATCTGGAGTCAAGTATTTATAAAAATTAAAAAAAAAAAAAAGCTTTAACGAATCTTTAACAGCTTTGTTCGATCGATTGAGCAAAGCTCAATGGCTATATAACGGCTAAAATCTAGTCATTGTCGATCGATCAAAACTCAGTCGATTTGGCCTGATATCTCACTGAACTGTTTTAGCCATTGTCGATTGATCGGGTTCAATTGGTCGACAGTTTGATTGATCAATCGAACTTAGCCGTTTGATTGTTGTTTTGGGTTTCTAATTCACAACTGCAATGCACCTCTTTTAAGCCTACTTTATCATATTTCAATGATGCTCCTAAGGCTTGAGAAGATGACTAACGGTTTACCTATTGTTTACGTTGAATTTAGTAACTGGATCCACCGGATGTTCACCTTCCCTTCAAGCTTTTGGATTTTCTCTTCGGACCTGAAAAGGGACAGAAAGCAACTAAGGGTGGCCGGTATCCAGCCGTCAGCCATCCGATGCTTAAGTCAGATAGGGTCAAGAAATAGAACAATCAGTCACCGGAGGTAAAGATTAAATATTGTGTACCTTTATCATCAATAGAATCATCTACTTATACAGATCTCAATGATCCAGTCCGCTACGCAAGCTGTTAAGGTTATCCCTATTTTCATTGGATAAGAAGCGTATCTCGATAATCCTCGAAAAATGATGTAGTCAAATCATCCTAGACGTCTAGCTAATTACGTCTCTGGATATTCGGAGCTGAGAACAGATATAAACCGAAACCGGCCTATACGGGCTGCTGGTACTATGAGACGAAGGCCATCCATGCCGAAGACCACGGTCACCCAGATATCGGGAGCTGCTTGAATGAAGGATACTATGGTCGCATTCTGTAGATGCGACCCCTTTTGTCGAGCACGAGCTTGGCTGCTCGCATTCCTGAGATGCGACCCCTTTCCTCGAGCACGATCCTGACTGCTCGCATTCCTGAGATGCGACCGCAATTCCTCACGTCTCGCTACGACTAAATTTTCCTATAACACCTATTAAGATCAATCCATCTAGAGGCTCGGTTGTTTTGAAACAAGGGTATAAGGATAGGTTTAGCAAGGCACCTCATGATATACCTATTGACTTCGGCCTTAATACTTTAAGTCTTTAAGTCTTTGGTCTTCAATGTCTTCTTATAAAGGCTTAACTGACTTAAGACACATTAGCTCACATCATTAACAAAATTGAGGCACTAACTATAAGCAAGAGTATGGTATCGACTATGAGGAAAAATGAAGAATGTCTGAACACTACTTGCAGTTGCAGCTACCCGTAATCAGCCTATTCGTCAGAGGACATAAAAAATGCATTGCTTCATGGGGACTTACAGGAGATCGTATACATGACTTAACCTCCTGGTTCTATTGGTTTGAAAATTTTTGTTTGTAAGCTTCACGAAGCATTATATGGACTAAAGTAGGCTCCTCATGCTTAGTTTCAGCGTTTCCATGAAGTTGTAATTACAGTCGGATTTAAGCATTGCAGCCATGATCTCTCCCTCTTTATACTGTCTTCCTCCCTTAATATTGTTATCCTACTAATTTATGTTGATGGTTTACTTATCACTAACAGTGATCAAGCTAAAATAATGGAACTTCAAAATGTTCTTCAATCATCCTTTCACATGAAAGATCTAGGCAATCTTACATACTTTTTAAGTTTAGAAGTCTCTCATACAGATCGAGGTATACTCGTCAGCCAAAGAAAATATAATCATGATCTCATAAATCTCACAAATCTTTCTAATCAATGGACAATCGAGATATCAATAGAGTTGAATGTTCAATATAGCAAATAAGATGGTGATCTATTGGAGCAACCTACCCAATTCCATCGCCTTGTCAGTAGTCTTGTTCACCTAACAATGACAAGAGCTGACATTACAGATGTTGTCCAGGTGGTTAGCCAGTTCATTTCAAGCCTCGTACCTTGCACATGACTATTGTCTTACGAATAGATTAATATCTGCGATGCATCATAGATTGTTCCCTTTTTTTATCTACTCTTTAGCTTGTTGTATATTATGATGCTGACTAGGTAGGTCGTGCTCTCACCTGATGATCCACAACAAGTTATTGTATGTTTCTTGGAACATCGCTTATCCTTTGGAAGTGCAAGAAACAAACAACTGTCTCCAAGTCCAGCACCAAAGCTGAGCACCGCACTATCTTCAGCTTATAGTGAGATCATTTAGCTTCATGGACTTCTTTCATATTTTGAAATTGCTCTTCCTACCCCAACTCTTCTTCATGTCTATAATACCAATGTTATCTAGATTGCTTCTAATCTTATTTTTCATGAAAGAACAAAACACATTGAGGAGGATTGTCACTTTATTCTCGAAAAGTTTCATTATGGAATTCTTTCTCTTTCACATGTTGCGTTGCAGGATCAAATTGTGGATATTCTTATGAAAAGTGTGACAATAGCACGACATTCTTTAGGCATTCTTTTCTAGTACACAAATTGTTGTTAGTTGATCTACCACATCATTTGAAGGGGGGGATAACATTTTATCATTCATTTCCATAAATATATATTGTAATTGAGTTTCCTTCCATGTATATCAAGATTCATAAGTTATACATCTCTGTAAATAAACACTATTAGGGATAAATTAATACAGAAAACACAGGAGAATTCTCCACATCACTTCTATTATCAGCTTCTTCCTCGAATCATTATTTTTATCATTGTTAATCTTCATCCATGGTCGATAATCTCTGAACTCCTCTCTATTGTTGTTGGAAAACAATCTATTTCACAATCAGTTGCAAATCACCACGTTTTCAGATCTGTAATTGTTGTTTGGATCTGCTATTGGATCCAACATTTCAAAAAGTTCTTAGCCCATATCAGTATACTATATCTATTGCTTGATTGATCTATGGCCCACCCTCTCTTCTCTGCATTGTCAAGTTTTATGATCATGATCGCTGAACTAATCGTTTTTACTAAGTTGCTATGCTAGTTCATGAAGTGTTGTTGTTGAGCCCACCATGTTTTCTTTAATGTTGGACCAACTGGGCCATCTACTTGATGTGTCCAGTGGATTTGATTTTAGACATTGTTGCTATAAGAACTTGGTATCCCAGCAAAAGGTCATTGCTACCATGTTATGCTTGATGACACATGGACTGTTGTTGATCTCTCCTATGGCACGTGATAGTGATCTCCATATGAGTCACCGTGTGATAGTGCTTGAACACTGGTCAACGTGTTGGCCCATCCCCCAATCAACAATTGTGAAGATCGTTCCAATATTTTGTTGGGCTTACTTTTCTAACACATAACACAATTACAGATCACCGTAAGCCTGATCATCTCATTGATCCCTTTTTGGTGTGGGACCTAGTCGTTATTAGTGGACTTGATTGTTACTAGGCCTGAACGTCTCTAGTAACCTGATCTGCCCTGGCTATTTCTTTGCATTAGAAAATTATTTTGTGCGTCTGAGATCATTATTTAACCTTGTTGAATATTGCTATTAATTCATGTGTTAATGCTAATATAGCTATTGAAATCCTTTTCTAGGCCTTGGATGATAACATATGGGCCTAAATTTTAGTGAACTTTAAATCTTTATAAATCATTAGGCCGAGATCTCTGTCAACCCAGTTCGCTAGTGGGTTTAGTTCACTATGTGTCTGTGTCTGTGTGTGTGTGTGTGTGTGTGTGTGTGTGTTGGGAACACCGGCAGCGAAAGCGGAATGCCGAAACGCGCAGAGCAATTCGAGATCAAACGAGTAAACAAGATGCAATCAATCACACACAAGCATTCACCACAAGAGACTCCAAATTTACGTGGAAAAACCCCTCAACGGGTAAAAAACCATAGCACAAAACGATCCACTATGAATATCAGAAGATTACAGAGATTGACAGCCCACTAGCAAGGAAAAACAGAGAAAACCCCAAGTTCTCTCTCACACACACCTCTCCCCTCTTCCTAATACAATTAGGCAACCTTAGACACCTTAAGATACCATCTAAGTCCGGATACATGCCATATATATATAGTAAGAAACCCGAAAATAGAAGCCTCTTATGCACTACCATGTAATGCGCGAGAAACCGCGTCCACAGTCGACCGGTCGCACCTTGCACCAAACAGTCCAGGGAAACATCACCGACGCTGCCTCACCACCGACCGGTCGCCCAACCGGTCGGAGCCCCCTGACAACCAGTCAGAGGCACTACGGATTTTGTCCAGAGGCTTTCTGTGCATCTGGGCCAAACGGCAAGACCGATCGTTCAACCGGTCTGAGCACCCAAATTGGGCACATTTGAAGGCTCCTCCAACAATCTCCACCTAGGCTTCAAAAGTCGAATCAACACCACCCTCGCAAAGTCATCTCATCTTCAATCATAGCTCCACCGCTTCTCGTGCCACCATCGACCCTAACCTTGCAAATTCACGCCCTTTACCGCTATTCTCATGTGGCTCTTGGGCACTTGCCACATACAAGCAACCGTGGATCTCGCTGCCTTTCTCTCAACTCCACCGTGAATTGTGCTCTCGATCAACATGTAAAGATGGCCACACCTCCATGCCATCATACACACGAGTGCCCCCTTCATCACTTCACAACAACGATCGCAGGCCGATAAACACGCACCCTTTCGCCTCGAGTGCACCAAGAGAAATCACATTCATCTTCATCTTGGGAACGTGATTCACATCTTTCAGGACTTGTTCGACCCCATCGAACATCCTGATATGCACAGTAGCAATACCCACAACTTTATGAGCGACTCAATCACCCACAAACACCGATTCTCCACCATACTCCCTGTATGTCGTAAATGAACTCTGCTCAGGACAAACATGACATGAAGCCCCTAAATCAAGGATCCACTCACTACCGTGAGATCCCTTGCCAGATACAGTCAGAACTTCACAAAAATGGCCACCATCCTCTACGGTATTAGCTCAATCTCTATAAGAATTTTCATACCTCTCTTGCGTCAACTTGGGATTCTGACAATCCCCTCTCATGTGGCCCTCCTGGCCACAATTTCAGCACTTCACCTTAGCCTTACCTTTGCCCTTAGCTCTAGATCCCGATTTCGAGTATCCTCCACGCTCAGAACTTCTTCCCATCATAGCCAGTGCTTCTGAGGAATAACGAGAAGCCACATCACCGCTTTTCTTTCTCATCGCCTTCAACTGGAGGGTTGAGATAACGGTCTCGACGTTTATGGTTTCCCTCCCTGCGTACATAGAGTTCATGAACGACTCATATGAATCTGGAAGAGAATTCAACAGGATGCATGCTTGATACTCATCCTTCATCGGTTCATCGATCTCCACCAACTTGCAAACCAACCTATTGAACGTGCTCAGGTGGTCCTCCACCTCAATTCCCTCAGTCATCCTCAAGGTGAACAACTACATCAACATGTACATGCGATTCTCTAGAGATTTCTTGGTATAAACCTTCTCTAGCTTCGTCATCGTTTCAATCGCAGTTTTCTCCTTCATGACATGATAGAGAACATCATCCGTAAGGTTTAACAGATTGAGGTTCTAGCCTTCTTATCGAGCCGTGTCCACTCATCGTCTTTCATAGCCTCGGGTCGCTTTCCAAGAGCTTCATCAAGCCCTTGCTGAACCAGGAAGGATTCAACCTTCACCTTCCATAGCTCAAAGTTATTTTTCTCGGAGAACTTCTCTAACTTGAACCTTGCGCTCGATCCCATCTTCTCGTCTCAGATTCGAATCTACTCGACCCCAACTTTAGCTCTGATACCACTTGTTGGGAACACCGGCAGCGGAAGCGGAATGCCGAAACACGCAGAGCAATTCGAGATCAAATGAGTAAACAAGATGCAATCAATCACACAAAAGCATTCACCACAAGAGACTCCGAATTTACGTGGAAAAAACCCTCAACGGGTAAAAAACCACAGCAGAAAGCGATCCACTATGAATATCAGAAGATTACAGAGATTGACAGCCCACTAACAAGGAAAAACAGATAAAACTCCAAGTTCTCTCTCACACACACCTCTTCCCTCTTCCTAATACGATTAGGAAACCTTAGACACCTTAGGATACCATCTATGTCCGGATACATGTCATATATATAGTAGGAAACTCGAAAATAGAAGCCTCTTACGCAACACCGTGTAATGCGCAAGAAACGGCGTGCATAGTCGACTGGTTGCCTGACCGATCGCACCTCGCACCAAATAGTCCAGGGAGAAACATCACCGACGCTGCCTCACCACCGACCGGTCAAATCCCCTGACGACCAGTCGGAGGCACTACGGATTCTGTCAAGATGCCTTCTGTGCATCTGAGCCAAACGACCAAACCAGTCGTCTGACTAGAGGTGGGCACAAACCAAGCTAGCTTGAAAGCTCGGCTCGGATTGGTTCGAAAAAGCTCAGCTTGGATTGGTTCAAATGGAAGTTCAAACCAAACCAAGCCTCGGAGTCAAGCTCGTTTGAAAAAATAAACCAAGTTCAAACTAGGGTAGTACCGGTTCGGCTCGGCTCGAACCTCGATTTGATTCAGCTCGGTTTGATTTGGCTCGTAGATTGTAAGCACATTGTTTCCTGTGGTGTGATCCACTTGAGCTTTGGATATGATTTCATTTTGGGACCATATCCTAAAATGATATGTAAAACAGATGGACAATGTGGATAATACATACACATGATGACATGAATAATACATAATACATATACATGAATGCACACTGTTTCCTTACACTTGTAAAATTATGCTCATGTACTTTCATTTGGAAAATACCCTTACATGTCTATTTTGAAGCTGCACTCCTTTGAAGGATGTTAAACATCATATAATAAGATACGTTTGTACTTTTTTTTCTAACTTTTTAAATTATTTTCTAATTAAGTAAACAAGTAAAAAAAAGAGCAGCCACCTGTTTGAACTCGGCTTGGCCCGTTTTGGAATTTTCGACCAAACCAATCCCGGCTCGAACCAAATTTTTCTGGAGCAAACCAAACTCGGGCCGCATGGGTCGGCCCAAAACCCAAACCAAGCCGATCCACAAACTGAGGTGGTACAAAAACAAACCAAACCAAACTAGGGCTAACTCGGCTCGGCCCGGATCATTGCCCACCTCTACGTCTGACCGGTCTGAGCACCCAAACTGCGCACGTTTGAAGGCTCCTCCAACAATCTATATATATATATATATGAGCAATGCTCACACGCAACTAGTTGTACGTCCAACTAGTTGGCATGTGGGAGCCACTATGGTGTTTGTATGATATTTCGTCCGTACATAAAGATTGTATTACTATAAAAATAGGATGCACCAAAAATCAAGTCGATCTAACCATGACAATGCGATGCTCCATGTGAATGTAGAGTTTATAGGTGTTGTTTCATGGTTTCCTATGGTGTACCCTACCTAATAGTTAGATCAACCTGATTTTTGGGTCCTCTCATTTTCGTGATGGGATAATCTTAATGGACGGGCAAGATATTGTACAAACACCATGGTGGGCCCCAACGCCATCTAGTTGGACGTACAACTAGCTGCACATGAGCATTACTCTCTCTATATATGTGTGCGTGCGCCCGCGTGCGCAAATGGTACTATGAGGTGTAGAGCTGTGTGGGTCCCACCGCATCTACTCCATCAGTCAAATGCACCATTCCATGGTTAGCCATGGACTTACAAATCAGGTCAATGCATGACTTAGGTGGGCCACACCACATACAATAGTTGAGAGGGGTTACCTGCCCATTAAAACATTCATGAATGTTTATTGGGCCCACTGAGATGTGGTTCACAAATCCAGCCCATCCATTGTGTGTGTCCAACTTGGATGAGGGGTTAGAGCAAGTTTCAGCCACATTCAAAACTCAGGTGGGCCCCTTCAAGTGCTTTTAGATGTTTTAGGAGTGTCTTCACATGGTTTTAGATGGTATGGCCCACCTGAGTTCCATATACGGCTAATTTTTTTGATATCTCATAACCTAAAGTGGACCCATCAAATGCACGATGTAGATGTCCAATCCACATCACGGTAGGGCCCACACAACTTTATATATATAGAAATGGTACTATGCGCTGGACCTCATGGGAGCTGTGTGGGCCCTATTGTGATGTCTTATGGACATCCACACCATCAATCAGATGCACCATTCCGTTGTGGGCCATAGGCGTAAAACTCAGGCCAATCTATAAGTTAGGTGAGACACACCATAGACAACCGTTAAGAGTGGATATCCACACATTGAAACCTTTATGATCATTTATAGGATATGTGGTTGAGAAATCTAGCCCATCCATTGTACGTGTCCCACTGAAACAAGAGGTCACACCAAGTTTCAACCGTATCCAAAACTCAGGTGGGCCCCAACAAGTGCTTTTAGATGTTGTAGGCATGGTTTTACACTCTTTTAGTTGGTATGGTCCACTTGAGTTCCGGATACCGCTGATATTTTTTTGATATCCCATAACTAATAGGGGACCCACCAGATGCATGGTGTAGATGCCCATCACACATCATAGTGGGGCCCACACAACTCGACCTCATGGGAACTTCCCATGAGGTCGAGCACGTAACACCTTTTCCCTACACACACACATTACTGCAAAGTGTTGATCTACTCAGCTACTACTTGCGGGTTATGGATCAAAAAATGGAGACCCAAACAAAGTATATTCAGATCTCTTACACTAACCTCAAGAATTTTCTATTCAGAAATGCTAGGGGTGAATATCTTTATTCCTCCTCCACTGTTTTACCTACCTCCAATAGCACCATAGTTGATGATTGTACGTAAATGTGGGTTATTGACTATGGAGCCACCAACCGCATACTAGGAAACAAATGCTTTTTTTCTTCTATTGACAACTTTTAACACATGCCCATCTATTTCTCTTATTGATAATTCCTTTTCTTCGATTCTTGATAAAGGCATCATTACTTTATGTTGGAAAATGGACGCCTCAAATCAGTTGCACAGGCCCACCGACCGGTCGGTCACAGAGGACCAAGGCAGCAAAGCTGTTGTGCTGTTTTTAGGCTATCCGACCGATCGGCCGTCCGGCTAATAGAGGTGTCTAATCGGTCGGCAGTTTCCTTGTGTAACACAGATTCTTGCGCTGGTTTGCACGTAAAAGGTTTCTAAATCTGTTTTTCTTGCCTATTTAAGGGATAATACGGGATTAGAGGTTTCTAAGATTGCAAAGGGGATCGAGTGAGCTTCTAGGCGAGAGAAAGAGCTTGAAGAAGAGGGTTTTCTTCTTGGGTAAGCTTGGAATTTCTCTTATGGGCTTGGGTTTTTGGTCTTGGGTTTTTGGTCTTGGGTTCCATCTCTTGTAACTTATGATATTATAGTGGATTGGTGTCACCTTATGTCAGGGTTTTCACCCGTGACATAGAGAAGTATTCGGGAAAAAATAATTTTAAACTTTAGAAGGTGAAGATGAAAGGCCTTCTAGTTCAGCAAGGATTGCAAGTTGCGCTCCTTGGAGAGCGACCAAAAGCTATGAAAGAAGAAGAGTGGAAGAAGATCAATGAAAAGGTCAATGTCTCAATCCAGTTGTACCTGGCAGATGAGGTCCTGTATAACGTCATGAAAGAGAAGACTGCGGCTGCAACATGGGCAAAGTTGAAGAATATCTATGCGAAGAAATCTCTTAAAAATCACATATATTTGAAGCTTCAGTTGTACAATTTGAGGATGACAGAGGGGGCCAATGTCAAGAGCCACGTCAACAATTTCAATAAGCTTATTTGCAAGTTGATGGATGTAGATGAGCCGATGAAGGATGAGGATTAAGCGTTTATCCCGTTGAATTCTCTTCCGGAATCATATGAGTCGCTCAAGGACTCTTTGTGCGCAGGTAGGGAGACTATTGGCGTAAAAACCGTTATCTCAGCCCTTCAGGCGAAGGCGATGAGAAGGAAAAGCGGCGGCGTGGGTCCCTCTACTGATGAGGCACTGGTTATGAGGGGGAGGGAATTATAAGCAGGGTGGAGGATCTCCTTCATCGAGATCTAAATCAAAAGGCAAGTGGAGGCACAAGGTGAGATGCTGTAATTGTAGGGAAGAAGGTCATGTGAAGAGGGATTGTTCGAATCCCAAAAAAAGGCATGAGAGATCTGGAGATTCTTCTAAGGAAGGAACCAATACCGTAGAGGACGGTAGTGACGGTTGTGATGTATTGACTGTATCCGGCATAGAGCCTCTTGGTGGAGAGTGGCTTTTGGATTCAGGGTCATCATGTCATGTATGTCCTGACCGAAGTTCATTAATGTCATACAAGGAGTGTGATGGTGGATCGGTGTTTGTGGGCGATGGCTACGCTCGCAATGTGGTGGGGATTGGTTCGGTGCGCATTAAGATGTTCGATGGGGTCGAACTAGATCCTTGAAAGTGTGAAGCATGTCCCCGAGATGAAAAGGATTGTGATATCTCTTGGTGCACTCGAGGCGAAAGGGTGCAGGTTCATCGGCTGTGATCAGTATTGTAAAGTGGTGAAGGGAGCACGCGTGATGATCAAGGCATGGAGGTGCAATAATCTTTACAAGGTGATCGGGAGCACAATTCATGGCGGGGCTGCAAGATCAGAGCGGAATCCACGGTTGCTTATGTGTGGCAAGAGAAAAAGGGCCACATGGGAAGAGCAACAAGGCTTGTGAAGATGCAAGGATAAAGTCGATGGGGCACGAGAAGTGACGGGACTATAATGATGACAAAATAGAGGTGGAGGTTGTGCGTGGCAAGGTGGTGCATGATGATTTGAGTCGTGGTGGAGTTTGTTGGAAAACGGACGCCTCAAATCAGTTGCACAGGGCCACCGATCGGTCGGTCATAGAGGACCAAGGCAGCAAAGATGCTGTGCTATTTTTAGGCTATTCGACCAGTTGGCCAACCGTCCGATAGGGGTGTCCGACTGGTCGGACGACCGGTCGGCAGTTTCCTTATGTAACACAGATTCTTGCACGGTTTGCGCACAAGAGGTTTCTAAATTTGTTTTCCTTGCCTATTTAAGAGGTAATACGGGATTAGAGGTTTCTAAGGTTGCAAAGGGGATTGAGGGAGCTTCTAGGTGAGAGAAAGAGCTTGAAGAAGAGGTTTTTCTTCTTAGAAAAACTTGGGATTTCTCTTGTGTGCTTGGGTTTTTGGTCTTGGGTTCCATCTCTTGTAACTTCTGATATTATAGTAGATTGGTGTCGCTTTGTGTCGTGGTTTTTTACCCGAAAGAGGTTTTTCCACGTTAAATTCAGATTGTCTATGTGTGGGTGATTGCATACATTGTGACTGCATTGTGTGGCTTATTTGATTCAATTTGTTGTTTGTGTTCGGCTTTGCTTCTGCTGCCGGCCCTTCCTATCCCAACACTTTATGCACTAAAATTTCCTCTCAATCTCCTTTTTTTTAGTTAATTAATCAAAACACTGAATTGTTCTTTTACTTTTTATCTTTCACATTGCATCCTTCAGGACCTCAAGACAAAGATGACAATTGGTAGTAGGTGTGGAGTATATGGTCTGTACTAATTTGAGCCAAGGGATATTAGGGTAGCTCTCTATGCCCATGCCCTAATAATTACTTTAAATTTAAATTTTCAATTTTCTATCTTTATGAATTGGTAGAGAGTTGCTATGTAGTTATTCTTTTTTGAATGAATAAAAAAGATAATTTCTTTGTTTTATTAACATGTGTACACAAAGGAGGATGTCCTTCCTCTTCTTTTAGTAGTCTTAATAGGGCTTGGATCCGTCGTATCTGGAGCTGTACACAAGTTGAGTCGAATTGAGCATCACCCCTGCTCAGTGCTCGATTCAAACCCACCTACCCCTGCTCGTTACTCGGCTCTACTCGGTTGAGTTGAGCGGGCCCCTGCTTGGTCAGCAAACCGAGCGAGTTCGAGTTCGAGTCGATTTCGAGTTTCTGAGCCAAGTTCAAGTTCGATTATTTCGAGCTAAGTTCAAGTTTGTGTTTTCAAGCAAGGTTTGTTGAGCTTACCGGCGTCGACGAGCGGGCAGGCTGAGATCAGGGGGTGGCCTAGCGTCGAGCGGATAGGGTGAGATCAGGGGTGGCCGATGTCAAGCGAGCAGGGTGAGTGGCCGACGTTGAGCGAAGCACGGTGAGAACAAGGGGTGGTCGACTTCGAGCGGCGTGCAGGGCAGGCTGAGATCGGGGGTGGCAGGCTGAGATCGAGCAGGGCAAGGCAGCTCAATGAGTGGCCGGCGTGCAGTGGACAAGGCAGCAAGGGGTGGCCGGCCGGCCATCGAGCTCAGAGAGAGCGGGGTGGGTGGGGGGGGGGGGGGGGGGGAGGGGGGTTAGGGTTAGGGTTAGGGTTTGAAAAGAGGGGGGCACTCGGGCGGGTAAAAAACATAAGGGTAAAAAAATTTCATTTTAATTATACTATGGCTCCGAGCTGAGTATGAGTCACTAAATGAGTCGAGCCAAATCGAGCATGGCCCTATTCGAAACTCGCTCGAACACATTCAAGCACCAAAAAATTAACTCGACTCTACTCAACTCGCGTAAGGCTCTAGTCATATCGTTAAAGTATTTTATGAAAGATTGATTGATTACTTTGCAAAGGCACGTACATCAAAAATTCTACTAAAGTTTTTTTTAATTTTTTGAAGACCAGGATATCTAGACCTATTATAAGCAACTGACTAATCCTGGGGGCACATACAAACCCTCATTATCCACACATGCCGGGTAATATTTTTATTGTTGGAGGTGGCCCCCGAGGGTTCTCGAACTCAAGACCTCCCGCCTCTTGTGACCCGCGGTCTTGGCCAACTGAGATAACTCAAGGCCCCCGAGGGTTCTCGAACTCAAGACCTCCCGCCTCTTGTGACCCGCGGTCTTGGCCAACTGAGATAACTCTCGTTAGAGTGATTCCACACCATCATAACCAGCTTACCCAAGCAGAATAGGTGTTTAATGCTTTCCTCCAATGCGCCGGACCAACAGAAACCACATAAAACAATGGCATCCGTTATCATATTGTGAATAATTGTACACTATCATAGCATGTGGACGAGAATACTCACAGCCACACATGTGAATATCTCTCCTCCTAAGGGAATAAGTATACTTCAATTCTAACATGGGAACTATCACCAGCAACTGGTTAGGCCTATCATTACGTGAGATGCACGGAACTATTTCAGTCCTTATCGTGTCACATGGACGACATCCAGACGTACCCACAATAGAAAGAGAACAACTGCACGCATGGACCATTAAATAATATAACCAAGAAAGAAGCAAAAAGTCACTTCGCTTTCGAAACCAGCGAACTCTTATGATTTTATGATTTTTCCAGGTTTGGAAATTTCTCGGGAGATTTCTAAATTTTAGTCCTTTTTTTCTCTAATTTTATAAAAATAAAATACTGAAAAACATAAATTAATAAATAATTATGCACTGAATCATTTAAAATTATAATTAATTTTATTGATATCAGATAGTTGAAGACTGTTGATATATTGAAGATCTTTAGTCACTATCACAATAATATTGGCACGGCACTCTATGGGCGTGCAAATAATGTGGGCCCACCCACTAGTTGCAGCCCAAATCCATCAATGGTATCCACTGTTGACAGAATAGTGTACCATCAGAGTAACGTCACGTGTGGATCAGAATGCTCCTGGGATCCCTATAAATTACTTAAAAAATAGACATTTTCTGGTAAGTTATTCAAATCAAACCATCTAAGTTGTGTGGGGGGGAAGGGAATTGAACCACTGGTTCGCATGGTGTGGTGCAGTTAAGCCTTTGATCTCCCTCCATTTTGATTTGAAGCATTAAAATGATCTTTCAAAATAGATGGACGGCTTGGATAAGATATATAGATCAACGTGGCCCTATAGAGCCCTGACAAGACCGTCCGTCTCTAGGTTCAGGTCGGCAGGAAATCTGGGACGCGTGAATTTCCTTTGACAAGAGGTTCTTGCGCTGGGAACCTAGGTGGGTCACACCATGATGTTTGTGAGAAATCCACCCCGTCCATCCGTTTCATGAGCTCATTTTAGGACCTGAGATCGAAAATGAGCTGGATCACAAATTCAAGTGGGCTGTGCTATAGGAAAAGGTGGGTAGAGAAATTCCTACCGTTGAAACCTCCCTGGGTCAACAGTGATGTTTATATTCCATCTATACCGTTCATAACGTCATTCCTACTTGGATGAACTGAAAACATAAATATTAGACTGATTAAAAACTCCTGTGGCCCCACGAATGTTTATATTGTGTTAGCTCAATCCTTACATTTTCGGCCCACTTGAGTCTTGGATCTGGTTCATTTTTGGTGGCATGTCCTAAAATGATCTCACAAAAATAATAGACGGGGTGGATTTCTCCCAAACATCACTGTGGGTCCCACCTATGTTCAGAGCTGTAACTTTTCGCTAAAGAAATCCCCGGCTGACGGTTCAGGGGCCATCTCCCATGAAGTTACGTCGCTAAGTTCTATGGCCCCGCCCCACTGTGATGTATGTGCACACTGTTATGGGATAATTTCAAATGACCCAATCCGAGCAGAAAAGACCTCGGAGTAATATCGCAAGCCGAAGACCTGATCTGATGACTTCGTCTCTCCTGAGGTCAGATCGGATCCGACCCGAGTTAAAGGGTAGATGGAAGCCGACCTCATCTCCTTCTCAAACGGCCTAAAAATAAGGGCGTATCCCTTCAAGATCGGAACGGCCCATGATTTCCGCCCGGATCTCCGGGATAATATCTGCCGTGATTTCAGCCCCTAAACTCTCTATCAGACCCTATAAATCAGAAAAGATATGACAATTACAGGTACGAAAATACTTTCTCCTCAAAATATTGTTTACTATTCTCAAAGGTCATCACTGACTTAGGCATCGGAGGGTTCACGGCTGGATCCCAGCCACCCCCTTCACCGTTTTCTGTGGTGTTTTACAGGATCAAAGCTGAACCTCTGATCCGAACACTTTCACCAATTCTTACGAAGGATATCAACTGCGACGATCGTTCCTCCGTACATAAATCATATCACATCGTCTGTTGACCAGTTTTCAGCATCAACAGATTGGCGCCGTCTGTGGGAACGACGACAAAAGCTTTTTTCTGAATCCTTCGATAAAAGATAGGAGCCAATGGCCGGCGGGAAAGGCAATAGGAAGGGGAAAGCTCCTGTAAATGCCGAACTTTCCTATGAGCAACAATCCGAAAATGAAGCACCCGTTCATGAAACTCCAATGCTTCACCTCGGAAGTTCGTCACTCAATCTAAATCTTCTAAGTGGACGGCAGAGGTCTCGAAATCGCGGGGCCAGACTATCCACTTTAGAAGAACAAGTTGGAGGTGTTGCAGAACGTTTGGGTGGGGTGGATAGACGCTTTGAGCATGTGGACGGAAAACTAGATGAAATTGCAGCCTTGCTAAACAATCTAGTTCGGCCCTCACCCATCCTCGGGACCAACCCTGAACCTCAACCACCTCAACAAAATTCTCACACCCCATGCTCGCTCTCAAATCATCCTCGACCCGACGAGGACGAAGTTGCGAGTCGAGCTTCAAGGTCCAGACTTCGTTCGGCAGCGGAACTTCCTTCAAACGACCTGAGGCACAGAATAGAAGAAAGACGATCCGCCCAAGCTAGTCAAGGTCAGGGCCGGATGGACGATAATATTACTCCTCTCGAGGCCGAGCTTAAAGAGCTCCGGGAGAGGATCGGAGATATTCAGCGAGCGCAACATGCCCGAGCACCAACTGCAGCAGACGTCCTAGTAGACTCATCTGAATCTCCCTTCACCTATGAAATCCGCAGCGAACCTCTTCCGAAGAGCTTTAAAATACCCCAGCTCAAGCAATATTCCGGGATAGGAGACCCGGCCGAGCATCTCGAGAATTTTAAAGTCCGAATGGAACTCCATGGAGTTAATGGCCGTATTATGTGTAAGGCCTTCCCGTTGTCCTTAACCAGTTCGACCTGGACTTGGTTCTGCAATTTGAAGCCGAAGTCCATTTCCTCTTTTGCAGAACTGAGCAGGGCGTTTGCAACTCAGTTCATCGGAAGCACTGACCCTAGAAAGCATTCAACACATCTCGCTGCGGTTAAACAAAAAGATAATGAATCATTGAAAGACTATCTCTCACGATTCAATGCTAAAGCGGTCCAAGTGGAGAACCTATCCCAGGACGTACTGCTACATACGATGATAGGAGGATTACGTGATGAGAAATTCCTCTGGTCGGTAGGGGAACAACCCCCTCAATCTGTGGCTGAATTCCTCGATCGAGCTGCGAAGCATATAAACGCAGAAGAGCTGGTGAACGCTCAAGGATCGTCTCATAAGAGGAAAGACCGCAAAGAGGAAAGTAGCACTAAAAAGCACCAGTCCCGATCGCCGATCGCCGAACTCAAACACTGCTCCACGCGGAGCCAAAAATTCAGCTCTGAAATTCGAAAAGTACGCCCCACTCAAAACGACGATTGAGCAAATATTCCTAGCCTGAGAAGAACAAACAAGTGTTCGGACGACCAGCAAAGATAAAAACCGACCTCGACAGAAGGTCAAAATCCAAGTACTGTTTATACCATAAAGATCATGGTCATAATACAGTGGATTGTTTCGACCTAAAGCGACAAATAGAAACCCTCATCTGGCAAGGATATTTGAAAGAATATATCGCCCAGCGTCCCGAGGACGATAGAACTTCGGGTCGAGAAGAAAGAAGAGAGCCGATCGACAACAATCCCATGGAGGAGATCCATGTAATCTTCGGCGGACCTACCACGGGAGATTCTGGCAACGCTTGCAAATCCTACGTTCGTCAAGCCTGGACATCCGAGCCAGCTTTACAGGTGAACTTAACCAGCAAACCCACAAAAATTCAAAGGTCGCCCAGCGTACGATATCCTTCTCCGAAGAGGATGCTGGAGGAATAATACATCCGCATGACAATTCTCTAGTAGTGTCAATGGTGGTCAGCAAACCAAAAACTCCACAGGATGATGGTGGATACAGGAAGCTCGGTCGACATAATATACGCCTCGGCATTTGACAGAATGAAGATCGACCGATCTAGATTAAGACCAGTCAGAACAGCCCTGACCAGGTTCACAGGGGATTGTATCATGCCTGAAGGGGAAATAACCCTACCAGTCACAGCAGGAGAGGAGCCGAACCAGAAAATGATCATGGTCGACTTTCTGGTCGTTAACACTCCGTCGGCATACAACGCAATCATCGGCCGGCCCATTATACAAGCTCTAAAAGCAAGCATCTCCATTTATCACCTGGCCATGAAATTCGAAACCAAAGACGGAATCGGTGTGGTCCGAGGTGACCAACAAGAGGCTCGTCGATGCTATGAGCTGACCTTACGCGGAAAAAGCAAAAGCATGATATCCGCCATCTCGCATACAACCCCCCTGGATCCCAGGGAAGAAACAAAAGAGCGCGGATCACCAGCTGAAGAGTTGATAGAGATCCCTTTATCGGACGAGGACCCAAGCTTGATCGTCAAGATTGGGTCTCAACTGAACGACGACATCCAGGCGAAGTTGATCGCTTTTCTGCAAGAAAACGCAGACGCCTTCGTATGGTCCCATCGGGACATGCCCAGAATTAATCCCGAAGTAATGGTCCACCGACTCAACGTGGACCCATCCTTCAAGCCGGTTCGTCAAAAATGACGAGCCTTCAACACAGAGATATGCCGCAATTGAAGAAGAAGTAAAAAAATTGCGCCAAGCAGGTTTTATTCAGGAGGTCCGCTATCCTGACTGGCTCGCCAATGTCGTTCTGGTCAAAAAAGCCAATGGAAAGTGGAAGGGTCTGCATCGACTACACCGACCTCAACAAAGCCTACCCGAAGGACAGCTTCCCATTACCAAGAATAGATCAGCTCGTAGACGCAACCTCGGGACATAAGCTTCTCAGTTTCATGGACGCTTACTCAGGGTACAATCAAATCCAGATGCATGTTCCCGATAGGCAAAAAACTGACGTTTGTCACGGACCGAGGGTTGTATTGTTACAAGGTGATGCCCTTCGGGTTGAAGAACGCCGGAGCGACGTACCAGCGGTTGGTTAACAAAATGTTTGCCGATCAGATCAGCAAAACCATGGAGGTTTACGTGGACGACATGCTCGTAAAAAGCCTAAAGTTGGAAGATCATGTCGACGACCTCCGCGTCATGTTCAGAATTTTGAAAAAATACGGGATGAAACTCAATCCCGGCAAATGCGCCTTCGGAGTAAGATCGGAAAAATTCCTCGGGTTCATTGTAAATCAGAGAGGGATTGAAGCCAATCCAGAAAAGATCCGTGCGTTGGTTAAGATGAGTTCGCCAACCACCGTGAAAGAAATACAAAGCCTCACGGGGCGGGTCGCCGCACTCAACAGATTTGTTTCTAGGGCTTCAGACCGATGCCTTCCATTCTTTAAGCAACTTCGCAAGTTTAATGAGATGACCTGGACGCCAGAATGTGAACAGGCCTTCCAGGACCTCAAGGCATACCTTGGTTCACCACCATTGCTATCCAAGCCCATGCAAGGAGAAGAGCTATTACTGTATCTGACCGTATCTTCGACGGCAGGAAGTTCGGCCTTAATCCGTAATAACTGAGGTATACAGAGACCAATATACTACATCAGCAAAGCTCTCCTTGAGGCGGAGACTCGTTATCCCAGTCTAGAGAAGTTAGCTTTAGCTTTGATTATAACAGCAAGGAAACTACGGCCCTATTTCCAAGCACATCCAATAGTGGTACTGACGGATCAGCCACTGCAGCAAATACTACAGAAGCCAGAAACCTCGGGTCGCCTGGCACGGTGGGCCATCGAGCTCAGAGAGTTCGACGTCCAGTACCGACCCCACACGGCCATCAAGGGGCAGGCTGTGGCCAATTTCATCGCCGAGCTTACCGACCCCTCCGATCCTAAAACCGATGCTTCTCTTGCAGAAAACACGACAGATTCGAACCCAAGAGAAGATATGAACTGGTCGTTGCACGTCGACGATTCGTCAAACTCGCAAGGATGCAGAGAAGGAATAATCTTAACCTACCCCGATGGCATAAAAGTCCAGTATGCCCTGAGGTTCGGTTTCAAAGCTTCAAATAACGAAGCCGAATACGAAGCTCTTCTCGCTGGATTATGGCTAGCCTCAGCAGTCAGAATCTGAAGTATCACGGCATACAGCGACTCGCAATTGGTCGTGTGTCAAGCAACATCAGAATACCAGGCGAAGGGAAAAAAGATGTCCGCATATTTACAAAAATATCGCGAGTTGTCTGCTCAGTTCGATCATTGCAAAGTCGTCCGAGTACCGAGGATTCATAATACCCATGCGGACTCCCTCGCCAAATTAGCGTCGGCCGGGGACGACGAGCTTGGAAGAATCGTTCCTATTGAGTTCCTCCCCCAAAGAAGTATCACGGACGACGTTAAAAAAGAGGTATGCCCTGTTTCAACCGAGCCTGACTGGGAGAGACCCTATTGTCCGTTTCCTACGGGAGAATACGCTGCCCGCAGAAAGAAATGAAGCGCGGCGAATTCAATATAGGTCAGCTCGGTATGTGTTGATCGACGGTGTATTGTACAAGAAGGGTTTCTCGCTACCATATCTCCGCTGCCTCGGACCAAATAAAGCCGACTACGTCTTGAAAGAAATCCATTTCGGTGTGTGTGGAAATCACTCTGGAAATAGGGCATTAGCACAGAAAGCAGTTCGCCAAGGTTATTACTGGTCGACGATTCAAAAGGATGCTCGTGAAACTGTCAAACGATGTGATAAATGTCAGAAGTTCGCGCCAGTGCCTCACTCACCTCCCGAAGAACTCACTCATATGTCCGGACCGTGGCCTTTTGCGCAATGGGGGGTCGATATCATTGGTCCTCTCCCTACGGGCAAGGGACAGGTCAAGTTTGCAATTGTAGCCGTCGATTATTTTACAAAATGGGTCGAGGCAGAACCACTCGCGAAAATCACCGAGAAGAAAACGACAAACTTCATCTAGAAGTCAATCATATGTCGGTTCGGCATCCCAAACACCATCATCACCGACAACGGGCCTCAGTTCGACAATGCAAAATACAGAGAATTTTGCCAGAATTTGGGGATAAAAAATGTGTATTCGTCTCCTCATCATCCCCAAGCCAACGGTCAAGTCGAAGCCATCAACAAAATTATCAAGAATCATCCGAAGACTAAACTCGGCAAATTCAAGGGAGCTTGGGTTGAATAGCTTCCCGAAGTGTTGTGGGCGTACCGGACCACAGCTCGGTCAACGACAGGAGAATCCCCATTCTTCTTAGCCTTCGGGGCAGAGGCCGTGGTCCCAGTCGAGGTAGGGCTACCGAATAACCGTACGAGTAATTACCGACCCGATCAGAATCAGGACGAGCTTCGCACAAACCTTGATCTGCTCAAAGAAGTCAGAGAAACTTCCCAAGTTCGGATCGCAGCCTACCAACAGCGTGTTGCTAGATTCTACAGCTCCCGAGTGAAAGAAAGACGGTTCAGAGTGGGAGATGTCGTCCTACGGAGGAATGTAAGGGAGAAGAAGGATAAGATTGCAAGCACTTTGAATCCGAACTGGATTGGACCGTATAAAGTCATAAAAACAGTTTGGACCTGGACTTATTGGCTCGAAGACATGCAGGGTCGTGCCTTACCCCATCCATGGAATGCGGAGCATTTGAAAATCTACTATCAATAAAAGCTAAGTATTTATTTTTCACCTTCCTGTCAGGAAAGTTGAGATACGAGCAGAGGCTGATTTTGCCCATAGCCATATCCATGCTCAGTGGACATCACCACCCAGAATCATATTCTAAAATTAAGGTCGGTCTCGATCAAAACTGTGAAACCGACCATCACTTTCGCATGACCTAAGTACTTCAGTTCTGAGCTTAATTGCTCGGACACGAAGCGAATGGGTAACTTCAGCGAGGATAACAAAAAAAAGAGAGAGAGAGAGAGAGAGCCATTGAACAACAAATCTGGCAAAGTACAAGTACAGATCGGAAATAAATGTTTCAATTACAAAGACCATGAAAAGGGTCAACATTACAAAGTGATTACACAAAAGCCCCTACAAACGGGCTACAAAAAAAAACACAAAAATATCCTAAGTGGCGGGATCAGCAGTCGGCTCGGCAGGGGCTACGGGGTCCTCTTCTTCCTCGACCTCGGAGTCAAGAAAGGAGAGGTTCATGCCCGAATGATGTTCCTGAACTGTCATCCGGCACTTTTCGTAGCCGAAGTCGAATGCTTCGTAGGCCTCGGCGACTTTCACTTCCAGCTCCGCCTTGGTCTTCTCTAGCTCCGACCGCGCAGACCCCTCAGCGGCCTTCAGCTCTTCCACTTGGACAATGAGCTCAGCTTCCGCTCTCTCTTTGTTAGAAAGCTCGGCTTGGAGATGTGCGATCTCCCGTTCCCGAGCGTCCAAGGCCTTTACAGCCTCTTCTCCGAACTTCTTAGCCTCGTCCAAGGAGCACTGAGTGGCTACCAGCGTTCCCTCAAGGTCAGAGATCGTTCCCTTTTCCCGGGTGATCTCGTCCCACAGCAGCTGGCAACCATAAGCCACCTACACAACAGACAATCGGTAAGTGTACGAAGTACTTAACTTAGCTATTTTTATAGCAAGATAGTATCCAAGCCTTACCTTGGTCCCAAAGACCCCCAGCGTATTAAGCAGAGAGAGAGCCGGGGACTTGGTCATCACCTCCACCTCAGTCTCCGGAACCGCCCTGTACGCCCATTTGCACAAATTATACAAATGGGGCGGCATTTCTGGCCCTCGGCGGATAGTGGAGGAAGTCTGAGCTGGAGTGGTTTGAGCAGACTGCTTAGACGGACCGGCCTCGGTGCCTTCCACCAAGTCTATGACTTCGGAAGCAGGAGGTGGAAGCGTCACCGAGGGATCAGGCTGCCCAGCCTCGACAGCAGGCGCATCAGGGATCACCTCGGCGGCTGGTTGTGGAGGAGCATCTGCTGTTGGGAGAGTAGAAGGGCATGCTCGGGGACGCCTTGTCACCACCTTCTGCCGCTTCTTTTCCCGGAGTTGCTCTTTCTCCTCAGCTGTCATAGCCGACAACTTCCTCCGAGGAGCCGGAGCAGACATACCTGAGGAAAGACAAAGCAACATGTTAATAAAGTACAAAGGCAAAACTGGTCTGTTCAGTACTCAAAAATGTTCACCTCGGGGATTGATGCCTAAGTCTGATAAAGTTTCGAAGGAGAGAAGAAGCTTTACACTGCGAAAGCTTGGGTCTAGCTCCCACACTGCGGCCACACGATCCTCCTCTTCCGAGCTAAGGGGAGGAGGATCACCACGAACTGACCAAAACAAAAAAAAAGGAGGTCAGTCAAAAAAAAAAAAGAGACTAAGAAAAAGCCATCGGATCCGACCTGGAACTGAGAACCAGTTGTTAACTCGTCGGTCGGGGAAGTTGACTTCGAGTCAGGCCCCTTCCCAACCCTTCGAGGCAAAGAACCACTCCTCTTTCCACCCGTGAATCGAGGAGGGATGGTCATCTATCAGTTGGTGTCCTTTCCTCCCCCGAGGTGACATGTAGAACCATCCCCTAGAGTCGGGGTGGCTCTTCAACTGGTAGAGGTGCATCAGTTCGGATGCAGTCGGATCCGACCCATGGACTTGGCGCCACAGAGCGACGCAACTAATTAAAGTCCTCCAAGAGTTGGGAGCTAACTGGCCCGGAGCTAAGTTGACTACGGACAGATATTCCCTCACAGCAGGAAGGAGAGGAAGACGGAAATCGGCCTCAAAAAACTGAGCATACACTGGTGACTTGGTCTCCAGGTGGACGGGAAGGAAAGTCATCTAATCCGGGGAGCCTAAGGTCTATGGCCCCGGGAATACAGTACTCCGACCTGATCCTAATTAGGTCGAACTGAGTGAGTGTTGTCTAAATCAGGTCGGCCGGGTAATCAGAAATCCTATCGGATATATGCCCTGAAGTCCCGGCCACTGGAATTTCATCCGAGGCAAAAGAAGAGGGAGTCTCTGCTAACAGAGCTCCTCCCAGGGGTTCTACAGTTACGAGTTGGGTTTCCATTAAATTGGATTCTCCAACAGGTAAGGAAGAAGATAAAGTTCGCGAAGAACTCTCCTCCGAACCAGCCATTTTTTAAGAACTGGGAAGGAGGCGGAAGCAAAAAAAAATAAAAACGAACGTA
This sequence comes from Liriodendron chinense, assembly GCA_003013855.2. Classification (NCBI taxonomy): domain Eukaryota; kingdom Viridiplantae; phylum Streptophyta; class Magnoliopsida; order Magnoliales; family Magnoliaceae; genus Liriodendron; species Liriodendron chinense. The sequence goes on along the minus strand of PVNU02001447.1, from coordinate 2,892,228 downwards.
CCGGATTACTTTCCAGAAAAGAGATGGGCCAAAGGAAGAAGGAAAGGACACCTTGATGAAATCACAGCGATCCAAAGGAAATCACAGAGGGTGGTCCAGAGGAGATGGCAGAGCTACAGAGGAAAAATCGCAAACAAGGAGAATAAGAAGAATCCCGAAAAATGTCTAAGTACAGTATTTATACTGCAACAGGAGACAGCACGCAGGACGTGCTGTGCCACGCGGCGTTCATCTGTGGTCTCAATGAACGAACCGACGCGACTTTTGACATGGCTTGCTACATGTCAGCCTCCCATTGAACGGCAATATTTAGCCCGTCCGTTCGAAGATACGAGGCCCCACGTGTCCTAACGCCATTCGACTGTCGAAATAAAAGGCTGCTGCGCCGTACGGTTATCATTGTGCCTTTTTGAAATTCGAAACAGTGCATTTAAAGAGCGTTTGCCGCCAAAAAAGAAGTCGGCCACATTTACTTCCTAGATGGAAGTATCCACCTCGGCAGTGGGGGGACAGCTGTTATGGGATAATTTCACATGACCCAATCCGAGCAGAAAAGACCTCGGAGTAATATCGCAAGCCGAAGACCTGATCTGATGACTTCGTCTCTCCTGAGGTCAGATCGGATCCGACCCGAGTTAACGGGTAGATGGAAGCGGACCTCATCTCCTTCTCAAACGGCCTAAAAATAAGGGCGTATCCCTTCAAGATCGGAACGGCCCATGATTTCCGCCCGGATCTCCGGGATAATATCTGCCGTGATTTCAGCCCCTAAACTCTCTATCAGACCCTATAAATCAGAAAAGATATGACAATTACAAGTACGAAAATACTTTCTCCTCAAAATATTGTTTACTATTCTCAAAGGTCATCACTGACTTAGGCATCGGAGGGTTCACGGCTGGATCCCAGCCACCCCCTTCACCGTTTTCTGTGGTGTTTTACAGGATCAAAGCTGAACCTCTGATCCGAACACTTTCACCAATTCTTACGAAGGATATCAACTGCGACGATCGTTCCTCCGTACATAAATCATATCACATCGTCTGTTGACCAGTTTTCAGCATCAACACACACCTTCCAACCATTTAGAGAGATCATTTTATGGCTTGATAAAAAAAAAAATGGGCAGATTCAAAGCTCAAATGAACCCATCACAAAAACAATGGGGACAATGCCGCCCACCGTTGCCTCATGCATGTGTCTTGTCCTCTCTTAAAGAAAATCCTGACTCCGCCCCTGGTTGTGTACTGTTTTAGATGTATAATGACCCACAGTTTATTGTTATTTAATTATCTAACTATTAGATTAGTGGACATTATTGGATATTTAAAAATGAATGGTATCATATGGTCTTTATTTCAAGTAAAAAGTGTCCACGAATCAGAGGCTAGGATTGCTCGGCCAATGTTAATTTTGGGTTGTAACTTAATGAGAGTGGTTTCTAAGTATTATAATTGCCATCAGTACCATTTTTAAGTGCATGTGGGACGCCGGTTTCCTGCGAAGCCTTTCCCGTGAAGTTCTGCGCTGGATGCTAGGTGGGGCCAACGTGATATTTGTGAGAAATCCACCCCTTCGTCTGTTTTGCGAGATCATTTTAGGACATGCAATTAAAAAAAAATGGCACAGATTCGAAACTCCATTGGGCCATACGAGGGAAGGAATTTGGGAAAGGAACTTCTTGAAACGTTCCTCGGCTCCACCTTGATGTTTATATACCATCCAAGCCCTTTATAAGGTCATTCGAACTGGGATGAAGTGAAATCACAGAGAGCTTTGGCTGCTACGATTTTTTTGTGGACGCATGAATGTTTCCACGGTGGTCACTGAATCGCTAGTGTTTTCTCTCAATGTGTCTCACTGATCCGCCTCATTTTTTTTTTACCGCATGTCCAAAAATGATCTCGAAAAATGGAAGAATGGGGTGGATTTCTCACGAGCATTAAAGTGGGCCCCATCTAGCATCCCAGCTCAGGATCTTCCTACGAAAGGCTTCGCAGAAACCCACGTACGTGCCTGTGTGTCAAGTTGTAACAGGGTATGAAATAACTCGCCTTAAGAGGTGCGGATTGCCTGCTGAGTAACTCAGCAGGCTAAGCAACCTTTGTCGGCCCACTATGATGTATGTGTTTTATGCACACCATCCAACCATTGTTCCAGCTTATTTTAGAACATGAGCCCAAAATAATAGCATATCTAAAGCTCAAGTGGACCACACCACACGAAACAGTGGGAGATTAACTCCTACTGATGAAAACTTTTTGGGGGCGGCAGAACGTCTATGTGACCTTATGAACAGGTTAGATTATAAATAAACGTCTATGTCCCCTTTTAACATGTTGGATTATGAATGAACATCACTGTGCCCTAGAAAGGTTTCAGTGGTAGATGTCATTAACCTACTTTTTCTTTGTGTACGATGCACTTGAACTTTGGATATGCTTTAATTTTAGGCTCCAAGTACTAAAATGAGCTGATAAAATGGATAGACAGCATGGATAAGGCACATACATTAGGGTGGTCCACGTAGAGTTTAAACGGTACTTAATCCATGTCCCCTTAAAAACGAGCCTTAAAAATAAGGAAATGAGTGCACCACATCTTCTCAAATGGGATTATCTCCACCGTTCAAGCATGGATATTTTCTTACATGGGAATATCTCCACTGTTCAAGAATGGATGGCCATATATGGGTCCATGTTAGTACAGTCGGCCTTCTGTAAATCTGATCAAATGCATCGAAAATCGTGGACATTATCATTTGGGATGATAAGTCGTTGAGATCCATGCAATTCGGTCCTTGTCCATGTGCCATGTCCCCCACTGCAATCTTAGAAAACATTCCCAGCTTGAGGAATATAACCGCAAACATGAGCCATTAACTAATACAATTGATAAAAAGAGAAGAAGCAAAACCCGCTTTGCTTTTTTAAACCGGGGACGCGGCTGCGCTGTATCCTTGACTGTGGGCACTACCTTTATGTATGTTTTTTATATCCACACCGTCCATCTGTTTCTTTAGATAATTTTAGAGTATGAGCCCAAAAATGTAGCAGATACAAATCTCAAGTGGACCACGCCACAGGAAATAGTGGTGATGTTTATTTGCCCTGCATTAAAAACTTCTTAATGGCCATCGGGATGTTTAATTGCCATCCAACCTGTTGGTAAGGTCACAAAGACTCAGAAGAAAGGACCATACAAATATCAGATTGATCCAAAACTTTTGTAGCCCCCAAGAAGGTTTTAATGGTCAATCACCACTGTTTATTGTGGTGTGGTCTACTGAGATTTGGATCTGCTGCATTTTTTAGCTCATCCCCTAAAATGATCTGATTACATGAATGGACAACATGGATATAAGATGCATACATCAGAGTGGGCCCCACAGTTAGAGATCCACTAACTGTTGGTTGTGGACCTTTGGGGGCCCACTTGTGGATTGGGACCCATAAGGAGTGGATCGGGAACCATAGGAAGTTACCGCATCCTTTTCCTTCCGAAATTTGATTTTGAAATTCCGGAAGGTGGTTAGATGAGATAAGGATAAACCTTATCTCATCTCACTATATTATCTCTTTTATCTCTCGTATGAGTATTATAAAAGGGATAGTTCTCTTCCGATAATAAACACTGAAAAAGAAAAACCATAAGTGATATACAGAGAGAAAAGAAAGGAATAAACTTCGAGAGTTCATCTGGTCCATCTATCAGATCTGAGCTATAGATCTGATCCGGTGACCATCTTCACCATAGGATCAGAGGGGTGATCAGACCCATTTGTTCCCGTAGCAGATAGGCGAACGGGTGGATCACACCGTACATCCTCGGCTTTGCGAAAATTCTCATCGTGTAGACCGTCGGATCCTGGTGGCCCACACTTCCGCAAATACTTACACTAACTCCACCTACAGCTGAACCGGAGGAACATATGTCATGTTCGGCCTAAGCGGACGGAGCTCCGTGGAGCCCACTCAGATGTATGTGTTTCGTCAACGGCCATTCATCCGTTTTTCTAGCTCATTTTAGGGCATGAACCCGAAATTGAGGCATATCTAAAGCTCAAGTGGACCATACCACACAAAACAATGCAGATAATGATGCCCACTGTTGGAACCTTCCTAGGCCCATGCGTGACGTTTATTTGTTATCTAACCTTTTCATAAGGTCCAACAGATCCGGTTATTTGTTAGCTAACCTGGAATTGAGGCATATCTAAAATGATCTGATTAAACAAATGGACAACATGGATATAAGATGCATACATCAGAGTGGGACCCACAGTTAGAGATCGACTAACTCCACCACAGCTGAACCGAAGTAACATATGCCAGTGTTCGGCCTAAGCGAACCAAACTCCATGGAGCCCACGCAGATGTATGTGTTTCATCAACGCCATTCATCCATTTTTCTAGCTCATTTTAGGGCATGAGCCCGAAATTGAGGCATATCTAAAGCTCAAGCGGACCATACCACACAAAACAATGCAGATAATGATGCCTACTGTTGAAACCTTCCTAGGCGCATGCGTGATGTTTATTTGTCATCCAACAGATCTGGATCAAGGGAAAACACAATTGTCAGCTTGATCTAAAACTTTTGTAACTCAAAGAAGCTTTTAATGGTGGGCATTCAATCCCCATTATTTCCTCGTGTATACTTCACTTGAACTTTGGATCTGATTCATTTTGTCTCCTCCTTTAAAATGAGCTGGCAAAATGAAACACATACATCCGGACGAACCCCACTGAGTTTGGTCACCAGGTCCAGGTATACCGTAGGTCACAAGGTAATCCACTTCCATGCTCACACACTACGTTGGTTTTCTTTTTCTTACAACTGTAGCCCATTTTTTTCGGGTAATCTAGACCGTTCATCCATTAATTCTGCCCCAAAATCTCACAAACTTAAAGATCCCATTGATCTAGTACTAAGACCATTTCAAATGAACGTAGACCCTGGATATGAGTCCGAGCTTTAAAAAAATGTATGTAGGCTTATCTTTACTGGCTATTGTATTGGCGGACCTTTACAACCCCGTTTGGATTGTAAGTTACTTAAGATAAGCTACTTATCAGATAAGTAATTTATTTTGGTTTCTACTTAGTCAGCGTATAAGTATGTTTAGGTAAACAACATACTTATCATCCAAAAAATAGAAAAGCAAGTTGGTTTCCAACATCATAAGTAATCATCCCTCAAGTCTATTTGGTCCCCCTCACATCCAATGTCCATCATGTTAAGCCAACCTTTGATGTGGATCGTTCATTGTGTGGCCCCACTAATGTGGGTCATCCATCATGTGGGGCTCACCTTAGATGTGGGCCATTTAGCATTAGGGTCTGATTTTTAATGTGCATCATTCATTAGGTAGGGCCCACCTTTGATGTTGGTCATCCACAATGTGAGGCCCACCATCAATGTTATGTACATCATGTAGAGCCATCTTCAATATCCACCACGAATCATGTGGTGCCCACCTTTGATGTGGATCATCCATCATGTGGGCCCAACTCCCATGTGGGCCATCCATCATGCGGGACCCACCTTAGATATGAGTCATTCTCATTAACCTGACCTTTGATGTGGACTACCCATCATGTGAGGCCCACCTTGATGTGGATCATCCATCATGTGGAGCCCACCATTATTAATTGCCCATCATGTGGAATCCACCTTTGATGTGAATTGTCCATCATGTGGGCCCCACCTTCAATGTGAAGCCAACCTTTGATGTGGACCATTCATTGTGTGGGTTGTCCATCATGCAAGGCCCGCCTTGGATGTGGGCAATTCATCATTATGGCCCGACCTTTAACGTGCACCATTCATTATGCTGGGCCCGCCTTTGATGTTGGTCATCTGTCAAGTAGGGCCCACCATCAATGTTTTTATCCATCATGTGGGGCCCACCTTTAATATACACTACCTATCTTATGGACCTATCATGCACACCCACATTGTCCATTCATGTGGGGCCCGCCTTGATGTTTACTTTGCCATACAACCTGTTCATATGGTCGCATAGACTAGGATGAAAGTAAAACGCAAATATCAACTTGATCCAACCGTTGTGGACCCATTGTCTAGATAGTGGACGCTCCATTATTGAACCAGATCAGGTGGTCCACCATGATGTTTAATTGCCTACACCTTGTTGATTAGACACACAAGACCTGGATGCAGGAAATGTACAAAAATTAACTTGGCCCAAAATTGATGTGGGCCCCATCACCAGAAATGGTGGGGATATGCCTACCTTGGAAACTTCCCTGGACCCACGATGGTATATGCCTTAGAACCATGTTGTCCATCTAGTGGGGAGACCCACTATGATGTATGTTTGTCACATCCACATTGTTCATCAGTGGTAAGATCCACTAATGTACATGTTCTATCCACTCGTTCATCTATTTTACCAACCATATTAAAGCATGAGTAAAAAAAATAGAGCAGGACCAGATCCCTAGTGGAACCCACTATTGTGAGCTTCTTGGGGTCTAGCAAGTGAACCCCACTCTAAGAATCAATGGAGATAATAACTCTCACAGTTGAAACATTCCCAACATACTTATAATCAACTTTTCCTCTCTTTCATCTCTCCTACTTCTCTCTTCAATAACTTATGAAAAGTTAAAAAACTAAAAAAATTAACCGAAGTGATTATGTAATTTTAAGTAAAAAAGTTGCTTAAACCAAACTTATCTAAAATAAGTTACTTATCTACTGTAGTAAGTAGAAAAGGAAACTTATTTGGTGGTATCCAAAATGGCCTGGATAGAGAAAAATGAAAAATACCTTATAGTACCGCGTAGACAAGTGTCTGCAAATATTGTTCAAGGATTATGATTTTGAGGCTTTTGATTCAAAATGGTGGGTTCAAGATTTAGGCAGTTTAATTTGAGGTAGTGTTTGCAAGGTGTATGATTTCTGAGTGCCCGCGTATTAAGGATCATACTCAGCTAGAGTATCAAATAGCTACCCTTCTTTGAGCTATATATGGAGGGAGACACGTCCAAGTATCATAGAATTCGGGCATCAAGGAAGCCTGGTGGGAGTGGAGGATAGCCAGCTTGCTTTTGTATTAGTCCAATAGAAATCCACTTGCATGGCATTCCCAGTAGAGAACCACTAGCTATAGTTATTAATGGCGGCCACCTCCACTGTCATGCTATGATAAGTTCATTAATATTTTGAAAAATGGTGGTGACTCGTCCTCCACACATGTGAGACTTATAAAGTGCCAGCCATACCATCCAAACTGTGAGTTAGTGTAGATCCGAGTATAAAATCTTAATTATGCCATTGGATGTTATAAAATTAATTGTTAAAAGTAAAACAATGAACGGTACAAATTCAAAGGACAGGCTTAGATTTTTAATTTATTTCTCAGTGTCATTTTCGGCTTATGCTCTTAGATATTTAGTTGCTTTAACGGTTGAAGAGTCGCCGGTGGTTATTAAATGATGGTAGCCGATTGTGTCCTGCTCACTGGACCGAAATGGGTCCACACCGTTCATCCATTTTCCAATATCATATTAAGATATAATCCTAAAAATGAGGCAAATCCAAAGCTCAAGTGACCCACACCACAGGGAGCAACGTGATCAACGACTCTCACTGTTAAAACATTTCTAGAGTCCACTGTGATGTTTATTTGCCATCTAAGTTTGTAAAGGCCGTACGAACCTAGATGAAGGGGAAAACACAAATGCCAACTTGATCCAAAACTTCTTTGGCCTAAAAGATGTTTTTAATGGCATGTTTCAATCCCCACTGCCCTATCCACTTGAGCCTTGGATTTACCTCATTTTTTGGCTCATGCCTAAAATGATGAGTCCAATCCTCTGCTCTAACTGACTAGAGAGCCTTTGTTGCTGCTTCTCTAATTGGTCCAGCTCAACCTATGTTAAAGTTGGACCAATCAAAGAGGTGAAAAGCAGAATTTCTCTACTCAAATGTAGTATTTCTCTCCTCTGTTTAAACAGAGGATCCAAATTCTAAAATGAGGTGAAAAATTGATTGAACCACGTGCATAAAATCCATTCATCATGGTGAGCCCTACAGTGGCCCTGCCTAGGGAAGGGCACAGTCCGCTTCCTGTCCAAGAGATACATTAATACAACTTAAGATGATGACTAAAATGTGGAACCGCGAGTGACCTCTCCTAGCCTCCATTTTGTCCCCACTAGTTTGTTCAAATAGGACAATTAATTAAATATTTTTATTTCTGACCGTCCATCAACCCAAGAAAAACTTTCGGTTCATGCATCAATCACAATTAGGTTAGAGGTTTGGATCTGGTGCCATAGGATCTGGTGCCATAAATGTGTAGTTGAAGGGTCACCGTCAATTTTTAAATGGTGCTAAACTAACATAGCAGCCTTAGGAATATCATAAAAATAAAAATAAAAAGGAGAATTGTTTGATACTCCGGCAGAATATGACAATTTGATACTCTAACATTTTGAAATTGCACACGTGGCATGCATTAACTCAACTTAAACTACCTGAATTATAGATCCCACTGTCCTCTGGTCACGTTCAGAACATCAGATTGGTTGACTAACCCTAGCCTCAGATTCATTACCACTTGTTTATTAAAATAAGACCATTGAATATTTTTTATTTTTAACCATCCAATATACGTCCACCAACCCATAGGTAGCCAAATATGCATAAAGCTTTTTGTTGATAACATATATATGCTGCGACCCAAAGATTTAGGCTTTATGCGTGATTTTTTAAATGGCATCGTATCATCTATCGCACTCAACCAGAGTACTAAAACATTTCTCAAAGTGAAAAAAACAACCGAAGAGAGTAATGGATGGAAGGGTAGGTAGCAAAAAGAGAACGGAGCCAACTGTCTTTGTCAAGTGGATGTCTAATCACTACCCACGCGACAAGATAGACACAAGTGTAGGAAATGTACAAATAAAAACATTTTTTATTTTTATTTTTATTATAAATAAATATGTATGGGCCTCAACGTGATGTGTAATGAACATCCATGCGTTGCATTTGGTAGGTCTCCTGTAAGTCATGTGATATGCCAAAAATCAGCCGTATCAGGAATTCATCTGGGCAACACTATAAAACTACCATGAGAAATCATGCCTAAAACAAATAGATCTCCTTTGAAGTCATGCGATGCGTAAAAAATCAGCCGTATCCGGAATTCATATGTGCCAAGCCATTAAAAACCACGGGAAATCATGCTTAAAACAAATAAATACACTTGGTGGGGCCCACTTGAGTTTTAGAATGATCTGAAATTTGGTGTGACCCCTCACCCAAGTGGGACACACACACTGGATGGTGTGGATGTCTTGGAAAATCTTGCTGCACCCTATGTCTTCGAAATTTGTTGTCTACTGTATGGCCAGCTGAGTCATGGATTGACCTGATGTTTAGGCCCATGACTCACAAAGGAAGGATACATTTGATTGATGGGAGGGGATTGATGTTCGTCACACATCATAATGGGCCCACGGAGCTCGACTTCATGGGAAGGAAACCAAACTGCCTAATGAGTTACTCAGTTTGCTTTAAGTGCACTGAGTAAACTCATTTGGGTCTACCATGAATTTATGTGGTTTATCCACGCCATCTATCCGTTTTTTCAGCTCATTTTAGGCGTTGATGAAAAAATTGAAGCATATCGGAAGCTCATGTGTACTATACCATGGGAAAGAGATTACAATGATTTCAACCATTGAAACCTTTTTAGGGCCCACAGTGATATTTATATGTTATCCAATCTGTTTATAAGATCACAGAGACACAGATAAATGGAAAACAAAAATATCAGCTTGATCCAAAACTTCTGGTAAAATGGATGGATGGATGGAGAATACTCAAATCACTGTGGAGCCCATGGAGTTTACTCAGTACGCGAGTTACTCAGTACGCAATCCGCTTCCCAAGGAAAGCTGGACTTTACCGTACCTTTTCCTTTAATAATTTATTTATTTATATTTCTTGTGGATGGAATCGCTGGCGATGCCGACATTCAAGATCTGACAAGCAGATGCTCCTATCAAACACCTCAAAAGCCTTATCTCATTGGCCTCTTTTGATAAGCCGTTTTAAAAGTGGGTCTCCATCAAAATGTTTTAACTTCTTTTGTAATAGGCGTGCAATTGAGCTGAAATCGGATTGCGCACTCAGTTACTCTGGTACCCTCTTATCGTATTGAGTAAACTTTGTTGGGCCCACTGTGAATGTACGTATTTTATCCAAGCCGTCCATCTACTTTTCCAGCTCATTTAAGCGGTTGAACCAAAACGGGAAGCATATCTGAATCTCAAGTAGAACACACCACATAAACAGTGGGAATAATGATTTCCACCGTTGAAACTTTTCTAGGGGACACAATTAATGTTTATTTGTCATCTAAACTGTTCATAAGATCACATAGACATGGATGAAGGGAAAACATAAATATCAGCTTGATCTAAAACTTTTGTGGCCTCTAAGAATTTTTCAACGGTAAACGCTCAATTCACACTGTTTCCAGTGGTGTGATCTACTTAAGCTTTGGATATTCTTAAGTTTTGGACTAAATCCCTAAAACATATGATAAAATGGATAGAGGGAGCGGATAAAATATATAAGTCACGGTGGCCCAAAAGAGTTTACTCAGTACGCAATCAACTGCCTCTGAGCTAGCCTGATTCGGATTCCCAAATGCAGCACACAGCACCGACGCCCAGACTATGTGCTGCTGGGAAATCTCTATAAACCCTAACATGATGGGTATGTTTCATCAGACATGAGCCTAAAATTAAGGTAGATGCAATTCTTATGTGGACCACACTAAAGGAAAACAATAGCAATTAAGTAGACCATTAAAAACTTATTGGGGTTTACAAACATTTTAGTTGAAGCTGAAATTTGTGTTTATCCTTCATCTAAGTCTTTGTGACATAATCAACAGATTGGATAGGCCAATAAACGGCCGGCCCTAAAAAGTTTTTAATGATGGGCACTCAACCACTGCTATTTCTGTAATGTTGTACGCCTGGGATTTGGATCCGCCTCATTTTTTTTTTTTGCTAGAAAAATAGATAGACAAAGTGGATAAAACATATACATCTACATAGTAGGGCTTATTGGACTTTTCCGACAACCCATGGTAAAACGAGGGTCAGCATGCTGTACTACACAAACTGAGTCCAGATTAGTCATAGCTATGAGGCGTGGTTACAAGCAATCAAGCACTACTAGGGAAGAATATGCTTCAAATACACTCCATCTATCAGGTTCACAGCCACATTTTCACCATCGATCCTGAAAATTAGATTAATTAAAGGCCCATACACACAGCACTATAGGAACGATGTAAGATTATGCCTAAAAAATTTAAATTCACTTAGGCCCCACATGAATATCAGTATGTTTTGATTTTTGGAGAATCCATTCACCTTCGTGGCATGTGAGATGAGTCAATTGGATGGTTTATACACACATGTGCCTCCAATTTGGATGATATTTTAATGGGGGCACTTCCCATCTCAATTGTTCCTCATGGTCTGGCCCACCTGAGTCTTGAATCAGCTTTATTTTTTGACCCATTCCAAAGATAGGTGGAACGCCTGATGGATGGTGTAGATCTCATTAACATGAATTCCTCCGTCCACGTTAATAAATTCACATGTGTCAGGGGATGCGGATCGTGTACTACCCCCACAGTACCTAGCTAGGAATGGACAGGGGCTCTGAGGGCCCACGGTAATGTATGGGTTTTATCCACACCGTCCATCCATTTTTCCATATCATTTTAGGCTACAATCCAAAACACAAGACAGATCTAAGGCTTAAGTGGACCACACCATGGAAGCAGCGGTGTTAATGACACCCGCCATTCAAAACCTTCTTAGGGCCCACCATGATGGTTAATTGCCATCTAACCTGTTCATAAGGTCACACAGTTATGGATGAAGGAAAACAAAAATATCAGCTTGATCCAAAACCTCTGTGGCTCTAAAAAGTATTCAACGGTAAGTGTTTAATCCCCACTGTCTACTGCACTTGAGCCTTGAATCTGCCTCACTTTTGTGCCTCAACCCTAAAATAACATGGAAAAAAATGGATGGACAGTGTGGATAAAACCCATACATCACGGCAGCCTCTCAAATCCCGATCCCCTTCCTAGCTAAGTACGGGGAAGGGTGGTACCCAATCAGCGTCCATGGTCTTGTTGCTAGAACGGTACGGTACCATAGTTGCCGTACCTTTCCTACAGGTGATGAGTTATCTTTCTCTGAAAAGCATCTTATCAATTTAAGTGGACCAGATTCTTTACACAGTAGCCCGAGGATGCACTTTGCTCACACGTGCGTGGCATGGGAGCCGCTTATTAACATCATCTTAGATTCAAGTGGGCCGCATGTGTACATCAATTTATAAAGTTGATTAATTTCTCTTCATAGCTGGTAGAAGGTACTAAATTGAAATTACTACAAAAAATGAAATTTCCAAGAATTTTACAATCATTAATTGGTCAAGTGGACCACTTGAGGACATCGATTTGGGACCATCAATCAATTTCTGTTTGTATTTATTTGGCAGAAGCATACTAAATGCTACAATACCTATCTTGGAAGCTGGGTTGAAATATCTGGAGTTGAAATCATTATAAAAAAGGCTCACTTTTGAATTTTCAAATGTCCATGGGTGGTTTTTACTCTAATATCCTTATAAAATTCCACAATTACTTAAAACCCCTTGTCTAAAATAAAACCATAAGAACCCACCTCTTTCTAAAATGCATAATTACTCACACCTCCCTCAATTATCATTAAAAAAATTTACCTTTCAAAATTGCCCACTCGCTCAGTGGGGCCAACCTTGATATATGTGTTATATATCCATGCTGTCCATCTGTTTTCCCAGCTCAATTTAGGACTTGGGCCAAAAAATTGAAGCAGATGCAAATCTTAGGTGGACCATACACATGAATTAGTGGTGATTGACCATTAAAAACTTCTTGCAGGCCACAAAAGTTAAGGATCAAGCTAATATTTGTTTTTTTTTTTTTTTCCATTCATCCAGGTCTTTTTAACCTTATCAACAGGTTGGATGGAAAATAAACATTACGGTGGTCCCTAGGAAGTTTTTAATGGTGAGCATTCAATGACCACTTTTTTCTATAGTGTGGTCCATCTGAGATTTGGATCTGCTTCATTTTTTGGCTCATGCCCTAAAATGAGCTGGCAGAACGGATTGACGATGTGGATATACAATACATACATCAAGGTGGGTCCTATGGCAGGGAAGCACCTAATCCAGCTCACCTATAATGCGTCATCTCCTGAAAGGGAATTATGGTTTGTAAGCAAAATGATTCACGCCTTTAGATTCAAAGATAAATTTTATGAGATCCTTCTCCCAGTGATCTCTATAATATATTCGTTCTTGGTTTAAAACTTCGCCTCCCCTCACATCAACAGATAAGCAAGACGTGAAATCACAGGGACAGTTGATATGAAGCTCAAAGAGGCTAACACAGTCGACAAGAAGCTAAAATAGATCATTCAAAATAAAAACCGGGACATGTGCATCAATGAAGCTTGAAGACAACCCAACAGTTGCATCATGATGCACCCTAGGAGCCAGATTCCTGATCGAACCGTTGACCAAACGTCACCTCTTTCGAAGCGAAAGTGGAGAACATGGTCATGATCATGGCCCTTTTCGGGTGCACTCCACCACCAACTGCTCCACTAGTTAGAGGTTACAAAAGGACCAAAACAGGTGGACACATCATCATCCACAACTTTCGATTATTAACATGTAATCAAGTACCCAAAGGAAAATGAGGGATTTTCTTGAAGAAGATCATCTTTCATCCACCACCACTATCAAGCTTAGATTTTGCAAGTGTTACTTCTAGAAGAAGACCAAAGAAGGAATAAATCGCCTAAGTACAATCCGCCACAAAGGAAAGCTATTTTCCTCCTACAACAGGACGTCCATTCTCGGTGCAATTTTTTTGTTGGACAGGCTTCTTTTTTTTTTTTTTTGTCAGGGTCATTTTCATGATGGATCTATCTAATGTATGACCACTTTGGCACATGATTAGCATATAGATGGGCTGCCTTGTACACACGTGGGCTTAACTAGGGGCAATGGATCAAGCTGGGTTGGGTCAAGGAGAGTCTGGAACCTGACTCATTTAGGCTGCATTTAGATACACGTTGACAAGCTACTTATTTGGCTGGCAGTATCAAATCAATAGCTTATATGAAATTAAGATAGTTTATGGCCTTAAGCCAAAAAAGATTATTTTTTCTTTTTCTTTTTTTTAGGTGGGGAGGTGGGGATAATTTTTGGACAATTTTACCCTTAATCTTTTAAGTAATTCTCATCTTACCATCTTTTCCTCTTTACAATTTCTTTGAAAAAGGCCCACATGATGAATGACCCATAGTGAAGGTGGACCCCACATGATGAATGGCCCATATCAAAGGTGGTCCTACATAATGCATGGTCACATCAAAGGTGAGCCCCACATGATGGATGGCCCGCTTCAAAGTGTAGACCCGCATGATAAATGATCCACATCAAGCAAGCCCTACCTGATGATGGTCCACATCAAAGGTGGGACCCACACGATGGATGGTGGACATTGAATGTGGGACCACATGATGGAAGATTGACATTAAAGGTGGGCCCCACATGATGAATGACTCATATTGAAGGTTGAGCCCCGCATGATGGGAGGTCCATGGCAAAGGTGGGACCTACATGATGGATGGTGGACATCAAAGGTGGGTCCCACATGATGGACTATCCACATCAAGTGGGCCCCACATGATAGATGGTTCACAATAAATATGAGACCCAGATGATGGATGTTCCACATCAAAAGTAGGACCCACGTGATGGATGGTGGACATTGAATGTGAGACCATAAGATGGAAGGTTGACATTAAAGGTGAGCCTACATGATGAATGACCCATATTAAAGGTTGGGGCCCACGGAATGAACGGTCCATAGCCAAGGTGGGACCTACATGATGGATGGTGGACATCAAAGGTGGGTCCCACATGATGGACTATCCACATCAAGTGGGCCCCACATGATAGTGGTCCACAATGAAGGTGGGACCCACATGATAGGATGGTGGACATCAAAGATGGGCCCCTCATGATGAATGACTCATATTAAAGTGGGGCCCACATCAAGGTGGGCCCACATAATCAAAGGTTCACATTAAAGGTGGGCCCCATGCACATGATAGATGACCCACATCAAAGTGTGGCCCAAAATGACGGAACATGCGCATCAAGTGGGTCTCATTTGATGGACAATCCACGTTAAGGTGGGACCCACATGATGGATGATGGTCATTGAAGGTGGGCCCACATGATGAACGGCCCCACCTAATGGACGGTCCACATCCAAGGTCTCTCATGATGGATGACCCATATCCAATGTGGGCCGTATGATGGATGATTCACATAAAAGGTGCACCCCATATGATGAATGGTGGATATCAAAAGTGGACCCCACATGATGGACAATCCACTTCAAAGGTAAGGCCCACACTATGGACACATCAAATGTGGAGTCCACATGATGGGTGATGGGTAGTGGACATTGAGGGGCAACACATAAAGAACAATTAGGAATGATGTTGGGCCCCACATGATGGACAATCCACCAAAACAACCATTTGGATTGCTCTTATATTAAGTTGTTGTAATCTTTAAAAATGACTTTAACTACCCTTAAAAAAGATCTTATTTGAAAGTTTTACCAAACATGTTTATTTTAAATAAGAGCTTTTTTTTAGAGATTTTACCAAACGAGCTTATTTAAAATAGAGCTAGAACAAAAAGGACTTATTGAAGTAGCTCTTATTCAAAAAGCTCTTATTGAATTAGAGTAAAGATGCCAAACGAGCCTTTAAGAGAGGGAACGGCTAGTGATGACTAGGCTGTCGTGGCTAAGAGAGAGGAGGGAGCTAATGTGGATGGGAGAGAAAGAAAAGAGAAGGTCAATTGCCACCTCTTGTACACATCACACCTTAATAAATAGAAAACTCGTAGTTAAACTAGAACCGATGGTAAAACCCAAACCCACAACCTTAAGAAACTAGTAAATAAAAACCCTGATTAGGCACCCCTTCATTGAAAAATCCACAAGACCACCTAATCACCCCATCTAAAGTGAACAAGGCCCCTACAAGACCATTTGAAGCTAGGGCGAGCAATTATAAGCTAATAGAAATTGGATTTCCGCTAGCACCTTTTTTATAGATCATGGGGCCACCTATAGACACTCAGAATGACCACAAAGCAGCTTCTGAGTACAAAATGCTAGTAACTAGGTAGCGAAAATTTTATTCCCACTACCACCCTTGCAAAAAGTCAATTATTTCTCCAGAAGATTGCGAGTAGATCCCTAAGCTAGTTGCATCGAGATCCTGGGCTCTAGCGAGAATATGATCTCCATTGGACGCTTAGATTGCTTTTACCCCTAAGTCTCGATAACATTATAATTTTTACTATGCCCCCATACTATCAATGGGTGTCATGTGTCTAACAACTAATCAGAGCATGACATGTGCCATTTTCACCACTTAACTTCCCACCATTTATAAAAGTGGCATCCACTCATATAAAATACGTCATTCCCTTCTCATTTCACGCACAAAAGTTTTTCTACCAAGGGGAGAATCTCTAATTCTCTACCAGAGATAATGATATAGAGAATGAGAGATTAAGAGAGAGAAAGTGAGTAATCATCCCATTTAAACCATCCATTTCATCCAAGCCATTCATTCTATCTTAATCAATCATGCTTAGCTTATACATCCATTTAAGCCATTACGACGGTTTAAGTCAATCAGAGTAAGGTTGGAATTTGATATCTACAATCATCTTCTCTTGCGAGGAGTGTCATAGCTCTCGTTTCTCCTCTCAAATCATCCATGTACATAAGTAGCATTCTTGCTGCTCATTTACCTCACTTTTCCTTATTACACAACTCCATTCTCATAAACTCCCTTACTTCTTTTTAGATGACTTTCTAGGCATATGCTATATGCCTTGTTGAGTCTTTGGAACATTGATGTAAAGGCGATTCATGATTCATACATGATTAAGATGGACCATAAGAAGGATCAAAAGGAGCAAAGGACCAAGAAGAAGTGTCATTCAACAGTCCAGGTCAATCGGTCACATACTACTAGTGACAGATCGCAAATCCACTAAGAATCAGCCCAGCACGTTGAACTTATTTGAGCCCCAATCGACCAATCAATTTATGGCCGCGACCTATCGCGAGTCCTCCTGGAGGGCTTCACATGTTGGACCGTCTCGAGCTCGAAGCGACCGATCGCTCGAGACCGGCGACCGATTGCCAGCCCTCTGCAATCGGCCGATTGGTTATGTAGAAAGTCATGAAAGTTGATGTTTTTTAATTTGTTTGTTTCCATTTTTGTTTAAGAATCTTTAATTATGCAAAGTAGGGTTTCTTAGGATTGCTTTAACTTATTTAAACTTGTCTCAGCAATATCAAAATTGTAGAAAGGGATATCAAACTATCGCAGAATATTTCGCGGAGTTCCAATGATTATCGATGCGAAACGACTTGTCGGAGACTGAACCGTAGAAAGTGACACAGTTCATAGGTGGTATGCAGACCACAATCCAGTACCGAGTTCAGTTACACCTAGTCCGGATAGTGGATGATGCAGCAGAGCTAGCAACCAAGGTTGAGATGCAGTTCGTGAGGGCATCCACACGTACTTATCCATCGACTCAGACCACCGTAATGGGTCCTACGCAGGATGTAGCATCTCCCAAAGGAAAGGAGACAGTTGGCGGGCGTGTCCAGGCCCTAACGACCGCAAATCGTGGCACGGGGAGCGGTCCTCCAAGACCTCAGTGAACAATCCCTGAAACAACAGGTCCAAACCAAGCTCCAAATCCATACGCACAACTAAGGCCAAATAATTGTTTCCACTGTGGCCAACTGGGACACTTTTTTAACACTTGCCAGCAACACCCTACGGAAAATCTAACCACTAATAAGGGGGTGTTGAAGAAGATCAATCAGAAAGAGAGTTGGAGAACGAGGCCTTTGAGCAGGCCGAAGAAGATAGAGTTAAGGGAGTCGAATGGATGATAGAAGATCATGGTGAGTCCTTAGTCATCAGGCAAGCTATTGTATACTCCACAGAAGGAAGTGCGCCCGCAGCGGCACAATATTTTCCGCACTCGGTGCACCGTGAATGGAAAGGTGTGCAACGTCATCATCGACGGCGATAGCAGCGAAAACATCATATCCAAGTTGATGGTGGATAAGTTACGATTGCCAATTATAAAGCACCCAGCCCCATATGTCATTGGTTAGATTAAAAGGGTCAGTGAAACGAAGGTAACGGAGCAATGTTTAATTTCCTTTTCGATTGGCCGAAATTATAAAGATTGAGGTATTGTGTGATGTGGTCAACATGAAGGCATGTCACATATTGCTTGGTTGACCATGGCAGTCAGACCATGATGTAACCCATCGAGGGCAAGACAATGTGTACATATTCATCAAAGATGGGCGGAAGAGGATATTGTCTCCTGTGGCACTGGAGAGCCACCCCGAAGCTTCTAAAGTGGTGGGGAGTTATCTCCTTGCCATACGAGAGTTTGTGGAAGAATCTAAAGAGACTGGCGAGATTTACACCATGGTTGTGAAGGGCAAAGAGTCAGAACCTTCAAACATACCCCTAGCTATAAAATCCTTGTTGAATGAATTCAAGGACATATGGTCAAACGAGTTACCAGGCGGTCTTCCACCTATGAGGGATATCCAACATCACATTAATCTTATCCCTAAGGCTAGTTTGCCAAACCGCATGCATTACCATATGATTCCAAAAGAGTGTGAAATACTCCAGGGGCAGGTGGAAGAACTGATATGAATGATCTTTTGGGGGAAAGTATGAGCTCGTGTGCTGTGACGGCCTTGTTAACTCCAAAGAAGGATGGGAGCTAACACATGTGCATTTATAGACGAGCCATTAATAAGATAACGATCAAGTATCTGTTCTAATACCTTGGTTAGATGACATGCTCGATATGCTAGATGGAGCCAAGGTTTTCTCTAAACTCGATCTGAGGAGCGGATACCACCAAATTCGAATCCGACCAGGCGATGAATGGAAGACTGCTTCCAAGACCAAGGAAGGGCTTTATGAATGACTTGTTATGCCCTTTGTCTCTCAAATGCACCAAGTGCCATGCACTTAATGAACCAAGTGTTAAAATCGTTCATTAGACATTTCGCAGTGGTGTATTTTGACGATATTCTGATTTATAACCAGGATAAAGCAGAGCACATGAGTCACCTTAGGCAGGTTCTTCAAGTGTTGCATGAGAACAAGTTGTATCTGAAGTTGAAGAAGTGTAACTTCCTGACTGACCGGTTACTATTCTTGGGCTTCATCGTGACGTCCACGGGCATCCATATGGATGAAGAAAAGGTTCATGCCATCTGTGATTGGCCTACTCTAATGAACGTTCACAAGGTGTGGAGTTTCCACGGACTAGAGACATTTTACCATTAGTTTGTTCGAAATTTTAGCACCATTATTGCACCCATTATAGAATAAATGAAGAAAGGGGCTTTCCAGTGGACCGAGGAGGGCGATAATAATTTTTCTGAGATCAAGCGGCGTTTATCGATGACCCTGATCTTAGCCTTACCTAGTTTTGATAAAGTGTTTGAAGTAGAATGTGATTCTTCATACGTGGGGATTGGAGTGGTGTTATCTCAAGAAGGCAGGCCGATAGCCTTCTACAGTGAGAAAATTAGTGATGAAAGAAAGAAGTAGTCCACGTACGAGATTGAACTGTACGTAGTGGTGCAAGCATTGGCAGCATTGATGACATTATCTCATCCAGATGGAGTTCGTCCTCTACACTAACCATTAGGCTTTAAAGTTTACTAATAGCCAAACTAATGTAAATCGAGTGCATGTTAGATGGGTTTCATTCTTACAGGAATTCACATTTGTCTTGAAGCACAAATCGAGCCAGTAGAACAAAGTGGCGGATGTGCTAAGCCGCCATGCAACACTTCTTTTAACGATGAGTAATGAGGTTATTGGTTTTAACCGCCTCAAGAAACTGTATAGCAATGATGAAGACTTCGGCGATGCATGGGTGAGGTGCCTAGAGGGCCACCCGAGCGAGTATGGTAATCAGCTTTGTATTCCACAGAGCTCATTAAGGGGCCAAATTCTTTTGAAATTTCATGGTGGTGCCCTTGGTGGTCACTTAGGACGAGACAAGACTAGAGCTTTAGTGGAGGAAAGATATTACTGGCCACATCTTGTACTTGATGTGAGATGGGTAGTCCAATGGTGTTGTATCTGCCAAACTTCCAAGGGTTAGTTATAAAATACAGGTCTTTACACCCCGTTGCTTATTCCAAATGGCCCCTAAGAGGATATATCTATGGACTTTGTATTGGGTCTCCCACGAACACAACATGGCATGGATTATGTGTTCATGGTGATAGACAGATTTTTTAAGATGACACATTTCATCGCCTGTACGAAGACATACAATACAACCAATGTGGCAAATCTTTTCTTCAGGGAGAACGTGAGGTTACATGGGGTTCGCAAGACAATCACTTACGACCGAGATACAAAGTTCGTTAGTTACTTTTGGCAGACTCTGTGGAGTCGAATTGGGATGCAACTTCAGTTCAGCAGTGCTTATCATACGCAGACAGATGGACAGACTGAGGTTGTGAACTGTACGTTGGGAAATCTCATCCGCTGTCTTTCTGGTGAAAAGCCCAAGCAGTGGGACTTAGCTCTATCTCAAGCTGAATTTGCATTCAATAATATGGTGAATCATTTAATAGGGAAGTCCCCTTTTCAGTTCGTATATGGACAAGTACCTCAACACACATTGGATTTAGTTCAATTGCCCAAGATCTCTGAAATGAGCATTGTTGCTAAACATATGTTGGAAAGGATCACATGAATTCATGAGGATGTACAGAACAAGCTCAAGGAATTAAATGAGAAATACAAGCAAGATATTGACAAGCATGAACGTATGAAGGTCTTAAAGGTTTGTGATCAAGTTATGGTCCATTTAAGGAAGGAACATTTTCCCACCGAGACTTACAACAAGTGGAAGAAGCATGAAAAGATCGGTCATGTGTCGATCCTACATAAGATCAATGACAATGCATATGTTTTAGACCTTTACGACGAGTTTGAGATATCCAGGACATTTAACATTGCTTATTTGTATGAATGTTACGAACCGATAACAAACGAGAACATTTGAAGTGAAGGGGACTAATGTAGAGGCGATTGTTGATTCATAAATGATCAAGATGGACCATAGGAAGGATCAAAATAAGGACCAAAGGACTAAGAAGAAGTTCCAGTCAATGGTCCAGGTCGACCGATCGCATACCGCTAGCAACCGGTCACAAATCCACCTAGAATCAGCCCAACATGCCAGACTAATTTGAGGCCCAATCGACCGGTCAATTTATGGCTGCGACCGGTCACAAGTCCTCCAGGAGTGGCTCCACACACTAAACTATTTTGAGCTCGAACCGACCGATCGCTCGAGACTAGCAACTAGTCGCCGCTCAACCTACGACCGATCGCCAACCCTTTGCAATCGGCAGATTGGTTGCACAAAAACCGCAAAAGTTGTTATCTTTTAATTCATTTGTTTTCACTTTCATTTAGGACTCTTTAATTACGCAAATTAGGCTTTCCTAAGATTACTTTAACTTATTTAAACTTGTTTTATTTCCTTATTATTCATTCAACTTTGATTATTATTCAATAAACTTCGGTTTTTCCTCTTCTTCTCGTGGATTCAAGAGTGTTTTCCCTTGTGGATTCAAGGAAGTCCGATTAAGAATTCCCAAAAGTTTCGTGGATTCGGAGTAGTTAACCTATGGGAGAGATGGTGATCGATCTCATTACATCTACGCCTGCGTCAAACATGGTATATCAGTACCTAGGATAATCTAATCTTTTGTCTTCATTTTAATAATCTCCATGATTACGGTTGATGTGAACCGTAGTCTCCATAATCATAGTTGTAGTTGAACTTCAGTAGTAGTTTTATTTTCTATTTCTTTAATAATCATTATCTCCTTAAATCACCATTGAAGTTAAGCCATTGCAGTCTCCTAAATGGTGATTACGTAGGGATCTCAGTGGAGCAGGTCAGATTGGGATCGAATTCACTCCTGAACCCGTATAATGTGGACTTGGATCTTAAAATAAGTCCAATTAATTAAATGGATTAATTCAAGTTCATAAAAATAAATCTAAATCATATTTAGGTTAGATTCAGATCTAGTAGTGAGATCCGATAAGATCCTGATTATTGCATGTTTCAAGCCTTTAACCGAACCCATTTGAGAAAAATAGTGCTAAGGCCCACTCATGAGGCCCATCATGATGTCTATGTTACATTCATACTATACATCCATCTTAACAGATCATTTAAGGCCATGGGCTCAAATCTGGAGAAGATCCAGATCTTAAGTGGACCATACAATAGGGGATAGTGAAGTTGTGTGTCCACCATTGAAATCATTCCAGGCCTGATGTGTATATGCCACTAAAAGCTACCTAATATAGGGCTCTTTAGGCCCTTCATGGACTGATCGAGTTAATGAATAGAGAGGATCATCTGTACATGAACCCCGCTTGGCTAAAGATTAAAAAAAAAAAAAGAGGTTCAGCGTCAAAGGACGCTTGTTGCTCAGCATCCGTGAGAAGAGAGGCGGACGCCCTTTTTGGGCATGAATGAATGTATATGTTATATCCACGCCGGCCATCCAATTTTCCAGATTATTTAAGGCCACATCCCAAAAAATGAGACATATCCCAATCTCAGGTCGACCATACCACAATAAACCAAGCTCAGCTACTTGAGGTATAAATACTTGGAGAAAAATGGCAAGCTATCCAAATGCAAATTTAATTATCTAGGTTAAAATTTTACCCAATACCTAACTCATTAAATTCTAGATTGTAAATTCTAGATTGGGTATGAGTTGGCCCAAGTCAACATAGGTTGACCCATTTACTTAGTGGGTTGAGTCTAGATATAGGAGTTGGCCCAAGTCAACATAAGTTGACCCACTTACTTAGTGGGTTAAGTCTAGATATGGGAGAATCTGGACCTAACAAATTTATTCCCTTAGTTAGATTTGGTATAAAAAAAATAATAGGAGGATTTCTATACAAAGAATATCTTAAACTATGTTACAAGGGTTTAAATCAAATGAGCTCCAAGATGTGTATCATTAATTTTCAACTTAATATCAATCCTAAGAGTTTAAATCAAGACCTACCCAATTTTTGCACTCCTTGTACAGTTGTAGACACCCACACCGAGGTAAAAATCAGACCAGTCGGCTGGGGACGAGCCAACGAACATGTGGCGCCATTTGTATCGCACCTCAGGTTCTCTAACTGATCTTGCATGAAATGTTTTTTACAAGTGTCTGTCGGCTCTCGCCCAGCAGACGATTTCAAGTCTATATAAACAACATTTGTCCCCTTGTCAGGAGGAGGCAGAAATCGATAGAAGGAATGTTCTAATAATTTTTTTATTACTCGACGTCCATCCTCCCAACTACAAGGAGATTCTGCCACGTAGCCTGCAAGTTCGTTGCCCTTCAAAGTCAATAGCATCATACTGAAACATTATTCGCACTCGCGCCCAAGCCACCATGTCAGCCCAAGAAGAGAACCAAGCCTCTCAACCCAATCCGCCCAAACTATAGACATTGTTATCACCTATAGTCCCTTCATTGGCAAACCTGGCACAAAATATGAGCAAAATAGAAGAACTTGTGACTCGCTTCCTGCAGGCAAGAGATGCTCCCTCTATTCATAGTGCACAACCACCCACAACCCATTTAGGTCTCTCTAGCCCCACCATCAATCAATTTCATCGTGCCTCACATGATGTAAACTCGGTACAGTTTCAATACGCACATGCACACCCTCCGCTGAACGAGGATCTATCTACACTGCAATCGGCCCATTTTGGCTAGTCACAGTCTAATCCACCCTCACAACACATGCCCAACCAGAACCCATTCCATACAAAAAAGGCACCACACCACGTACCCATCTTACCTTCGCAACTCCTCCCTGGCCAAAGCTGACCCTCAGTTCACCGCACAGGCACATCCAGACACACTGATTCAACCCATAATCAAGATGTCAATTAGGCCCCAACAATCCCAACCTACCCCCTTGTCCAATTTAACCACTGAAGTGGACCATTACAAAGAAGAGATAAATCGAGCTCCCCAAGGGGCACCACCTACCCCTTCTATAGCCACCTGAAATTGACAAACTCCAAGAGCATTTTGAGGAGAAACTCAAGGACATACACAGTGAACTCTAAAGGAAACATGAAGTCAAACTCTCTTTCACCAAATTCAAAGACTTATGCCATTTTTCCGGATGTTAGGGTACCATCCAACTTTGAGGTGCCCGAATTTCAGAAATACAATGGTACGGGATGCCCAACTGTGCACCTAAAAGCCTTTTATAGTGAGCTTGATGCCGTGGCCTGGAGATGATAGAGCCTTAATTCACTTAATCCAAAAACCCCTAAGGGGTGACAGTGTAGGGCTCTCAATGGGTCAGATCTAGGATCGGATCCAGTTGGATCCAGCTCCAAGTCTGAAAATCTGTAGATGGGTTCGAATCAGATTCGGATCCAACTCATATCCAAAAGGTGATATCCATATCCAATCCATTTGTAAATAGTCAGATCCATTTTCTATCCAAAATCCATATAACGATCGAATTGAGGTCGAATCTAGGTCCGAATATACCCCATCACAATCTAAAAGATATATAATATGATATATTTAATTTAGTAACAAAATGATGTAAATCCCACTATTTATTGTGATATGGCCGATCTGAGATTGGCATATGTCTCAATTTTGAGACTTGGCCTAAAATAATATGGAAAACGGATGGCCGGCATGGATATAACATATACAGTAAGGTGACAATGAGTCGGATCTGGATAGGATTCAGTTGGATCCGACTCCAATTCTAAAAATTTATATACTGGTTTCGGATTGGATTCTAATCTATTTCTATAAATCTAAATCTGGTCCATTTAATTAATCAAACCTATTTTAAGATCGAAATCTGCATTATATGGATTCGGAGCGAATCAGATCTCTGATCTGACCCACTCCATTGAGAGCCCTAGTGACGTGCTCGATTAGTATACATCCTTGGATTACCATAAAGTCAGGACATGGGAAGATTTGTCTCAAGCATTGATGGACTGTTTTGCATACAAATTGAATGCGACTGACGATCAGTGAAACTTCAACATCAGCATACGAATGAGGGCCGATAGACTGGCTGATTCCTCAAAAGATGGACTTAACTCTACATCTCCAAAATAGAAGAGTTCAAAGATGGAATCCAATGATACATAGCTGCTCTAAGCATGTGCCAGTCAATGTCAACAAAGCATGGCTTTAAAACACCTAGCAAGTGATAATGCCGTAGAAGGAATGTCTCCTCAATAGTCAAAGAGTCAACCCAAGCTGATAAACGAGGGGAACAATTAGGATGAGTGTAACTTTATCAAAATGTTGCTAAGACGGTGAATTTTGGCAAGTGCAAATCCATGGCTCCTATTAAGGGACCGTGACTTGAAATTTTCTAGATTAGATATCGTAATTTAGTTTGGGATGAGCCTGAGGTTCTTAAGAGTTGTGTCTTTTGTGATTTAGGCAGGGTATCTACACTTGTGTAAGTCGATCATGAGAGAGGGTATACATGACTCCTTTACATTATAAGTTAGTAACCACCAATTTCTAGATAATACACAATATACCTTGCATAAGTGGTGAGCTTTTTCTTGCTAGTTGGAAACATAACGTTAAGGCTAAGTGACCCTATTGATAGTATAAGCTTAACTTGTATAGGATGCATCATTTACACCATGCATATTCATTTATAACTCCCTTGAGGTTCGCCTTAGAATCAAGGGTATTTCTCTTGAAATACAATTAAGGGCCTATGATATATCACAATTTGTAATGTGATAAGAACCCAGATTAATTAAAAAAAAAATCAACTATATGGTTCTTAACTCCCTTACGTGAATGTGGTAATGTCTTGTGAATATTTGTGAATATTTTATAAATGCCTATGAAAATCAATACCAATTAGAAATTGATGTAAACAGACAATCACACCAAGCTAATAACAAGACCCCTCATGATTAATAAATAACAATTAATGAGCAATAATCCAACATAAAAACAAACGCAATAGCCAACAATTAATAAGAATAACAAAACTTGATCTAAGAAGCAAAGTCGGCAATGGACCCACTAGATCCATGCGAAACATGGATCTAATTTTAACCCAATTGGTTCGAAAAAAAATGAAAAAATATATTAGACGATAAACTCCAACTTTTAACAAATCATAGTGACCGAACTAGTCACAATAGAGAAGAAAACAATCACATACCACGTTGTTACACCATTATAGCCACCTGTTGTAATTTTATAAGACAAAAGGGAAGAAGGAAAAAAATATTAACCCAATTAAAATGCTAATGAAACTTCCTTCAACTATGTGTTAATTAACAACTCAAACAAGATTTAGAGTCTGTGCGTTGAATCAATGCTCTGATACCTATCAAATGGCTAGGATGTCTGATGTTGTTGGAGTGGAGAAAAATAATTAAGAAGAAGGAGAAGACAATGGAAGAGATAAAAAGGGACTAAGATCGAGATGGAGAGGGTGGAGAGACTGTAACATGAAATGTTCTTAAGGTTTCATGCCCTAGAATGTTCCTTCCCTTTTATTAGTAAAGAGGAGTCCATAACTATAAGAATCTTATTTGGCATAGCCCAATTTAATACACATTTGCCTATACAAGTTTAAGAGCAAATACTTTTAATACCACCAAAGTTCATCGAAGTTCACTAAAGTGCATCAAAGTATGTCGAAGTTTATTGAAGTCTTCTAAAGTCTGTCGAAGTATGACAAAGTTTGTCGAAGTCTTCCAAAGTTCCTCAAATTGTGCCAAAGTTTGTAAAAATCCATCAAAATACTATTTAAGTGCACCAAATTCTAATGAAATCTATTTACATGTAGATAAGTGCGTCCGTGTCTGTTGAAATTTATCTAATTATGTTGATTTAAAAGATGAACGACTTGATTAGGTGATATTAAAGAAAAATCCTTTAATTATGATTGATATTAAGATGAACAATAAGATTAGATAGATTTTAAAAATTAAATATTTAATTCTATCATGATTCCAAATGAATGGCCCAAACAAACTAATAATGAGTATCGACTACTTGATTAGACAATATTGAAAATGAAAAGTGTGTTTGGGTCTATCTAGAAGATAATAGCATCTTCTGTATGAACATATGTTTTTTAATACACACACGCACGCACGCATACACATATCAATAATTAACCATTTAAGTCACCACTTATCATCATTATTCTTTATAAATATCTAAGAATGGCATACTATATAGACAATTACATCTAGTAAAACATATGCTATGTGTACGATATCTAATCACATGCTTATCATCCATCACACTCGTACAGAGTATCAAAGTTTTTCCCTTCCAGATCTAACCTATTATAGGGATGTTTCTACGTTACGCTATTGAGATTAGTTTTTATGTTAAGCTATTGAGCTTAACATTCAAATCAATCTATGCAACCCATAGTGATGTTCTAATAACATCAACGCATCCATCATACATGCTCTCTCCTAATCTCCTTGAATCTTAATAATCAAATCGATTCGAAATTTGTGGGGGACACCATGTAAGTCACTTGTAGTTAACTACATGAGTTTTGGAATGGCCTTCTTTTGTTCCAATCAAGCAACAACGTTTTTTCTTCTTCATTGGCTTTTTATAGCTGATTTTGAGCTATAAGGTTACAAATCAAGTGATCTGAACCGTTCACTATTTTTAAAATGGTGTTTGTGCTTCATGTTTCCTTTTCACATAATTTTCAAAGTTCCCTTTGGTTGATAAGTGCAACTTTATCAGAATGTTGCTACAATAGTGAATTTTGGCAAATGCTAATCCATGGCTCCTATTGAGGGACCGGGAGTTGGAAATTTTTGGCTCAGGTCTGGTAATTTAGTTTGGGAAGAGCATGGGGTTCTTACTCTAGATTCGACCGAGTGTTCAACACCAATTGGGAATTTTGGGTGCAGTTTTATCGAGGTACAGCCAATTAGCTCAAGAGTAGTATCTTTTGTGATTTAGGTGAGGTGTCTACACCTAAGTTGATCATGAGAGAGGGTATACATGATTCCTTTACATTATAAGTTAATAACCACCAATTTCTGGATAATACATAATATACCTTGCATAAGTGGTGAGCATATTGTTGCTAGTTGGAAACATAACGTTAAGGTTGAGTGACCCTATTGATAGTATAAGCTTATCTTGTATAACATGCATCATTTACATCATGCATATTCATTTATAGCTCCCTTGAGGTTTTCCTTAAAAGCAAGGGTATTTCTCTTGAAATTTAATTAAGGGCCTATAATATATCATAACTAATAATGTAATAAGGACCCAGAATATTAATAAAATACTTAATAAAAACTTTTCAACTATATGGTTCTTAACTCCCTTATGTAAAGTGGCAATGTCTTGTTTATATTTATGAATGTTCTATAAATGTCTATGTAAATCAATACCAATCACAAATTGGTGTAAATAGACAATCACACACAAGTTAATAATAAGACCCATCACGATTAATGAACAATAATCCAATAGTAAAACACAAACACAATAGTCAACGATTAGTAGGAATAACCAAACTTGATCTAGAAGGCACAAAAGCACATATTCTAGCCAGCATTCCTCTAAACATCCAACATTTCATCCCAAACAATAGCACAAAGCCGGAAATGGACCCACAAGATCCACGCGAAACACGGGTCTAATTTTAACCTGATTGGTTAAAAAAAAATGAAAAAAAATATGTTAGTCGATAAATCCCAACTTTTAACAAATCATAACGACCCAACTGGTCACAATGGAGAAGGCAACAATCATATACCATGATGCTACACTAGTATAGCCACCTATTGTAATTTTATAATATAAAAGGGAAGAAGAAAAAAAAAATATTAACCCAATCAAAATGCTAATGGAACTTCCTTCAACTAGGTGTTGATTAACAACTCAAACAAGATCTGGAGTCTATGCGTTGCTAGGATGTCTGATGTTATTGGAGTTGTGAAAAAAAATTAAGAAGGAGAAGAGAGAGAGAGAGAGAGAGAGAGAGAGAGAGAGAGATGGAGAGGGTGGAGAGAGAGTAGCATGAAATGTTCTTAAGGTTTCATACCCTAGAACATGTTAGTGCACTTTTCTGTGGCATACTAGTGCACCTTGTTTGTCAATTACTTAGGTCAGTGAATCTAGAGTCAGATGAGCTTAATGAAGACGAAGATCGAAGACTCAAGACGGACCAGCTGCATCAAGAAAAAAGAAACAAGTAAAAGTGATGTCTTGGTGAGCCTCAATCTTGTACCTACCCAAAACCATAAACCTCTAGATGACCATAACCAATAGGCATACCATTTGTCATCTTAGATTGGCCTTAGGTGTCCCAAAAGACCACCGAAAGAATGATCAAGAGGTTGCATGATCTACTACAAAACAGCAGAAAATCATGCCTGGCCGAGCGCCCGACCTATAGAGGAATCTGTCCAGAGAGTTGGCCATATATCTAGATGGTCATCGGGCGCCTAACCTAGTGTCCACTAGGCGCCCGACCAGTGCAAAACATATCCAGCAGCACAGAGTTAATTCTAGATTGAATTTCAGACGGCCGACCAAAGTGACCACCGGGCGCCCGAACAGTGAAAAGTATGGTCATCGGGCGCCCGACCACACCTTGACCGGGCGCCCGACCAACTCCAAATGTTTCCAGTGTCAAAAATTTTAAATTGGATCGGATTTCGGGCGCCTGACCTTGCGCAAATCTGCCCGTTATTTGACCGTTGGAGAAAGTTTATAAAAGCGGAGGGATTCATTTTTAGGGTTATGAGATGGGATTTTAAAGAGATAGAAGCCACCATTGCTAAAGACCATCAAAGGCTCTATCCCAAACCCATAGCAATTCATTCTCCTTGTGTTTTCATCACAAGCTTGGGCCATTCAATGGCATTAAGAGAATGGACTTGTTCCCTCTTGATTCTTAGGGTTTTGGACACCTTGATCATAGTTAAATCTCGTGTCTAAACACCACCTAGGAGTCCAAATAGGTGTATTCTCTAAGAAACTCATTTCCTACCATTTGTAGAGGTTTCACCATTCCCTAGCACCTTGGGCATCTCCAATAGAGCATCACATGCAAAGTAGCTGATCTTGGAGCTGAAGCCTTAGCAAAGTAGTAGCATCAAAGATCGGGGGAGCACAAGGGGAGTTGATTCAAGCACAGGAGATTAAGAAGAAGCAACCCAAAGCGGCGCTACAAAGGGGCTCAATCTGACAAGTAAGGTTGTCTTTGTTTGGAGTCCATCTACTCAATTCCCTGTGGGAGTTGAGTGCAGAGTTTGTTTGACAAACTCAAACTAGGATCGTTTGCCGATCCTTAGCCTGTTTATCAGCCTAAAATCTGGGGACGTTAGCCGTTCCTTGGTCTATTTGTCGGCTTAAAGACTAGGGGTTGTTTAGCACTCCTTGGCTCATTTGCCGAGCCTAAATTCAGGGACGTTTGTCATTCATTGGCATGTTTGGCGAGCCTAAACAAGTCTCCAAAAAGAGCCACCAACACGGGTGTGAACGTGTAGGTTGGGAGGAACCTGTAAACTCCCCGGTTGGGTTGATCCAATTTAAAACACCTTGGTTGGAAGGAACTAGATTTAAACTCCCCAATGAATGCCGGTGTGCTCAAAGGGATTGAGTACTTGAATCGGGAGTGGAGTAGACAAGTAGTCGAACCACTATACATGTTTGTGTTTGTGATTGTTCTTGAGCACATATCTCATTATGTATTGTGTTTAATTAGTTAATTATAAATGCTTAGTTAGGAAGGTATGCTAGGCACTTGATAGGCACATCCACACTCACAAGATGTACTTTCACTCCTTATATAGACTTGATTCTTATTGATTCATCCTCTGTGGTCTACATATGTTTCTTAGACTAGGTTGTTAATTGCATTTATCATTTGCTAGTCTTTTGATTGGACCCACTTAGGCTTGGAAGACATAGTGTTAATCGCTTATTTAGTTTAATTTGCTAAAACTGTTAAAAAGGTCCTAATCCCCCCCTCTAAGACTTAGCCATAATTCTAGTTGCTCCTTAAGCTTCCACACGCGTATGTGTAGAGTATCGTGTTAAACTACCAGACGTAATTTCAGAACATTCCTTCCCTTTTATTAGTAAAGAGGAGTCCATAATTACAAGAATTCTATTTTGAAGAGCCTAATTTAATATACACTAGCCCATGCAAGTTTAAGCATAAATACTTTTAATACCACCAAAGTTCATCAAAGTCCACCAAAGTGCATTAAAGTATGTCAAAGTTTGTTGAAGTCTTCTGAAGTTCCTCGAAATATGCCAAGTTTGTCAAAGTCTTCCAAAGTTCCTCGAATTATGCCGAAGTCTGTCAAAATCCATCAAAATACTATTTCAGTGCACCAAATTCTAATGAAATCTATTTACATGTGTATATGTGCATTCATGTCTATTAAAATTCATCTAATTATGTTGATTTAAAAGATGAACAACGTGGTTAGGCGACATTAAAGAAAAATGCTTCAATTATGGTTGATATTAAGATGAACAATAACATTAGACATATTTTGAAGATTAAATATATAATTTCACCATGATATTAGATGAATGGCCCAAACGAACTAATAATGAGTATCAACAACTTGATTAGATAATATTGAAGATGAAAAGTGTGTTTGGGTCTATCTAGAAGATAGTAGCATCTTATGTATAAACATATACTTTTTTTAAATCAAACTATTAATTAGTTTCAATTATACACACACACACACACACACACACACACATATAGGCGGCATCTTATCAGTAACTCTCAAGTCCAACTAGTTAGACTACAGGTTATGGTCCACCCATCCCATAACTTCCAACAAGCTAAGAGCATGTAACATCCAACCCCTCCAATGGGTTGGTCCATCCATGAGGATTGCCTAGTTCAACATCAGCCCCATCTGCTTATTGGGCGAACCATAACATAGGAAACACTTCTAGCCTTTGATAAATAGAAAATTACAAGTGTTGGCCCACTTGAAAAGTGGATGCGGCTGAATTTTTTTAAGGTGATCCTCATGATGTGGCCAACCTATTAGATGGGTTTGATGTAAGACACACATCACAAGTTGGAAGTTATCTACTACGTGAACGGTAATTTATAGTCCAATCGGTTGGACTTGAGAACTACTACACACAACACACACACACACACACACACACACACACACACACACACACACACACACACACACTATATCAATAATTGATCATTTAAGTCACCACTTATCATCATTATTCTTTATAAATATCTAAGCAGGGCATACTATATAGATAATTACATCTAAGTAAAACATATGCCATGTATGATATCTAATCACATGCTTATCATCTATCACACTCTTACAGAGTAATTAAAGTTTTTCTCATCCAAATCTAATCCATTTATAGGGACATTTCTACGTTAAGCTATTGAGTTTAGTTTCTATGTTAAGCTACTGAGTTTGGCATACAAATCGATGTATACAACCCACACTGATGTTAATATCCAACATGTCCATCATGCATGCTCCCTCCTACTCTCCTTGGATCCTAAAAAATCAAATCGATCCAAAATTTGTGGGACGCACCATGTAAATCACTTGTTGTGGACTACATGAGTTTTGGAATGACCTTTTTTTTTCCATTCATCATAATGAGTGGCATCTTTTAAATGAATTAAATGAAATATACAAAATACAATCGGCCCACATACAATCTAGAAGGATATTAATGGTGAGCTTCTTAATCCTAACATTCCTTATTGATTGGTTTTGGATTCTACATCTTTAGGCTGATGTTTCAAGTGGTGATAAATGCTCCCATGCTCACTCAAAGCCAAGCACTAAAAGTTATTGTGGTCTTGGATGAATGCATCCGTTCACTTGGATAGTCCAATCGATCAATTTGAACTAACTATTTTTATTTTAAAACACATCTCATAAACTACCTTCCAAACATCACAATGGTGTGGATGATCTAAACCATCTTTTATTTGGCCTTATTTTCTATAGCCATCCCTTTTTCCAACATATAAAGGGGACGGTTATGATTTCCTATTAAAAAAGTGATTCTTTAAACTCATAAGCAATCCATGATGTTTCATAACAAATAAACAGATCAAATTGTTAATTGGGTCCATTTTTTATCAACAAACTTAATTGTTCGTACTATAGGATACTAACCAAATGGGTAATTTTTGTCAAATTGGTGAAGGTTTTCCTGATAACCCATGTGCATTAGACCTCATGAATAGTCTGGATTAATGGATTGAATTGTCTGTATCCAAGTGCAACTAGGTTCACTATAACTTATAGTCCTTAAGAACACTGGAACATTTCTCCATGCAAGTAACTAAGATACAAGGTAGAACTTTTATACTTTTTTTGTAGTAAAACAAAACTACTCATTGTTAATACAAAGCTTTGTATTGGATTAGGTCCCTTTACTTTCAGTTAATCCAATCATGTATATATATAATTAGCAAGTGTTTGCAACCCAATGCTCATATTTTTCCTGATTGTCTTATAACTTGCTATCATTTTTCCCCCGTCTTCTTTTTCCTTCATAAAGGGTTGATATAATTAGACTAGTGGTTGTGAGTCATTGAATTGAATTGTTATGACACCTAATGTCATGCGTTAATTCTCTTGAATTTTCTTAGTTGTCAATAAT
Source organism: Liriodendron chinense (assembly GCA_003013855.2). Lineage (NCBI taxonomy): Eukaryota > Viridiplantae > Streptophyta > Magnoliopsida > Magnoliales > Magnoliaceae > Liriodendron > Liriodendron chinense. The sequence goes on along the minus strand of PVNU02001447.1, from coordinate 2,858,198 downwards.
GGTATCTACATATGGAGAAATTCCTTAGAGTCCAAATTATGTTAGAAGAGCTGTTGGATAAGATTCCTATATAGATTTGTATTGCTTTAGATAGAGTCTAAGCTATATTAGGAGAGTTGTTAGAAAAGAGTCTTATATAGATCCGTATTGTCCTAGATAGAGATTCAAGCTATGAGACTTATTAGAGAAGAGTCCTATATATTTGTATTTGTTTTGTTGGAAAGTAAGAAGGGTAATCACTTTTCTTTACTGCATATTTAGTGAGATAGTTAAAAAATAGATAAAAAAAATAACTTCTAGCCAAGCTCTATCATTTTAGTATTAGAGCCTCTTCATTCTGCAACCATGCCTTCTTCTGAAGGATATGACATTCTTATTATCGATGATATTATCCCTATTATCGATGATATTGATCACATTTGAAATAATCTTTTATCTATCCATGAGAGTGTCGCCAATATAAATGCCCAAGTCACTGAACTAACCAAAGTTGTTTTGAAGATCCAAAAGACCTTGGCTACATAGCTACAAGTGCCACCACCTGCTCCTAATTGAGGCTCTCCCCATCATCCACATCCTAAGAATCATCTCCCATTACCCTTGCTCAATTTTTAAGTTTTCAGGGCGTTCGTCCAATCACCTTGATTTTCCTACTTTAATGGCACATACCTTATAGGGTGGATTTTCCATGCCCAATAGTTTCAGCGTCTTAATGGCATGTTGAGGATCACTTTGTCGATGTGGTTTCAATCCATTTGACAAGTGAGGCCATACCTTGGTATCAATGGTTAAGCAAGATGATTGGGCATCTTAATTAGGGTGTATTCTCACAAGTCTTGTATAGTCGCTTCGCCACTCTTAAAGATCAAGTCCTGAAAGGATTATCAGTTACACTCTAACAGACAATAACAATATAAGAATATCAGGTTAAGTCCAAATATTTGGCAAATAGATCTCAAATTTTATCTTAAACCTTCTTTATTCGTTCTTTTATTTTCAGACTTAACGAGGATATCAGACATAAGGTCAAGCTTCTCAAACTAATCTCGCTTCATCATGCCTATGACGTAGCTAGGCATCAATAGGTGACTATTGTTATGATCAGTACTTTAGTTAACTACAATCACCAATCTGAGCACAACCTTTATGTTCCTTCTACCTCCTCCACTGTTCACTAATCCCATTTGTGCCATAATCCAAGCTCCCCTTTCTAGCACTCCAATCAGTTTCTTACCCCATAGTGTCTGTCGATTAAGCCTAGTTAAGCAAAAAGAATGTAGGGAGAAGGAATTGTGTTTTAACTGCGATGAGCAGTTCACCAGGCACTGCTGCAAACGTCCCCAACTATTGTTATTAAAGGCTAGTGACAGTTCGAAATCTAAGCCTAGCTTGAAAGACCTTAATACTCCCATAATGAAAATTTCCCTGAACACCCTAATTGGTATTTAGAATTCCAACACAATGTGGTTTTCCAAGCATAGTAATAATACTATTTAACTTGAGTGTCACCCATAATTTCTTACATCCGACCATAGCCAAGCAATGTGGATTTCTAGTAAGCCATGCTTATCTCATTAAATTTATTATCACTAACAATAGTATCGTACATAGTCTTGGACATTGTCACAATATCACCTTTTTTCTATACAAGGCCACAAATTCACCAATAGCTTTTCTTTTACCCATTTGTAGTTATGATGTAGTATTGGGGCCGAATGGCTCAAGTCATTTAGAACTATTAATTGGAATTTCAAGGATCCAATGATGCAATTTCACTTGGGAAATGAATTGATCCAATTGATTAGCATCGCTTTATTTTTTAACACTATCAAGGACTCAGGCAAATTTCATCAATTTTTCTCTTGGAATCACTAATGCATTTTTATGTACCTGTTACAATCTAAACCTAACCTTCATACCTTTATACATTCATTAATTGTTTCCTTACTTTAGCAGCTCTTATATTTGTTGAACTGCAAGGCCTTCCGCCATCCAGAAGTCATGATCATTGTATTCCACTTCTCATAGGCAGCGCACCTACAAATGTCGGACCATTACCCTCATTTCGAAAAAAATGAGATCGAGAAGTTAGTACATGAAATGCCCAATCAAGTATTATTCGGCCTAGTATCAGTCCATTCTCCTCATGCTTAATGATCAAGAAAAAAAATGGATCTTAGCGTATGTGAATAAACTACCGCTCCCTTAACGAGATTACGGTTAAGGATTGCTGCCCTATTCCGGTTATTGATGAACTATTAGACGAGCTACATAGGGCAATTATTTTTTCTCAACCTGATTTGCACTCATGTTATCATCAAATTAAGATGGCTGAGACTAACATACCAAAGATGATGAACTATTAGACGAGCTACATAGGGCAATTATTTTTTCTCAACCTGATTTGCACTCATGTTATCATCAAATTAAGATGGCTGAGACTAACATACCAAAGATGAAATTTCAAACACCACTATGAGTTCCTCGTTATGCCCTTTGTCTCGTCGAATGCCTCGACAACTTTTCAAAGCCTTATTAATGAAATATTTTGGCCCTTTCAGTGGTGCTTTGTTCTGGTATTCTTCGATGATATACTTATTTATAGAGTCATGTTTTACAGATCATCTTACATCTATTTTTCAGCTCCTTCACTCCAATCAATGTTTTGTTAAGCGCAACAAATGCCTGTTCGCTCAGACATTGGTTGAGTATCTTGGCCATGTTATTTATAGTGATAGTATTTAGGTTGACTCCTCAAAGATCAAAAGAACACATCTATGGTTGATGCCCACCTCTCTTAAAGCACTTCAAGATTTTCTGGGTCTAACCGAATATTATCACAAATTCGTTAGAGACTAGAGAAAAATTACAGTACCATTAACAAGTATGCTTAGATCCTTCTCCTTGCCTCAATGGTAGACTCCCAAGAATTTTAACACGAGGTATGGGGTTTGAGTACCGATAGGTGGTGAAATCCCACTATGGCGTGAGTGCGAGGGTGTGTATGTATGGGTGGGTACGAGCTGTGTGTGTGTGTAAAAAATAACAAGTATGCTTCATATTCATTTCCCCGATCGCCTAAGGGTGAGACTGCCTTCAAACTCTCAAACAAGTGCTTACCACCACCCATGTCTTGGCTTTACAGGATTTCTCTCAAGAATTGGTTCTTAAGTATAATGCCTCGGGATTTGATTTCAGGGTTGTCCCCATGCAAAATGGTCGACCACTGGCTTACCTCAACAAAGCATTATCAGGTCTCACCTAATCTTATCCATTTATGATAGAGATTCTAGATATTATATTTTTCAGTAGAGGCCATACCGATTAGGATGTCATTTCAAAATTCTTACAAATTATTGAACCCTAAAGTATTTAATAGAGCAACAATTAATGATCTTGGAGCAACCAAAGTGGCTTACTAAATTGATTGGGTACCACTATGAGATAATTTACTGTCTCGACAAAGAAAATATTGTAGCCGACGCTCTCTCTGGTCAAAGTGAATATGTTAAATTTCATATGGTGTCGTAACCTATATTCTCAGCTCTTTTAGATATTGTTACCGATTACTCACAAAACCCATATCTCTATACCATTGGTGATAAATTACATCTTAACCCTATGGTCGTCCCTCACTATTCACTGGATAACGATGTTTTACATTATAAGGATTGAACTGTTGTTCCTGTTAATTCTAGCTAGTGCAGTAGAATTTTTCACAAATTTTATGCTTCCTCAATAAGAGGTCACTCTAGATTCTTGCCAACTTACAAACAAAAATTAACAGAATTTTATTAAAAATATTAAACAAGTCATTCATAAATATGTAGCCAAATGTGACACCTACCAGTGTATAAAATATAAAACCATCGCCCCTCTCGACTTATTACAATTGTTGCTTGTTCTCTCAGAGTTGTGGATTGATTTATCATTGGATTTCATCGATTGACATTCCCTTATAAGCATAAAATGTGAATAATGGTTGTGCCTGATCATTTCAGTAAATACACTCATTTCTCAACATTCGCTCACCCATACACTGCTTCTACGATTTTAGGTATTTTTGTTTCGTGACATGGAATAGTTGCATGAAATGTCACAGTCCATTGCCAGTGATAAGGATCATATCTTCATCAATCAATTCTAGGATACACTTTTTTCACAACGGAGCACTCTAATGTGTCAAAAGACAACCTACCATCCTCAGTTAGATGAGTAGATCGAAGTTGTAAATCCATTGAACAATACCTCCGATGTTTTGTTAGTCATCGCCCACATCATTAGGTTCAATGGCTTCCTTGAGCAGAGTACCAGTATACCACCTCCATCCACGACTCCATTAAAATGTTAACCTTCCAAGTAATATATGGACACTCTCCTCCACACAATGATATATGTGAGGGGCTCCATGAGTGTACATGTTGTTAACAATACCTTATATGATCATGACTACATCCTACGGATACTCAAAGATAACCTGTAGTTAGTTCAAAATTGCATGAAAAGATATGCAGATTGTCAGCGCACGGAGTATAGTTTTGATATTGATAATTGGGTATTTTTACGTCTCCAACACTATCAACAACACTCTATGGGATATTGTCGGCCACAAAATTGTCTCATCAGCTCTATGGCCTTTTTCAAGTCGTCGCATGTGTAGGACTGGTTGCTTATAAACTTGCATTACCACCATAGTTTCGGATTCATCCAATGTTTCATGTGTCGGTCCTTAAAAAGAAATTGGGGAGTAATGTGTCTTTTTCTAACTATACTCCCTCCAATTGTTGTTCTTGGTGCTACTACACCGACCCCATGTAAAATACTTAATCTATGAATTTTCAAACATAAGAATCAAGCTGATACCAAGGTCCTTGTGAAATGTGAATGTTTACTAGTGTTAGGGTGGATGCACAAAAGTTCAGGATCCGCACTCCAACTACTGTGAATTATGCAATATAATTATGTGGAAATGCAAACAAACAATCAACCACCAAGACACAATAGATTTTTATATGGAAAACCCTCTAACAGAGGTAAGAACCACAAGACCTCATCCAGACGAACAAATCCACTATGTAAAGACAATTACACAGTAATCACAAGCACAACTCGCTTAGATCCAATTTTCTTCACCACAAAGGGCAGGTTACAATCAAAGAGATAGAGAATGGAGAGATCTCACCGATCCGAGGATGTAGTTGGAGCACTACCTGCCACATGGATGAATTGTCACAAGCACACGCTTTCTCACTTCAATCTTTTTAATCTCTCTTTCTCTCAATCTCTTCTTCTTCTACTACTTTTTTCTCTCTCTCTCTCACCTTGGATGTGTGGAGTCTCTATTACTGCACCCTAATCTTGATTAGCATGTGCTTAAATAGCACTTTGAGAGAATTAGAGTCAAAATCAGAAACTGCATATTAAAGTCGTGCGCGTCGTCGGGCGCCCAATAAAAGGGCACAAACTGTCTAGAGAGTTCCAGAGGAAAGACGTCGAATTTCGATCGCCCGATCCAACACTGTCGGGTGCTTGATCTGGGCTTTGGCCGCCCGATCACCAACCATTGGTCGCCCGAGACTGTCCAAAACAGTCCAGAGACCAACTACCACATCCAGGGTATTTTTGGTCACCCGACCCAGTCTAACCAAGCGCCCGATGATCCCCAAGTTGCACTCTCTCTTCTGCTCTTGAGGAGAAATACCCCATCAACTAAAATATATAAGATACCACGTGGAAAAGGTGCAGCTACTTTGTTACTCATTTTTCAACCTTTGTAACTTAAGGAAAAGTTATTATTCAAGGGCGTGTATTGTTACGATGTTCAATGCCACGTGTCAATTCTCTCATATTTGCTTAATTCTTAATAATGATCTCTATGTATGGAAAAATTCCTTAGCCCTATCTATGTTAAAAGAGTTGTTATATAAAAGTCTTATATAGATCCATATCACCATAAATAAATTCTAAACTATGTTAGGAGAGTTGTTATATAAGAGTCTTATATATATATATATATATATATATACACACACACACACACACACACACACACACACACACACACACACACACACACACACACACACACACACACACACTTGGTTGAGTAGCTGGATAGTTAGATAGTAGATAAAATTAATTTTTAACCAACCTCTATCATTAGCTGTGAGCCCATAGAAATGGGTCAACATCTTAAAACCTTAAAATATCAGTTACATATCTTAATATTAAAAAAAAAAAATCAATTTATAAAGAACAAACATGGCGCAAATTTAACAATGAAAAGTTGTACTCCTCACATTTTCCAATAATGATAATGAGGAATTTAGTAAACATTTCAAATTCTCACTTTTCCAAAGCTACATTTATTAAATGTTGAAGAAACAAACAGCGCTTGTCCCTTTTTCCTCCGTACAGTTTGGACATTAACATCACTACATTTTCAAGCAAGAAAAAAGGCCGAAAAGAAAGGGAGAAAACTGTGGAATGATTACATTGCTTTATCAAATTTTTATTTACAGTGACCGCTGATGTATGTACACGTGGCCCTTCTGACGATCTAACTTTCTTGAGTTTTCCGATATGACATCTACGGTTGTAATGGCCTGATCAGCCGCTTGCACATCCTGGCCTACTAACACTGTTATCTCCCTCTAAACTATCTGTGTTTGGATGCCATACATTTTTTTATTAAATATTCAATAAGCATACATTTGTTCGAAACGATGCTTTCTTTGTGTTCTGTTCAATGGGTCAGTGAGGTGTTGATTGACTACCGATCATGCATGCTATTATGTGCCCCATGCTCAAATTTCTAAATCGTCTCCTGAACTCACCATCAAATAAAATGAAAAAGAGAGAGAGAGAGAGAGAGAGAGAGAGAGAGAGAGAGAGAGATTTTAGACTATTCAGATGTCTCATTAGAACACAACATTAAGCCTTTTTTAGGGGGGGGATCGTACACCCACCCCACTGTTGGTCACACTGTAATGTTAGCCACCTCTACTTAGGAATCCATACCAAGACTTTAGTGTTGAAACGAGGTTATCTTCACCTAGTCTAGCACTTGAGGTATGGATCTGGGTGTCAATATTAAGCTTGTTGTTTGGATACACTTTTGCAGGAGAGGGGTTTTTATACTTGATTTTTCAGCCCACAAGACAAAAACGTCTATTTTTTAGCATATATTTTGCAAAGCGGCAAATGAGATATGTTTAGCAACAATGCATCCAAACACAGAATTGGCATTTGGCATCAAACCTGTCTCCTGAGGGTGCGTCCAAACAGGCCCTTGGCTTTAAATAAAAAAAAAAAAAACAGTAAAACACGACTTTATTGGCACCCAGTGGCCAGAGCAACCAAAAACCCAGCCAGATGAGATGCGGATTTCGACCTTTAAGTGTCCGATCAGATCTGTGTGGGAGCTCACTGTGATGTATCTGCCTATCTATGCCGGTCATTCCTTTTCTAAGATAATGTAAGATAATGTTAATGTATGGACGTTAAAATGAGGCAGATCTAATGGTTTAATGGCCCACACCGCATTTAATGCAACTCGTACTAATACTTTATGCATTTAATGCACCCAAGCTTACTACCTAGCGTGGTCCACTAAACCCTTGGATCTGCTTCATTTTTAGGCCCAAGCCTTAATATGATCTTACAAGAGGGATGGACTGCGTGGATAAACAGATACATCAAGGTGGGCTCTCATACAGAACTGGTCGGACGCTTACTGGTCGGACGCAATCCGCGTCCAGCCAGATGAGCCCCAAGCCCACACGGACCTTGAAGCTAATGTGATCCACGTGTGGAGTATCTGAGCAACGATCATCACGGGAGGAATACTTTGAACCATGATCATCACGCCAGGTCAAATTGTGGAGTACAAGGCGTCTAGAACAATTGACGGTCTGAAAATCATCAAGTATCCGCATTTTAAGGTAAGCATGTGGACCTTCCTTTTTGGGCTAAGGTCATTTAAACTTCAAGCCATCTAGCGTACAATTCACGTAATCTGCATGTGACACGTTGGCACATGGGACGTTTGTTGGCTGGTGACCCGAACTCCATCTAGCAAGCTGGTGTTTGTTTTATCCACGCCGGCCATCAATTTTTACAGCTCATTTTAAGATATGTGGCAAAAAATGAGGCAGATATAAAGCTCAAGTGGACCACGCCATAGAAAACTGTGGGGATCGAACATTCACCGTAGGAAAAATTTTGGGGGCCACAGAAGTTTTGGATCATGCTGATATTTGTGTTTTCCATTCATCCAGCTCTTTGCGATCTTATGAACAGTTTAGATTACAAATAAACATAACTGTGGGTCCTAGGTAGGTTTCAATGGTGGACTTCATTCTCCTCACTTTTTCCTCTGGTGTGGTCTACTTGAATTTTGTACCTGCCTCATTTTTTGTCTCATGCTTTAAAACAAGCTGTAAAAATGGATTGGCAGAGTGGATAAAACAAATATATTATGGTGGGGTTCAGAGAACTTTGACACCGGCTAGCTAGCTGGCTGGCGTTCGCGTCCTGAGCGAACCCGCGTCCCGGCACATGGGACTACGTGTCAAGATTGAATCCGGATCCTCTGTTGGCTCCAAGCAGTAAAACTCTGCTTGGAGCTTTTTTTCATTGTTCCGCATCATTACATTGGCCTGCAACCATGTCACATCATCAGTACAACCTAGTCATACTTACATCATTAGTGTGACATGGTCCAATGGAAGGCTCCAAGCAGGAAATTCCTGCTTGGAGACCAACAGAGGATCTGGACTCGTCTAGATTAGCCTATGCTTGTACATACTTAGGAAAAATATGAACTATCTTGAATTAACAAATTGGCAGCTTGTTGGAGCTGGTGCAAACCTTTCTATGATCGAAAATGCTTATTTGTTGGCTCATTTACTGGAACGTGATTGCATAATGACACTGCCATTAGCCACCTTGCTAGTGGACAGTGTGCTGTGGGCTCTACCATGATGTAATGTATTTTATCCATGTAGTCCGTTCATTTTGGATTATGAGCCCAAAATGAGGCTGATCCAAATCTCATGTGAGCCACATCACAGGAAAAACTGCTGATTGAACTCCCACTGTTAAAAGCTTCCTATGGCCCACTATTTGCCATTGGCATGGATGAAGGGAAAACAAAAATATCAGCTTGATCTAAAAGTTTTGTGGCCCTTAAGAAGCTTTTAATGGTATGCATTCAATCTCTATTTTTCCTATAGTGTGGTCTACCTGATATTTGCACCTGCTTCATTTTTTATTTCATGCCTTAAAATGAGCTAGAAAAAATGGATGGAGGTGTGGATAAAATACATACATCATGATGGTTCACGGAGTACTGTCCAATAGGGAGCCACTACAGGCAGTATGACTAAGCGTGCTTGTGCCCAAGAATCTCATCCAGCAGTAGTGCAATCTATGTACGCAAACGGAAGGAAATGACCCGATGGATGAGCTTCTTCAATGCATAACCAATTCATAATGATCAGCCCTTCGAGGGTTGGGTTGCACAATTGAAACCAAGTCCTTGAATTAGCATCGAGTAAGAGTTTTTAGATCCGATCAACCTTTTTTAAACTAAATTAAGAGCTCAGCTGACTCATTCAAGTCGCACGTACTCGTCCAGGTGGGCTCAAAACATACCCTCATTATAAATCTTATATTTTTTGAATAAATATAGAGATTGGTGGGCATCACTTGTTGACAAAAAGGAGTGGAAAGTGAAACTTTTAAATAGAGACGAATTAACATGTATGAAAATTTCTTGAAACAAAAAATACAGCAGTAGTGGAATCTATGTACGCAAACGGAAGGAAATAACCCTATGGATGAGCTTCTTCAATGCATAACCAATTCATAATGATCAGCCCTTCGAGGGTTGGGTTGCACGATTGACACCGAAGTCCTTGAATTAGCATCGAGTAAGAGTTTTTAGATCCAATCAACCTTTTTTTAAACTAAATTAAGAGCTCAGCTGACTCATTCAAGTCGCACCTGACTCGTCCAGGTAGGGCTCAAAGCACACCCTCATTATAAATCTTATATTTTTTGAATAAATATAGAGACCGGTGGGCATCACTTGTTGACAAAAAGGAGTGGAAAGTGAAAATTTACAATAGAGACGAATTAACATGTATGAAAATTTCTTGAAACCAAAAATATTGGACAGAGCCTTCAATATGGACAAATAAGGGTTTTAAGCAACCGACCGCACTAATCGGGCGACCAAAACTCCCCCCATAAATACAGATTGGTCTCTAGACGATTTCAGGCAGGTTCAGGTGACCGAACTTGGAGGCTCGGACGCCTGATATTATTCGGATATATGACAAAACTCTCTGGACAGTTTTTTATGTGTTCAGGCGGCCGACCATGGGCGTTGGGTGACCGAAGGTGGTCTCCAGCGCCTGATGAGGTCGGTCCAGGCGCCCGACAACGTCGGTTGCTGTTATGCAGTTTCAGAGTTTTTGCGCTAATTATTTCTATTTTCAGTTATTGCTTATAAAAGCAAGTGTAATCAGGTTATAGGGTATCTAAAACATTTATAAACATGATTAGGGTTTGGAGAGAGTTTTGGTAAGAGAGAGCTTGGGTTTTCTCTTGGGTGTTTTGTTCGAGTTGCTCATCTCTTGTATTTCTGGTTTTACATAGTGATCGCTTTGTGTCGTGATTTTTTTCTCCTACAAGGGTTTTTCCGCGTAAAATTTGGATCGTCTCTATGTATGGTTGTTTGAGTTGTGAGGTTTGCTTGTTTAATTCTCCTTTGTGCTTTTACAAGGTTCCCAACAAGTGGTATCAGAGCTTACGTTGGGTAGCAGTTATGAATCTGAAGACAAGTATCATGACATCAAGCATGAAGTTTGACATGAAAAAATATTCCGGCAAAAACAATTCTGACCTGTGGAAGGTGAAGATGAAAGGAATTCTATTTCAGCAATGGCTCGAAGAAGCGTTTGGGAAGCGACCGAAATCTATATCAGAAGAAGATTGGAACAAACTCGACAAGAAGGACAAAATCTCCATTCAATTGTGTCTGACGGATGACATCCTCTATAACGTCATGAGGGAGAAGATGACGACTAATACATGGGAGAAGCTAGAGAACATTTATGCTAAGAAGTCTCTAAAGAATTGGTTATATCTGATGCTCTATCTTTTCAACCTGAAGATGACAAAGGGGGCCGTTGTTTAGGGCCACATCAACAACTTCAATAAGCTCGTTTACAAGTTACTGAACATAGGAGAACATATAAAGGATGAATACCAGGCATGCATCCTATTGAATTCTCTTCCAGATTCGTATGAGTCATTTGAAGACTCTTTGTGCGTAGGAAAGGAGACCATAAACGTCGAGAGCGTCATCTCGGCCCTTTAGTCGAAGTCCATGAGAAAGAAGAGCGATGACGTAGGGTTATCTTTTGATGCACTGATTACAAGGGGGATGAATTCTAATCGAGATACTAGATCCTCTCGTTCAAGATCTAAGTCCAAGGGCAAGGGGAAGGGTAAACTGAAGTGTTGGACGGTGGCCAGACAGGGCAAATGAAACGGGATTGTAAGAATCCTAAGAATAAGAAAGAGAAGACAAGAGAATCTACAATGGAGGCCAATAACGCAGAATCATCTGAGGATGACAGTGATGTATGCGAGGTCTTGACGATTTCCAAGTTCGGGATTTCTCAACGATGAGTAGCTCATGGGCTCCGGGGCTTCGTATCACAAGCCTTTACTCATACAGGGAGTATGAGGGTGGTTTGGTGTTTATAAGCAATTACTACGCTTGTAAAGTTGTGGGGATTGGATCAGTGTGCATCAAGATGTTCGATGGGATCGAACGGACCTTGATAGAAGTGAGGCACGTTCCCAGGTTAAAGAAAAATCTTATTTCTCTTGGTGCACTCGAGGCGATAGGGTGCAAGTTCACCGATTTTGATCGAGTCTGCAAAATTTTAAAAGGGGCTTTAGTCAATATGAAGGGACAGTGGCATGACAACCTTTACAAGTTAGTTGAAAATACTTCATCAGGTGGAGCTACAACGACTATAGCAAATTTCATGTCCTCGTATATGTGGCATGTATGTTTAGGCCACATGAGTGAGTCGGGCATGAAGGTACTTTTTTATTGTTCATTAATTTCAGTTTTTAAATATATAAACTTTAATATATGTGAGCATTGTATGTATAGTAAACAATTTAGGTTATCATTTAAAATAGAGAAACATGTTTGTAAATGGGTGCTAGAGTATGTCCATTAAGATGTTTAGAGATCGTCGCCCGCTGTTTCTATTGGGGGTCTCATGGTTTGTGCCATTTATTAATGACTATAGCAGGAAGGTGTGAGTTTATTTTTGAAAAATAAATTCGATATTTTCACCACTTTCAAGCATTAAAAGGCAATAGTGGAAAATCAGTCAGGGCAGAAGTTGAAAGTTTTGAGGACTGATAACGGTGAAGAATTCACTTTAGGGGAGTTTAATCGGTATTGTAAGGAAGAAGGGATCATGAGGCACAGCATAGTGTGCCACACACCGGAGCAGAATGGTGTGACAAAGCGGATGAATCGAACTGTCTTGGAGAGAGCTTGATGTATGTTAAGTAATGCTACATTGGGCAAAAATCTATGGATTGAGGTCGTTAACACGGCTTGTTACTTGATAAATTTGCCACCTTTTACAGCTTTAGATTACAAGATTTCAGAGGAAGTGTGGAGTGGTCATTCGATTAACTACTCGAGTCTGCGAGTGTTTAGTTGTGAAGCTTACTCTTATGTACTATCAGTTGAGAGAGATAAACTAGACCGAAGGGCCAGAAAATGTATCTTTGAAGGTTATGGTGATGGTGTGAAGGGTTACAGATTGTACAACCCTGTCACACGGAATATCACTTTGAGCTGTGATGTTAGGTTTGATGAAGGGTCCTTATTCCAAAAGGGATGTGCCAAATGAACAAAAAAAATCAGAGGTTGTTGACATCTAGATAGACAGAGATGAGACACGAGGCAAGACTGAGAAGCAGGCAGAGGTATAAGATTAAGTGGAGCAGCCACCTATGCGAAAAAATTCGCATAGAAATCACATATTACCAGCGAGGTATAGGGATGACTCAATCGTTGCATTCGCCCTTATTACAAATGAGGGAGATCCGTCTACTTTTTAAGAAGCATATGATGATGTAGATTTCGAAAAGTGGAAAGCGACAATGCAAGATAAGATGGACTCTCTATACAAGAATGAGACATGGGAGCTGGAAGAGTTTTCTGTGAGCCGAAAAACGATTGGGTGTAAGTTAATTTTTCGAAAGAAACGGGATAGTTACAAGGCTAAATTGGTGGTGAGGGATATGCTCCGCGAGAAGGTGTGTACTTTAGTGAGATTTTTACACTAGTTGTGAAGCAGGTATCTATCAAGTTTTGTGTTGTCTCTGGTTGCCCAACACGACCTCGAGACGGAACATATGGATGTAAAAATTGCTTTCATGCATGGGAATTGGATGAGCAAATTTACATGACGCAACCAAAAGGTTATACGAGACAAGGGGCAGAGAACAATGTTTACAGGTTAAAGAGGTCGTTGTACGGCCTTAAACAGTCGCCTAGGCAGTACTACAAGAAATTTGATTCTTTCATGATGAGTCAGGGCTTTTCTAAAAGTGAGTACAATCACTATGTCTATTTCAAGATACTAAGTGATGAAAAGTTTATAATACTGGTATTTTACATTGATGACATACTTATTGCCAATCATAACATGTATGACATTGATATATTGAAGACTCATGTTTTAGAGACATTCGTGATGAAGGATTTGAGGGTTGTAAAGAAGGTTTTCGGCATTGATATTCACAAAGACAAGAAGAGGAGTAGGTTGTGGTTGTCTCAAGCTGAATACCTTGGGAATGTATTGGTGAGGTTTGGGATGGACAAGTCCAAACCGGTTAACGTTTCCCACGCGGTTCACTTCAATCTTTCTTCAGAGCAATGTCCTAAAATATATAAAGAAAAGTAAGATATGTCTCATGTGCCTTATTCAAGTGCAGTGGGCAGCTTGATGTATGCTATGGTCTGTACAAGGCCAGATATTTCACATGCTGTCAGTGTTGTAAGTAGATTCATGTCTAACCTCAGCAAGCAATATTGGGAGGCTGTGAAATGGCTACTTTGATATATTCGAGGTATGCAAGACTATGTCTTAGCATTCGAAAAGCCTAAGGATAATTTGATTGGGTACGTCAATTGAGATTACGCATGCAGTGTGAATTGTAAGAGATCGACTTTCGATTACTCGTTTGTGCTAGTGGTGGAGCGATTAGTTAGATGTCCAAGCTTCGTTCGGTGGTGGCTTTTTTCACTATTGAAGCGGAGTATATGGCGATGAAAGAAGCGTTCAAGGAGGCTGTTTGGTTAAGGGGCATGATAAATCAGTTGGGGCTTCAGCAGGAGGTTGTACCGGTTAATTGTGATAGCTCTGGTGCTATCAATTTGGCTAAGAACTCAGTTTATCACTTTCGTACTAAACATATTGATGTGCGTCACCATTTTATCCGACAAGTGCTTGAGGAAGGAAATGTGACTCTAGAAAAGATTCACACCATCGTGAATCTGGCGAAAATGCTCACCAAGGTCGTTCCTACAGAGAAGTTCAAGTTTTGCACAACTTATTTAGGATTGGCAAAGACTGAATGAAGACGCGGTATGCATAAGAAGCGACGAAGCTATATTGAAGAAGAGATGATGGATGAAGTAAAGGAAGGTTTGAGTCGGCGATTGAAGCATCAGTGAAGATTGTTGGACAGAGCCTTCAATCTAGAAAAACAGGAGGTTTCAAGTAACCGATAGCACTGGTCGGGTGACCAAAACTCCCCCCAAAAATACAAATTAGTCTCTAGATGATTTTAGGTAAGTTCGAGCGACCGAACTTGGAGACTTGGGCACCCGATATTCTTCAGATATATGAAAAACTCTCTAGACATTTTTTTATGTATTCAGGAGACCGAACCCCTGGGCGTCGGGCGACCGAAGGTGATCTCGGGCGCTCAACAGCATCAATTGTTGTTACGTAGTTTGTGAGTTCGCTAATTGTTTCTATTTTCGGTTACTACATATAAAAGCGGGTGTAATCGGCTTAGAGGGTATCTAAGACATTTCTAAGGGCTTGTTTGATTTTTCAATTCCCACGTAAATACCCTGTAAATGGGTAATTAACTATTTTGCCCTGTTTGAAAATTTGGTGAAATTTCTACTTTGAAAATCGGTCCAAAAGAATTGGTTTGAATTTGTGGGCCTTACTGTGATGTACATGATATCTTTGTTCCATCCATTTGTTTTATAGGAATATTTTGAGACATAAGCAGAAAAATGATGTAGATCCGACACTCAAGTGGCCCACACCATAGGAAACAGTGTCTTGAAGAAGTTTTTAACGATAAGTGTTCGATTCCTTTTTTCCTGTTATGTGGTCCACTTGAACTTTAGATCTGCCTCTTTTTTTGCTCATGCCATAAATTCCCCTTGCGTAATGGATGGACGATGTGGATAAGCAACATGCATCATGGTGGGCCCCACAAATATTTTGCAACTTTTTCATTTTTTACGTCTAAAAAGTAAGTAATCAAATCAAGCATTGGTAAAGATGACGTAAATACTTGGGGAAGTAATTATTACCAATTTACAGGGTATTTACTGGTGAATTGGAAAATCAAACCGGCCATAAATCTGATTAGGGTTTGGAGAGAGAGTTTTGGTGAGAGAGGACTAAGGTTTTCTCTTGGGTGCTTTGTTTAGGTTGTTCATCTCTTATACTTATGGTTTTACATAGTGATCGCTTTGTACCGTGGTTTTTTTTTTCGCGCAAGGGTTTTTCCATGTTAAATTCAAATCGTCTCTACATGTGATTGCTTGAGTTGTGTGGTTTTCTTATTTGATTCTCATCTATGCTTCTGCAAGGTTCCCAATAAAGAATTTGTGACAGAAAAATTGCACCATTTGACCATCTATATATATTATTGTTCACGCGTATAGATTTTTTTCCATTTTAATTAAAGTTTTTTAGCTTAACATCGCTTATACATAAACATACATATATGTTTAAATAGCGCTTTTTATTTCCTCCATATTTTTTTTCTCTATAGACCATATTAATTACAAACTTTTCATTCTCCAAATTTGTATATTTTTTAATTGAATTTTATACCATAATTTTGATAATAAATATTGAATTAGTCATAAACTTTCTCCCTACCAATTTTATAAAACACTGTTTTTCTAACTATGCCTAAGGAACTAGTCATATGAGTAGGTGATTCTTTAAATTAAATCATGGGCTCTAGAGTTGTCAATGGGTTAGGTTGGCCCGATGGGCTTCTGAGCCTGATTCACCTCAAGTCGGGCTTGGGCTGGAGTTTCAGGCCCGCAAGCTTGGTTCAGGCTTAAAACTCTAGCCCATTTCTCTAACGAGTCGGCCGGCTTGAACTTAGCAGTTCAAAAGCCTGTTAGCCCAACCCAGCTCAACCTGTTTACACTTTAAATAAAAAAAATTTCCTTCCTCTCAAATTTTCCCCTCTTCTAGCTTTTAAAATTCATCTCTCTCTCTCTCTCTCTCTCTCTCTCTCTCTCTCTCTCTACAGCTGCAGAACAAAACCATCGGCTTCCATCTATCCATCGGATGGCATCTGAGCAGGAATTGCTAGGAAGGACGATGCAGAACATCTTAGATCAAGAGAGCTTGAAATGGGTTTTTGTCAGAGGTAAGGGCAGTGTCAAAAACACAACATGTAGGTCTATCCTTTCCATCTTCCTTTCCAAGGTCCACTCATCTATTCTGATCATCTCAACAGGACCCTGCTCACAATCTTCCAACAACGATTCGCCAAAATCCACACATTTGTCAATGACTTCACAAATTTCTTTAAAGTGGTACACATATTATCGTTATTGCCATTGTTAATCCTTTTTTTTTGTTCTTTTTAGCGTTGCTCCTCTTTCTTTCCTTCTATTGTTACGGTTTCTTATGTTGTAAAGTAAGGGATGCCATCTCCCACTGGGATATGCCTCCCTCTTTCCTAGTCTCTCTCTCTCTCTCATATGTACGTCCGCACGTACGATTGCCTAGTGTGAAGCCTAGTTTCCTTTTAAGTTTCTCTAGGTGCTCTCTCATCTGGTGGTCCACATAAGGAGGGTCATTATTTGTATTCATCTCCAGGGGTATTCCTTGATATGGGATTCCTTATATGGGTGCAAGAGAGATAAGCCGTATATTTTCGCTTCTCTTATTTATAGTGAAAAAGAAAGTTCTGCGTTGTCGTCCCGTGGAGTATGCATGTTGTCAAACCATCTTGTGACTTTTGTCTTTTGTTTTGGTTTGTTCCTTTTCTTTAGTGTTTTGGATTTGCCTACATTGATCACATGCGGATGTTTTTCCGTGACTATTTTGGAGGAAGATGAAGAAGAAGATGGAGAGGAAGAAGAAGAAGCACATCTACAGGCAACCTTGGACTCAAGCTTGAGCCCGACCCTATAACAACAATCCGGTTGGGCTATTTTGGCCCTCCATGGCCGGGGCTTAGGCTTAGATTAAAAAATACAGGTTAGACAAAGCTTGGCCCAGTCTAACTCTACAAGTTGATGCCCCTAGGTGCACCTGACTCGTCCGGGTTAACTCAACCCAGGAGCCAAAAAGTCAGTCGGAGCCAGCATGTCTTTAGGTCATGGGCTTGCCAGCTGCACTGCTCGGCACCGACTGTCCTCGGTCCTTTGCCTTTGTTTTGCCTATTCTGGATGCAAGTACACACGCCACGTGGATAAAAGGCATGTTCATGTTTGAACGCTACGGATGGTTCGTTCGACCACATAAACTTCGCATAGTGTCAATCCACGCATGCATGTAGCACGGATAATCTGTCTGCGTGACGCATGCTCCTCCATCCAAGTCATCTAACAGCCTCACCATCCGCATCGGGCCTACTTTGAAGTCTGTATTATATAGCTACTCTCCATCCATTTTTCCAGCTCATTTTAACACACTTTCCAAAAATGAAGCATGTCCAAATCACAAGTGAACTACACCATTGGAAATAATAACAATAGTGCTAAAAGCTTTAAATCGAGATGGTATTTGTTTTTTTTTTTTTCCCTACATATAGGTTTGTATGACTTTATCAACAGGTTTAATGACAAGCAAACATTAACAATGGAGATTAGGTGCCCTAGGAAGTTTTTGATAGTGGGTGTTTAATCACCTTTGTTTCCAACGGCGTTGTCCACTAGAGATTTTGATCCACTTCATTTTTTAGGCTCATACCCTAAAATATGTTGGACCATGTTCATATACAATACATCATCAAGGTAGGCCTCATGATCAGGGCCGCACCATTTTGGGTGAGGCTGGGCTGCCCCTAACGGGCTCCATTTAAGTGATTGCTCCCATTCGAATGGCCAGAACTTCGCAGTTGGAACCATGTCCCGGATTGAACAGGCAGGATGAACTGCCTTCCGGTGACTACCAAATGGAGGGTTCAATTTGAAAATGTTCAGCCGTCCGATCTCGCCAGCTTGCCCAGCAAGTGCGGAAACCATGCTGAGAAAAGACAAAAATCATTTATTGATTTTCCCCAATTAGTCAGAATATCTGATCCACACAAGAAGGTGGGCCTCACCACGATGATCACCTGATAAACAAAAAAAAGAAAAAAAGAAAGAGTCAGGTCAATCCACTCATTGAGCGGACCGGATCAGATTTGGCTCACCTCATGAGTGAAAGTGGCCCATCTTTGGTTGGATAGGAGATTCGACACCCCGACACATGGACCAAAAAGAAATGACGGTGAAAGTTTACATACCACCGACATTGTATGGGGATTGACAAAAACTTGAAATTGCAAACCGCCCTCTAAACTATGATGCGACCCGTGACTCGGACAGTTTGGAGCTATGTACGTACATGCGGAGCGTAAGAAAGCCAGACAATGTCGGAGTACTTACGGACGTCGTTTTCTGCCGATTACCCCGGTTTTCAGATAAATCAAAGTAATATCACTATGATGGACTTTGTAGGCCATTAGGTGCGGCCGTGACCGTGGGCCCACCTTGATGTATTCATTTTTTCAGCTATGGCAGTGAGCCCAAAAATGAGGAAATTCAAATCTTAACTGGATCATAGCAATGGAAATAGTGACTGACCATTAAAAAAGTTCTTATGGGTTATAAAAGTTTTTTTTTTTTACGTCAGCACACGTGTGACCTTATCAATAAATTGGGTGGAAACTAAACATCATGGTGGGCTCTAGAAAGTTTTTTTTATGGTGGGAATTAAATCACCATTGTTTCATATGGTGTAGTCTACCTCGGATTTGCTTCTGTTTTGGGCTCATGCGCTGACATGAGCTTGAAGAGCTAATTGACGGCATGGATATATAATACATACATGAAAGTGGGCCTCATGGTCAGGGCCGCACCTAATCCACTCCAATATTAATAGGGCAACGAGAGGTTATAAATCAATGTACAAGTCATGGCATCATTCACCCCGATGTGGCTCATACTACTCATGCATTGGGCTGTTTCGGACCTATAACCGTTATACAGCCTTTCATTGATGGGGGTGTTTAGCATAATACTTCTCAGTTTCAGACAATAGTTTAAACCTAGTAACTTCATACCTCATAAAATTCCTGTAACACGTGTTACTAGGAGGCCCTATAGTAAGAAGCTCATAGGGATAAGAATGCCCATGTGACACCCACTCCTTCAAGCTATTTCGCCAGCTCATGTCTAGCATAGGTTAGGACATGAGCCAAAAATTAAGCATATACAAAACTCCAATGGACCACATCATTAGAAATGGTGGGGATTAAAATGCCCACCATTAAAACATTCCTCTCTTGCTATGATGTTTATACATCATCCAACTACTCCATGAGGTGATTGCCATTGGGGTGAATGGAAAACATTAAAAAAAAAAAAAAAGATTAGCCTAATTGGCCATTAAAAACTTCTTGTGGGCCATAAAAGTTTTGGATCAAGCTATATTTATTTTTCCCTTCATTCAGATGTGTAACCTTATCAATAGATTGGGTGGAAAATAAATATTATGGTGGGCCCTAGAAAGTTTTTAATGGTGGGCGTTCAATCGCCATTGTTTCCTATGGTGTGGTCCACCTCTGATTTGGATTTGCTTCTATTTTGGGCTCATGTCATGTATTAAGATGAGCTTGAAAAACTGACTGACAATGTGGATATACAATATATACATGAAGGTGGGCCCCATGGTCAAGGCCGCACCTAGTCCACACCCATTTGCATAGGTGATGAGAGGTTATAAATCAGTGTACGGGTCATGGCATCATTCACCCCAATATGGCTCGTACTACCCCTACATTGGGCTATTTTGGGACCTATAACCGTGATACAACCTTTCATTGATGGAGGTGTTCAACAATACAAACCAGTTTTAGACAATAGTTTAAACCTTGTAACCTTGTACCTCATAAATTTTCTATAACACGTGGTACCATGGCCCTATAGCCAAAAGTTCAAACGGATAAGAGTGCCCATGTGACACCTGCTCCTTCCATCTATTTGGTCCGCTCATGTCTAGCTTATGTTAGGATATGAGCAAAAAAATTAGGCACATCCAAAACTCCATTGGACCACATCATTATAAATGGTAGGGATGGAAATGCCCACCATTAAAACCTTCCTCCCTTGCTATGATGTTTATACACCAGCCAACTAGTCCATGAGGTGATTCTCATTGGGGTGAATGGAAACCATAAAAAAATAGCCATCGACCATTAAAAATTTCCAATGGGCCATAAAAGTTTTGGATTAAGCTATATATATATTTTTTTCCCTTCATACATGTGTGTAACCTTATCAATAGATTGGATGGAAAATAAACATTAAGGTGGGCCCTAGAAAGTTTTTAATAGTGGGCGTTCGATCACCATTATTTCCTATGGTGTGGTCCACCTGGGATTTGGATTTGCTTCCATTTTGGGCTCATGTGTTAACATCGGCTTGAAAAACTGATTGACAATGTGAATATACAATACATACATGAAGGTGGGCCCCATGGTCAAGGCCGCACCTAATCCGCTCCAGTATGCATAGGGTGACGAGAGTTATAAATCAATGAACAGGTCATGGCATCATTCGCCTTGATGTGGCTTGTACTACCCTTGCATTGGGTTGTTTCGGACCAACAACCGTCATACAACCTTTCATTGATGGAGGTGTTCGACAATGCATACCAGTTTCAAACAATAGTTTAAACCTTGTAACCTTATACCTCATAAATTTCCTATAACACATGGTACCAAGAGGCCCCATAGCTAATGCCCATGTGACACCCACTCCTTCCATCTATTTTGCCAGCTCATGTCTAGCTTATGTTAGGACATGAGCAAAATCATTAGGCATATCCAAAACTCCAGTCCGCATCATTATAAATGGTAGGAATGGAAACGCCCGCCATTAAAACCTTCCTCTCTTGCTATGATGTTTATGCACCATCCAACTAGTCCATGAGCTGATTCCCATTGGGGTGAATGGAAAACACGAAGAAAAAAATTAGCCTGATTAAAAACTTGCTGAGAATGTTTCAATGGTCTCAATCCTCAATGTTCCTTGTAGTGTGGCCTACTTGAGTTTTAAATCTACCTTATTTTTAATTATGTCACATACTAACATGCGCTAGCATAATGGATGGATGGAGTGGATATGAGACAAATGACGATAGCCCCACAAAACTTTTAGTCAGACAAGCTACTTGTAATAGGAGTTGTAAGAATTTGCATCCATAAGTGTGCCCCCTTAAGATAAAATAAAAAATAAAAAAATTAGGCCCATGCACAAGATGCCGCTCTTCACAAGACCCTAATTAGTTGTACATGAAACCTCAACAAATTGGATAATTAAGGCAGCACATGCATTAAATTCAAACCATTTTTCAATTTATCTAATCATTCATTTGTTTAGACACATGCATCATCCGATCACTAATCACAGTGTAAGAGGTGCAACTTGTGTTGGGTTGGAGTTGAACTTGACCTGTGACCAAATTTCAACCCTAACTTATTATTTTAAGCCCCAATTCAAAGCTCGATTCATTTTTTTATTATTACCCTTACACATGCCTTTAAGGGAGTGAACCAACAGATGCCACATTAATGAGGCAGCACGATTAATGAGCTAATTAACGAGGCAGCATACCCAAACGTATATGAAGACCCACTGAGAGAAAGAATCATATCACAAATCTGGTTATCATATACTCGGTAAGGCTGTGTTGGGGTCCAAAATAGTACATGCATCGAAAGACTAAGCGGCTTAGGGGAAGTCAAAACATTGCATCGGAAGGCGAACAGATGGACTAAAAGGCACAAAAGTCTAGGCAAATGGGTGTGGCACAAGTGGATACGCTGGGGCCCTATCCAGTGCAAATGTGGGGCCCACTTGGCACAAATACCAAAATCAGATGGGACTGGCCAAGTGGACCTGCACTCAGCCAGATAGGCCTAACGCATGTGGTCACGTCATCAGTTGGGGCCCACAAAACCTCCAACTAAGAAATGGGCCACCGTCTGGCCTGGCATAGGTGGCACACCAAGCTCCAAAACGATCACGCGGCCAAGTTCGAAACGAAGTAAGAGAACTAGCACATGTACGTTCGCCGAGCTTCGAAGTGCATGTGCTAAGTCCATTGTATGCCGAATCACATGCGCAAGTCCATTTCATGCCAAACCACATGTGTCGAGCTCCTCGATGGATGCGTCGACACATGTCGCATGCGCAGTAGCACTCTCTGTGCAACCATTGGCTATAAAGAGCCCATTCTGCCATTTACAAAGGACGTTCACAAGATCCAAGACCAGAGAGAAATCTGACTACAAGTCGAAATCCACAGAACTTCGTCAGAACTCCAGAAACCCTCATCAAAATCCCTTTTTCGGCCACCACAGGTGCAAAATGCATCATATCTCCAGCGCATGCCACGCATCTAGCAGAAGGCCCAAAACTAAGCATAAAGAGGCCAGGTGGTCTAGCACATATGGCGTGCTAGCCGGCACGTCCACCATAAGATTCCTCAAACTCCATGCAACATGCGCCAGACGCCCTGGGCCCAATGCATGCCACCCATTCGACTCTATGACAGTTCTACATTCAGCTTGCTTTACGTGCGACCCGATCAACTCCATTGCACGATCAATCCGCCCGCTATCTAAGATTCTAAGCTCGTTAACAGATCATCTGCTAGCCAAAATACACAATCATCGCCATGCAGCTGTATAATGGCCCTCGATCTAAGGCATGGACATGTCAAAGGGGACTGTGATCTACCACTAGAAACTTTACGTATCTACATTCAAAACAACAATACACAGTCAAAGCTAAAGGACAATTATCTTATAACAGGTCATGTATTACTCATTAGAGTCGACATCTACTGGCTAAGCCATTCAAGTTCATGGTCGTAGTCTGATCTTCTCGTGGTCCCCATCTCTATGAAGGGAGCAGGCTCAATGTCGCACCACTCGATTATTTCTTAGCGGTCTCTCAACTCAAAACCGAAACTACATGACTGAGTCTAACTCTCATTTTTAAAGACCCATACTTGAATATGATCGGGCTTAGGTACTCGACAGGTACTCATTGGATCATTCAATCTATGTTTCAAGTAAACTAAGAGCATTTACATCGTTGAACCACCCGATAGATAGATTGTAATGCACATACATTTACCACTTTGAAACATGCATTGATGTACAAATAGGACATGGCTTAAGAATATCATTCTTTGTTAAAATGATAAGTACATATTTAAATGGGATGTTTATGACAAAGTTCCTAAAAAAAGTTAATTTTACGGAATAGTTACTTTGTGAAACGAATCGACAGGTAGGTGCTTTTCAGGGGAGAGGATTACCAAAATGCTCTTAATAAGCATTTTTTTTTTCTGTAGAAACCAATAAGTCAATAATTGTTAGGCCCCATGGTTTGTTAAGACATCCAACCCATCTAATATATGCACCCTAACTTAGTGATCACACAAACAAAAAATTGGGCCTATGAATCATTGGATGGGTTACCAATGAATTTGGATATTTTTTAGTGGTGAAAATTATTTTTCTGGTGTGGTCCACCCAACAATTGGATCTACCATAGTTTTTGTTCATCTATTCATTATGGTGGGTGGCATCTATTGGATGCCTTGGATGTTATATACATGCCAATTGTGTCCCATAATTACCAACTTCAACACTTTCTAAAGTAAAAAAAAAAATGAGGCATTTCAGTAATTTCACAACTTCAAAAGCATCGTTTGATAATTTCTAAGCGTAAAATAATTATTTGGTAAAAATCAACAAGGAGTTTTGTTGTAAAAATCTCAATTTAATATATAAGACACTGATCTGGTGCTCTCAAAGCACCATAAGTTGTAATGGTTCTAGTTGTCATTAGGATACTTAGACTATTCAATTGATTAACTCAGACATATGGTAGGTCTAACATAAATTTTATGGGTTATTAGTGCAAATAAGGCACTAATCTGACAATCTAATATACTAATAATTAGCCTTTAACTTGTATGATCCAGATCATTCATGCAAAAATAGGCCAAATCAATAATCTAATCAATCAATGATTCCGAAGAGTCACTTTCGTCAGGCAATCCTAACCATCCTATCAATGGCTTGGGAAAAAGGAAGACTATAAAAATAAGAATGAATCAATGATATATTTTAGATCATCTGATCAGTGTGATTTCATAAAATAGTCCATAAAATTATTATGGACTTAATAGACAATTTAGATCACATAATTGGGATGCCCAAGTGAGTGATAAAACTAAGAAGACTATAAGCTTTGAGAGCAGGGGAACATTCCTCCTACTAATATTACAACTAAGTAGGACCCTACCCTACCTAAACAAAGTCTAAGTTGATAGACATGGGATAAACCAGGCTACATTTGAATTTTGATAGTTATAAAATGGTGAAATCATAGATGGACCCAGTTTCTTAACGCACTGAGAAAGGTGAACTTGGACACTGTAAACTTAGGTCAAGTCCATTGCTTAACTCAGTGAAATCCCAATAAATGAAGGATTTTTTTCTCATAAAAATCTTTATTTAATACATGGGACACGCTTCAGTGCTTTCAAAACACTATAGGTTATAATGCTCATAGTTGCATTGAGACACTTAGCTGGTGCACCTATACGAACAATCTAACCTATCCGACAATTAGCCTTTAACTTTAATGGTCTAGATCACTTACAAAAAAGTAAGGCCAAATCCATAATTTGATCAGTCAATGATTTCAAAGAATCGCTTTTGTCAGGAAATCCTAACTATCCCATTAATGGCTTAGAAAAAAAAGGACTACTGTAAAATTAATAATAAATCATAGATGTTTTGGATCATACAAATAGCGTGATTTTTTTGTAAAATAAGCCAAAATGTATTCTGGACTTAATAAACGGTTTATATCACGCGATCAGACTGTCTAAGTGGCAGATGTAGCTATGACCACTCTAATGCTCAAAGAGTATGGGAGCATTTCTCTTAATATATAATAC
Organism: Liriodendron chinense; assembly: GCA_003013855.2. NCBI lineage: Eukaryota > Viridiplantae > Streptophyta > Magnoliopsida > Magnoliales > Magnoliaceae > Liriodendron > Liriodendron chinense. The sequence continues at coordinate 2,832,609 of PVNU02001447.1, read as the reverse complement.
TACTATTTGTTACCTCTCAGTTTCAACTTTGGCCGCGTGTGATGTGTGCGGCATTCCAAAATCGACTGTGCAGCTCGATTCCAACCAAACAACTTTGACCCCAAGCGTCAAGATAGGCATATACGTCGACCATATATGACCAAGATCTGAAAAGATTGATTGCCTATTTAGCCACTCGCAAGATATTATTTAAGACAATTAGGTGATTATCAAAGGGTAGGGTTCATCCTCCATAAATAGGCCGCACCTTGCCTTTCAAATGAAAGCACTTTTCCAAATACAATAGCAAACTAAAGGGAAATGTTTACATTCGACCACAGGGAACAACTGCAAAACACCTTTTCGAAAGAAGAACTACTTGTATTAAAATGGTAACTTGTCCAACGTATGAGTGTAGACTTGGATTACAACTACTGGATTACCACTACTCCTAATGTGACATTAGACTACTGATTACGCTAAGGAAGATAAGGACTAGTTATGCTAAAGAATATAAATGATAATTGAGTTTGATAGTTGGTTTATTTAATTTGGTTGGTATGAAACCCTTTACTTTGTTGATGTCCTTCGCTGTTTATAAGCTTTGGAGAGAACTATTTGGATGCGCTCCACGTTCGACGGTTATAACAACCGTCTAGCATGACTTTGATCTTTTGGACTCTCCTTCTCCTCGCTCGACCATGATCCATCCCTAGATGACATGTACCTTGATTAGTGTCGGTTATTATCACCGCAATTGCTCCATGTATCTTAGTAGATTACATGCGTGTTGTACATTTCTCATGCAATGACACGTGTCCTCTTCTAATTGGCTCTTACAATAATTGTAAAAAATAGGGTACAACATTGCCCACACGTCGCCTCACCTTTGATCGAAAAGCTGAAGGCGACATTGGCTCATGCTTTCTGTACAATAAATGTGATCGCCTCTCTTTCCATATGTCAACTTCCTATTAATTCTACTCGACAAAGACAAAAAATCAAATGACGGTCTAATGACTATTATTGTGGTGCATAGCAGATTTCTTTAAACAATCATCGGTTGAGACCCCAAAAGCACAATTAATGGGGTTCACTTTCAGCCAGTGGAGCCTCATTCTCTTAAATGTTTTACGTAGGTTGGCGAATTGGTCTGCATTATTGGCTGACTTGACCACTATATCATCGATATATACTTCCATGAAGTGGGTGAGCATATCATGAAATATAGTATTCACAGCCTTTTGATAAATAGCCTTTGCATTTTAAGCCCAAATGGCATAACCACCCAACAATAGGTTCCAAAGACCTAGGGCATCTGAACTCAGTTTTTGGCACATCATCAGGTGCTATGCTTATTTAGATGTATCTTGAATGGTTGTCCACAAAGGAAACCAATTAATGCCCAGCTGCTTGATTGATCAGCTGATCGGTCATTGGCATTGGATACTCATCTTTAGGCGTGGCTTGATTTAAGTTCCTAAAGTTGATTCATACACGGAGCTTACTATTTTTCTTGATAACCTGGAACCATATTAAAGATCCATTCAGCATATCTGATGGACTTGATCAATCCTGCCTTTAATAGCCTCTCAATCTCTTCTTTTATTTTCTAAATAACCTCTGCATCATCCGTTTGAGCGGTTGTTTATGTGGTCGATTCCCCTCCTTCATTGGAAAGCCTGTGCGCGACCAAGTTTCAATCTAACCCATGCATCTCATGGTAATCCCATGCGAAATAGTCTGCAAACTCCTTAAGCAAATCAGTGAGCTCAGCCTGAACCTATGACTCTAATAAACCGCTGATGAAAGTTGGCTTAGGATTTTGCTCTGTCCCTAGGTTTATTTCAACCAGTGGGTCCTGGATTTAAGCTTGAGAATTTTCTAGCTTTTTTGGGACTTTTTTCATATCCCTCATATCTATTCAGTCTTCGGCCACTTCTTCGACCAATATTATAGCTTCAACCAGGTCAACAAAACAACCGTCACAATATTCTTTCACACTCTCTTTGAGCTCCTTCATTCTGGTCGTGAACTCGATCATACTCCATTAGTTAATGGTATACTAGTCATGGGATCTCATCTATAGTGCAACGTGGAACTGCCCAATAGCGTAGTATAACCTTTGGCAGATCGTCACCTAGGTGCAGCATCGTAGCCATATCTTGCACTATACTGTCAGGATTTAATGAGACAAATATTCCAATTGGGCGCCCATGTTTGTTCCTCCTAATGAAACGTACAAGCAGCACTTCATCTCCGTAAAGATAGGCTTTGAGCACATTAGATGTATCCAAGAATAACTTATTATTGGCCAACACCAATTCAACATTGTCTTAGTTCCAAAAAATTACGAATTGGTGTAGTGATGATGGGATGCATGAGAAAGAATGTATCCAATTTCTCCTTAACAAAACATTATAATTAAATAAGGCAGTCGCCCACAAAGAACACGTACAACACCTTCTTGGTCTTTGCCATCAATTTAATGGGTAAGACACCTTGCATCTTCATTATTCCTCTAAAAAAATTGTTAACTGCGACCTCGATTGGAATTAGGTCATCCATGATTTTTTTTTCCAATTTTGACATCATTTTGGAATGATGATGTTTACTGCTGCCTCATTGTCGACCAACATCTGATTGACTAAACACCCTTGGCTTCAAATATAGTCATGTTAATCCTAGGCTTTCTATTACAACTTTCTTAAAGAATGTCCCTGGCTTGACCATGATAGTCGACATCTTCTTGGTCTCTTCCTTTGGGTAGAACGAACCATGTTAAATTATTACCAAAGGATCAAGCCCCTCCACATCCCCTGACATCTCATGGGCTAAGATGGCTTGGCTTGGAAACTCATTGGGAGTGTGAGCGCCATGTTGCAATCCGTCATGTCTGGTGGGAGATATGATCTAAATACTATTACATAATTTGGACATTACCCCTCAGGTGTTTCCAAATTCTATTGCTTTGTATTATCTGGGCAATTTCTCATCGGGGTTGCCCCTGCCTCTTCAGGATTAGGTGGGGTGCCTTCCCATAGTTTTATTATAGCAAGGAGTTCTTCAATTAACAAGTCATCTCCCAAGAAGCATTCATCGCTGAGATACTCGGCTGAGTTTTTGAGATTTTTAATGTTTTTTTCACCTTCTGCATTAATTTGCTAAGTATTGCCAGTGTATGGCTAGCTTTCCATAATTAGATCATCTGGAGCAGGGCTTGGTAACCAACTCGACCACATTCACAGCCAGCTGTACATTTTCTAACTGGGAAATTCTCAGTGTCCAGAGTGGTCATATGGTCCCTAATTGAAGTTCATTCCTTATACGGTCTATTATATCTCATTGCTTTACATCTTGTTGCCGATACCAACATTGTTTCTGAGTGCGAGTCATTCCTTCAGGCACAACTGGGAACTTTGGGTGCCTCACTTTCATCCAGGCCTCCTTCTAGGATGGGAGAGGCTTGACCATTCTTCGTCTTTATGGCATAGGTGGCTAAGACTAATAAGTGCAAAGCTGATATGTCCTCCGTTGTTGATAGGAATTCGTTCTATCAATCCTTTATGAAGGGTTGGGCTTGAATCAATCAACCGAATGTGGTGACACCTCGGTCGGCCGGATCGCCCTCGTGCACCAATTGCACAGGATGTGGTCTGCTGTAAATGCTTGGCAATGTGTTTTGGCCATGTTTCTGCATTAGTAGCCATCCGCTGAGATATATAGCGTCTCTTGTTGGGTCATCATATCACAACTTGGTGGTCACAAGGGCCAAGGGAAATCTTCTATCGTGGTCGAGTCAGCTCCTGAAGATTGATCGTGGCCTTGTCAATCTCCAAATTAGGTGGGAACAGATCAATGTTGATAAACATTGCCTCCTTTTCCTTTTCGGGGAACTTCAGTAATCCCTCGTCAATGTTGTCATGAATGATATTCCTGAAAACCACGCAATTGTTAGTAGAATGGGAATGGGTTTCATGCCACTTATAATATTTCGATCATTTTATCTCTTCATTCGTAAGAATTTTATGGTTAATGGGAACTTCGATGATTTGTGGTTAATGGGAACTTCGATGAATATTTCGGCCAACATAATGTCAAAGATCTCATTGGCCTCGGTAATATTGAACGTGTAAACCTTAGGAGCTTCCTGTGTGGTCGACGCAACTGCTTCTGCTCTAACCAAAGCCAAACACAAAAGGCTGAAATTACGCCTTTTGGATCAATACACTTGTATAGGCGTATGCGTGCAGAAGCTTAAAGAGCAACTAAAATTATGGCTAGATCGGGGGAGGGGGGGGGCATGATTAGGACCTTTTGAAATTCTTTTCGCCTACTTAACATTTTTATTAATTTAAACTAAGTAAGTAAGAACACTTCGGCTTCCAAGCCTAAGTGGGTCCAATCATTAGACTAACATATGATTAAATTAATTAACAACCTAGTCTAAACATACATAGATTAACATATGATTAAATTAATTAACAACCTAGTCTAAACATACATAGATTAACATATGATTAAACTATTCAAGAACCTAATCTATGCAACCTAAGTAAAATATATGAGAATGGATCATATAAGCTCAAGTCTACTCAAGAAGTGAAAGTACATATTGTGTGTGTGGATGTGCCTATCAATGTGCCTATCAAGTGCCTAGCATATATTCTAATTAAGTATTCATAATTAAACAATTAAATACAATACGTAATAAGAAATGTGCTCAATAACAATCCCAAATACAACGATGTATGGTGATTCAACTTTAGGTCTACTTCACTCCTGGTTCAAGTACTCAACTCCTTTGAGCACACCGACATTCACTAAGGAGTTTAAATCTGGTTCCTCCCAACTAAGGTGTTTTAAATCGGATCCACCCAACCGGGGAGTTTACGGGTTCCTCCCAGCCTACATGTGTTACACCCCTGTTAGTAGCTCCCCTTGGAGACTTATTTAGGCTTACTTAAGCCAAGGTCCTATAATCGAACCTCAATTTAGACTCCACTCATGGGTCAAGGTCTTACAACCGAACCTCGATGATTTTAAGGCTCTACAACCGAACCAAGGTCCTACAACAAAATCTAGCATTTGCTCTCACCGTAGGCTCCCAACTTGGAAATTAGATTTGACCCTACAACCGAGTCTAGGTCATACAACCGAACCTATCGAGTTTGAAGACAAACTCTACACTCAATTCCCCACGGGAAGAGAGTGGATGGACTCTAACAAATGACAACCTTACTTATAAGATTTGAGCCTCGTTGTGCGCTGCTTCGGGTTGCTTCTTCTCATTCTCCCGTGCTTAAATCAGCTCCCCTTATGCTCCTCCGATCTTTGATGTTGTTGCGTCGCCAATGCTCCAGCTCCAAGATCAGCAACCTTGTATATGATGCTCTAACGGAGATGCCTAAGGTAATAGGAGGTGGTGAATCCTCTTTAAATGATAGGAAATAGTTTCTTAGAGGGATACACCTATTTGGATTCATAGGTGGTGTTTAGACAAATAATTTACCAATGATCAAGGTGTCTAAACCCTTATAAATCAAGAGGGAATAAGTCCATTTTCATTTTAGCATTGAATGCTCCAAGCTTGTGATGAATCACAAGGAGAATAACTTGCAATGGGTTAGGAATAGAGCCTCTAATGGTCTTCAACAATGGTAACTTCTATCTCCTCAAAATCTCACTCTTGAGTAAAAAAAGAATCCCTCTTGCCTTTTATAGATTTTCCTCTAATGATAAAAAAATGGACAGTCGAAAAAAGGTCCGATTGATCGGAGGTCACACCCAATTGATCGGAGACCTGTCCGATTGATTGAAAATCTGTCCAGTGAGTTTTTCAAACTCTCTGGAAGAAATTCCAATTGATCGGAATCATGGTCTGATTAATCGGAAGGACCCCATCCGATTGATCGAAAATCTGTCCAGTGAGTTTTTAAAACTTTCTGGAACAAATTTCGATTGATCGAAAATCTGTCTGATTGATCGGAGTCCCTATTGGAACCACTATCCGATTGATCGGAGATCAATCAGAAACTATTGTTTGGGCTAATTTGTTTATAGTAGCTTCCACCTCTTTTATTAACCTAATTTATTATGTTTTTCTATATGATCGAAGGCTAATAAGGATGACATAGGGTATTCCTAGTTGGTCCAAGTCATCTACGAGGTTTTAGGTATTTTGGTCCAAAGGTTAGGGTCACCAAGGCATCTCATTTACCTGTTCTTCTTTCTTGATTCTTCTTGTCCACTTGAATCTTCGATCTTCGGCTTGTTAAGGCTCAACCGACATTACAGCACATGGACTCACGTGATTGACAAATAAGGTGCACTAGTATGCCACAAACAAGTACAGTAACAACAACTTCTTATCCACTACTTCGGCTACAATGATATCGTAGTTAGGATCATAGTAGTATGTCCTAACTGACGAGTTCTTCTGTGTCTCTCCTTCCCGAAGAAGGGCTTCATACCATGATACCTTGTTAAATCATATAAATCTACAAATTTTGTTCCGGTGATTATTTTTCGAACTTTGTACTCTAGGTCATCCTGGGGGAGTTGTACAAACTCGACCTCAGTCATGACTACTTTACACTGGCTTTTTGCCTTATTTAACCAAACAATATAGCTTTCGCATGGTTTACCTGGCAATTGCTGGAATCATGCAAGGTCAGCTATAAAGATTTTTCTGTCCTTATAGAAGAACTGTGCATGAAAATTCTCTTCCATTTCTTGCCATGTTTGGATGGAGTTTGTCAACAAATTAGAATACCAAGTAAAAGCCACTACGGTCAAGGAATGACCAAATAGTTGTAACTTGTGATAGTCATTATTAGCCAAGTTTGTCGCATTACACAGTAAATCGACCTATATGTTCTATGGTCGATTGACCAGTGTCTCTCGTGAAGAGAGAGAAGTCTAATCGATAATTATTAGGTAAAGGATACCGCTGGCCGATCCGTTCAGGATATGGCTTATGATATACTAGGGTAGTAGTGCGTCCAAAAGCTTGGGCTGCCACTTCTTAGACCAATTGTATAATCTGATCACGATCAAGATGTTGAGGTTCAACCACTAGTTGCAAATTTGGTCCTATTGGATGTTGTCCTTCGTTGTAAGGTAGATTCCTAAGGAAAAGTAACCCCCTGAGCATTCTTTGATTTTTTAACTTCGGGAGCAAAATTCCTAGCCACCCGCTCTGGTTGCCTAAATTCAACAGGTATAGGAGCATTCCATACATCTTGAATTGGAACTGAATTTATATTTCGCTATGGGGAAGGAGTCGAAGGACTGGCGGTACCGACGCCAAGTTTCCCATAGAAATGACCTTAATGTTTTGTTGGGGTGTAATAGGCGCTCTTTCAACAATGATAGCCATAATCGGTTTAAGTTCTCAGCCTTGTTGTCCATCCATCTATTGAAATTTTCAGTTCGAACCTGAGATTGCTCAGCTTAAGCGTGCGACAGCTTTGCTTGAGCCCTCCCTTGTCCTGCAATATGTTGGATTCCTAGTTGCATATCGCGTAGCCTAACCGATATCACCTCAAGAGGGTCAATCCGTGATGAGGATGCCCTATCCGGGTTTAAAGGGTTGGGCGTTGGGTCTGGTAATGGATTTAAGACTTCAAGTGTTGTCCGCATATGCATTTTCTTGAGTTGAGGAACTACAGATGGCATTGAGGGCTCATTAGTCCCAGCAGTTTGGGTAGCCCTTCGGCTCATATTGTTGTTCAATTACTTAAAATAACGTCACACCGGTATGTGTACCTAATTAGGGGGCCCATCGAGCGTGCCAAAAGATGTTGCCTCTCAGTTTCAACTTTGGCCACATGTGATGTGTGAGGGTGTGCCATACCTGATTATGTGACTCGATTTCAATCGAACAACTTTGACCCCAAATGCCAAGATAGGCTGACACGTTGAACTCGATCATATATGTTAGTGCACTGATTCGTGCATTGTATTGTCAATTCTATGATTATTTAAGTCAGTCGAGTCTTGTGAGCCCCGACGAAGATTGAAGACTTAAGACTTGAAGACCGAAGCAACTTTCCACTCAACTTCAAGCCAAATCAACCATCAAAAGGAAAGTTGCATATAGATAGCCCATAAGATCCCAAAACACCCTGTTTAATGGCATTCTAATCATATATAATTTGAGCCATTTGATCCACAGATTTAAGGTTAAGTTGATCAGACTTGGACCTTCATTGGGTAGGTGCCAAACTGTAGAAAATCATAGGCAAACCACCTTGTTTGGGCACCAAGAGGAAAGCTGGAATTCAGCTTGAAAATAGGCCATAAATAGAGCCTGCTGACTAGTCGGCTGGTCATAGTGCCCCCTTGACTAGCAAAGCCTTGAGATCAACATGGGTTAGTCCGACCGGTCATCAGACAGGCCGGACAGTAGGTCGAATGGACTATTCGGCCGGCCGGACATAGCAAAACCTTGTCCAACAAGATTTAGAAGAAAAAAAGGGGAAGCCCGACTGGTCTGATGATTGGTCAGATAGTAGGTTGACTGCTCCATTCGGCTGGGCGGCTAGGACATGGTAAAATATGTCCAGTAAGTTTCTGGCTTCAAGATCTTCTACCCAACCCATCTGGGGGCCGACCGGCTAATAGGTCGGACCTCAAATTCGGCCAACTAGAGGGGGTCCCTAGGCAAGTCGGATTGTGACCGTTTTATATCCGTTGGAGCTCATTTTTTGGCATCTATAAAGGCATATCTTGAGGCCTTTAATGTTATCCCTTGCACACTCATTGAGAGCATTAAGAGAGACAATTAAGAGCATTCCTTAATCTCTTTTGCTCATCATTGTCTTGAGTTCATCATTCAAACCTAGCCACTAATGCCATTATATTGAGTATTCAAAGCTCAGTTTGAACAATGAACTCAAGCATAACATTCATGGCTGTCCCAATCGTTGGAGCTTCAACTTAAAGTCATTTATAGCCATTGAATGATTAGATTGGTGGTTCCTTCATTAACCATTGCATTGGAATAGGCAAATGGAACATCAATACCTTCTCCCACCTATCCGGCATTAGTCTAGGAACATCATATGCATTGGTAGCTGATTGTGGGAGCTTGGAGAGGACCTGAAGCATTCATGGAAGCTGAAGCTACTTAACAACTGTTGAATCGGGGCTCATATTTTGTAAGTGTTTAAGCTTATAGAGTCCATTGTTTGATTACCCCTTATTGTTGAGATTGAGATTTAGAGATTACTGACCCAATCTCAGAGTTGTCATTGAGTAAGACGTGTGTGTCCTTGTATAGGACGTGAAGTCCTTGCATAGGTCTCCGACATGGGAGAATACGTCGTTGTCCTTGTGTAGGAATAGACCTTGTGTGGGTTGTAAAGGTTGAGAGGTGAACCTCATTTGAAACCTTCGATAGTGAATGCCGATGTGCTCAAAGGAGTTGAGTACTTGAACCGGGAGTGGAGTAGACTCATTATCGAACCACTATACATCAGTGTGTAATGTGATGAATGCATTTTGTCTATTATTATGCTTTGTGATTGATTCTATAAGTGCTTAACTTAAGTCCCATCTCATGTTTGACAAAATGCCCATATGAAATCTTTGAATACTTAGTACAAGCATGCATATCAACTGTTTGATTAAATGCTTGTCTTAATATATTTGATAATTTAGAAAGATCTTGTGTGATCAATTTATTTGTATTTACTTAGACTTAATTGGTAAATTGAATTGTCAATGCACTTAAGTTTTTAATTAGCAAGGAATTTGTAAAAAGTCCTATTCACCCCCCTCTAGAATATAAGCATACTTTCAAGCTTATCTCAACAGCGGTGCAAATCGCAATTTCAGTATATAACTGAGATATAAGAAGATCGATCACCTATCAAGCTACTCACAAAGGTGTTGTTTAATATGATCAGGTGATTATCGGAGGGTTGGGTTCATCCTCCGTGAATGGGTCGCACCTTGCCTACCAAATGAAAAGACGTTCCAAGTACGGTAGCAAACCAACAGGAGATGTTTATAGTCAGCTGCAAGGATGCAACCGTAAAACAACCTTACTAAAGGGAAATTAGGGTGCAAAGCTATTAAAACTAACTTAGACCCTACCGCAACCGACAAGTCAAGTTGATTGACCCGGCTGAACCAGGCTAGACTCGAACTTCGACGGTTATAAAAAGGTGACATCATGAACGGAACCAGTTTCACAACGCCCTAAAAAGTTGTACTGAGACCGAGTAAACCCGGGTCAGGTCCGTCGGTTAACCCGAGCCAAACCCGGGACCCAGTCCTCAGCAAAAATACAAAGTGGGAAGCCGAGTACACATAGAAAAGTAGACGGGCTAGTCACCACTTATCAGATCACATGTTTTCCTCATTAAAGAATTAATAATAAAAAAGCTTCTTTACCCAAATAAAAAAAATGCACGTGAAATCCAGCTCCTAGCTATAAAAGCCACGCACTCGCCCAGCAGATTTCCTCGCAGAGCATTAGCATCAGCCGGCTTACGCATTTGAGAGAAAGGCCGACGAAGCCCTTGAAATCCACGCTCTCTTTCCTTTCATCTTTCTTCCAATCCTTCTTCCAGTGCGGTTGGGTTTCTTTTACTGTGAGAGAGATGGGAGTTCCTGGTTTTTGATTCTTGGTTTTGTTGAGAGAGAGATTGTTGCCAACCATCTTTTTTTTTTTTTTCTAGGGCATTGTATTTGGGTTTTCAGAGAGAGAGAGAGAGGTGTGTGAGGGTGGAAGGGAGAGATCGTCGTACAGACTCTTGCTGTATGTCAGATTGTAGTGAGGGCTACTACGGCGGATTTAGTGAGCTTGCAAACCCCCTACAATGGCCACAACTGCGGAAAAAACGACGTCCTGCTGCATCGACAAACCCGTTCCTCCTGTGCGCCGCGAGGCTGCATCTGCCGTGGCCACCGACGTCGTCGTGCAGGACTGGAGCGTTACCGCCACGGGCAGCCGTGACGATAAGCGCGCTGCCACCCTCTCGTCCATGATCCGCCCTGTCGATGCCCTCCCTGAACCATCTGCGAACCCTCCCCCCAAAGGTAAAGATGCCTGTGCTGCCTTGACTGCTGTTTCTGCAATTCTTACCATTGATGAATTATTTTTCAGCCCTGAAATTCTTTTTCTGCTATATATTTCATTTGGACATTTGTTGATTGCTGGGCCCGTCTTCCATGCTGAATGATGAATTCCTAGCTTTGAAGTTGATGATGCTTTTAACTGAGACAGGAGTAGGAGTAGGAGTAGGAGAAGGTCATGCAATTGAGACGGATCTTCATTGGCACATTGCATTCGTAGGGTCTTTTCAAATCTTTTGGCTTCCCTGGTAAATTGAGGGACCACCCAAGCCAAATATTACCTGATAGATGCGTTTCTTGTGTAAGTGTCAACACACATGCAGTCGAACAGCCTGATTTATTTGCATGTCCCTTCATCCAAGTCAGATGAAGGGTTTGTATGGCCTGGGTTGTATATCAAGGGATGAGTTCTGAAAAGATTGTCATTGGTTTTCATGGCTACCGGTTCCTAGGTGAAAATTTCATATATATATATATATATATATATATATATATATATTAAAGTTTGTCTTAATTCCTCAAAAAAATAAAGTATTCGTCTTGAATTAAATTTTGTTTTCCCTTCTTCTTTATATAGGATGGATGCTTTTATGGCCTTGCAGCAATCTTCTTCTTCTCCTTTTTTTTTGCTTAAAGATGTTTAATGCTCTGCTTATGAGTTCTCTTGGTAAATATGGTGCATATAAGCTTGTCTGAGTTGGTATGTTGCAGCAGAAATGTGTGAGTTATTGCAGGAGAGTAGTTTGTAGCTTGTAAAGATGAATGAAAAAAAACATTGAAAGAATGAAGGACAAGTTCTCAATAACGATAGCATCCTTAAGATGGCTATATCGCCACTGTAATGCATGTGGAACCAGTGGATACTCTGGCCACAGGACCAAGTACTCAGTAATGGTAATGGTGGCTGATCCAGCCATTTTTTTTTCTTTCAAAAAACGCTATAACAGTCCCATAATGCATATCAATACCTTCCGTTACCGTTACATAACATCCGTTATGTAACTGATACCATGCATGGGATATAATGCCAAACTCAAATCTCTATAGGGATACATTCCTAAGATAAATACTAGAATCAGCATGCCAAGAAATTGGCAAGGTAAAAAACTTGGAAGCTTCTAGGTGCAAGGAAAACATAGCCACGCTAGTGTTTTGCTTTCTTGAGCCCTGATTGTGAATGAGGTGGGTCACCAACAATCAGCATTCCTACACCATGAGATACCAATGAAAGGATAGGACACTCCTACAAGGAGGCGACCTCTCAACACAGAGAGACTACTCAGTGGTAGGACGAAAGCAAAATGCATGTAAGAGTCTGAAAGAGATCCATTTAGTGCAACAATTACCAAATGGTCAAGCTCAACAATTTAGTTTAAAGTGCTTTCAACAACTTGACTTGCGGGCAATTCACAAGCTTCCTTGCTATATTTCTTTTGCATCCTCTTCCTTTCTTATATGTGTATTTATGTTATGATAATTTGTTCTGTCCCATTTTCTGCTCAATGCCAAGGTAGGGGCTACCCATGTGACCCACCTTGTTGTTGGGTTGGCCTTGGTTGGTGGGGCGCACCTTTTGGATGGGTTGGATGCCATACACATACCACGTCATGTGCATCGATCCAGCAGATCACTTTCAATGTTTCATGTGCGTGCGACATGCAACCTGTCCAATAGGTTGGCTCCACCTCCACCAAGGATCATCTTATGTGAAAATCAGCCCCATCCACCCATAACACGGACCACACTTTTCTGTTGTCATTTATTAGTAGCTATACATTATTTTCTATGTTGTTTGACGAGTGGATGGGGCTGATTATTTCACAAGGTGATCCTCATGGTGGGGCCAACCTATTGCATGGGGTGGATGTCGCATGTGCTTGACATGTTGGAAGTTTATCCATGGGGTGGACAGTAGCTTATTGTCCAGCCACTTGGATTTGAGTGTTTCACACATGCATATAAGCTTTGCTAAGTGCACATGCATGGGCAATAAAGCTTATGTGCATGCCACACGTGCTCGCATGGCATTGTAGGTCCAAGATTAATCCATCCATTATAAAGAAACCACTATATGGATGCCGTAGCCCAAAAATCAGGTAGATCCACTGGTCAGGTGGGCCACAGTTTGCAAACAAATTTATGGCGCTGAAAAACTTGGCTGAAGTTTTCTAACCCATCCACCTATTTCCAATATCGGGGCTTGCATGCTGAGTGTACCAGATTTATTTTTGCGAAAGCACACAGAAGGTTAGACCAACCTGATGGATGGATTGGATTTCGCACCTATCTGCCATGTTGGCACATGCAGCGTGCACATGAGCTTTGTTGCACACCCGTGTGTGCTTAGCAAAGCTCTATATATATGTATGATGATGATACTAATAATAATATATATTATATTTATGATGACGACTGATGACGACGATCCTCATTTAAACTTCAGGTTGTCAGGTTTTTTCTTACCACCTCCAAAAGTTTGTTAGGGCCTTCTCTTGCCCTTCTATGGCCTTCAACTTGAACAAACACACTGTCTGACTGGTGTAGTTCGTGGTCTCTAATGCACATAGCCATATACAACACAAGTTATGTACACACACTTGCTTGCGTGTGCTGGCACACAAACATGTTTGATTTGGCGAATTGGATTGGAAGCAACTTCTCCATGAGATGCATAGAGAAAGGATTCTCTAGGGTCTTGTCGGGTTAGAAAGTTGACCAAACCCCATTTGTATTCCACTAGGGTGAGAAGATGATTTTCACATAGATGGTATGGTGGATATCTGGCCTGAAACATACCTTGCACTACAACCAGTAAATGATACAAGTTGGAGGACATGAAGGTGGAATCATTCAAATGATTCCAACCTGCTGATTACGTAGAACTGTGTACCAAAAAATGCAGAACTGTGTACAAGGACTGCTTCCTACTTTGGCAATGTGATAATGTGATTGAAGAATACACTATCATCATTGTTATTATCTTGGCCTTCTTGAAACCAGCTTTTAACAGGTTTATTGCAAAAATTCTATGATCGACTTCTCGGCAGACATCAACCTTGGTTTATCCATGCCCTTGATCACAATGATTTTCTACCAATGTTCAAAGGATGGGCTCTGCTACCTACCCATTCAGTTGGTTATTAGGCCCCCAAAATCTATCTGTTCAGGCCTGATTTGAGGACTGATCGTACTGTCGGATGCACAATTGTAAAAGGAAAAAAGCATGCATCTACAATACCATGCTGTAGTACTGGCCAGGGGTTTGCTGATGTTACAACAATAAATTTTACATGCATATTGGTTTAGACGAAGTGGATTAGCAAAACAACTTGATGTTAGCCGTAAAAAGTGTGATTTTACATGGTTGGGCTAGAAACACGAATCCAATACAAGATGAATTCCTTTCAATGTATCAATGAAGCACATTAATTTGCATTGCTGGAGATGAGAACTTGAGAGAACCTTAACCTGACAGTTTCTGGTACTAATCATGCTAACATAAGCTATGATATTAGTAGGGCTGCCCACAACACTCCACATGTTACAGGGATGGATGACAAGCCAATTCCGTAATGTTTGCCTTTGCAGTAATCATGAGAAGGAGTTAGAACCAAGGCTAGTTCCATTAAGTGCTCAAGCGAGAAGGATTGGGATATGCAGCTTTTGAGTATCCATATTCCATTCAAACACCATAATGCAGCTGAAGTAATCGACGAGGAGAATACCATGAAATTTCTATTGACCAGGGTTCTAAGATAAATAAATTGTGCCAAGTTAGAAGCATTACCCATACAGCTAGTAATGCTCTGGGTAGTTCATCTGGTTCAGCTGGTCCGTCCTGACCTTTTCTAGGCTTGGTTCCATTAGTAAGGCTTGGCACTGCGGATTGGGTCCCCGCTAGCTCCTAAGGCCCGATCAGTTGGGTGGCTGGCCCTATTCTCCTAGGCCTGCCAATCTTTCAAATATGCTTGGAAGAGTTATTTTAGATCTTAACGACATTACTACCACTGACTCTATGTGCATAGGTTTTGGTTTACAAATTTTTGGCATTCTGCAACATAAATTTCTCCACTTTGCAGCCAATGGTTGAACAAGCGCCTTCTTCCTCCTTGTCACACAGACACCTCTTTGTTCCTTCTTGACCATGCTTCTTCCCTCCCTCATTTCTTTCGCAAGAAAGAAGAAACCCGATGCCTTTATTCCATTTTTGTATAAGAAAGGTGATGCGGACATCTAGCCTTCAAAGTCTATCGGCGAAGAAAGCGCCCATCACAAGCATCTTCCTTGTGGTTAGGCGATGATTGAGGAGCATTGAAGACCTTACACATGTAGTCCGAGACATTTGAAAAGACCCCACCTTAGAAAGACATGTGTGAGTTGCTTGGAGGAGATATGATCGGACCGTTGGATCGTGATGATGATGTGATCGGACCGTTGGTTCGTCGTGGCCCACTTTCATCACACCATCATTGGAGCGCATTGGACATCTTAGATTTGAGTTTATTTTATGTATTTTTTACTTATTTGAGTTTTGGGTTAGTGTGGGTATGTTTTTTTCATGCAAATGTCTTTTTTTTTGAAATTTTGTTAGTAGGGGTATTTTGGTAATTATGCTAATTCCGAATTTTATAAGGGTGTCGCCCTAAACCTTTTTGATTAGTTGTTGATTTATGAAAAAGAGCAAACCTTTGGTTGCCTCCTTCCTCTTTCCCTCTCTCATGGTGCTTCTTCTTCTTCTTGATCTCCTTCTTCTCTATTCTTCTTGTGCCCCTCCAACTTCTTCCAGGTATTTCATCTTCTATTATTATCCTTCTAAACTTCTGCTTTGTTTATTCCCCACGATCTAAACCTTGAGAATCGATCTAAACCCTAAACCCCCAAATTCTCAAATCCCTAATCCGAGAAACTTTCTGATTCTTCGGACTAGTGATCATCATTGATCGATTGGGTATGACCATGCAAGATCGGAAGGTTCCATCCCTCGCCGGATCCAACCTATACGCTACTTGAATCCCATACTCCATGGTTGTGATGATGGCCCATCCCATTGCATGTTTCCTTTATGATTTTCTTAGTTTATGATGATTGATGCTAGATTTCATTATTATTATTGCTTTTATTTCCGCTGAATAATTGTGTTCATGAGCATGCATCATATTTAGGGCTGTCCTGCATCAAATTTGGTATCAGAGATTAGGCTTGCATGGTTTTGTCTAGATCGAGTTATCAAAAAAATTAGGGCTTTGATTTTTAGGTCTGTTTTAGGAAATTTTCAGATTTAGAAAGTTTCCAATTTTAGAAAGTTTCCTAATTTGGAGAATTTCCAGATTTAGAAAATTTTCAGATTTAGAAACTTACCAATTTTAGAAAGTTTCCTAATTTGGAAAATTTTCAGATTTAGAAGGTTTCCAATTTTAGAAACTTTCCAATTTTAGAAAGTTTCCTAATTTGGAAAAATCCCATATTTGAGTCGCATCATCTAGAATTAATTAGTGTCAGTTCATTGTAGTTTAAATTCATTGCATCCATATTGTGAGTCACCCAGTCCGTGGAGTCTCCCCGTAGTGAATGGAGTATGGGCGTTTGAGATCTTCAAGGCCATTAAGTGTTGTCGTGTGGCCATCGAGACCCAATGGAAGGCCGAACTCTGATGACTTGGCCTACTTTAATGGTCACATGGACCCACAAACATTCCTTGATTGGCTTGAAGACTTGGACTATTTTTTTGATTGGTATGATATGCCGAATTATCGTCGAGTGAGGTTTGCCAAGTGGAAATTGGAAGGCCAAGCCAAGTCGTTTTGGGCAGATTTGAAGCGAAGAATTGATAGAGTTGGGAGAGCCCCGATCTTACAATGGGACGAGATGAAAGAGCGTTTGAAAGAAAAATATCTTCCCATCTCTTATCGTCAAAATCCCTTGGCTCAGAAGAGAGTTGTCGCACCTTCCCGTCCAAACACAAAACCAATATGGTCCCCTCCTTGTAAAGTGGTCCAACCCATCATTAAGGAAATCTCGACTTAATGAACAAATGGAGTGTTTAACACCAATTATATTTCCTTGGAAGCAAGATAATACCTTGGTGAATGGCCAGTTGGAAGAATCCAATCAGGTTGTTTATGAAGTGGAAGAGTATGTGCCTAACGTCACTAGTGATGAAATGGAAGAAATTGAGGCATCACTCATCATCGTTGAGGATGACGAAGTATGTGCTAGTAATGAAAAGGTAGAAAGAATTGAGACCGCACCACTTCCAAATGTCATGTGCGACTTAAGTGATGTAGATTCCTAATCTAAGTCTCTTATCATGATGCACACGAATGAATTTGAAAAGGAGACTAGTGAGGATATGATGGTGGACGCCCACATGACTTGTGATATCCCACCAGATGATTTATGGGATAAATTTTCACCCATATGGGATATTCAACACACAATCGATCTTGTCCCTAGGTTGGTCCTGTCAAGCTTTCCTCCATACCAGGTGAACCCCGTAGAAAATACAGAGATGCAGCGTCAATTTGATAAACTTCTCGGGGAAGAATTCAATAAGGAAAGTTTGAGTTGGAGTTTTGTTTTGTGTGTCATGCCTGCCCTTTTCACTTCCAAGAACAAAGGCATATGGCACACATGTGGGCATATCCTGGCCGTCCACAAATCTTTAGTCAAGTGTTATGCTACCTTGCTACGTATTCACGTCATGGTAGATATGATGGTCAGAGTCCCTATCCCGCATCTTGATGACATTTTGGACATAATGGCTGATGTCAAGATCTGCTGAAGACTTGGTATTAATAGTGTGTGTTCTCAAGTGTTGGGATACCTGAAAATCATCCTTGTTTATAATACTTATAATGAGAAATTATGTGTCACCCACTGAGAAGTATCCTTTTGTTTCAGTTTTCCAAGTTCTAGGTCATAGGATTGTTTATTCCAAGTTCGTGGATTTTTCAGAGTGTCCTTTAGTGTCACCCATGTCTGTCATCCAAAGGTCTTCAAAGTCAGCCAATGCATTCGCACGCCATATTCATGATTTGCATACACATATTAGACAGCGGATAAATAAGAGCAATGATGATTCTAAAATCTCAGCTGATTCTTATCGTAGATTGCAAGAATTTCAGAAAGGAGACTATGTAATGGTGAGGATAAGGTCTAAGCGGTTCTCACAAGGTTCTGCTAAGAAATTACAAGCGCGTAGTGCTGGACCATTCAAGATTGTGCAGAAAATTGGGTCCAACGCGTATCGGATCGACCTTCCATCTGAAATGGGCATTAACCCAACTTTTAATGTGGAAGAGCTAGTCCGTTCCTACCATCCCATCGTTGATCCATCATCTCTTTTATGGCCCTTTTTTGATTTTATTTCACAACCCCTCTCACCCCTTCCTCCACCTAATATCCATAAAGAAGAAATTGAAGAAATCTTGGATGAGGAGATAGTGTTTACGAGAGACGGAGGTTTCCAAAGATACCTTGTCAAATGGAAGAACAAGCCCCGTTAGAATCTACATGGTTGATAGAAGTGGAGTTACAGAGCGTTAACCCAAATTTACTAGAGCGCCACAAGAGTTTTAACTCGTCGGAGTCGAGTTCTTCTCAGACGAGGAGAATGATGCGGACATCTAGCCTTCAAAGTCTATCGGCGAAGAAAGCGCCCACCACAAGCATCTTCCTAGTGGTTAGGCGATGATTGAGGAGCATTGAAGACCTTACACATGTAGTCCGAGACATTTGAAAAGACCCCACCTTGGGAAGACATGTGTGAGTTGTTTGGAGGAGATATGATCGGATCGTTGGATCGTGATGATGATGTGATCGGACCGTTGGTTCGTCGTGGCCCACTTTCATCACACCATCATTGGAGCGCATTGGACATCTTAGATTTGAGTTTATTTTACGCATTTTTTACTTATTTGAGTTTTGGGTTAGTGTGGGTACCTTTTTTTCATGCAAATATCTTTTTTTTGAAATTTTGTTAGTAGGGGTATTTTGGTAATTATGCTAATTCCGAATTTTATAAGGATGTTGCCCTAAACCTTTTTGATTAGTTGTTGATTTATGAAAAAGTGCAAACCTTTGGTTGCCTCCTTCCTCTTTCCCTCTCTCATGGTGCTTCTTCTTCTTCCTTGATCTCCTTCTTCTCTATTCGTCTTGTGCCCCTCCAACTTCTTCCAGGTATTTCATCTTCTATTATTATCCTTCTAAACTTCTGTTTTGTTTATTTCCCACGATCTTAACCTTGAGAATCGATCTAAACCCTAAACCCCCAAATTCTCAAATCCCTAATCCGAGAAACTTTCTGATTCTTCGGACTAGTGATCATCATTGATCGATTGGGTATGACCATGCAAGATCGGGAGGTTCCATCCCTCGCCGGATCCAACCTATACGCTACTTGAATCTCATACTCCATGGTTGTGATGATGGCCCGTCCCATTGCATGTTTCCTTTATGATTTTCTTAGTTTATGATGATTGATGCTAGGTTTCATTATTATTATTGCTTTTATTTCCGCTGAATAATTGTGTTCATGAGCATGCATCATATTTAGGGCTGTCCTTCATCAAAAGGGCTGAAGGGTTGGAAACATTATCTCAATGGTGGAAAAAGAAGAACGTGTAACCAGTGTTCAAAATATCGGTATCGCGTTGCGTATCGCACCCTTAGGATACAGATACATATCAGTTATCGCATGGGATATATCGGTTGTATCGCGTAATGTATCGTTGTTGGTGGAAACATGGGCAAACATTGGGAAATTGGTCAAATTTTTCAATGAAACTTAAGTGGTTGTTAAAAAAGACATCAATGCACACTAAGAACTCAAAACATTACAAACAACAAATACACATAATATGTTTTCTTTATATGAGGTCCTAATCTATGCGCTGTCTAACTGAATTAATGCACGTTTATTCAAAGTCTATTCATGTAATTTATAAATGTACACATAATATGTTTTCTTTATATGAGGTCCTAATCTATGCGCTGTCTAACTGAATTAATGCACGTATATTCAAAGTCTATTCATGTAATTTATAAATGTAAGAAGACATGTGGAAACACAAGTGATATATTCAAAAGCAAAAGAAGAATCACTAGATCAGGTTACATACATATTTGATTTTATGTTTGGACACAGATTGAAACCGATTTACGAGAAAATGGAATTTTTTTTTTTTTTTTTTTCAATTTTCCGCAACTCGGACCATCTCCTCCAAATCTTGGAACCGAAGCTCCCAATTCATTATTTTTCATGCAAAACATGAAAATTCATAGATTTGTAACAAATTGACACTGATTTAACATGATTTAAAAAAAAAAAAAAGGGGGATCGAAAATGCTCACTGGATCGAGCATGTAGGATATATCGCACTACTTGTGCGTTTCGTATCGCATAGGTGGGATACAAGATATATCGTGGGATATATCGGCCGATATTGTCGATATTTAAAACACTGCGTGTAACTTGTATGGGATATCTGAGCCATGCAAAAGGTGGAGCATACCATAAAGATCACCTGTGGCGAAAATCATACCAATCCACTCATAAGCTGTGCCATAGCCATAAACAGAGTCAAAGCATAGGTTTTCCATTGATTTTGATGGCGCATACGTGATATGATGCTTTCTTTCTGTCGAACATGCCACTTACACGGAAAATCAGGCCATGCAAAAGGTGGGCCATACCACGAAGATAAACTGTGGTGAAAATCATACCAATCCATGCATTAGGTGGGCAACCACCATAAACTGAGTCAAAGCATAGGTTTTCCATTTATTTCAACAGTGTATCTTGCATGATGAGTGGGCAATCCTGGTTTTCGCCCCAGACGATCTTTATGGTATGGCCCGTTTTCAGCTTGGATGTTACATGTTGGTGGGAAAGCAAGCATTGTATTTGAAAGTTCACATACAAGAGATTGAACGTGAATATCTCTCTTTTATTGTTGGGAGTTACTTAATACTTTGGCAGAGTTTGGTGGTTAATGCACATGCAGTTAGAAATCGTACCTTATCTGAAATTTAACCATCCCGGACTCAATTTTGAATTTCATCATCCTGAAATCAGATTGAGTTCTCCTGCTTGTTAGATGAGTTGGTGGAGACAGTGTAGTGTGTGTGGGTGCTCCAGAGTTCAATCCCTGGTAGTGTTACCTTTCAGTAAAAAAGGAAGACAGATTGATTGATAATTGGGTAAGGCTTCAGGTCCTTACTCATGGCTTAGTGGTAGACTCACAAGAGTTTCAACACTAAGGTCATGGGTTCAAGTACCCATTGTGGTGTGTGTGGGTGTAAGGGTGTGTGCGTAATAATAATAATAATAATAAAAGGGTAAGGCTTGGGCACATCAATACCATCTCCAACCCTGCCACCCTTGACTTGGTGAGCTCTCTCTCTCTCTCTCTCTCTCTCTCTCTCTCAAGTTTGATCTTTAGGCCCTAATGATAATTGGGCTTAGGCTTCTAAAACCTGGCCACTCCTGACCTCACTGAGAGCTTTTTGATACGACTACATCATCATGATGCCTAATGAGGTGGATCGGCAGGAATGGACTGAAGTAAAAATATATTCCTCACACATGTTGTGTAAGATCCTTACATTGCTTATCATGACCGATTTTGGGAAATCATCATTTTGAAGGAAGTTGTGGATAAAGTCATGCTGGCCATGACAAAATATTCTTATCCATAACCTATTGCATTTACTAATGAGTATACCCCCCTGCACGCACAAAAAAAAAAAACCTCTACTTCTGGTAAGTGTATGGCTATCCCGACGAAGTACCAAATCTCTACTGTCTAGCTGACATTGCAATGTGAGTGTTCACTTGTTCATTGTTGATGTGTCCAATAAAATTATGCATACTGTACGCAGTCTAGAATTTAATCTGACATGTGTGCAAATTCTATCTGTTCAATCCTATGGTACATATTAGGCAAATGTTATAGGCTGTGTACGTGACAAGCCTTATTGCATGAACTTTCTAACCAAGGTGCCACTTCTACTCCTATCTTGAAATATCAGTCATGCTCTGGCTCCCTAGGGCTTAACAGCTTGAGAATGGCTACTTTTTGTGTTCTGCACCTGAATCTACTTCTGCCCCTTTGCTCTTTCACACTTTGCAAGTAGCCACTTTTTTTCCCCCTTCTGTTTACATTATTTTCTGTGTAACTAACATAATGACATATTTATGATTTTGCAGCCACTCTTTTGTCCTCATTCAGGAGTATGGATGAGTAAAAAATAAAAAATGCAACATTCTGAGTTATGACAAATGCAACACTCCCACATTTTTTCTACATTTTTATAATACATGCTTTAATTATGGATAAGAAAAGAAAGTTACTGATGTGGGATGATAGCTTTCTAGATTAATGTACGAGATAAGATCAAATTTCAGACTAATACAAGTAAATTCATCATAAAAAAATCATGTAATTTATCACAAAATCGAAAATTCAGTTTTAACTATTTATGTTCCAACCAAAATTCATCATCCCACAATACATAATCCCTATAAAATCAGGAAAGAAAAGACTCCTACGAGATATGGGAATCCCGTTCTAGCATAGGATGGTTCCAACAATCAAGTAGATTCATGATTTTGAGTTCTGAATGCGATTTGGGGCTTAGGGTTCAAAATAGAAAATTTTAGGGTTAGGATTTGGGGAAAACTAGAAAGGGGAAATTGGGGTAGATGAAAACTAGAGGGGATGAACTAGGGATTTATTGGAAGGGTTTTGTAGATGAAAGGGGAAAACTAGAGGGGATGAACTAGGGATTTATTGGAAGGGTTTTGTAGATGAAACGAAAGGGGAAATTGGGGTAAAAGGGCTGCCGCGCGTGCACCTTCACACGTGTGTGCGTGTGGGTGTGCAACTGTGCATAGGTGCGTACAACCTGGGGTGGGGTTGTACAGATGGGACTCTCTCTAAGTAGAGCTTTATCTTGGGTTGGTTAGAATGGAGGAGGAAGAAAGTTGATAGGTGAGGGTCACCCCCGAGGTGTCGCACCCCTCTCCAAACCCTGGAGAACCTGGAATCACCACCAGCAAATCACATGCATGCAAGGAGGAAGAAGAAGGAGCCTCTCTCTCTCTCTCTCTCTCTCTCTCTCTCTCTCCACAACATATGGGCATTAGGGTGTAGACATCCCCCCCCCCCATATTTATATTCTTAGAAAATCTGAAAGTTACAATTAAGTCCCTTCTTGGGTGATATTTCATAAATACTTCCCGAAACAATGTAAAATCCAACTAAAATCTATTCTAATGTCCAAAACACAAAATATGCAACTCTAAATAATCCAAATATGAAAATACGAAAGAATATCCAAATCCTAGATAATGTGACAATGGTCAGATTGTGTCATAGGGCTCATCCAACGGTGGGATGGTCCTTTGATCACGATCCAACGGTCGATAGGAATAGGACTCCAATAAGAAACTCACGTGCATCTTCCCAATGTGGGGTCCTCATGATGCACGTAATGCATGTGGGGTCTTCAGTGTGGCCCACCGGGCCCCATGTAATAATCGTCCAAATAAAGGGACATGAGGGCCTAGGCCTGGGTGCGCCTCCTCCTCTGATAGACCCAATGCATAGACAGTGTGATGTCCCCATCAGTTACAATCACAATAAGAAAAGAGATTGCCTGATACAGAGAACCGGTCTGTTCACTCATTTAGAATGGATCTCAGTTATGTTAGTTCATTTGGCTCATGCAAAAGATGGCTAATTTACATTGCCAACCTACTTGGGATAGCCAAGTTCTCATTAATCATGCCCCATTTTTTTTCATTCTTTCATGCATTGATGCTGCATAACATTACAAATTTTCTTCACTGCTCTTTCTTGTCTGTAAGCTATCCCATTAATTAGAAGCTGGTTACAAGATGGGATACATATTTAATTCGATAGATTGTATTTTTTAAAGCATAGGTGCCGAAGTTACTTGATATTTAGTTTTTTGTCAAGTTTGTTAATGCTTGTGGTGGAGGGGTGACAGTATTTACAATGATTTTTAGTTGGTAGATGGTTTTATATGGTTCCAATGGAGAAGGTGCTTTCCTGAGAGGTAGTGAGACACTGTTTTGGTTGCAAGCTGCCTTACCTGTTTCTGCTTTCTCATATTATTGATTTACTACACCATTTTCATGGATTTTTTTCCCTTGTGTTTATTGATTTTTCTTCATTATTATGCACATGCAGGGCTCCCAATCATGTTGAGAGCTCAGACGAGCCATCCTTTAGATCCTTTATCCGCTGCAGAAATCTCAGTGGCTGTGGCAACTGTCAGGGCAGCTGGAGCCACTCCTGAGGTTATGAACTGCACTTTATTCTTTTTTGATATGTAGATTTTCTTGATAATACACATAAGAATTAATACCTGGAGTTGGTTCAACATTTATTCTTTGTCATGATCAGTATCAAGACTGAAGTCTTTGGCCATTTTACCTTTTTTAGGTGAGAGATAGCATGCGGTTTGTTGAAGTGGTGTTGTGGGAACCTGATAAACATGTTGTTGCATTAGCAGATGCATACTTTTTCCCTCCATTCCAACCATCACTACTTCCCAGAACAAAAGGGGGACCTCTGATTCCCAGCAAGCTTCCTGCAAGGCGGGCTAGACTTGTGGTCTATAACAAGCGTTCAAATGAGACAAGCATTTGGATTGTTGAACTATCAGAAGTACATGCAGCAACTCGAGGTGGCCATCACAGGGGGAAGGTCATTTCATCAGAAGTTGTTCCGGATGTTCAACCACCTATGGTATTTGCTATTCTACAGCTGTTGCATGGAATTGTTTTCAAGCTTAACTTCTTTAATCAATTTTGCATTTGCTCTCTCTCTCTCTCTCTCTCTCTCTCTCTCTCTCTCTCTCTCTCTCTCTCTCCCTCCCTCCTGTACCTTCATTGTGGTAGATACTATGAGTATTTGAAATGCTCGTCAAGAGAATACTTGCAGACATACATAACTGTGCTTCTTCTGTAACATTGGGCAATGCCAATAGCGATGATAATTGGAAATATCATGCCTAGAACCAGAACTAGTTCTAGAGATCATGGTATAGTTGGTCATTCTGGTCATATGAACATTCTTAAATGGGTTCATATATGGTCAATATTTAATACTTGCCAAGATCACCTGTTTCAGTTATAACTTGCTTATCTAGTGCATAAAGCATGCATATGGAAGCAACTTTAGCAAATAAAGACTTCCAAATAAGATGAATTTTTCATTCTACATCTTCTAAGAAGAATATGGCCTAGTAAATGTTACTTCTAAAATTTTCTGTTGGCTCTAATGGATGAGCTATTATACAATGCCTAGAGTGAAGGCTTTGTATCTAAAGAGTTGATGTTACGGGCCCCCAATTATGGATGGTGCATGCGAAAAAAGAAAAAAATTCATAAGCCTTCGACATGTCGTAAAAAAAATAAGTCGGTAAGAGAGTATGCCAAGTGTTAACGTTGAAACCAAGAAAAAAGACCAAATGTATACAGCTAGGATTTCCAATGTGGGGGATTTTTGGTGCATCAGCCATCCATGGTGAGGTGTTAACATACATTTAAAATGAGCACCAATGTGTCCAACAAATCATTTTTTTAGAATTGTAATGTGTCAAAATCATTATTGTATCTCAAAGCAATAATGCTCGAGTCTTGTTAAATTTGAAATTGTACCGTATCGCAAATTGTAATCTCTGATTTTCTTAAAATATTGAAAAAAATCTGAAAAAAATATAAAGGAATAAAAAATAAAAATAAAAAAACTCATCAAACATCCATTTCCCATCAATATGCACAAAAAAAGTAAGATATGTCATGATATTGGCAACTGAGAATTGTATACGGTGTGCATATGAATCATGAGTGTTAAAGGATTTAAGAAATTTACCTTAAAAAATGTTAAAGCGTCCTTGTATAATTTTACGTTTTTTGAGTATAGAATCATGTTGGGAAAAGGCTTAGATGACGATGGCGACAACATTTTTTTAGTGTAGAATTGCACTGGAAAAAGTTGCATTCGATTATGTTTATTGAAGAAAAAGATACCTTGATGCATCTTTGAAAAAAAAAAAGAAAAGAAAAAAGAAAAAGAAAAAATATAAGAAAAGAAAAGAAACAAAAAAGATATCTTGATGTCTTTCTTTTGGACTTTTGAATATGAAAATTCCATATCTCGTCTCTAATCATCATCATTAGTGTTTTCAATATCGACGATATCAGCCAATCTATTCGGTGACATATCGTGTATACCACTTGGGCGATACGAAACCTTGAGGTAGTATATGAAATTCTTTGTATTGTAAAAGATATCAGAATATATTGCATTATATTGCAAATATCATGAAATATCACGAGATATTGCGACCAATCCCTTTCATAAAATTCTCGATATCAACGATTATTGGTCAATATCGACGATTATCGGTCAATATCGACGATATTGGCCAATATCGAACGATATCTCATAGAAATGTGGGAAGTCTATGGCTTTCTTGAGAAAATTTGAAGGAACTCATTTTAAATCTCTTTTTCTTGATTTCTCTCCACTTCTAACTAGATTATTGTAGATTTTGACCATTCCTGTTGAATCCCTTCGAAGAAATACACGAATTTCAAGCCGGAATCAAAATCTAAGCCAATTTACGGTTGTTTTCGATCTGGTGAGCATTTTTGAGTTTTAATCCTTTTTTTTTTTTTGCTGTAAAATCATGTGACATTAGTGTTAAATGGTTAGAAATCCATAATTCTTCATGTTACGCATGAAAAATCATGGATTTGGAGCTTTTGATTTTGAGATTTGGGGGAGAGGCCAATTTGTTAAAAAATGAGGAAAAATAATTTTTTTTTCCAATTTCTTCCAAATCGGTTGCAATTTTACTGATCAAACACAAAATAAAACATGTATGTAACTTGATCTAGGGCCTGTTTGTTAAATTTGAAGTCCGACGTCTGAATTTGAAATCCGAATCTAAAGTCTAAATCTAAAGTCGGAAAATTAGTATTGAATCTTTGTTAATTAACATCTGAAATGTTTGAAATATGTTAATTTGATAGATTTTCGCTTGTCTCCCCAAGAAACAGTTGTGATTGAATCCCTACCATTAAAAACTTCATGGATTCCATTATAAAGTATGTGTTTTATCCACGCCGTCCATCCATTTTTTCCAGAAATATGGATTCCATCATAATGTATGTGTCGCCAAATAGATGAACGGTGTGGATATAACACATACATCATGGTGGGGCCCACAAAAACTTGATGTCAACACAGAAGAGGAAGGTCGATGGCCTGTGGCACACCACGCAATCCGCCCACCTCAGTGGATCTGGGGTCTCACCTAATCCGCTCCCCCAAATCGGGGCGGGATTGGGTACTACCCCACCTGGATCTAGATAGAGATGGATGGTCCTGTCAAGTGCTCTGTGGGGCCTACCGTGATTTTATCCACACCGTCCATCCATTTTCCATATCATTTTAGGGAATAAGACAAAAAAAAGGGAGATCTAAGGCTCAAATGGGCCACACTACAAGAAGCAGTGGGAATTGGGTGCCTACCATTGAAAACTTCTTGGGGCCACAAAAGGCTTTAATCAAGCTGATTTTTGTGTTTTCCCTTCATCCAGGTTTGGGTGACCTTATAAAGAGGTTAGATGACAAATAAACTTCACAGTGGACCCCAGAAAGGTTTTAACGGTAGTCTTTCCATTCGCACTGATCTCTGTGGTGTGGTCGACTTGAGCTTTGGATGTGCCTCATTATTTGGGATCATGCTTTAGAATGATTTGGCGAGGGCAATTTTAGATTTTTTAAAAATCTTGTCGGCCAGGGCAATTTTAGATTTTTTAAAAAGAGTCCGTCGAGTACATTCTGGATTCAACATTAAGCCACACTTAAGGCGCGCATTCTGAATTCTGCTTTCCGTGTTTTTTTTTTAGTGTTAACAAACATGCCTTTAGCGATTCTTCGTAATTTAGGGATATTTTTTTTTGAAAACAATAATTTTTAATTAAAATATGAAAAAATATAATTTTGATCAGTGGTTAATTGGCCCCCATTTTAGAGTATTTAGGAATGTTTGATGAAATCGTCATTATGTACACTAATTTTGGGGAACATCAGTCAATTTGCGAAAAAATTGGAAAAAATTCTAGATGTCTCCAAAATTTTCCAATTTGGTTGCAATTTAGTATCCGAACATGAAATCAAACATGTGTGTAACCTGATCTAGTGATTCTTGGTGATTTGGCTTTTTTTTGGAAGAAAATTAATTTTTGATTAAAAATATATAAAACTTTTTTTTTCAAAATTCCACTTCGATTAGCGGTCAATTGGCCTGGCCCCCTTATCAAAGGTTTTTTTTTTTTTTTTTCCCACTCCTAATTTATGCGCAACTCTATGTGGGTCTAAGCCACAGCCACGCACATCATTCACAAGCATGTTTCTAGTTTTTTACTTTCTTTTACTTTTTTGAATGTATTGCTTGTGTTTTCATACATGTCTTCTTACATTTGTAAATTATATGAATTGGTTTTGAATATACTTGCATCAATTCAGCCAAACAGCGCATGTATAGGACCCTATACAAAGGAAATCTATTATATGTACTTTTTTTTTGTGATGCTTTGATTTCTAATCAAATTAGCCAAACAACGCATAGATTATGACCCTATACAAAGGAAACCTATTATGTGCACTTGTTTTTTGTTTTATAAATCCACACTCTAGTTGTTTCGTTGTTTCTAAGTGTGTATTGATGTCTTTTTTAACCGTCTCCGAAGTTTTATTGAAAAATTCGACCAATTTCCTAATGTTTCCCAACAACATCAATACATTATGCGATACAACTGATATGTCCCATGCGATAACCGATATGTATCCGTATGCCAAGGGCGCAATACATTACGTGATAACGATGTAGAAATCATTGATCATCATCATCATCATCTAAGCCTTATCCCAACTAATTGGGGTCGGCCACATAAATCATTTTCTACGATTCTACTCTTTCACGGATCATAACTTCAATTTGGCCATAGGTCATCAAGTACTCCATAGGTCATCTAAGCCCTTTTAGAGCCTTCAACTTGCACTCCCTCCCTCCGTTGCACACGGCCAAACACTCGAAGTCTACATTCCCCTCAGCTTACCCCCCCCCCCCCCCCCCCCCCCCCCCCCCGCTCTCTCAAAAGACAAAAATGAGGATTTTTAATAGGGGAGGGTCATGTTTTAAAAGCAAAAGGGTAATTTGGGTTCTCGTTTACACTGTCTACGAGGAGGGTCCTGTTTTAAAAGCAAAAGGGTAATTTTGGGTCCCGTTTACAATGTCTACGATTATCTTATGATTTGTATGGTTCAATGTGATAATCGTATAATTCATATGATCCTGTTACATTTTGTTGGGATTTGCATTTTGAACCTTTTGGGTTATAAATCATACAATTTTGACAACATTAGCTATTGATGAAACTATGCTCTGAAATCCATCTCCACCAAATTTGTGTTTTGATGTAAAACAACTTCAGTGAATTTGTTAAAAGATGACTACAAAGAGAATATTCAAAAATATTTGGGCAGAATTTTTTTCTTCTTCTAATTTTTGATGATTTATTTGTCAAATATCGCAAATAGTGGCATATATTGGCATGTATGAGATTATCATTGATGGATGGGAATTTTACGAATACTTGCTAACCCATATGTGATGGGTTAATATTGGCTGATACCATCGATACATTGATCATTAATAGAATTGATAATTTTTGGATGCTTGCTAACCTCTGAGATGTCTTTTCATCATCAGGTTGGCATATTTTATCTCATGCAGAACTTTTAAGACATGTAATGCCTCTTCGGGAACAAAGTTATAATTTTTTCTTGACAATTGGGTATTTGGGTTTCAGTCAACTAATACCTCTAATACCAAGCAGTGGGGAAGTGGGGATTTGGTCGACTTGTTGGATAAATATTGGTAATAAATGCCATTTTCATTCATGATTGCATTGCTATTCTTGTATTCCAACTGGTCCTAATAAATTGCTAATATTAGTATCCAAAGAAGCAATTTTAGCTGGGGGCAAGACCATCGAGATGGAACAGACAGGCATGGTACAATATTGTTCTATTCTTTGACTAGGTTGGTGTGCGCACACACACAAATGGGCTTGATATCTGTATATAACTTTTGGCATTTTGGTTGTCTGTTTATCCCCAAGTTTATGGCTATTTAATGATGTGGTTTCTACATTAAATATCTCTTGTTGCTTGTGCATACATCTGTACTGTTCACTTGTTTTGGGCAAATGATTAATTTCTCTTATTACTTATGTTGATTGTTTTTTCTTGGAAACTTTGTTTAGAAACAGAAATAAGCTACAGGATTTGTTCACAGAAATCGTCTTAATTTGTCAATAATCAGCTATAGTATCCATTATTTTTCTCTTTGCTTTTCAACTACAGGATGCCATGGAATATGCTGAATGTGAAGCAGTGGTTAAGGACTATCCTCCATTCAGAGAGGCGATGAAAAAGAGGGGTATTGAGGATATGGATCTTGTAATGGTTGATGCCTGGTAAGATAATTCTACTTGTTATTCTGTGAAGAAATGTCGATGGGATTTTAGGTTTTGACTTCTTATTTATGATACCCTCAAACCTTTTTCCTAGGTGTGTTGGTTATCATGGTGAGGCTGATGCTCCTAGTCGCAGACTTGCTAAACCGCTCATCTTCTGTAGAACTGAGAGTGACTGCCCAATGGAAAATGGTTATGCACGCCCAGTTGAAGGCATCTATGTACTCGTTGATATGCAAACTATGGTGGTGGTCGAGTTTGAAGATCGAAAACTGGTTCCTCTACCTCCAGCTGATCCTTTAAGAAACTATACTGCAGGAGAAACACGAGGAGGTGTTGACCGGAGTGATGTGAAACCCCTGCAGATTATTCAGCCTGAAGGTCCAAGTTTTCGTGTCAATGGCCATTTTGTGGAATGGCAGAAGGTACCTTTTACACATTGTTTTCCTGGAAGTTTGACAAGCTGATTTATTGCCCACATTACATTGCAATTAAGAACTTCCTACTAAGGTTTGCACGATCTGATGTCCTGTGAACAGTGGAACTTCCGGATCGGTTTCACTCCTAGGGAGGGCCTGATTATCTACTCTGTTGCATATATTGATGGTAGTCGAGGTCGAAGATCTGTGGCCCATAGGTTAAGCTTTGTTGAGATGGTGGTGCCGTATGGAGATCCAAATGAGCCACATTACAGGAAGAATGCATTCGATGCAGGAGAGGATGGGCTGGGCAGAAATGCACATTCCTTAAAGAAGGTCAAAATTCTGCACATTTTGTTCTTTCCATTAATAATTGGTTCCTTCCACTCGTGGTCCGATATCTTTCCTTTCTGAAATGACTTTAGCTCTGCAGGGATGCGACTGTTTAGGCTACATCAAATATTTCGATGCCCATTTTACAAATTTCACTGGAGGTGTTGAGACAATTGAGAATTGTGTTTGTTTGCATGAAGAAGATCATGGAATCCTATGGAAGCATCAAGATTGGAGGACTGGCTTAGCAGAAGTACGGCGGTCCAGACGGCTTTCAGTGTCATTTATATGTACCGTGGCTAATTATGAGTATGGATTTTATTGGCACTTCTATCAGGCAAGTCTGGAGTTTCTCCTTTGAATTTAGTGCACTATATGAATTTGCTCGTATTGTTAGCCCTGGTTTATGTGTACGGATTTTGTTATCTGGGTAAGGGGTCATGGGTGTATATATTATTCTCCTCCTCATCATCATTTTTCTAGAATCAGCACCAGAGAATTTATTTGATAATGAGGAACATCAATAATGGAATTTGCCAACCGGAGTAAAAAATAAAGCCCGATTGCAAGTTTCATCATGATGATCATCTCCATACCCTTTTATGACTGTATGTGCATGTATGCGCTTACGGTATCTTAGTACTTCTAATTTGTTGCTGTCATCATGTGTGCGATATCTTAGTATTATTACTTCGTCGCATCATCATCTTTATAGTGTGTGCGTGCGTGCGTTTAATATCTTAGTGCTTCTACTTTGACACCGTAGTCATCATCACTATAATGAGCTCGTGTGCATGTATTTAATATATTAGTGCTTCTACTTCATCACCACCATCATCATTATAGTGTGTTTAATATGGTAGTACTTATAATTCATCACCACAATCATCATTATAGACCTGTTCTAGCTATTTGGGGTTGGCTTATTTTGGTATTTTTAATTGCTAAATTATTTTTCATATTATTGGCACACAGTTTCTAAATCTGATTTTATATTTTTAATCATCTATTGATATATTTGGGAATGGTTGAGCCATATCTGATACACATACTGATGTTGTCTCATATCTGAAATTACCCTGACGACTTTGTAAGATTAGGATATTTCAAGTAGCCATTAGCTTGGTCTATTTAGGAAAAGTAGTAGTCCTAGAATGAAGATCCCTATAAAAGGAATCATCATCATCGTTGTTGTCGCCATAGCCATCGCCATAGCCATATGTCCATATCCCAATTAGTTGGGTCTGTTTTATGAAATCCTGTTTAAGCGGGAATTCTCATGATTGCGTGGCGAAAATTTGATGATCAGCTGCCACTCCTTACATTAACCCTTCTTTACTTGCACTAGGGACTGATTGGCACAATTTTTACAAGGAGAGTTGAATATATATGCATAGGAACACAAACACAGCACAAACATAATTTGAGAAGAGTGTGCAACAAGGAAAAGAGATGCAGCTGCCGTGGAGATGACTTTTGTGATAGAAAGTGATATTGAAGGGTTTCATGAACTCTAAAGTAGCTAATGAGATGGTAGATGATGAGTACTCCAAATGTGGTAATGGAGATAAAAGGGTTTCTATTTAAAATTGACACTGAAAAAGCGTATGACAGTGTCCATTGGCCCTTTTGATTGGATCTCCTGCAGCAAATGGGTTTCAGTCAGAAGTGGGTCCGGTGGATGATGGCTTGTGTTCAGTCGGCTTTTCTCTCTGTCCTAATCAACAGGTCCCTTAACAGCTTCTGCAAACGTTGAAGGGCCTTAGACAAGGAGATCGGCTGTTGCCCCTCCTGTATGCTATTGTTGGGGAAGGTCTCTTGTTACTTCTGCAAAGAGCTAGCGATCTGGGATTTGTCAAAGGAATGCAGGTGGGTTACAGCAGTCTGAAGATCACACATGTCAATTGTGCTGATTGTACATGGCTATTTGGAGACGCTTGGTTCAAGATGCTTAAATGTTTAAGGATATTCTGACATACTTCATTAGTATCGTGTTTGAAGTTAAATATTGCTAAAAGTTTGCTGGTAAGCATAACTATTGGCCAAGACTCCCTTGTGGAAGTTGCAACAGATATCAGATGCAGAGTTGAAGGTGACAGTATTGAGGCTCTTGGGTATTCCTATCGTGTTGAAAGGTAGAAAAGCCATTGGCTGGGGAAAAGTCCAAGAAAGATTCCTTGTGAAGCTTTCGCAATAAAAATCATTCATAACTCTTCAAAAAGAAAGAAAGAAAGAAAGAAAGAAAGATTCCTTATGAAGCTTGCTTCATGGAAGGGTATGCCATTATGTTTTGGTGGTAAAATTACCATGCTGAAAGCAGTTTTAGCCAGTATTTCTATACACTTGATCTCCATCTTCAGATGCATGAAGCA
This sequence comes from Liriodendron chinense, assembly GCA_003013855.2. NCBI lineage: Eukaryota > Viridiplantae > Streptophyta > Magnoliopsida > Magnoliales > Magnoliaceae > Liriodendron > Liriodendron chinense. The sequence continues at coordinate 2,798,830 of PVNU02001447.1, read as the reverse complement.
TTTAGAATCCATTTAGATAAAAAATTATGGAATAATTTGGAGCTCCATCAATTCCATCTAGTTGTGTGGGAGGAGGTATGCAAACCGGTGCTTGGGCGGAATAGGAGTGAGAAACATTAGATGCATGAATATGGCGATGCTGGGGAAATGTTGTTGGTGATTTGGGAATCAGGAGATTTCTCTTATTATGAGTGTATTAGAGGCTAAATATGGGGTTTCCAAAAATGGGTAGGATGTTGTATGTGGCTCTAAGAAGAAAGGGTCTGAGATCTGGAGGGCAAGCTCTACTAAGCAGCCAGAGTAGTAATATGAAATTTTTGGTAGGCAATGGCGCGTAAGTTAGCTTCTGGAATGATCTATGGTGTGAGGATTCTTTGCCAAGTGAGAGGTTAGAAGACCTCTTTCTCATTGCAGTAGACAAGGAGGCTATAGTCGAAGATTCTTACCCATAGTTAGCAATTTGCTGTACGGCAAAAATTTGGTACAACAAAAGTTCGAGTATTATTCAGTGTAGACACTAAAAATACGGCAACCATAAATAAGGAAATGCCAAAGTCGGAGACAGTTGTTCAGGTATAACATGGTTTTATTTGAAAAGTTTGGGAGCAAAAATTCGGATACACATGTAGATATCAATTATTGATGCCTAATAGTGAAATTATAAAACATAGTTGTTTTTATTTTATTTTATTTATTTTATTTTTATGAGGAAGTTGAAACCAAATTATCAAATGTAAGTGAGCATGACCATGATGTTGGGATTTCTTAAAAAATCAAACTTATACGATTATTAAGTGGACCACACCATAGAAAACAATGGACAACCACCGAAAACCTCCAATTCACAGGCCTGATGGTTGGATTAGCTTGATTTTTTGGGGCATCTTAATTTCATGATGGAGGCAACCATGATGGATGGCTTTTATGTCATCCATGCACCGCTGTTGACCCATGCGCGACCCTTCTAGAGTAAGCTTATTCTACAAGTTATTAGTGCTGTCAATGAGCCAATGAGCTGGGCTTGGGCCAGGCAAAAAATTTGAATAGGGCCTGTCCGTCAGGCCCGGCTTGAACAATTCAAAATACAGGCCGAAGCCAACCTTAGGCCCGACCCATTGACAGCCTTACAAGTTATTCACGTTTGAGTAAAATTACTAAAAACGTTATTCACCTGCGTCTGAAAGTTATTTATCTTCTTATTCACTTGCTTACACTATTGCCTATGTGGGCCCACCATGTTGTGCGTATTCCATCTAAAATGCACATTAATTGGGACCGACCATCATGATGGGATGATACAAATTCAGGCCTGTGCGATTATCAGGTGGGCCACACCATAGAAAACAATGAACAAGAACCCAACAACCTCCAAATTAATCTGGTGGCCTGCATGATGGCTGGATCAACCCAATTTTTGGGGCATACAAGTTCAAAATGAGTTGCCCGTTGGACGTGTTGGGTTTCATACACACCAAGGTGGCTTCACATGGAACCCTTACACCCCGTTTGGCACCTTGGATTTGGTGGTAAATGAGAGTATTTCAAATCCATATAGCTGCTTTTTGCGTTTGGCAGCATTGGATTTGGAGGCAGTTGGAATCGGAGGTATTTCAAATCTTCATTTTTGGTGTGTTTTGAAATCCCAACAATCTGCCGAGATTCGGATGGAATTGAGAGGAAATGCCTTTTTTGCCTCCCTTTCAAGGGGAGGAGAGTCACACATGTAACAAAGATGTCTCTAAGCTACTAATCCATTAGACATGTGGCATGTTTATGATACCCCAAAATAATTCAATTATCAGCTGCAATACTAAAATCATATCAATAGAATGATCTGAACCATCCAAATATTGGACATTTAAATGGACGGTTAAAAATCGTTGGTGAGTTGCCTATTTGTGATCCTTGTATTTGTGGCCCACCCAATGCTCAAAACTTCTTCTTTTTTGGCCAAAGTATATATTTTAATGGGCTTATTACAGCCATTTTATCAAATACTCCATATATATACTAATTTAGAGTATGAAAGCTAATTTAGTTAACTGAATCTAAGTCATGTGAATATACCGAAAAATTCCAATGCCCTCCAAATACAAGCTCCCAATTAAGAGATTTGGATTCCAGAGCATTTCAGCCAAACAGAAATGAGAATTTGGAATCACCTTGATTCCAATGTAATTGTGATTTGGATTCCAATGCATTCCAAATCCAAGCTCCCAAACGGGCCATTATTTAATAAGTTTATTTCACACAGTACAGAGACTTCTAAAGGAATTGGATCTAGCATGTGTCGCCACCCAGGGGCCCACATGCAGAAATGATCTAATAATTTGAACTGTCTATATTTTAGCTACTGACCCATAATAACACTTGAGTGATGATCTTAACGTTAGGTGTTTAGAGTTTGTAGAATTATAGATTAAAGAAAGAGGAAGACACCTGCCTGACCCAACACAAAAAGGAAAAAAAAAAAAAAAACCACCCCAACATGTAAAAAAGAAGTATTAAATGACCATTTGAACCTCATTCGAGCTTCATATTCAACCATCGACCATCTCTAAATGGCATCGAACCAACGAACCCCTTAGGTTAGGGTACATACCCTTTTTATTTTCAAGACACCTGGGCACGAAGATCCCATTTCCATTATCCAGAGGACAGGGTGTTTCATTTTTATGACATCTATGGATACATATTTCTGCACCCTATACAAAATTGCCCTTTTTTTGCAGTCTTAATATTTCATTTGTTTTTTCATAAATCTTCTCACATCTCTGCTACCAGTTTTCTAAAATCCTTATACCATTGTTTAGATCATCAAGTTGACTGTGAAATGAATTTTGATACAAACCAATCCAATCTCCAAGCATCAAGGGATGATTGAAAAGTGGTAAGGTGCACGGAGAAGGTTAGAAATTGAGATTTAAAAGAAGGGTGCTCTTCCAACCTCATTTTTAAATAATTCGGGATTTTAGCTTGAATCTAAACCATTAGATAGCACTTTAAGTTACTTTTCCAACATGATAAATAGCACATATTCTTGACATATGGGTGTTGAGATCTGATAGAAATGCTGAAAGGTGTGTGAGTGGAAACTTCGATAATTTTGTGTTATATCAACTTTGTTGCCACCAGCTTGACTCTGTTTTAATTGGGGAGATATTTCTGCTTGAAGAACTGCTCAACACTCGTCAACTAGTGCGGGAACTGCTCCATGTGCATCAACTAGTGAATTTGGATAGTTCGATCTTCACACCTTTATCATCATCTCAATTGTTGAATTTGTGCATTGATGATGTCATTGGTGATTAGTCTGATCTTCAATCAGCACTACAAGATCTAGCTTGAGCTAGTGTTGGATCACTTTACTATGTAAATCTCTTGTCTGATTTGCCTTCCCTACGTGACATCAGTTGCATCAGCTGATCCAACTTGTCACACACGCCAATCATCACGCTCTCTGCTTTTTGAATTATCTGATTGTTGGATTTTCCCATCTGCAGAACTTGCCCTATTTCTTGCCATTGTGAAGATCTAACCTTTGGATCAAATGCCAGAACTAATCCGACTGCTGGGTCGGTTTTTACATCCGGCCGGCTGGTACATAGCTACCAGGTGGATATAAGCCTAATGAAAAAACTTTTCTCGTTATTTAATTTCATAATTTTTTGCTTTTATATTTAAAGCACACGTTTTTAAAAGCTTATTGATATTGGTTACACCTTTTGCATTAGATACGTTGGCAACAAAAGAATATTTGCACATTGAATCAGAAATATTTGTAATAGGATGAACTGATATTTTCCAATTGGATTCCATTCACTTGGTGTTACTTGCACTTATTTCTTGTTGTTTATATACACTTCATGCTAGTTATTTTTCACTTATGTTTCTTGTTTTTTTATCCATCCATGTTATATAAAATTAAAGAGGATGCTTATGGACTCTTTGCTGACAGGATGGCAAAATTGAAGCTGAAGTTAAACTTACTGGAATTCTCAGCTTAGGAGCATTGCAACCTGGGGAAACCAGAAAATATGGGACAACTATTGCTCCTGGGTTATATGCACCAGTCCATCAACACTTCTTTGTTGCTCGTATGGATATGGCTGTCGATTGTAGGCCTGGTGAAATATTCAATCAGGTGCGCTCCTATGAATGGATTGGATATATTCCCCGATTTATCTATATTTTGATATATGCGAAAAGGAATTTGATATATTCCTCATATTTTGTGATTCTGTTTTCGGTCCCATCATATTGTAATAGTTTCTACTACAAAATTTTGTCAGCCTTCTCAATGAGATTTTGCATCGAGAAAAGGAACACTCTAGTTCTTGCTTCATAAAGCCTAAGGATTGATTTTCTAGATGCTCTTTAGTTTTAACACAGGATTGTTTCTTGCAATCAGATTAGAACTGAAGTGCGCTGATTGCGTATTGGCATTAATATTTAACTGCATCATTGATAAAGTATTTGTGGTATGAGAGCAACGAAAGATGCCTTGGAGAGTGGCCACATGTAAGTTTAGGACTGACCCAAAACACTAACACTTTAGCACCAACCAACATTCCCAAACCTAGGCCAGTTAAAGGTCTAATAGGAACCAAAATATGTGAAGAATTTCATATTTCAACAGACATCACATTCCCAGGCTGTAATTTGGTACTTCTTGGTGTTTCCTGTTGCCACTACCTTGCCAGGGAAAGGCTCTTCTTTAAAACCTTTTACATCCATCACTAGTTACTGGTTACAAGTTGTCTGTTTTAATTGACTGATTATTTATGTTTGTGGTTATTGCCACCTAGTTGACATGTGACTCTTAGGCTTGATTCCCACTATCTTGACTTTTGAATCAACAGGGTTGACGGACTCGTAACACGGATGTCTAATTGAGAAACCTTTCTTTATGACTTGCCTATTGAACTCCGTATACATCAATCTTGAGCTAGATAGCGTGCTTAATCATTTGCTCACTAGCTCTATGGCTCTACCATGTTGTGGAACTCAAAGTTGAGGATTTTCTCGTTCTCCACTCCCCACACAGAGTACTACTACATTGACTTGACATGGTTGGTTGTGTGTGGAATATATTGCTCATTTCTGCAAGCACTCATCACTTTGAAATTTTGAATTAGTCATTCAATGATTTCTCCTAAGCTCCAAAAATTCAGTGCATGTCAGCATGTTGATTGTGCTTGTCTTCAAAATCACTGTTCAAAAGTCTTACCCCTAATCCATACCTTCTGTCTATCATTCAACAGATGATTGATTTCTTGCTCTTAAAACTGTTTTGGTTACCAGCTAATGAAACAAGGAAGTATGTAGGATGAATCTGACAATAATAAAATCGAAAGACGCACATTTTCCATCAATTTTCACAATATGCTCGAAGCAGAATTTTCAGCCTCTTTTTTTTCCTGGTAAAATACTAAGGGTGCGTAATATAATGAAATTTCAAGATATTTCATGATTAATCTATCTGAGTTGGTGCAAAATATCATGATATTTGGTGCAACCAAACACACCTGAAGGTTTGTCCAGTGAAAAAAGTATATAAAGGTAACACATTACCAAATGAACGAGTGACCCTCTAATCTCTGTCTTTACTATGGAGCTGATCTCCTCTCTTGCCTCTCTCTGTACATGATGAAAAGAGACAATTCAAAGATCTCCTCTCTTGCCTCTCTCTGTACATGATGAAAAGAGACAATTCAAAGATCTCCTCTCTTGCCTCTCTCTGTACATGATGAAAAGAGACAATTCAAAGTAAATGTTTCAGATGTCTTTAAGAATGGAGAAGAGTGATGGGCTAATTGACAGAAATTTAATTGCAGTGAAAGGAACTTATGCACACTGTTCAGGACTTCAGTTCCTCACCTTTAGTTCCCATGAACTTTGATAATCACTTCAATAACTGCAGAGATATAGAGAAAGATGGAGAAGAAAGAAAGGAAGAAGAGATATATGTGGAGTTCATCACGAGAGAAGATCAAGAGGCGTCATACCCCTAACTTTCAAGAATTGAGTCTCGCTTCCTGGGTTTTGTTTCCTACCATAGGAATCAAAGATACTTGCATTTAGTAGAATATTATGTCATAGTTCCATAGGTATGGTTATCTGTATAGGTAGTTAATTTTTATTTTTAACAATGATTTGCAATTAAAAGCTCTAAGATATACTATACTATTTGCATATAAACCCCAAAGAAACTTTCAACTGTGCCTTGAGGCCTCATGTTCTAATTGGTGAAATTTTTTGGCCATCCTAAAGGATCTGTGGGCCTAATAGTCCAATTGCACACTTCATATGGGTTTGATGTTCAATATACAGGACTTGGAACCACCTTTTGACCCTAATTTGATGATCAGTTGGTTCAACATCAGTCTCCGAGTTTCTAAAACTGACGACGCCCACATTAATAACATTAGGGGATTATTTTGACAATCCCCTAGAAGAAGAAATGAAAAGGCAAAATCCTTGGTTCTGATTAGTTAATCTTTGAGTCCCACATACTGCAAAAGGGCATCCTAATTACAATTTCTGCCTCCACCTGCCCATCCACTCACTCACCCACAATGGTGATGCCCGAATTCGAAGGAGCCACCATCTGAACTTAGTTTCTGATACCTAATATGAGGAACCCAACTAAGTGTAGCATAAGCTTCCTTTTGTTTGTTAGTACCCACCCACCCTCAATGGTGATGCCTGAATTCGAAGGAGCCACCATCTGAACTTAGTTTCTGATACCTAATATGAGGAACCCAATTAAGCGTAAGCTTCCTTTTATTTGTATCCATAATGGCATTCCAATCCCTAAGAAGGAAGTAGTAGTCACACCAAGAAATTTGTCTGCTACTAGATAATAAAATTCATGATTGTATCCCTAATGTTTTTTCAAAGGATTCATTGTATTATCAGAAATCCTTATATTCTCTACTTCAAAAGATCCCACCTTATTGTGAGAGGTGCACATTTCCACAAAATAATGCCTCTCATCCAGCAAGGACCCTTGTAGTACACCAGGCCATCTGTACTAGCCAGGCCACATGTGGCTTCTGATTCATCCATTGGGTCCATCCAATGCAACCAAGTCACTACCCAGACCCATTTACCAGCAGTGCTCATTTATTGTTTCTGGATTTGTGTCTCTTACTGGTTCTTCCATTGCTTGTCAAGTTGTTGTGCCAACTCAGATGATCTCTGGCGGCACCACTTCCTTAAGATCTGGAACAGCTTCATCAAATCTGGTATGTTTCCTGGTCATCACAGAGCGATTAGAGAACACTACCACACAACTGTATTGTTGTTGATGCTGTTTTTATCGAGGTGACTAGATTCGCCATCTGCTGCCATTCTCTACTGACTTGATACCAGATATACCATATCCAAATATAGCTTCAGTTCGTGCGTCCCAACCATCTCTGATTGTTATTAGATCTGGTCTATCCATGGAGATGTTCTAGTCTTTTAACCAGATCTTTTTAGTTTCTGGAATTTCACAGGTGTTAACGCTGGTAATGTTGATATTATTGTATGAATTGATGATTGTGTATTTATTTGAAAGGGCGGTCGCCGAGACTATAAAAATTATTTGTGTGGTATCGGTAGTATTATCAATAATATTGATGAATACCATGTCTTTTTTTTATACACCCTATATCTATATCACTGACCTGGGAACATTGTTTACATGGTTAGTATCTTCAAAAGAACACTCCGCTCAATCTCGAATAGATGTTCAATATGATGTTTGGACCTATTTTGTTTCTCTGCTCAATCTTGACTGTCCATTTTCCAAGACATTGAGCAGATGTTTAGGATCATCCAATTGGTATCATTTTACACCATGTTTTGCTCCTAGCATGAATGAATGAATTGTTCAAAAAGGCGAAATAGGTCATCCCATGTGTTTTGCTCCTATCACGAATGAATGAATTGTTTAAAATGGCGATAGGGAATCCCGTGTATCATTTCAAAGCTTTGGGGATGTTAGCAAAACACACACACACACACACACACACACACACAGACATGCATGTGTGCGTGTGTCCTTTTCGACTATTTCTGTGCAACCCTGAATAAAAACCTGTATATTCTTTTTGCGTCCATGTCTTGCCTACATCTTGGGTTCAGACTTCGCAGATTTCAGCTAAGGGCGATTATTATTATTTTTTTCATTTTAAAGAAATTTGAGATGCAAATGTTTATGAGAGGTTTCCTTGCCCTTTTCAGCTTATAACTTATAGTTGTCTTGGAGTAAATTGGACTTAAATGTTTGCTCAGAATGTATTATTGTACCGTTCCTGTATTTCGTTTAGCTTATTAGCATATTGGAGAAATTGGGGTTGTGATGTTACTTATGTGTTATGTCCTCTCGAAGTATACAGAGTTCTTTTTTATATTTTTATATCTGAATATATTTTTATTCCCCCCCCCCCCCTCCTTTGTGACTAGTTGATAATTCCTCCAGACTAGTTTTTACCCACACGTTGTTTAAACCTTCCTAAGTTGTGTACTTCCATCACCATTTTATGTTGTCAACATCATGGTCATGAATGTATGGCACCCTCATTTTTATAGGTGGTTGAAGTGAATGTTAAAGTTGAAGAACCGGGGCAGAATAATATTCATAATAATGCTTTCTATGCTGAAGAAAAGCTGCTCAGGTCTGAGCTGCAAGCTATGCGTGACTGTAATCCTTCATCTGCTCGTCACTGGATTGTAAGGCACATCTACCCTATTTGTGGAGGTTATTCTGGAGAAACTGCATTGTTGATTATGTGACATGAATAGTTACTATTTTTTCCTTCCATTTGCATGAGGCATCATTTTATGTCATATGCTGCAAAACTGCGTACGTTGTTGGATCTCATCTTGCCCTTGAATGTATTTCTTCCATATTTTGTTTCTTCAATATTCATAGTAATTTGTGCTTATCTGCCTCATAAAACTGGATTGGTCTTTTGGCTTGATCCTTGCCGCTAGCCACTAGACTGATCTTTCTTTGATTTATTTTCAGCCAGAAATGAGTTTTCTGATTGAAGTGTTATCTTACCGCTGAGCAACATGATCAAATATCACTTTAGCCAGAGAATTTGTTGCATGTGCTCCTATGTCAGTTATGATTTGAAGAATGCTATTGTGAGTCTAGTGCTTCATAGAAGAAATCTGCGCATTCATTTATTCATGTTAGCTATTCGCTTTAATTCTAAACAAGCTAATGTGTTGATGATTAACCCTTTTACCTTTCAATAGAAATGAAAAATAAGCAAGGACCCTTTCCCCTATAACCCACAATTCCTCAAATGATTTTGAGATTTTCCTTAAAGGTGAAAAAATTAACATTAAATGGAACCAGGAGGAACTTGAAGAAAAGGAAATAAAGGAGAAGAAAACGATAGAAGAAATGAAGATAAGAAGATGAATAGTGTGCTTATTTAAAGAAAAGAAGATGCATGATGAGTATTAGGAATTTATGGTTGGGCAATCTTTAGAGTGTTACATGATATATTGTATGCTGAAGTTGTAAGGGTAATTGTCATTGTTGTTTCACTAATGCACGTGAGCCTTAGGGTTCACATGATAGTAGCATCCACTCTGGAAATCTATTCAAGTTTTCATGGTATGAGAACTATTTTCCTAGCTGCTTGGAGATTTGAAGGTAGTTTCTTCTTCTTTTCTGGTGAAAAGTACTATTTATGTCACTATTCACTTGAATGAAGTGACGGATCATTGTTTTGATTGTTTTCAGCAGATTCTCGATTTGATTTGGGAGAGTATGTTTAGCTGAGATTTTTATGAAAGATTTTATGGGATTTCCCCCTTCAATGTTTGAGGATGCTTTGAAGCCACCAAGAGAGATTTTAAGAAATCAGTTTTCTTTTTCTTGTCTTTTTTTTGAAGGGTGATGGAATTTTTTAGGAAACCCGCAAGCAACAGCTTGATGGGAAAAGAATACAGAAGCCAGGAGCTGCTAACAGCACAAAAAGGCAGTGATATTAAACAGAGACAACTGTGGAGGTAGCAAGCCACTTCGAGACTGACAATCTAATGGATTCCACAACAACGTCGGAAGAATTACAAAACCGTTTTCTGTTTCTCACACCCCAAATGACCCACTATATAGACGGTAGCTTAATATATCACAAAGATCTCTCTCTCTCTCTCTCTCTCTCCTGCTTCCCACATGCCATGCCCAATGAAGGTCTCTAAATGAACCTAGTAGTCCAGTGCTCCTTGAAAATGGCAAAAAATGCTCCTAGACTTTGATTGTGAAAGGATGGAGAATGAAGAGATGATCGATGGTTTCAGTGTCTTGCTCGCAAAGGTAGCACATATTAGGAATGACCAACCATCTCCAGAGGTTTTTATTTATTTTTTTATTTTTTATTGTGAGAAATCCTTTCCATCCCACCAACCAAGTGAAAGCGGCAACCTTTGGGGGTGTACCATAAAACCAAAAGTGGTAGGCGTGACTCTCTTAATTTGCACTTTCTTCGAAGCCCCCCCCCCCCCCCCCCCCCCCCCCAAAGGTAAACCAACTTCAGGCAGTCGAGAAGGGAGATAAACTCTTCAACTTCAACATTTGTTAGGTTTCATCTACACAGAGGGGACCAACGTATGGATGAGCCACTAAAGAAAAAGCAATCCACCACTCGTAGGCCCCCATTTGACTTGGGGTGAGCCAGGTTAGGAACTTCAATGCAAAGTGGGGAGTCCCCACACCAAATGTCTTCCCAAAACTTAATTCTAGATCCGCCCCCATGGAAAGATAGACACTTGCACTTGAACGCCCCTCAAAGGACGATCGACTATTTCCAGATATGAGCAGCTTTGTACAAGGATGATCTTCTAGTCACCCAACCCCCTTCCTCAAGACCATATTGCTAGCAACAATTTCTTGCCAGAAGCCCCTTCCTCCACTCTAAAGCCACTGATGGCTTATGGCTGTTACTTTTAACTCTCTAAGATTTAAGACAAAATTCAACAATAATGAGTGAATTGCCAAACTTATTGCCTTGAACATGCTCTAGTTGCGCTCATAACCGCTGACAAAACACGTGAGTCCAGGAATCGTCATGGCCAATTTCTTAGTGTCGGATCCTTCTTGTTTGGGTCAACTCTATAGGCAACCCTCCAGTCAGCTGGAATGACAGTTTAAGTAGTTTAGACTTTGTACATTTTAAATAACTATTTCAAGGTTACTTAGACCAAGTCACTAAGTCACCAAGATGTTCATACTTGACAATTTCATAGTCATATACCTGATGATTATTTCTCTTGAGAAAGTACCCGCACTTTTCATGTAGAAGTCCAGTAGAGATGAAATCTTATCTTGTTCTTCTTTATTTGGAACCATCCTTTACAATACATTAAAAAGCTAACCATTTTACCTTTGTCTTATCGATGGAATCGTAAAGTATGGCCGGATTAAAGGATGTAGGCAGCTGAATACAATGGATATGACATTTGGCTGCCCCATCTCCTATCTATAATATTTAAAATGTGACTGTAATCACGCTCTTTATAGTTAAAGTAGGTCAGTGATTTTGCTTCTAGCCCTGTCCATTGCATCGTAGATGTAACCTATTGGTGGCTTCTCATCTCCATCCACCAATCGCAATATAATCACTAAGGGTTCCGATAATTTTTGTGCCTTTAGCACTTGTGTCCAAAATGATTGTGAAAGAATGGTATATTGGACTAGCTTTCCTTTGGCCTTCTTTGGCCAAGTCCCATTGTTCTAATCGGCCAATACTACAAAGCTTTTAAGTTTGACTTTCTTTAAATACAACCTTTGTAGTGTTAAGAAGGCTGTTGCGAAATGGGTGGTGGCTAGAGTCTAGACGAAGTAAGTTACACCCAATGTGTTTTCTCATATAATTGAAAAGAAGGCCATGTTTATAGATAAAGACTAATTCTTCTAGCCCTAGCAATCACTTTAATATACAACCAACCTATATTTTCTAACATAAGATCTATGCAATGGCTAGTGTCTTGGGTTTGCTCCCCACAGACACGAGTTTAATTCTCCTCCCCATGCTTTACTCAACGCATGTGATTTGCGGGTGATTGCATGCATCTGCAGGGAATAACCTTGCCTTATATAGGGGCGGGGACGCCTTGTTGTCATAAAAAAAAAAAGATTTATGCAATATGCCACATAAGGGGTTCAAAATAAACAACGCCTCTTCTACATAAGAATGCGACTGGCGACTATATATGAGGTTACGTTGTTTGTGATAAGTTGGACAATGTATTCCTTTCCTACTTCCTCAACTATACGGAGGACATTTGAGCACCATACTAGAGGTGGGCTGAGCCAGTCTCCTTATGGCTAGACGACCATTACATGGGGCCCACTTGGCCCAATTCATATTCCTAGCCATGTTGAAGACTCCACATGTATGTTCGTGCATCTTTGAAGACCCCACAATGGGAAGATGCACGTGTGCTGCTATAGGAGCTTGATAGACACATTGGACCAGTTGGATCAAGTGGACATGATGATCGGATCGTTGGATCATCATCATCAGACATCTTGATCGTGGACCCCCATGGGCCACGAAATAGTAGAGTTGTTTAGTTTGTTAACATGTTTTGTTATTTTTAGTGTAGCTCATATTTGTGTTGAGATTAGGGAGTTAGGAGCAACTTTTAATTCATTAAGCTTCTTTATGGTGAGAATCTTATTTGAGAGCGCCTTTTTGTAAAAGGTCTTTTTGAGACTATAAAGGGTTGGACGTTCCACCCTAGCCATCATGCATGTTATGAATGAAAGAGATTTCTCTCCTTTTGGCTTAAAGATTGTAACGCCCCGAATTTTTGACTCGTGGACAACACGATCTGTCGTGTTTCGGGTGTTAACTCCTATGTGTTAACATCACTATTCCACACACACATACTGTAACGGGAAATAAAGATCTTATTCCATGATTTTCTACTCTAAGTTCGATATCAAATATAAAACATGTCTGACAAAATGTTCACTTAATGTCTTCATAAAAGAAAACTTATTTTGAATTCAAAGAAATAACTTTAATCTATTAAAAGAAATAAATGGATCATCATCAAGCTACGTAGGCTTCATTGTCCGCCATTTGCTGCCACGAGCCTTCATATTCTTCGCCCTGCAAATCGGGCTCACCTAACGGATCGTCACTTGCAATGTCTGGTGGTGTTTTAAAAACATCGTCCCAAGAAGACGTGAGTTGCTCGCGATCAACTCAGTAAGGATCACCAACTAAGACCAGTACAATAATATCCAAACACAATGCATATATCAAACAAAACACGCAAAAAGAAATATTTTGATTAATGCTATGCATGAAGTGCATGCTCTAGGTTTAGGCACCCTGATCAAATGAGACGGGATCACTCCACTCTTCTCACCAGTCACTAGCAACTAGAGGTTCTAGTTAGGACGGGATCACTCCACTCTTCTCATACACCAAAATCAGTTAGTGAAATGGGCCCATGCACACTTTCACTAGCAAGCGATGAATGCATGATTTAGTTCCACATTTATTTAAGTAGCTTATCATCTAGCAATTTTAATGATGTCCCCATCCCAAGGTCGCTCTATACCCCATCCATGGTCCGTCATGACGTAGAATAGCCGTTTCCTCTCAATAGGGGCTAGCCACGAAAAGGCGTACACTTCTCTTAGTCAAGATGAGACATATGGCACCCAAAACACTTGTATCTAACTTAAGAGTCCATCATTGACTCATTTACATAGATCATTGGCACTTCATTAACATCACGTTCATAGTCTTGCCAAAACACATCACATGGGCTTCTTACGAATCACTTATTCTCCACGTATACAATCATACTATCCATGGGGCAATGGCTTCCATTAGGACGACATCCATACATATAACATCCTCACACATGAATCATAATCTTCATCTTATACATGTGAACAAACATGTTGAAGCATGGTGCATACATAATCTCATATACACATGTGAACAGATATATTGAAGCATGATGCATACATAATCTCATATTCACATGTAAATCAATCATCATTCTTTCCTTAATCATCACATATGACATATAATCTAAATAAAATAAAATTTCAGCAATTAATATCAAACATATTCATCAATACATGGTTTCATGGAGGATTCACAATCATTCATGTTTTCAAGTGACATACAACAAACCATAATAATAAGGCACAATTCAACATACCATTCGATATTGTTGTAATTAGGCTTAAAAAGGAATCCTCACCTTAGAGTTCAGATGATATGAATTATTAATTGGGTGCACCTCTTCTAGATCCTAAACCTAGTATAATTGTGGAAATACGCACTCAGGAATTGTTTTAGCATGATATACAATATTATGGTCATCTAAGGTTAGGTCCATCATAATGTTAAAGTGTATGCTGTATATAGGGAAAATACCATAGTAAATGGGGCCTACCTCTTAGAAATCCGGATCCCGGTTGAGTCGACTCGGTTTGGCTCGGTTCGGCGCGGTTTGGTCGAGATTTCTTCTCTACCTCTCTTCTCTTTCTTCTCCTTTTCTCCTCCTTCTCCTTCCCTGGACGGAGTCCAGCAGCAGCTGTCCGGCAGCAACCCCCCCCTCTAGGTTCCGGTTCCATACTTCACAAGAAAACGACGGGAAGCTCGGATCTCTCTACACACCGGTTCCTTATGCATGAGGACCGTCCAAAGTAAAGGTAGGGTCCACAAAAAGGCTTTAGAGGTGGTCTCGTGTGCCCGTGCAGAGTAACAGATCAGATCTTGATCCTTCTTCTTTCGAACGGTAATTTGGAATGGGCCGTACAGGTGACGGTCGATGGTGATTTTTAAAGGGACTATGTTTGGCTGACCGGTGGTTCGAATGGACGGAGTGGATGTGGCAATGGGGTCCAAATGATCGACGGCGTGGAGTTCACGGACGGACAGCGTCGTCCGCTGTTGGTGTGTAAACGAAGAAGACGGAAGGCGCGTCGTGCGCACGCGGTACGGAAACTGCGTGCCACTGCTGCCCTCCACACATTGGGTCCACTAATGTGGATCTGATTGATCCGGTCCATTAGATGAGTTAACATCATGATTTTAACCATTGACATGAAATTTGGGCCGAATCCGAGTTGTGGTGGGCCGTCTATTGACCATTTTCTGATTAGGGCATTTGCACAATGATCGGGGAGCTGATTTTCGACGTGTACGATTATTTTGTGTTAGATAGACCATACACAAAGTTTAGGGTCCAAAATGATTGTGGAAACTAGGTTACTTAAATGGTGGGGTTTTGGTTGTGGCATTTTCATAATTTTTTGAAAACGGTGAGTTTAACAAAATCTAGCCGTTCTGGACCATTTTTGAGGTTAATTTGAGCAACTTTTATAAATAGGCCCGCCTTAAATTCTCTACAGTTGATTAGATATGAATATCTCGAGATCAACGGCTAAAAAAAATGAATAAAAATCAAAATAAAATAGGGGAAAAATACGTAGTGTCACAAAGATTGAGCAAAATTTCATCCTGTGATTGGATTGGTGCTGCGAAGCTATAAGGATTAGGGAGCGATTTCCTAGTTATCTTTTCTACTTTTCTTTCTTCTCAACAAGGTATCATCATCTCTCATCTTCTCTTTTTCTTCTTTCATCTCTTCCTTTCTTTTCTTCTTTGTTACCATCCAAAACCTAAATCGACACACCCTAAACCCATTTTTCACATTCCCTAGCCTTTAAACAACCCTAATACGTCAAAACTCTTACAAGACACATGATTTTCATTGAATTCAGATTTAGCCCTATGCTAGGATGGTGGTTCTCTCCCATAGGTTTCGGTCATCAGTAATTTATGAGATTCGCATTGCGAGACTTTCGTAGGCTTGAATTTGGACATTGTTATGAATCTGAAATTTCTGAATTTATGGTAAATTTGCTTTATTTTGTCTTTCCATTACTCTAGTTAATTTGTCTTTTAATTTCATGGTATCATATTAGGTTAGATCATTCCGTCGTGCATCAAATTTTGGTATCAGAGACCAGGTCTAACATAGTACTTTCATGTTGCATTTAGAATTGGGTTTTCATATTTGCTGTATCTAGGGTTAGCACTCTTTCCCATTCTGATACATTGCATCTAGAGACTTTAGTGCCTAGGTTCCCCTTTAGGTTCCCGGTTTATGCCCATTTGTACTGGGCAGAGTTTTGGTCTTCATCCCACAATGAATTCGGAATAGCTTGCCGAGGCTATCAATGCCATCAATATCCGTCTCGCGACTATCGAGGCCCACAATAGATCCACCAATCACCAACTGGCAGTCCTTAGGTAAAAGTTAATGGAAATGCAAAAAAATAAAAATAAAATAAAATAAAAGGAAAGAAAAAAGGGAGAGGTCCCAATGTACGCATGAAGACATGCGATCGCATATGCCATGATGCCATATGCGATTGCATTTGACAATGTTGCCTGCCACCTAAAGAAAGATAGCGAGTCTTCCACTTAGATAATCTCCTTTCGATCCTTTCTAGCATGTTATCTCAAAGGTGTTTAGCGGGCTTCCCAATGCAAAGTGGGAGACTGCCTTGCACCCGAATAGCAAAGCGAACTTTGAGGTCTCCCCTTTGGACAAATGGATGCTCAACATTAATCTTGAGACCAGAAACCGCCTTAAAGCACGCTTTCTGCAAGTCATCAACCATGACTTCGTCAGCATCACAAAAGATGATCTTGTCGTCGATGAATTGGAGATGGGATATCCGATGCCCCCAGAGCGGCCACCTTGAAACTAGAAAACAGATCGCACACCTGGCCCTGGCAAGCATGCGGCTGAAAGCTGCCGCTATCACAAGAAAGAGGTATGGAGTGAGCGGGTCTCCTTGCCTCAAACCCCCAGACACCTTGAAATAGCCTTTCGGGAGCCGTTAAGAACCGAAAAAAATGGGGGATTGCTCACACGCCTAAATTCACGTCCTCCATTCTCCTCTCTACGCCAAACTGCCTAGCATATAGGCCAGAAACTTCCATTCGAAATGGTTGTACACCTTTTCCACATCGAGCTTGCAAATGATTCCAGGTTTCTTGTCCTTGAAACGTGAGTCCAAGCACTCATGGGCTATCAATGCGCTGTCTAAAATTTCTATCCCCTCCACAAAAGCCCCCAGGTTCAAGGAAATAACACTTCCCAACACCTCTTTTAATCTCGAAGCAAGCACCTTAGCCAAAATTTTATAAGGGCTTCGGATTAAGCTTAAAGGTCTGAAATCTTTCAAACTTCCGCGCATTCTATCTTTTAGGAATTAACGTTATAAAAGAAGCTCCAAGTTTGGCTGGGATCTGGTTCTTCTTGAAGAATTCCTTAATGAACCCTAGAACGTCTTTGTTGACCACATTCCAAAACACTTGAAAGAAGGCAAGGGGGAAACCGACTGGCCCCTCTCCACAAGCTATCCACTGTAGCCCGAATCTCTTTATCGGAAGTAGGCATATCCAACAGGCCAGTTGCCTCTTCTGAAAGGCTATCAAAGTGCAGATGATCGAGGCGTGGCCGCACCCACGGGTTTTTGGATAAAAGCTTCTAATAAAAGTTCACGACTGCACCGCAGAGTTCCTTTTTCTTCCCCAACCTTGTCCCTTCTACAAGAAGAGAACATATTCTGTTATTTCTAGCTCTTGCTGAAGCTATGCTGTGGGAAAATCTTGTCTCAAATCTGTTTGATCGAATGGTTCTTTTGTAGGGGTTTGATTAACCTATTCTATTAGTGGAAGGGATTTCATGTATGCCTTTTTCTGTTTTTTCCTTTGCTGTTGTTTGCTCTTTTTTTTACCTCACTCTCATAAGACTAATGATAAAGCAATGAACCAATTCCTGCCTTCTACAAACAAAGCATATTCGAGACTCTATGCTCCCTTTCTACAAGGCAATTTTTTTGAAAGACTACTCAAA
This sequence comes from Liriodendron chinense, assembly GCA_003013855.2. NCBI lineage: Eukaryota > Viridiplantae > Streptophyta > Magnoliopsida > Magnoliales > Magnoliaceae > Liriodendron > Liriodendron chinense. The sequence goes on along the minus strand of PVNU02001447.1, from coordinate 2,780,905 downwards.
TTTTGTTGCAAACAAAGAGAGACAAATTACAAAGAGGCTACCTTTTGAAAAGAAAAAGACAAATTACAAAGAGGGAGAAGAGGAATTATCACTCCCAAAACAAGGACTCTAAGCTCCAAGAAGGTCAAAACGCTTAAGAGGACAATGTACAAGGGTCTATAAAGTGTTGGTCAGAGCAACAAATTCAAAGTAGCTCTCATAAAGACCTCTGCCAGATGACTGGGCACATCATGAAAATTTCTGTTGTTCTGCTAGCCCATATTGACCACAAGCCCACTACAGGGGAAAGCCTCAGTTGAAACTTCTGATATCGAAAAGACAAGGAAAAAAATAAAATAAAAATAGAGATCAAGAAGAGTGCAGGGAAAGGAAAGAGGAGAGAACTTACTGTAGACTATTGTGCATCTCTCAAAAATGTTCTATGAAAGAGGAGAGAACTTACTGTATACGATTGTCTCTCTCAAAAGTGTTCTATGCTTCAATCTATGAATATATTTTTGTTCCGTGTCTAGGCATTTTCAATCATAAATAATGTAGAAATGTCCCAAAGTGACGTGGACAAGTATGTTTTGGAAACAAATGGACACTTAGAATACATTCGTTAAGGGTCTTTTTTATATACATATTTGTGAAACTGGTTCAATGATTGGAATGTCAGTTTGTATTTCTAGTCAGTTTCGCAGCTTGACTTTTGGTACTATTTCATCATTCAAACCAGTATGGTGTTCCTTCATTTTGCTGTTAGTTCATGATTATTATGTTCATGCTTTGGAGAATGTCTGTCTTTATATATCTTTTATACTTTATACTTTTGGAGTGTAATCATCGATCCAAAATACCTGGATATTTATATATTCAGATCAGGAACACAAGAGCTGTCAATAGAACCGGTCAGCTAACAGGCTATAAACTTGTTCCTGGTTCAAATTGCTTGCCGTTAGCTGGTCCAGAGGCCTTTTTTCTGAGGAGAGCTGCCTTCCTGAAGCACAATCTTTGGGTCACAGCATATTCACGTGATGAGAAGTTTCCTGGAGGAGAGTTTCCTAATCAAAATCCACGGGTTAATGAGGGACTCACTACCTGGGTTAAGCAGAATCGGTCTCTTGAGGAATCTGATGTTGTTCTTTGGTTAGTTCCACTTTTTTGTTTCTGTTAATAATTATCAGATTCTCATTTATTTCACTCAATTGCCTCGTGATGTTTTCATCATGAATGTCTTTTTTATTGTTAGTTTTTTTTTTTTTTTAAATTTTAATTCTGATTCTTGTTTCTTTGATGTTGATCATGGTGTGAATTCTAATAAACCCATTTGGGAACACAAAGGTCACTCTGCAATTAAGAGAAACTTACAAATAGTACCCTGGTTGTTTTTGGTCTATCTATGTAGGTTGGTTCCATGACAAGGCAAACTTTTTATAGGTTGTGGGGACTATTCTCGATGTGGTTAATGTTCAACTTTGCATATTATAACATTATCACTCTAGTTGGAATCACCATATGTTCATTAATCATCCACATGATGTCAGGCTGTGCATTGCTTTGTGTTTCTGCAACAACATTTTTCTCTTCACCTTCTTGAACAGAAGAAATGGAAAAAGAAGAAGTGATGGAATGATGATGAATTTACGAAGTTGGTATTGTTAGTTTACTAGATGGGTCATGTCTTCTCTCGAGAACAGTCATTATGGAGTGAATATCCAATGGCAAAGTGACCATATTGGCCAAGTGATGCATATGTTACCTAGACTAGTTCTTGGGATTGTGATAAAGTACTCAAGGTTTAATTTCCTTCAAAAGGGAGGGGATAACTGAGAGGGAACAGATAAAATATCAAGAGAGGGACCAAAGAAAATTTCGGCATTTGTATGACCGTTCTGAGGGCATCATGAGTCATGACAACCTTTTTTTTTTTTTAATGCTGAAATATGAAAATTCAATTCTTATCTTTCCATTCTAGGTTGATTCTCAGGCTCATAGAATCTAGTTTCTGCTACTGTTTTTCTGTAAGTTAGTTTCATATCCTATATTCTTCTATGAGCTTTCGGGCTGTGTGATTCTGCATCTAGCAATTCGTTGTAGCTTTTAATAGCATTTATAGATTAACAAGAAGGATCTGTTTTCAAGTTCATGTGATATTGAATTCACTCTAAAGTGCCTTTTACTGCTTGGAATTTGTGCTCTTTCATGCAAGTTTATGTTATTTGTGACTTGCCTTTCATTGCAGGTATGTCTTTGGAATTACACACATTCCTCGTTTGGAAGACTGGCCGGTCATGCCAGTCGAGCGCATTGGGTTTATGCTTATGGTATTTTTCTCTCTTCAGTTTCATTTCTGGATTTTGCTCATATTCTCTATATGAATGGTTACATAAGTTTAAGCAAGTAAATCCCAATGTTAATAATTGATAAAAAGAACACAGTCAATTTCAGAGCACTATACTGGTTGGAATGGATGTCATGCACACAGCATGGTGGGTCCCACATAGGGTAGGGCACACCTGCTGGTTATGGTGGATGTGTGTGTTTGTAGATAGATATACCCAGCGGTCTTCTGCGAGCGAGACTGCAAATAGGGATTATGCGAGCAAAGGAGTGGTGACTCGGGTGGGTCCCACTGTGATGTGTTTCCAAAATCCACTCCAACCATCAGGTGCGTGAGACCACGTTTTAGGTAGGGCTGGAAAACCAGGCAGATTTGTGATTTAGGTGGGCCACACCAAGGGAAACAATTGGGAGAGGGACACCCACTGTTTTAAGGGGGGCACCGTGATGTGTACGTACAATCCACTCCAACCATCAGTTGCATCATCCATCATTAGGCCTAGGGACCAAAAATCAGGCTGACCCGTGATTCAGGTGTGGCACACCAATGGAAACAGTTGGGAGAGGTACAACACCCACTGTGATGATTATGTGAAATCCACTACCATTAGCTGCCTCGTGAAAAATTATGCTTGGGGCCACCATGGTTAGACCTATCCGTGATTTATGTGGGCCACACCAAAGGAAACAGTTTGGAGGGTGTGTCTCCCCCCACATACTATTTCCATTCGTGTGGTCCACCTGAATCATGGATGTGGCTGAACCCCCTCTCCTCTTCTCCATCCATCCATCTATATATAGGGAAGAGGTACTATGAGGTTGACCTCATGGGAGCTTCCCATGAGATCGAGCTTTGTGGGCCTCTGTGATGTGTCGGACATCCACCCAATCAATCATATGCACCCTTCCATGGTGGGCCATGTGCCTAAAAGTCAGGCCCATCTATGACTTAGGTGGGTCACACCACAGACAACAGTTGAGAGTGGATGCCCACCCATTGAAACCCTCTTGATTGTTTATAGAGCCCACTGAGATGAGGTTCATACATCCGACCCATCTGTTGTGTGTGTCCTACTCGGATGAGGGGCCACACTAAATTTCAGGCCATTCCAAAACTCAGGTGGGCCCCACCAAGTGCTATCAGATATCTTATGCTTGATTTTACATGATTTCAAATGGTGCAGCCCACCTGAGTTCCGGATATGGCTGATTTTTGGGATATTCCATAACTAGTGTTTGAAATATCGGTATCGTGTTACATATCACGTCCTTGGAATACAGATACATATCGGTTATTGCACAAGATATATCGTTTGTATCAGGTAATTTATCGCACTTTTTGGGAAACATGGGGAAACATTGGGGAAATGGTTGAATTTCCTTTGTCAAGGATTGTTAAAAAGACCTTAATACACGCTTTTAGATCATAACATCTCAAAAAAGAAGTGCACATAATAGGTTTCCTTTGTATAGGGTCCTAAGCCATGTATTGTCTAATTGAACTTATGCAGCTATGTTCAAAAATAATTTTTTATTTTCCAAAAATTGACAAGTACTTGACAAATCAGTAGATCAACCCTCATACATGCTTGATTTCATGTTTGAAGTGCAATATTGCGAGCAATTTGGAAGAAATTGGGGAAATTTTGAATTTTCCCCAAATCGGACCACCTACACTTAAATTTCAAAATTAGAGTGTATGTGATGATCATTTCATCAAATACTCTTAAGTACTTCGAAATTAGTCTCAATTGACAGCTGATTGAAGGAAAATTTCAAAAAAAAAAAAAAAACGTGGAGAAGAACCAACAGATATTGAAATCAAAGCTCTAACTCTATGATTTTTCATGCAAAACATGAAGAACCAATGAATTTGTAACCATTTGACACTGATTTAATATAATTTCAACAAAAAAACGGATCGAAAATTGAAAATGCTCACCGGATCGAACATGTGGGATATATCGGCACTACCTGTGCGTTTCGTATCACACAAGTGGGATACAAGATATATCGTAGGATATATTGGCCGATATCGTCGATATTTAATCCGATTCCTCTGGTCTTGCTGCGTCAGCTACCGTAGGTAGGAGGCTTTCGCCTATAAACCTTAGTAGTAACAAAGGAAGGAAGCAAGACCTGGCTGGAGGAGACGAGTCTTCTTCTACCGAAAGAGCTCAAACGTCGACTCCACAAAAGAACGACCGGGAAAGTCTAAGGCCGAGTCATCTTGTTTCTACGGAATATGCCCCAAAGAACGTCATATAGAAAGGATCATAGTCTTTGTTACATATAGTCATTCCATTGGAACAAGAGGGCGAGGAGTAGACAGAGAAATCCGATCCAAACATTGCCTATGACTTTGAGGGGACCCACCAAATGCATGGTGTGGATGTCCGACACACATCCCTATGGGACCCACAGAGCTTGACCTCATGGGAAGCTCCCAGGAGGTTGACCTCATAGAATTGTGTGTGTGTGAGAGAGAGAGAGAGAGAGAGAGAGAGAGAGAGAGAGAGAGAGAGAGAGAGAGACTATTAGGTGCATATGAGATCGAATCCTTCCAATAGGTTGCCCCCGCTATGAGGATTGCCTATTGTGAACATCAGCCCTATCTACTCATCTAGTGGGCCCCACCATATTAAAAATTCCCAGCCATTGCTCAATAGAAAAACACAAATATTGTCCACTCAATAAGAGTCTGTTGCTGAGTTGTCTAAAAGATGATCCTCATGATGGGGCCAACCTATTGGACGGGTTGGATTTAGTACATCCATGAAAGGTTGGAAGTTATTCGCTGGTTGGACCATAACTTGTATTCCAACTGGTTGGACTTGAGACCTTCACACACACAGACAGAGAGGGAGGGAGGGAGGGAGTTGTGTGTCGGCATCATCATTTAATGTCAGCCCATTTCACTTTATCAAGAACCACATCGAGGTCATCAAGTTTTTTTCCTACTACCTCAACCCACATCCTTTTGGGCCTTCCCCTTGCCTTTTAGAACCTTCAACTTGAACTCACTCACTTGTAACCAGTACAGCTCCTGGTCCCTGTTGAACATGATCAAACCATCTGAGTCTACTTGTTGCCATAGGTGCTACTCCTAAGTTCCCTCTTATGCATTCATTTCTAGTTCTATCCTTCTTGGTCTTGCCATTCATCCTTCTCAACATATTTCGGCAATGCTCATCATGGGAACACGTCGTTCCTTGACTGCTCAACATTCTGCACCGTAAAGCATGGATGGTCTTATAGCTACCCTATAGAACTTCCACTTTAGTTTGATTGACATGTGAAAATCACATAAAACTCCGGAGGCACACTTCACTTTTTCCACCCAACTATGAGCAACATCCTTCTCGATCTCTCCGCCCTCATCAATTATCAACATATCGAAAATGGTCATTTTAGGGTACTTGGTCAGCATCTCAACTAATTACTCATTTCCACTCCCATTGTTACTATAATTGCATTCCATACTCTGTTTTAATCCAACCAATTTTAAAACCTTTAGCATTCTTAATCATCCCTTCATAGTTCTAGCTGCACGGATGCCTTCATCATCTTGTCAATCAAAACTAATGTCATCTGCAAACAACATACGCCATAGGGACCTCCTCTTTTAAATGCCTTATTAACTTGTCTATAACGAATGCCAGAAGTGACAGGCTCAATGCCAATCCCTGGTGTGGTTCCTAGGATTTGGAAGTGTGAATCTTTAGAGGGAGAATGACGGATCCAACAAGAATCCGAGTGGAAATGCAAATCCACGATAATACATGGAAGAATCCTTCAACTAATGGTCAATCCATGTTCTTGCTAATGTGATTTGTTTGCCTTGTTTGTTCTTCTATTTAGGTATTCATATCAAAATTTCTTTCAATGAAAATATTCAAAACACAATAGTTTACTATAATTTGTTTAGATTAGTAAGCATTGAAATTTAACTTCAATGCCTCTCTAACACCAACCTACAAAGTTTACTATAATTTGTTTAGATTAGTAAGCATTGAAATTTAACTTCAATGCCTCTCTAACACCAACCTACAAAGATTATGGTTATATCGTACAAAGAGGAAAGTGGAACCGCCCCCCTCCCCCCCCCCCCCAAAAGAGCCATGGATGTGGCTTGAAACTGGTAGACTATCTAGAGAAGCTTTCTATCACAGTTATTCACTGAAGTTCTAATAACTCCACCTTTCTCAGCTGTTTGAGAGTAAATATGTTAAAGGGTTCAAATAGAAAAATCAAGGACCATTGCAACTGGCATTATTTTTATATTTGTTTCTACTTCAGAACTTGTGGATTTTTTCATGTTTTTTTCTTTTAAAATGTTGTTTATTAGTTTACGGTGAACTAGTGTCCGTGGATTGTTATTGCATGATATATTGTGCTTTTCTAGTGCGGTTGATTGCATGGGGTACATTATTAACTCAATCATCTCCATTTGTTCTCGTATGCATGAACATTCACATGCTGCTCTACATGTGGGCATGCATAAGATGTGAAATGGAGAAAAATCTACTATCATTGTCATCCACCTAGACATGCATGTTACATGTTTGATTTTGGTTGTGCAGCCTCATGGTTTCTTCAACTGCTCCCCAGCAGTGGATGTTCCGCCCAATGCCAGTGAGATAGATATCAAGGACACCGTGATAACGAAGCCTATCCAGAATGGTTTGATTGCAAAACTTTGAGGATCAATTGACATTATGTCTCTTTGTCACCCCCTTTTGTGTTAAACATTGATACATGTAAGAATAATTTAGACAGATTGGTTTGCATGTTGGCAAGTTTCTTCACTGATAGTTGTGTCTTAGCAATTGTGGCTCCTAGTTATTTCGGTGCAGCCAACTACTTGATCATGGTCTTTTGATGTTCATGTGTGGATGATGCTTCATGGTTTTAGTTGTTTGCCTGGCAATTGATCCTCTATGACATTACATGGGTTGCTTGCTGATTTGGGTTGGGGATCAATACTCAAGGTGAACTGTGTTGGCACGTGAGTAGCGCTGGTGTGGTCCTCTGCTAAAACTGGGTTATGAGGGACGATGATTGCGTGGTAAGCTGTGGTGGCAGGATTCTGTAGGGTCAACTGTGATGTATGTGTTTTATCCATGCTGTCCATCCGTTTTGCCAGCTCATTTTAGGCTATGAGCCCAAATTGAAGAAGATCCTTTGTTCAAGTGGATCACACGACATTAAACAGTGGAGATTGAATGCCTACTGTTGAGAACTTCTTGGAGGCCACAGAAGTCATCACTGTTAAGCCTAGGGAATGTTTCAATGGTGGGCGTCATTATCCCCACTGTTTCCTGTGGTCCGGTCCACTTGTGCTTTGGATATGCTTCAATTTTGGGCTCGTGGCTTGAATTGAGCTAGCAAGGCAGATGGATAGAGTGGATAAAACACTAACATCAGGGTGGACCCCACAGTCCTGCCACCACGGTTGTAGGTGGTAGAAGGGTCACCAGACAATCTCCCTCCGATTACAGGAGCCCGGGAGAACAGAGCAAGACTTTTGTCTGGTGGCCAATGTCGTTCAACTTCTGCCAAGCTCGACAATGTTTGGTTGAAAGGCCACAACTATGATGATAATAATAAGAATAATTGCATATAAGCATTGGACTGGCTAGAAGCCCTAAGCTCTATGGGGCTCACTGATGCCTTTCAAACTGAACTGGGCCACCACAAGAAACATGGTTTCAGACCATGGTGAATATTTGTGTTTTCTTTTGATCTTGGAGGGAATATGTAACGCCCTGAAATTTCGACACGAAAAATCGAATTTGAGGGTGATGATTTGAGTATGTCACGAGTACAAATACTATTACATATTTTATACAATCATATAAATTCACATTTTTATGGCAATTGTGGCATAAATGAGAGAAAAATTAAATTTCATTCCATAGTAACTACTCTAAGGGGCTGTTTGGTAATACTTAATTTCAGTACTTAACCGCCGAAATAAGCCTTCTTTTTTAGTGATTTTCCTAATTTAGATTGTTTGGTAAATAAAAAAATTTAAGTACTGAATTTGAATTTTCACTGAAAAAATGGGTTAATTTTTAAGTCTTCCTCCTTGATTTAATGCTTAACACAAAAATGTGGTAAGTTATTTTAAGTTGAAACATTTTTTTAAAATGACAAAGATACTCCCTTTCGTAATTTTTTTCCAAGCTTTTCGTTCAAATTATCGTAGCTACCTGTGTTAATGTGGCAAAGTTTTGTGGCTCCATCATGATGCATGTATTTTATATCCAACAGGTTTATCAATTTTGCTACATCATTTTGGGGCATGAGCTAAAAAAATGAGATAGGTCCAAAGTTCAAGTGGGCCACACCACATAAATCTATGGGGATAATGCCCACTGTTGAAACCTTCCTAGGGACCACCATGATGTTTTTATGCCATCCAACCTATTCATAAGGTCACATAGACCTGGATGAAGGGGAAGCACAAATATCAGCTTAATCCTAAAGTTTTGTGGCCCAAGAAGTTTTCAATGTCACCGTTCTCTCTCCTTCAATTTCTGTGGTGTGGTCCACTGGAGCTTTAGTTATCCCACATTTTTATGCTCACGACCTAAATTAATATGAAAAAATGTATGAACAGTGTGGATTTACCATCATGACAGTACCCACGAGGTGCCCTGTTTTGCCCTGGGTGCAGATTTCATGGGAAAGCCTTTGCAGGAAGTTCTTGCGTAGGAAAGCTAGGTGGGCTAACCGTGATGTTTGTGAGAAATCTGCTGTGGCCATCTATTTTGCTAGTTCTTTTTAGGAAATAAGAGAAAAAAATGAGGCATATCCCAAATTCATGTGGCCCGCACAATAGGAAACAATGGTAGGAAATACCTACCATTGAAGCCTCCTTGGGTCCACTACGATGTTCATATACCATCCATACTATTCATAAGGTCATTCCCACTAGGATGAACTAAAAACACAAAAAATATTAGTCTAATTCAAAACTTTCGTGGCCCTACAAATGTTCCAATGGTGTACGTTCAATCCTCACTGCTTCCTGTCATGCAACCCACTTGAGTTTTGGATATTCCTCATTTTTCGTCCTATCTCCTAAAATGATATGGAAAAACATATGGACATGGTGTATTTATAAAAAAACATCATAGTGGACCCCACCCAACATCCTATCTAGAAACTTCATGCGAGAGGCATTCTAGAGGATTGTCCTTCCGCTTTGACGAGGAGCGGATAAGACTATGGCCCCCACCTTGATAAATATATTTTATATCTACGTTGTCTATCAGTTTTCTATCTTGTTTTAGGGCATGGGCCAAAAAACAAAACATACCTAAATCTCAAGTGGATCACACCACAACAATGGTCATTAAACGCCCACCATTAAAGACATCTTAGGGCCCACTATAATGTTTATTTACCATGCAACCTGTTTATAGGGTCACATAGACCTAGATGAAGGGAACATACAAATATTAGCTTGATCCAAAACTTTTGTTGCCCAAAAAAGTTTTTAATGATGGGAATGAAATCCTTGTGGTGTGGTTTGCTTGAGATCATGATCTTCTTAATTTTTGTGACCATATCCTAAATGATCCGGAAAAATGGATGAACCGTGTGGAACACAAACACTAAGGTGGGCCCCACGATCCTATGTTGCCCCATTAACACCTAATCCACTCCAACTTTGGATGAACACTGACTAGGTGCAGGCCACCGTGATGTTTGTAAGAAATCTACCGCGTCCATCTGTTTTTTTTCAGATCATTAAGTGTATGGACCAAAAAATGAGGTAGATGCAAAATTCAAGTGGCCCACATGATAGGAAAGAGGTGACGATTGAACAGCTACGTTGAAACATTTTAAGGGCCACTAAAGTTTTGGATCAATTGATATTTTTGTATTATGCGTTCATATTATAAGGAATGACCTCGTGAATGGTGTGGCTAGTATATAAGGATCCCAATGAACTCCTGAGAGGTTTTAATGACGTGCATTTCCCTACCCACCTTTTCTTGTCATGCAGCCCACTTGAGTTTTGGATTTGACTTGCATTTCGGCCCATGTCCTAAAACATGTGGCAAAATGGATGGACAAGGTGGATTTCACGATGGGCCTCACCTAACTTCTGGGAGGCAATTGGCTTCCAAAGTGGTTCGACGGAAGATCCAAATTGCATTAAATAACATGCCACCGAGGAGGTAGTGTGGCAAAGTTGTGTCGGCCCACACAGTTTCGTCTTATACTGTATAAAAGATAGAAATTGAGATAGTAGGGGCAAATATGACAAATTGCTAATTTTCAAGCATTTTTTTTTTGTATATGTTTGCCAAACAAGTTTTTATGAAAAAATTGCTTATTTTTAGATATAGCACATTTTTCAGATAAATTATCAAACGAGTTTTTCAGTACTTATCTACACTAAAATTTAGTACTTTAAGTTTTCAGTACTTATATTAATTTTCAGACTTTATTTTTCAGTTTACCAAATGCCACCTAAGTTCCATTCACAACAGTTACATCAAGCATTGAAATATAATACATATTTTGTCCTCTTATGAAGACTTATTATAAATTCAAATAACTAATCCTAAAAGAATAAAATAAGCAAAAGAAACAAACTTCTAAGCCGTCTTAGTTCATCTTCCGCCATCTGTCACCACGAACCATCTTAGTTCTCGCTTTGAAGCTCTAACTCATTGGATCATTACTTGAAATCTACAGTTTGTTTTCCACACGAGGAATGAATTGCTCGCGATAAACTCAGTGATGACATCTCCCAAGATTATCACAATAATAACATAATTTCAAAACAAAGCATCTATAAGAAAATCTTGATTAATGCAATGCATGATATGCATGCTGTTGAGCTTTGAATTGTGTATATCTAAACCCTAATTCATAGCATAATTGCATAGATTAAGTTGTTAAAGATAAGGACTTATGCTTGTTTTTGTGTTTGTAGATAAAAGAGAGATGTTATGGATTTAATGCTAATTTGAAGGATTTGCAGTGAGTAGAAGACCAAGCTTTGATGAGCCAAAGAAGTAGAGAAAACTCCTTGAAGGAATCAAGTTGAAGACCTGAAATGGCCAGAAAAGTCAAATTACAGAGTTGCAGGGCTAGAAAAGTAAAATGCAGAAAGTTCAGCAGATTACCCTACAGAACAAAAAAAACTATAATTTTGGCCTTCGGGTGCTCGACCATCACTTTTTGGGCGTCCGAAATTCATAGAAATTTTAGTTTCTTGTTGGACATTTTTTGGACATGGTAGGGCGCCCGACCACAACTGGTCGGGCGCCTAATGACCCGTTGGGTGCCCAATAAAGAGGTTCGCGGCGCCCAAAATTCAAGATACCCGCTGGACTGTTTTGTTGTATTGTCGGGCACCCGACCAACACTTATAAGGCGTCCGATAACCGGCGTAAGTGTGTAAATTCTTACGCAATTTGAGGCGGTGGACGATTTTTCTATAAAATGATACCTCTACACTCTTCCTAAGGTATCCTAGAAGAGTCCCTAGTCGGTGCTAGAGGTGGAGATGATTAAAGGGGAGCTTCTACAACTCTGTTTTCTAGGTTTTTCTAGTTCTAATTCATATTTTTTTTAGTTTTCTTTTGAGTTTTAGTTTAACCTTCTTCATAGTTGGCTAAACCTCTTATCTAGGACTAAGAGGTGAAGCTTATAGTTGTTTACAATGCTTATTTTGATTTAATTCAAGTATTTTGTGATTTAATGATGAACAATTATATTTCTAGTTTGAAATAAAGTTAGTACTTTTAGTTTAATCTTCTATCTCTTGTGATGTGTTTACATGTGATGTTTTGATTTATTAAGATTGATCAATGAAGTGTTGTTGATAGGATTTTGGATTGTAGAGATCTTAGATTTATCATGATATGGTGGATACTATGTGATCTTACAAACCAAGTTTCCTAATTGCTTATCTATAACTAAACTAGAAGAAGTTCATATCTTTTGATTTAATCTAAGATAGATGTTTTATGAGTTGATATTGGTTTGATTGAAGTTCAATTTATGATTCTCAATCAACTCTAGTGATAGGATTTGGGAAAGACCATGATTATGATATCACTTGTTTTGTGAAGGATTGACATGTGTGATTGAATATGCCCAATGTCTTAGTTGTTATGAGGGAACTATATTGATAGATAAACCATCCATGTTAGATATGTTATGATGATTTAATTGCTCTATATTCTGATTGAATTGGGATAGGACTTTGATTCCAATTGAGTTATTGGCTTGAATGGTTGAATTGGCATTGTGAATGATTATAAGTGGATCCTTGATGCTCTAGTGTTTAATTTCCTGATTTAGTTCAAAAGTAGATAGTTTTATGTTTTAAAAATTCATCTTTTATTTTAAATTCAAATTTAGATAATCCTAATTGCATGATTTAGAGTTGTTACGACAATCCCTGAGGATGATCTCCGTCTCACGATCAAATTATTACTACATTGCAACCTTGCACTTAGGGTTGGTGAACACATGCTCTGATGAAGGGACCATGACTAAATAAGACGATGAGTCCACAACTCTTAATAACCACTAGTCATCAGAGTTTACTGAGCAATATGCAAAGCGAGAATGCCCCGTTACTTTCACACGCTCTAAGAACCTACTAATGAAGTGATGAAATTTCATCACTTTCCATCGTAACACCCAGAGGGGTAAACTGAATGCTTGAGATCAGTTCCACACTTTAATTAATCTGATTTAGCATCCAACCGGTTTAACAATGCTAACACATATTAAGTCATCACCTCACCCCATTCCATGGTCCACCACACTTTAAGATTGTCGTTACCCTTCGCATGACTACCATTTATGGAGGGACGAACATACATTAGCTGTGATGTTACACATGACTCTAATTCTTCATCATCCACTCATAGATCCACCATAAAAAAACAATCCAACTACTTGGATCCTCCATTGACAATAATCCATACACATGGATATCCATATCAATTCAACAACTTAAACTGCATGAGTTTTCATAATTCCACAATATGTTTTCATAACACATGAGATGAACGCTTTCCTTGTGATGTGGTCCATCATCAGACCATCACATGGGTAGTGCCATGTTCATCATCATAGGATATTCATCATGAAACATTCATAATTTCTACATAGATCTATTAAAAACATGATTCTACTTTCGAATCCATATTCATACATTCAAGCATGTAATATTCTCATATTAATAAAAAAAAAGTCCAGCAACACAACATCATATATTTGTCATGTTAAATACCTATTAAACTACTCACAAATAACACATCAAGTACGTTAAACCAATCTACATCGTACAGGGTCGATATGGGCTAGACTAATGGGTGGACCTTATATACTCAACGGGTTAGCTCGTCTCAACGGGTTAACTAGCTGATCTATACATTCCCATGAGATCCTTCCTGATTGGACATCAATCTAGTCATATGGGTTCACACGCCCACCCTAGATAGGGTTCCTATGGTCACATTTTCATAGTTTGTGAACCCATCAACATGTAGTGTAGGTTTAAGCCTAAACTTGACCTTCATGAATTCATTCAATTACCATTAAATTTACAGCAATTAATCACATTAAAACAGTGAATTAACATAGGTTTTATAAATCAAAACAGCAAGCAATCAACAAGGAATTCAAAACCTAGGTTTTAAAAGAAAACTAAACAGAATTACAAATAAGCCTAAAGAGATTCCTTACCTTAGCCTACGATGAAACCCTAAATGAATTAGAAAGGGAATAAGATACTTGCACACGTCCAAAGGTTGGTAGAGGCCACACATGCAAGGGAGAAGGGTGGACATTCAAAGGGATAAACATCCACTCTCCCTCCCTCCCTCCCTCCCTCCTCTATGGTAGGTGTGTGGGCTAGAACTAAGGTTAGATTTATGAGTTTTAGGGATATATAGAGAGGAGAGGGCATGCACACATGTTGTACAAAGGGTTGGGCATCCACACTAGTTTGATAAGAAGGGGCGGCTCACTTTTTGGGTTAAGGGTTGATGTATTTAGAAATCTATTTTGGTCATCAAATTTAGGATGAAAATTAGAGTCAGAAAATGAAATTTATTAGGTGGTCCACTACTCACAATGGGTGATCTTGAAAAATGCTTAATTGATGGTCATGGATGCATTGATCAGGTTCACTCTTTCCACCAAAACTCTTAGTCTTCCTAGATAAGTTATCACTCAAAATTCATCCTTAATAGACGACGGGAACATAAGTCACTTGGGCACCACTCCATTAGGATTATGCTTGGATTAAGAAAACTTTCTCTTTAAGTAAGATTAGGAAACTGATTTTTTTTCTTCATAAAGGGTAACTTGGATAATGAAATATTTTAATTTATCTAAGATATTTGAGATCTAAGAAGCTCATTGATAGGGAATGAATGACTACGGATAGTAAAATTGCGTCAGATCGTCTAACATGACACCCACGCAACGTGCGGAAGCTTGTGAAGCTTAGAACTACAGTTAAGTCCTAGAGGGAGGGGGGTGAGGACCATTTTAAAATTCTTTGAAATTCTTTCCTAATTACATAAATTAAAGCAAGAACACTTAGTTCCAAGCTTAAGTGGATCCAATCACAGTGGCTACAAAAGATTAAACAATTAAACAAACTAGCCTAAGCACATAGATTATAAATAACATGACTATCAAGAAACTAATCTATATGTAATGTTTAGACTACAATTGATGATACTAATCAATCACCTAGTCTAGAAAGTGAAATTACAATGTGTATGAGAATCTACTTATCATGCATAGCATACATACCGTTGAAGTATTTATATAATTAACAATTAAAGAACAATGCTAGAATAACAATGTGCTCAATACAAATCCAAACATAAGCATGTATAGTGGTTTAGTTTCTCTACTTCACTCCCGGTTACCATTCCAAACCCATGAGAACACCAGACTTCATTATACGGATGTTTTAAATCAGATTCACCTCTCAACCTTCACACGGAGGTTTTTGCACAGGTTAACCTCTCAACCTACACGTACGCACTCGTGTTGGTGGAACACGTACACACCCGTGTCAGTGGTTCCCCTTCGAGACTTTGTTTAGACCCAACAAATGAGTCAACGTTCAACACATGAACCTAAATTTTAAGCTCAGCTAATGAGCCAAGGATCTACTAAGGAACCTGGCTTGAGTTTGAAACCAAACTCTCACACTCTAACCAACAAATGGAAAGAGTACAATCGACTCTCAACTTGACACTTACTTGTCAGATAAGTCCCTTGTTTAGCGCCGCTTGGGTTGCTTGATCTCCACTCTCCCATGCATCAATCAACTCTCATTTACTCCCCTGATCTTGTTGCTGATGCTTTACCAAGGCTTCAGCTCCAACGATCAGCTACCTTGCATTCGATGCTTCAAGAGATGTCCAAGGTGCTAAGAGGTGGTGGTGAATTCTCTACAATGTAGTAGGATTTGGTTGCCTAGAGGAATTCCAACTAATTGGATATCTAGAGAGGTTTAGATTAAGATATACCTGTGGTGTAGGTGTCTAAAACATCTAGAGATCAAGAGATAGCAAATTTATCTTTATTTGAGCTCTTAAATGCTCCAACTTGTGATGAAACACAAGGAAAATGATTTGGAATGGATAGGATTAGAGACTAATCATATGAGCAATGCGGATGGCTTCTATCGCATTAAAATCTCTCTTTAGCCTTCAAATTGAGTCCTTCCATTGTATAGAAAAAGTTCCAACGGATATAAAATGGCTACCAACAGCTAACTGAGGGCTAGTGATTGGTCGTAGTTGAACTGCGACAGGTCTAATTAGGCCAGGGACTTTAGTTTTTCTTATTGTCCCCAACTGGCGAGTTGCAACCGGTCGACCAAGTATGACGATTGGTTTCAAGGACTTAGCGACTTGTCCTAGTGATAAGTCAAATTAGACAGTCAGGTTGCTATCCCATTTGGCCCTTAGGCGATCGGTCTTGCCTAGCTTGCTACCAGTCACTCAACCCATGAGTTCTGCTGTATTAACTGTATTTTTCTAGCATCTCAAGCACCTTTTAGGCCTTCCTTTGGGTAGTCTTTTGGGACACCTAAGGCCATTTTAGGATGAGTAAAATTATACCTATTGGGTCAAGTTATTTAGAGGTTTGAGTTTTGGTTTATGTTCAAAAGTTTTGGCTCACTAAGGCATCTCTGAGTTACTTGTTTCTTCTTCCTTGATGCAGTTATCCTCTTGTGTCTTCGGTCTTCATCTTCTTTAGGAACCGTTTGTATGAGAGTAATTGGAGGTAAATGGGTAGAATTGGGAGTAAATGGAGGTAAATGAGAGTAAATGTGATTGTAAATGAAATCCTCTCTACCAGAGAGGATTTGAAAGTAAATTGGGTAAAATGCCTTTTTGAGCCCTCTTGGAGAGTTGCACGTGTAAACAAAGGTGCCGCTATGCACATGTCCGCCATACATGTGTCACGCTAATGATAAACCCCAACAATCCAAATATCGGCTACATCACTAAAATCACACCAAAAAATATCCAAACCATTTAAAGGATGACCATATAAATGAACGGTTAAAAAACATTCACAAGTTGCTTGCTTGTGATCCTTATGTTTGTGGCCTACCTAAGGCTTGGAATTTCCTCATTTTTTGTTGAACTATATATTTCAATGTGCTTATTACAATCATTTTATTAAATATGGTATATATACACTAAGTTGGGATATTGAAGCTGATTTGGGATATCACATATATTCCTATGAATATATTGAAAATTCAAATGCATTCCAATTCCTCCCATTTACTCCTATCGAAACTGTTGTCAGAGCTTTGAAAAGGCTGTCTTTTGGGAGGTCGACTGGTCTTGACCGGTCGGACAGAGGAGGCCGACCGGTCTTGACCAGTCGGAGCACATGTCCAGTAGCTATCCGACCGGTCAAGACCGGTCAATGGAGGCTGAATTTTGAAGTTTTTAAAGGCAAAACTCTCTGGACTTGTTTTGCACAGGTCCGACTGGTCGTGACCAGTCGAGTATACGCGCGGTTTTGCGCAAATACGTGTTGCATGTTTCTATTTTGGGTTGGACGCCTATAAAAGCACCTCCTAATCCGTCTTCGAAGTATCCTAATCAATACCAAGGAGTCCTATTTCGAGATTAGGGCTTGGGGGAGAGATTGTGAGGTTTAAGAGAGCCTTGTTCATCTTTGGGATTTGCTTGAGGGTAGATTAGCTTTGTAATCTTCTGGAATTTATAGTGGAGGTGTCGCTTTGTGTCGTGATTTTTTTCTGCAAGGGTTTTTCACATAAAATTCGTTTGCTTTGGCGTTGATTGCTTGTGTGGCTGTGTGGTGATTGTTTGATCTTCTTCGGTGCTTCCGCTGACCGGATTTCCAACAAGTGGTATCAGAGATATTGTTGGAAGGTTGAAGGAGTTTTCTGAATCGATCTCATGGCTTCAAATAAGAAGTTCGACGTTCAAAAGTTCTCGGGCAAAAACAATTTGAGTTGTGGAAGGTGAAGATGCATGTTGTCCTAACTCAGCAAGGGGTCGTGAACGCCCTTAGAAAGCAACCTATCGAGATGAAAGATGATGAGTGGACGAAGATGGATGAGAATGCAATGGCCTCAATCCAATTGTGCCTTGTTGATGATGTCCTCTATAACGTCATGAAGGAGAAGACCGCTGTATAAACATGGACCAAGCTAGAGAACGTCTATGTGAAGAAGTCTCTAGAAAATCGCATGTATCTAATGATGCAACTCTTCACTTTGAAGATGGTGGAGGGGACAGATGTGGAGGACCACATTAGCACATTCAACAAGCTGATTTGCAAGTTGCTCGATTTTGGTGAGCAGATGAAGGACGAATATCAAGCCTTGATCTTGTTGAACTCGCTTCCTAGTTCATATGAGTCACTCAGGGACTCGTTGTGCGCAGGTAGGGACACTATTAGTGTTGAGACCGTTGTCTCAACCCTTCAATCGAAGGTCATAAGACAGAAAAGTGGTAATACTAATTCCTCCTCTGAAGCACTGTTTATGAGAGGAAGGAATTCTGAGCAAGGTGAAGGATCGTCGCGTTCTCGATCTAAACCGAAGGGCAAGGGTAAAGGCAAGTTGAAGTGTTGGGGAATTGGCCAAGTTGGGCACATGAAGAAGGACTGCAAGAGTCTTAAATATAAAAAGGAGAAGTCAGGTGATTCTTCTAGGAAAGCCAATACCGTTGAAGCTGGGGAAGGTGTTAGTGATGTGTGCGAGGTCTTGACGGTGTCAAAGGCTGGATATCTCTGCAATGAATGGATCATGGACTCCGGGGCTTCATATCACATGTGCCCAGTGTTAGTGCACTTTTCTGTGGCATACAGTGCACCTTGTTTGTCAATTACTTAGGTCAGTGAGCCTAGTGTCGGTTGAGCCTAATGAAGACGAAGACCGAAGACTCAAGTGGCCCTACTGCATCAAGGAAGAAGAACCAGGTAAAAGTGATGCCTTGATGTGCCTTAACCTTGCCCAAAACCCAACCCCTTAACCTCTTTGATGACCTTGACCATCTTAGGAATACCTTTAGTCATCTTAGATTGGCCCTAGGTGTCCCAAAAGACCATCCAAACCTTGGCCAAAGCGATGGGTTGTAAAAGAGTTGGGTCAGCAAACTGCTGGGCTGAACCCAGGCCTGACCGACCAGTCGGATGGACTGGACCGACCGGTCAAGACCGGTCGGACTGGGATCTAGAGTAAACAGGGGCTGCTGGAGTGGGAAGGCCATTAGGCCGACCGGTCTTGTCGGCAGGGGCTGGTCAGACCGGTCACGACTGGTCGGGCAGACCTGTTTTAAGAGACAGCAAGCTCTCTGATCCTTTTTGGGAATTGGCCGACCGGTCTTGGACCCTGGACGATCGATCGTGGACCCCTGGCCGACCGGTCACGACCGATCGGCACTAGCCATTTTTTGTCCGTTTTCAAACTGTTGCACATTTTTCTATAAAAGGGCTTGGCTCATTTTGAGGGGCAAGGAGAGGGATTTCGAGAGGAGTGAAGCCACCATTGTTGGAGACCATTTGAGGCTCATTCCCAACCTATGTAAGGCATCTTCCTTGTGCTTTAACACAAGATTTGAGCATTCTAAGCTCATGAAGAAGATGACATTCATCCCCTCATGATCTCTAGAGTTTGGAACCTTCTTGATTGACAAATCCTTGTCCAAAACTCTAAGATGAGATCGGTGTAGGAAAGAACCTCTAGGCAACCCATTCCCATTAGTTATAGAGTTCTCAAACCTAGCCTCCTAGCACCTTGGGCATCTCAAAGGCATCACATGCAAGGTGTTTGATCAAGTGTGGCTGAGGCATTGGCGACGCAACGACAACACGATCGTGGGAGCAAGGGAAGCTGATTGAAGCACGGGATAGCGGAGATCAAGCAACCCGAATCGGCGCTAAACAAGGGGCTCATCCGACAAGTAAGGTTGTCTTTATTGAGAGTCCAATTAGAGTTTGTTTGTCAAACTCGATCTAGGGATGTTAGCCGTTCCTTGGCCCGTTAGCCGGGCCTAAACTAAGTCTCCAAGGGGGAGCCTCCGACACGGGAGTGAATGTGCATCGGGTTGAGAGTTAGCCTATGTCCAAAACTCCGTTAGGGTTGAGAGTTAGCCCTTTGTACAAAACTCCAATTATGGTTGAGAGGTGAACCGGTAAAACCTCCGTGTAAAGGTTGAGAGGTGAACCTCATTTAAAACCTCCGATAGTGAATGCCGGTGTGCTCAAAGGAGTTGAGAACTTGAACCGGGAGTGGAGTAGACCCAAAGTCTAACCACTATACATGCTTGTGTTTGTGATTGTATTGAGCACATTGATATCTTAGCATTTGATGTTTAATTGTTTAATTATGAATGCTTGATAGGAATGTATGCTAGGCACTAGATTAGCACATCCACACACAAGATGTACTTTCACTAAGTGTGCAGACTAGAGCATATTGATCCATTCTCATAAGTCTACATAGGTTGCATAGGTTAGGAGCTTGATTAGTTAAATCATTTATTTACCTATGCATGCTTAGATTAGGATTGTTTATTGCTTAACCATATGCTAGTATTATGATTTGACTCACTTAGGCTTGGAAGCCGAAGTGTTCTTGCTTATTTAGTTTAAATTGTTGAATTGTGTAAGTAGGCGAAAAGAATTTCAAAAAGGTCCTAATCACCCCCCTCATATTGGTTTAGCCATAATTCTAGTTGCTCTTTAAGCTTCCGCACATACGTAGGTGTCGGGTTAGACTACCGACGTACTTTCACCCAGATAGGAGCGTCTTTATTTCCTATAGGGAGTATGCGAGAGGCTCGGTATTTCTAGGCGATGACTATGCCTGCAAGGTTGTGAGGATTGGTACTGTGCGCATCAAGATGTTCAATGGAATCGAATGGACCTTGACGAAGTGAGGCACGTTCCAAGGTTGAGGAAAAATATGATCTCCCTTGGGGCACTCAAAGCATTAGGGTGCAAGTTCACCGATTTTGACCAGTTCTGCAAAGTTTCAAAGGAGGCCCTTATAATTATGAAGGGACAGAGGCACGGTGACATTTACAAGATGATTGGGAGCAATTCAATAGGTGGAGCTGCAACGACTGTAGTGGATTCCACGTCTGTATGTATGTGGCATGCATGCTTAGGCCACATGAGCGAGCGGGGCATGACGGTACTCTTTGAACGATCTTTGATTCCTTCCTTTAAATTTGTAGACTTTAGTATATGTGAACACTGCATGTATGGGAAACAGTCTAGATTGTCTTTTAGGGGGGGGAGGGGGGCATGTATGTAAAAGGGTGTTTGATTATGTGCATTCTGATGTATGCCGTCGCCCGTTATTTCTGTTGGTGGGTCATCGTGGTTCGTGTCGTTCATCGATAATTATAGCAGGAAGGTTTGGGTTTATTTTCTGAAAAATAAATCCGATATCTTCATGACCTTTAAGTATTAGAAGGCGATGGTGGAGAATCAGTCAGGGCAGAAATTGAAAATTTTGAAAACCAATAATGGAGGTGAGTTTACTTCCAGAGAATTTAACACATATTGTAAGGAGGAGGGGATCGTGAGGCATAACACTGCGCCACACGCCAGGGCAGAATGGTGTGACAGAGCAGATGAATCGGACTCTCTTGGAGAGAGCTCGATCCATGATTAGTAATGCTAGGTTGGGCAAAGAGCTATTGACTGAGGTCGTTAACATGGCTTGTTATTTGATAAATCGGTCACCCTCTATGGCAATTGAATGTAAAATCCCTGAGGAAGTGTGGAGTGGTCATACGCTAGACTACTCAAGTCTACCAGTCTTTGGTTGTGAGACTTACTCTCATGTACTATCAGTTGAGAGAGATAAGCTAGACCATAGGGCCAGAAAAGGGATCTTTGTTGACTATGGTGATGGTGTGAAGGGATATCGAATATATGACCCTGTCACACGGAAGATCACCCTGAGCCGTGATGTCAAGTCTGATGAGGGGTCACTGTTCCGTAAGGATGCTACAAAGGAACCAGAAACATCAGATCAGGTTGATACTCATGAGGACAGAGATGAGACACGGGCCGATACTGAGGTGCAGACAGAGGTACATGATCAGGTGGAGCAGCCACCTGTGCGAAAAAATCCACCCAGGGATCACGGGTTACCGGCAAGGTATAAGGATGACTCGAACGTTGCATTCGTTCTCATTACAGATGAAGGGGATCCATCTAACTTTGAGGAAGCACTCAGAATGTAGATGTTGAGAAGTGGAAGAAGGCAATGCAAGACGAGATGGACTCCTTGTACAAGAATAAGACTTGGGAGCTTGTGGAGCTTCCAGTGGGCCGAAAAGTGATAGGGTGTAAGTGGATTTTTCAGAAGAAACGGGATAGATACAAGGCAAGGTTGGTAGCGAAAGATTATGCTTAGCGTGAAGGCGTAGACTTCAGTGAGATTTTTGCACCGGTTGTGAAGCAAGTATATATCAAGTTTGTGTTGGCGTTGGTTGCCCAATACGACCTCAAGCTGGAACAGATGGATGTGAAGACTGCTTTCCTACATGGGGAATTGGAAGAGCAGATATACATGGTGCAACCAGAAGGTTATATAGTGCAAGGGGCCGAGAACAAGGTTTGCATGTTGAGGAGATCATTGTACGGTCTCAAACAGTCGCCTAGGCAGTGGTACAAGAAATTTGATTCCTTCATGATAAGTCGTGGCTTTACGAGGAGCGAGTACGATCATGGTATCTATTTCAAGACATTGAATAATGAGAAGTTTCTCATACTGGTGTTGTACGTCGATGACATGCCTATTGCCAGTCATAGCATGTCTGACATTGATGTGTTGAATACTCAGCTTTCAGGGACATTCGAGATGAAGGATTTGGGGGATGCAAAGATGGTTCTTGGCATAGATATTCATAGAGACGGGAAGAGGAGCAGGTTGTGGTTATCTCAGGAAGAATACATTGAGAAAGTATTGAAAAAGTATGAGATGGACAAGTCCAAACCGGTTAGCATTCCCCACGCGGCTCACTTCAAGCTTTCTTCTGAACATTGTCCCAAAATGGATGAAGAAAAACATGTTATGTCTCATGTGCCATATTCAAGTGTTGTGGGCAGTTTAATGTATGCCATGGTCTGTACAAGACCAGATATTTTACAAGCTATGGGTGTTGTAAGCCGATTCATGTCTAACTCGTGCAAACAACATTGGAAAGCTGTGAAATGGCTACTTTGATATATTCGGGGTATGCAGGACTATGTCTTGACGTTTGAAAAGTCCAATGACAAGTTGGTTGGTTACGTCGATTCTGACTACGTAGGTAGTGTGGACAGTAGGAGGTCGACTTCAAGGTACTTGTTTGTATTAGTGGGTGGAGCAATTAATTGGATGTCTATGCTTCAGTTTGTGGTGGCTCTTTCCACTAACTGAAGTTGAGTACATGGTGGTGACAGAAGCTTTCAAGGAATCTGTTTGGTTGAAAGGAATGATAAATCAGTTGGGGCTTCAGCAGTAAGTCGGTGCCGGTTAATTGTGACAGCTCTAGTGTTATCAATTTGTCTAAAAATTCTGTTTATCACTCTCGTATTAAACACATTGATGTGCGTCACCATTTTATTCGACAGGTGGTTAAGGAAGGAGATCTGACTTTGGACAAGATTCACACTAGCGTGAATCCGGCGGATATGCTGACCAAGGTGGTCCTTACAGAGAAGTTCAAGTTCTACATAACTTCTCTGGGATTGGCAAAGGCTTAATGAAGACGCAGTGATGCACGAGAAGCGACGACACTATGTTTAAAGATGAGTTGATCGACGAAGCAAAGGGAAGATGGTTCGATTTTGAAGCCTCGGTGGAGTTTGTTGTCAGAGCCTTCGAAAGGCTGTCTTTTGGGAGGTCGACCGGTCCCTTGCTTCGGATAGAGCCTCAACAGGCCTGCTGGACATGTGCTCTGACCGGTCTTGACTGGTTGGACAGAGGAGGCTGACCGGTCTTGACTGGTCGGTGGAGGCTGAATTTTGAAGTTTTTAAAGGCAAAACTCTCTGGACCTGTTTTGCACAGGTCTGACCAGTCGGGTATACGCGCGGTTTTGCGTAATACGTGTTGCATGTTTCTATTTTGGGTTGGAGGTCTATAAAAGCACCTCCTAATCCGTCTTAGAAGTATCCTAATCAATACCAATGAGTCCTATTTCGATATTAGGGCTTGGGGGAGAGATTGTGAGGTTTAAGAGAGCCTTGTTCATCTTTGGGATTTGCTTGAGGGTAGATTAGCTTTGTGATCTTCTGAAATTCATACCGTAGATGTCGCTTTGTGCCGTGGTTTTTTCCCGCAAGGGTTTTCCACGTAAAATTCGTTTGCTTTTGCGTTAATTGCTTGTGTGGCTGTGTGGTAATTGTTTGATCTTCTTCGGTGCTTCCGCTGACCGAATTTCCAACAGAAACAAAAGATATTGATTTCAAATGCATTTCATTTATTCCCATCCAAACACAACTATGTTAAGCCATTCACTCTCAATTCATTTACCTCCAAATCCATTTCCCATTTACTTCCATTTACAAGCTCCCAAGCGAGAATGAGCCCAAAAATGAGGGAGATCCAAGGGTGAGCGGACCACACCATAGTATGCAGTGGTGATAATGAGGCCCACCACCTTTGAAACCTTCCTAGGGTCCACCATGATGTTTATTTGCCATATCCAACCTGTTCATAAGGTCACGAGCCTGGATGAAGGGAAAACACAAATATCAGCTCAATCAAAACTATTGTGGCTACCAAGAAGTTTTTAACGGCCACCGTTTGATCCCCCACTGTGGTTCACTTGAGCCTTGGATCTGCGTCTTTGAACTTGCTGGAGTTTTTGCCTCTTCAATGTCAGTAGCTAATTAATTAATATTATGCATAGTTCTCTCTTAATTTCTTGCTTATTATGTGGCCTTTCCAAAATTGGATACTGTACACGTGTTGGAACATCCCTCCCATGAGGGCATACGGACCATCCAAAGTTAATGCGCCCCTATCCAGCATTGATACAATATTAATCGTGTGGGGCCTGCGTCACGTGGGCCTCACACAGATATGTATATGTAGCCCATGCCACTTCAACCATTGTAGAGGAATCCTGTGCATTCTCAACCTGCTAAGATTTTTTAATCGGGTCCATCCCTTCATTGGGCCATGACATGGATGGCATATCCATTAAAAATTACACTACCAGAAAGGTCAAAAGAAAAAGTAAACGATAGGATTATCTTATGGATTTGATTATTGAAAAATGAGCCTTCTTTCTCAGGGCCCAGTTGTGGACCCTCGCCGATTTTTCCGCGCTCCCACACGACGTCGTTCTCCCTTTCCTTTCGGAAGAAGAAGAGGAAGAGGTGCGTGAGTGCGAAATCGCCGTTTGTGCCACTGGCTTACCTCGTTCTCGAGGGCTTTGTTTGGTTGTCGTGTTAAGCTGGATATATTTAAGTGAGTTTGGAGTCGCCACTAGCCAGTTACTTCGAATCTACAGTCGGCTAGACCCTGTAGAAACGTTAGAGAAGAGAATCCGAAGATTCCTTCCTCTAAAATGACTCCTGTTGATCTGCGGCCAGAGATTCAAGGTAAGGGATCACGGTTACAGGGTGGGAAGAGGTTAAGCACCCCACACACTGCCCGTACCGAAGTACGGTCTCTACTTCACAGAATCGATCGAATACTTGAAAGTCTAGTTTAATCCTCGTATATTCTCATGAATGACATGATGCATGAATGCAGGTCTGAACAGTAAGAGTTTCTGATGGGCAGGTTCCAACAACGGGCAAGCCCAGAGCGTACGCTCGAACTGACAGGTGCTTAATGTAAGACGTATGCAGTGTGCTTGAGTAATCAAGGTGCTTTTAGTGAAGCATGAATGCAGGTCTGAACAGTAAGAGTTTCTGATGGGCAGGTTCCAACAACGGGCAAGCCCAGAGCATACGCTCGAACTGACAGGTGCTTAATATAAAGACATATGCATGTGTGTTTGAGTAATCAAGGTGTTTGTAGTGAAGCAGGGGGGTTGGAAGAAAAGTAAATGTTGCACTTATGCTAGATGCAAATGAGATGATGCTGGAAAAAGAGTAGCTGGATGGACGGAGGTGTCGCAAGGGTTGGCTTCGAGTGGTTGGATCAAGACTTGGGTGACTTGAGAGGCTTGGACCAGTGGTCAGGCTGGGCTGGACCAGGGCTAGGCTCTCCTCACTCGGGTTCTCCCTGGTGGAAAGATGGGCTAAAGGGGCGGAGAAGGGCTTGGAACGGACCCGGGCTGGATTGGAATGGATTGTTGAAATGAGAAGGGGAGGGGGGTATTTATAGCAGCAGAGAGTGGCAGCTCTCGTAATTTCGTCCGGGCGGCCTGCCATGGGCCGCCCGTACGGCCGCTCCTCGGTTTCCAGCGAGTACGGCCGTTCCCTCGGGGCTGCTGTTGGACTCGCTGGTCGACTCAGTGAGTTGACTCAGCGGGTCGACTCGGTGATTTGACTCGACGGGTTGACTCGACGGGTTGACTCGGTGATTTGACTCGACGGGTTGACTCGACGGGTTGACTCAGCGGGTTAACTCAGCGAGTTAACTCAGCGAGTTGACTCAGTGAGTTTGACTTTTTTGGGATTTTTTGACTGGACTTTTTTATGGGGGGTTTTTCAGGGTGGTGTTTAGGACTGGGTTGACTGGGTTCAGGCTTGAACTGGGCTATGGAATGGGGCTTACAAGGGTGAGTTTGGCTGAGTTTGGACTTGGGATTTGGGGGTATGGTCCTCCGTTCAACCAGCTATCTCTACCAACAGTGTAGCCGAAGGTGGGGTGTCTACAGATGCCCCTCTTTGGCAGAGGTTGCGTGCAACCGAATGCCAAAGCGAGTGGACACCCCACTTCTGACCCGGTCATTCATAGATCATGTTCTGAAATCTTTGCTTGCCTTTGCATCTGTGCCAGTTGATCGTTTGGAGATCGCTCACTTGCACATACCGCGAGAGTTTGGAGAAAACGTTGCGATTGTCCCTGCAGTTTGCTGCAACCTGGGTACCCAATCGCAACCCTTCCATTCCCGACCGGTACTAACATCGGAAAGGTACAGCAGAGCCTCTGCGTCGACAGTCTTACGAGGTTACTGACCCTGTGATTGATTGTATGTTTGATGTTTTCCCAGATCACTCCAGGAGTACTTGTTTCGCTTGACTGTCAAAGTGGTTAGACGCCCTGCGTCCGATAGTCTTACGGGATTCTACTACGCCGACTTGGACTCAGTCAAGGTACTTCAGGCATCCACGCCTAGGTATGTGCGGGTGGGCTTTTCCACCCGATCTGCTGGTTTCGATGCTTGGTTTGCAATTCATTCTTTCCTTGATTGTGGTCTGGAATCTTTGTTGTCCTTTGTATCTGAGTCAGTTGATTGTCTGGAAGTTGATAACTCGCACATACCGCGAGAGTTTGGAGAAAACGTTGCGATTGTCCCTGCAGTTTGCTGCAACCTGGGTACCCAATCGCAACCCTTCCATTCCCGATCGGTACTAACATCGGAAAGGTACAGCAGAGCCTCTGCGTCCGTTAGTCTTACGAGGATGCTGACCCTGAGACTGATTGTGTGATGTTTGATGTTTTCCCAGATCACTCCAGGAGTACTTGTTTCGCTTGACTGTCAAAGTGGTTAGACGCCCTGCGTCCGATAGTCTTACGGGATTCTACTACGCCGACTTGGACTCAGTCAAGGTACTTCAGGCATCCACGCGTAGGTATGTGCGGGTGAACTCTTTCCACCCAATCTGCTGATTTGGATACTTGGGTTACAATTCATCGTTTCCACCTGTTCAAATGGTTTCTGTGACCGAGCCTTTTGGCTTTCATCTTTTTGTATCTTGGCATGTGGTACGACCGCACTGACACTGGAGTTCAGTTCGACCGTACTTTGAGTGCATTGGATCCGATGGTCTCCGGGGAAACCGCGAGACATCGGATCTTATTTGATTTTTGCGTCGGCTCCTACCCAGAGAGATGGAAGATCTCCTGGTGTTTTGGAGGCAGAACGCTCTACTGGGAAAATATTTTTGGGTTTTTGAAAAGATACCCACTCTGGGGAGTGATACTCCGTGGGGTTTTTATTTGCAAATAGAAATATTTTTTGTCTTTTTGAAATGAAAATCTGGTTCGCATGTGCCTCCACTAGGGATGCCTGTGGGGTCTTTAGCTAACCGACTTTTATTTTGAAAGCAGGTAAACATGATGATTGATGCGATGGATGCTGATGCATGGAGATGCATGATGAATGCATGGCTTTGGCTCATTCTCTTCCAGTTTGATGATTTTGCTTTTGCTATGGGTGTAGAGAACTTTGAGCTTATTGCTTGTAGGGTTGTGCTTCCCTTGGGGATTTTTCTTTTGATACGGAGGTTTGGACAGCGGGTTGGTCAAGATCCCGACCCGTGGTCGATCAGGTCCATCGTCCCAAGATGCTGTTTCTTTGCTAATGAGAATGTACGAGGATATCATTCGACTTCAAGATGTTCTTCTGGGCATACACGTGATTGAGATGGTGTTTGGTTGCCCGTTTTGGTCAAGATTCCAATTTGCGGGCGATTGGATCCGTCATCCCATACTGTGAAGTGAGCGGAGTTCAAGACGAATGACGTGTAGTGCTGGGGATGCTAATTTTTGTGATTTTTTGTAAATATGTGGATCCGAATCTTTACCTGCGCGGTCAGGGTAGAGATCAGTTTATTGAAAACACAGGAAATATTTTTGTGATTTTTGAAATATTTTGATTGAAAGCAAGGGAAATATTTTTGTGATTTTTGCAGATATTTTGATTGAAAGCAAGAGAGATATTTTTTGTGATTTTTTTGACAATATTTTGATTGAAAGCAAGAGAGATATTTTTGTGATTTTTGCAGATATTTGATTTGATGGAAATATTTTTTTTGTGATTTTTGAAGAGGTGATTTTGCAATGTTTTTGTATTTTGTGATTTTTCTGAAATGCAGGGAAAAGATATGGAATTTCCATCCACTTCCAGCTTCTACTGCTGGTAAGGCACCCGATCCATTTTACGTCAGCGAGCAAGACGAGTCTCACACAGTTAAGTGCCGTAGTTTTACATCTTCGGATGAGGGGATTTTGAGGGTTTTCAGTCAACACACCCACAAAGTTGCCTGTTCCTCATGTGCAAGGCACATAGACCACGTATCGTCCGACGGACTCCTTCGGCCACAAGATGAGCCACATCCTCACATTTCCCTTAGTCAATCCAGTTTGGGGTCTTACGTTGCTCACAATTCCGTGAGGGTGAGCTTCACCTCCCAACAGCCTTAATCCCCTTCATGAGTTCTAGGAACAGGGAACATCCGTCAGCTTCAACAGCGACTTCCAACTCAAGGTTGTCTATCACGGTGCGTTCAACACGAACAGGATTGCGGAGTTCTGCCCGCCACAGCCCTTACCTGTTTAAGAGATTCCAGACACCCGTACGATCAAGTGTCAGCCATGCCTGGAACAGGTTAGGAAAGAAAGCCCCCGAGAAGTTAATCCCAGTGTAGTTTTAGGTCTTCGGACCACTGGGGATAAATTGGTGGATCGAAACTGGTGGTGAAAACTTTTTTTTTTTATTTTTTTTTATTGTATATATTTTTTTGTTTTGAAAAAGTTCCAGACCTCAACTCGAGTAATCGAGATTGACACTGGTTTTTATGGAAAGCTTTAAAATATTTTTGGTATTTTTGAGATGATCCGGGTTATCGAACCGTGATCCCAACGGTCGAGGCCGATGCCGGTTTTTAGTTGAAAGCGAGAAAGGTCCCCCGAGAAATTAATCCCAGTGTAGTTTAAGGTCTTCGGACCATGAAACTGTACAAAAGAGGGGCAAACATGTTTTTTTTTTGGAAAAATGTCCGGTGTCAGCGGATGGACAATCCAGACTGATGCCGGTTTTTATTGAAAATCTCTCGGGATGTCAATCCCGACGTAGTTTAAGGTCTTCGGACCAAAATTTTAAAAGCGGGGCTGGTAATATATTTTTATGATTTTTTGAAAATGTCCGGAGTCATTGATCTTGAGCAAACAAGACCGACGCCGGCTTTTATTGAAAATCTCTCGGGATGTTGATCCCGACGTAGTTTAAGGTCTTCGGACCCAGACTTAGTAAAAGGGGGGGCAAACACATTTTTTGTTTTTTCGAAATGATCCAGATCATCAGATCTTGGCCTGAAAGGCTGGGATCGATGTTGGTTTTTATTAAAAATCTCTCGGGACGTTGATCCCGACGTAGTTTAAGGTCTTCGGACCCAAAACTTTAAAAGAGGAAAGACATTTTTTTGTTTTCTTTTTTTTGGAAAAAATCTGGGTCATCGATTCTGATTTTGATGGTCGAGATCGATACCCATTTTTATTAAAAATCCCTCGGGATCTTGATCCCGACGTAGTTTAAGGTCTTCGGACCAGAAACTGTACAAGTGATGTATATATTTTTTTGATTTTCTGAAAATATCCGGAGCCACCAGATCTTGAAGAAGACTGATGCCGGTTTTATTGAAAATCTCTCGGGATGTCGATCCCGACGTAGTTTAAGGTCTTCGGACCAAGTTGATGGGGTTGGGCATACTTACCTTGCTTCATTTGGCTTTTGACGGGGCTGACTGTGATTTGAGTGGTCCGATTTGCTTGATTTGGCCTTGCGGACCATTTGATCATCGGATCTTGGATTCCGGCCTTCTCTCTTAATGATCATGCCTTTGATCGTGCTGCTTCCTGACTTGTGTAAGCTTTCCAATAGTTTGAATCCTGATGATTTAGCCCTTGAATGGTTCAGATTGATAGATTCGGCCCTGTGGGCCCACTTGCAACCTTGGCTTTACTTTGGGGCACCTCTTTTGATGATTTGTGAGGCTAAGAAGGCTTCTCATGGTGTGGATGATGGCTTGTATGGCTCAGATCGCTTGTCTTGACTTTGTGAGCCCACTTGATGATTAGATCTTGGATTCTGGCCCTTCTTGCGATGATCAAACCTTTGATCTTGCTATTTGATGACCTATGCGAGCTCTTCCATGGTTCAGATCATGATGATCTAGTCTTTGAATGACTTGGATTGCTTGTGGCCCCCACTTGATCGCTTTTCCTTCTCTTTGACTTGATCAACCATGTTCTGGCCGCATTGCTTCGTGATTGGACCGGTGGGGCACATTTTATATGATCTTGATTCACCTCAATCGAAATCTGGAGTGGACCGGAGCCTTGGGCGGCTCATGGAGTGCCATCTGCTGACGTGGACTGTCAGCCTCACCTACCAAGAACCCTGGAGCCAATCCCGTGGAGAGAGAAGGAGCGCGTCCGTACGGGCGGCCCATAGCAGGCCGCCCAAGGCTCGCCTCTTGTGCGGTCTGGGCTGGCTCTGGTTCGGACATTCTCTTCTGTCCACTGCTCCTGTCCCATATTCTTTGTACGCCCAGGTACGATTCCGGCCATGAATCTTCCCTTTGTCTCATCTTTCCTCCTCCTTTTGTCTTTTTCTTGCTTGGTCCTCTCTTGGGCAGCCATTGATGATGGCTTGGGGGCCATTGTGGGAGAGGTTGGTGGGTCCCACACTTCAGAAATTGGTGAAGACTTTAACGATGGTGGGATGCTTTGGATTGATGGTAGAGATGGAGCTTTGAATGAGGGCATTGATGGGGGTTTAAGGATGGTGGTTAATGGAGCTTTTAATGGCTCCATTAATGGGGAGATGGCTGAAATTTCATATTTGGATGGGGTATTGATTATGGGAGAAATGGATGGTATGGATGAGATGGGGAGATGGGACATAGGTGAGGCTATGCATCCCTTGAGTGTGGGCCACGTGGATGATGTGATCAATGGTGGTGATAGGGCTATGATGGACATAGATGGGCTGATCTCATGTTACCTTGTAGTACCTGTGAGGAGAGAAAACACTTTAGCAAAAGGATTAAAGCATTAAAGCAGGAAGAGAGATACTTACCTTCTGGGATGAATGATCGAGAAAGACGCTTGTACGAGGCACTCTGTGAATAGGCTGGGGGATGTTTATTTTGAAAGCCCTGTGAGATCTTTTTTTTTTTTTTGCATATATACGAATAAGGAAAAATGATTTTTTTTTTTTTTTGGAAAATATATGTAAATCATGAAGTAAAAATTTGTGTCAAGTGCTTATCTGTCTGTGCATGATTTGGACTTGTGCTTTTAGATGTAGGAATCAGAATATTTGACTCAGCCTGATGTCATACTCGATTTTCTTAATTATTCACCAAGGGTCCTGGTCCCCTTAAGATAGTGCGCAATGGTATCTTGCCCCTAGAATTTGGGCAGATCCTGAAGGAATTCTCGACTCATAGCCGCCATCCTTGCTTCAATTGAATCTTCATGTCGTTTGGATCTCTCATGTACCTGCTTTTTTTTTTCTTTTTTCGTAGCCATTATTACCCGCAACGCCCTTTTGGGTTTTCGCTGCGTCCGGCTTGCCCGTCATTTTTGCCCGTGGCGCCCTTTCGGGTTTTCACCACGTCCCGGGTATTTGATCTTGCCTGCCCCTTGGCAGCTATGCTGTTTTTACCCTTGGCGCCCTTTCGGGTTTTCACCAAGTCCGCTATGTACCCACTGTTTTTACTCGGAGCGCCCTTTCGGGTTTTCACTCCGCCCTCTTTGTTTAGGCACACATATCTTCTTTTTTTTTTTCCTTTTTTTTTTCTTCTTGTTTTTTTTTTGGATAACTGCGGCGACCAGAGGTCAGGAATCCGTCGTTGCCGGCCGATGGTAACCTTTCGGCACTTATCTTAAGTTACAATGGCAGAGCTGTCGGCCTTAGCTACAGACCCTTCTGAGGTGGATGGATGGATAGATGTGTTTCTTTTGGGTCGATTTTTTTCTCTTTCTTTCTTTCTTTCTTTCTTCTTCTTCTTCTCTTTTTTTTTTTTTTTTTTTTTTTTGGTGGGTTGTGTGCCTCCTTTTTTCTTTTTTTTTAACACCCCCCCCCCCCCCCCCCCCCCCCCCCCCCCCCCCCCCCCCCCCCCCCCCCCCCCCCCCCCCCCCCCCCCCCCTTTTTTTTTGCAACATTCTTTTTTTTTTTTTTTTCTCTTCTTTTTTTTGGCTTTTGAACCCTTTATTTGGAACACTTATTGGTGAACGGGAAGGGATTCTCAGAGGTCTAAGCCTTGACCTCTTGACTTCAGCTCTACTAATGTAACTCTTGATAAGGTTAGATTGGCTTACCTGTGAGAGATTTTCACGTTGTCGGCGTTGATTGGCTCTGGAAGATCCTTACCCCTCAGGCTGGTGAGTCGAACGGTGCGTCCCAGAAGAAATTCACTGATTTTTGGGGCTTGCCCCTTGAGTCTAATAAATGCAGCAGTGCTTGTTGTAAACCTGATATGACTTTTCTTTCTTCGGCTTCATTCTTCATTGGCACTCACGGTGACATGATTTTGACTCGAACTCTTAGGCTTGTCTTCTGATTTTAAGATTCTCGAGGAACTCCTTCATCCTTAGATTCCGAAGGATGTCCCATTGCCAATGTTGATTGCATGTGGGAACCCTTAACAATTGATGATGTCATTCTTCATGAGAATTATCGTGCGAGATCAGAATATCACCTCCATCCACTTTGTGCTGTAATCGACTGCCACAAGTATATGTGTATGACTGCTAGATGATGCCAAGTCGATCTTTCTGCTGATGTAGATACCTCGTACAGGGAATAACTGGAGCGTCATCAGGTTGTAGAATTTCGAAGCACACATATGGATTCGATGTGCATGTTGCTGACACTTGAAGTGTAATTTTCTGACATGTTGGCAACAATATGTCTTCATCGAGCCGTGAGGTTTCTTCGATCATTCGTCAGGTCGCACACTCCAGCGTGGAATGTAAGCATAGTCTTGGCAGCATCTCCTTGATAGGCTTGATGATTTTTTGATCGAGTCTGGATAAGTCTTCATAGGGCGCAAGATTGGGAAGTCATGACTTCAAAAATTCGATCATTCTCTGCTTATTTTTCAGGGACAAGGATTCTTAATGCACACTTCCTTATGGGTCTCAGGCAATCTTAGGTTTATAATTTTGAAACTTTTTGAGATGACATCGGCTTTTGGTTCGAACTTTCGAGGAGACCCTCTAAGTTTGGGAATCAGCTCATCATTTTCCACATCATTTGGCTTTGTCCAAACCCTTGAGTTTGAAGTCCAACTCTAGATTGAAATCTTATGAGTCAACTCCATACTCAAGTACTTTGACAGACAGACTTGACACTTTATTGAAAAAGATTTCTAAATTTTTTTTTTTTGCTTTCAAAGATTTTCTGGTTTTTTGAAATTTTGTGAATATCTGAATTTTTTTGAACTTTTTGGACTTTCTGAAATTAAAATTTTTTTTGAAATATTTGGTGTTTTGGGTTTTTGAATCTTCTGATTTTTTTTTTGAATTTTTTTTTTTTTGGTAAAGGACCCGAGCAAGACGGCGATGTGAACCAGGTGTTACCTGATTCAGCTCGGGGAGCCGAGCACTGTTGACTTTTATTGGCCGTCATGGGGACTACAAACCTGTTACTTGCCCTGCACTCCTTCCCCTCAGGAGGCAGGGCCAAAAGGATCAGTAGGCCAAACCTCATTGTTGCACCCAAATGTCATGGCAGATCTGAAATTGGGCTCCGAGTCGGTGTCGGATGCGATTTCTCCTGGTTCGTCCCCGATGAATTGCAGCTCTTCAGGTTCATCCGGCTGAGGTGGGACCAGGATGGTAGTCCAGTCGATCGGGGGAAATTTCTGCCCCTTGCTTGAGTCTTCTTTGGGCACCTCTATCAGACTCAATCTGTTCGCTTGATCATCGAAGGTGGAATCCAGCCCATCATCAGGATAGATAATCCCTGCATTGATAAACTGGATTGGTGTGATGATGCAGAGGTTCCCTTCTTCTTGATGACCCCATCTTCTTCTGATACTTCTGTGCCTAATCCGAGTAGGCCGATATCGCAGTCTTTCTCTATCCACATTCTCTTGAACTCCCGTGATTCGGGTCGAGTCTTGATATTCGAGCTGATAGTAGAAGGTTTGATGCTCGACAGGAAGGAAGACGTAGTTCGATCCGATGGGACATGCGCGAGGGAAGTAATTTACATTGTGATGGTATGAGACCTCCCCATTAGAGCGTTGTACATCCATGGCTGGGATGGTAGGCTCTCGAATGTTGGATGCTTCTACCTTGGAAAATTGTCCGGGATCGGTAATGATGGTGATCGCCCTATCTCCAAAGATGTGCTTGACCCTTCGGTGAAGATTTGAAGAGATGGCACCGATTCTGTGAAACCAGGTCCGATCAGAAAGGAGATGGAATGAAGCTGAGATGTCCAAGACTTGGAGAGTGATGGTTGATGTTTTTGGATCGATCAGAACCTGGACATCAATCTCCCCTTCGACCTCCTCGATAGTGGCCACATAATTGAAGCTGGGCCCTAATTCTGCTAGGGCATGTGGTATGCTGTCCGAGGAAGGGTCTTCTTCTTGGAGGACGATGGCTGAAGTAGAAGCCGAATAGACAGGTGCGGTGGGCAAGTTGTGCCCCTGGTTGTTTGCTTGAGAAACGGACAGGCTTTGCCCCTGGTAAGCTGGAGTGGGCAAACTGTGCCCCTGACTGACTATTGCTGAGACGGGCAGGTTGTGCCCCTGGTTTGCTGATGCTGCGTTAGGGAGATTGTCCCCTTGGTTGACTGAGATGGGCTGAATGTGCCCATGGTTAGAAATGGGTGCGAAGATTGAATCGACTGAAGGTGCCCCTTGCATGATGATGGGCTCTGGGATCGAAATAGTTGAGGATGCCCCTTGCAGGATGAGAGGTTCGAACTCTGAACTAGAGTTGATGGCACGAATAAACTGGAGAGGAGGCTCTTCTTGGCTGATGACAACTGGACAGGCAGGAAGTGCCCCTTGCATTGCGGAGACTGGATCAACTGGAGATGCCCCTTGCAGGATGAGGGGTTCTGAAACTGGACTGGTAAGGGGTGCCCCTTGCCAACCTTGATTAGGGAACTGTGAGTTCCATCTTGACTGTTGCTGTTGCTGCTGCTGCTGTTGTCCATGCTGAGGGAGGAATAGTGCACCTTCGGTAGAGGCGACAAGATCATCCTCTTCCATTGGATGGGAGATGGAAACACTATCATTATCGCTCTCGTATCCGGTAGGCTCACCTTCCACTATCGGTTGTACTGGAGAGGCCTGCTGAGGCCACCAAGGGGAGATCATCCCAGCCCTTATTCCGGCTTCGACTTGTTCCCCGGCACGGATGAGTTGGGTGAAGTTCACATATGGATGTGAGACAAGGTATCCAGAGATACTTGGATTTGCCGAGTGGATGATCATGGAGATTTGCTCATCGTCGTCGATGGGAGTCTTCATTCTAGCGGCCATGGCTCGCCACCGTCCAACGTAAGCTGACAATGTTTCGTCATTTCTTTGCCTGAGAGCTGCGAGGTCCGCTCTCCTAGGTGCCATGTTAAGATTGTATGCGAACCTGTTGACGAAAGCCTGGGAGAGCTGCTCCCAAGTCCTGATGTGATGACAGTCCAATGATGTGTACCAGTCTAGGGCATCGTCTTTCAGAGATTTTTGAAACAAGCGGATGAGTGCTCCATCATTGCCCGCCATAGCATTAAGCTCTCCACAGAAAGCTCGTAAGTGGTCTACAGGACACCCTGTCCCATCATATCTTTTAAATTTTGGTACCTGAAAGCCTTGAGGTACCATTGCATCTGGAAAGGGACAGAGGTCCCTGAACTTAGTGGATGGAAGATCCACCCCTTGCTGCTTCTGCAACTTTCTCTTCATCTCTTGTATCTGCTCTCGGAGTTGTTCGACTTCAGATGAACCAGATGAGGGAGATCTTGCCCCTTGCCAGGACCGAGATGGCCCCCTTTCATAATAATTAGTGTCATTGATACTCCTATGATTCCTGCTTGAAGGATGTTGGGCCTGGTAATTACTCCCATTGTAGGGACTTTGTTGGACTGGAGCTAAGAAGAGCGACTGCGAAGAAATCCCAGTCACAGGAGAATATTGAAATTGGTTGGAATTCCCATTGGGGAGAGATTGTTGGAATTGACTGGGATTCTGGGTTGCGGGATGTGACTGAAAATGGCTCTTGTTTGCAGGAGGATACTGGAAGAAATGCCCTGAGGTCGAGAGTTGTCCTGATTGAGGACCTTTATTAGGAGGGTATCGAAAGTCCTGCGCCACCCCTGATAGTTGTGGTTGAGATGAACTGGAGGCTGGAAGAGATGCTTGTTGTGGTTGTTGAACTGGACCAGCTTGATTGCTGGCTGTTGAAGCCTGGGCTTGTGTGAATCGGAGAAGCATTTCCTGCATGGCCTTCATGCTTTGTTGTAGCTCTTGGATGCCAGGAATTGACATGGATTCACTCGAGTTTAACAGTGCAGAGGAAGCCTCAGGTATAGGGAATGGGAGAGCCATGTCGATTTTGTATCGGATGTGGCAGGGTGATTTGATTTGGAGGAGTAATGATGGGAAGTATGCACTACTTTTTTTTTTGGTTTTGGGATTTTCTATTTTTTTTTGTTTTGGGTGGAATGTTATGCAGATGAGATTGTATGAGGACTAATGACTTTCAAGTATAGGAGGATTCTGTTTTTCAAGTCGGATCACAACTAGTGGGACTAGCTAATCCCCAGTGGAGTCGCCATTCTGTGGACCCTCGCCGATTTCTCCGCACTCCCACACGACGTCATTCTCCCTTTCCCTTTCGGAAGAAGAAGAGGAAGAGGTGCGTGAGTGCGAAATCGCCGTTTGTGCCACTGGCTTGCCTCGTTCTCGAGGGCTTTGTTTGGTTGTCGTGTTAAGCTGGATATATTTAAGTGAGTTTGGAGTCGCCACTAGCCAGTTACTTCGAATCTACAGTCGGCTAGACCCTGTAGAAACGTTAGAGAAGAGAATCCGAAGATTCCTTCCTCTAAAATGACTCCTGTTGATCTGCGGCCAGAGATTCAAGGTAAGGGATCACGGTTACAGGGTGGGAAGAGGTTAAGCACCCCACACACTGCCCGTACCGAAGTACGGTCTCTACTTCACAGAATCGATCGAATACTTGAAAGTCTAGTTTAATCCTCGTATATTCTCATGAATGACATGATGCATGAATGCAGGTCTGAACAGTAAGAGTTTCTGATGGGCAGGTTCCAACAACGGGCAAGCCCAGAGCGTACGCTCGAACTGACAGGTGCTTAATGTAAGACGTATGCAGTGTGCTTGAGTAATCAAGGTGCTTTTAGTGAAGCATGAATGCAGGTCTGAACAGTAAGAGTTTCTGATGGGCAGGTTCCAACAACGGGCAAGCCCAGAGCATACGCTCGAACTGACAGGTGCTTAATATAAAGACATATGCATGTGTGTTTGAGTAATCAAGGTGTTTGTAGTGAAGCAGGGGGGTTGGAAGAAAAGTAAATGTTGCACTTATGCTAGATGCAAATGAGATGATGCTGGAAAAAGAGTAGCTGGATGGACGGAGGTGTCGCAAGGGTTGGCTTCGAGTGGTTGGATCAAGACTTGGGTGACTTGAGAGGCTTGGACCAGTGGTCAGGCTGGGCTGGACCAGGGCTAGGCTCTCCTCACTCGGGCTCTCCCTGGTGGAAAGATGGGCTAAAGGGGCGGAGAAGGGCTTGGAACGGACCCGGGCTGGATTGGAATGGATTGTTGAAATGAGAAGGGGAGGGGGGTATTTATAGCAGCAGAGAGTGGCAGCTCTCGTAATTTCGTCCGGGCGGCCTGCCATGGGCCGCCCGTACGGCCGCTCCTCGGTTTCCAGCGAGTACGGCCGTTCCCTCGGGGCTGCTGTTAGACTCGCTGGTCGACTCAGTGAGTTGATTCAGCGGGTCGACTCGGTGATTTGACTCGACGGGTTGACTCGACGGGTTGACTCGGTGATTTGACTCGACGGGTTGACTCGACGGGTTGACTCAGCGGGTTAACTCAGCGAGTTAACTCAGCGAGTTGACTCAGTGAGTTTGACTTTTTTGGGATTTTTTGACTGGACTTTTTTATGGGGGGTTTTTCAGGGTGGTGTTTAGGACTGGGTTGACTGGGTTCAGGCTTGAACTGGGCTATGGAATGGGGCTTACAAGGGTGAGTTTGGCTGAGTTTGGACTTGGGATTTGGGGGTATGGTCCTCCGTTCAACCAGCTATCTCTACCAACAGTGTAGCCGAAGGTGGGGTGTCTACACCAGTAAATGGACGGATCTGATTGAAAACAGGCCCAAGTGGTGGGCTCCATTGTACGTATTGCAGATCCCCAAAAGATTTTTAAACGACATGGAAAAATGGATGAATGGCATGGATAAAACCCATATATCACCGTGGGCCCCACAAAGCCCGTGCTTAGAGTAAGTCCATCCAGGCAGGGCAGGATGCAATCCTCTTAGGGTATGGGAGTTCAGCGCAATGGACCCATCAAAGAAGATCGGTGATATTTCCTGCACTTGGAAGTATAATCTCCTTCAATCTCCATGATTGATGAACTAAGTTCTCTTCCATTTTGCATCGATTCGTAAAATTACATCTTCCAGATTTAGTAATACATAAAGATCCTGGCTAACCCATGTCATCTAAAATGCTAAATACAAGTGGGTCCAAAGAAGAGCTTCACCATAGCAAACATGTGCAACAAAGCTCATGGGCATGCCATACATGTGCCAGCATAGGGCATTCGTGCGAGATCTAATCCATTCATCAGGTTGGTCTGACCTTATACATATTTTCCCAAAATGAAATCTGGCCCAATCAGCATGTGGGTCCCAATACTGCAAACCCAAGTATTGATTAGAAAACTTCAGCCAAGTGTCTCAGAGATGTACATTTGTTTTTGTAAATTGTGGCCCACCTAATCAGTGGATCGACCTGACTCTTGGGCTAGGGGATCAATATAGTGGTTGGGTTCTGATGGATGGATTGCTCAACCAATCATGCCATCCTGGCAAATGTGCAGCATGAACATGAAAAGAAGCACATGCATATGGGCTTAAATCATTTAAAGATGGAATTTAAAGTGAGGAAGTAGCCGTGTCAGTCGAATGCCTTTAATCATTTAAAGATGGAATTTAAAGATCAAATAGTTATAACGTAATCTCAACCATCAAAACCATGAAATCTTAAATGTCATCATTAAATCTTTACTGTTGGTGATTTGAAAACTTAAAACAATTACATCTGACAATTCATCTGTTGGTTTAGCTCAAATTCAATGAAATAAAGCTCAAATGGACATGCAAGATCACAAAGATAAAAATGAAAATCGAAAGTCATCTAGGATGAGACATTTCTAATACAAACTTTGTTTTTTTTTTTTTTTTTTGAAAGATGAAATGAAATTTATTAAAGCCACAACCAAAAAATAAACAACGAAGAGAATGAAAAGGAACAATACAAGCCACCCCCAACAAAAACCCAAGAACCATACAAAAGAAAGGAGCAGAGAAAACAACACAACAACCCCCAACAAAAGCACCCCAGGCACCCAACCCAAAAGACTAAGTAGACCACTCGACAATACTTGAAGAAACCCTCCTTAGAACACCCACACAGCTTCCTGGCTGAGATGATTGGGAGTCCGATTATTTCTCTCAAGCCATATATAGCCCACAGAACCGCCAGAAGAGCCACTTTCCATCTGCGATTCCCTTTCCCCCAGTATCACCGTGCCAGGCCTTGAAAAATGCTTCAATTGAACTAGGCACCACCCAGGAGATGCTTGCTTGCTGAAAATTGCTAATTCAAACTTTTTGTGGGGATTTTGTGAAAGACGGAAATAGAACTATGAAAATTCCCAGATTTAATCTTGTTCAATCTAATTATCATTTTTAGATGAAGTCCGATTTACAATAAACAAAACAGGTGGTTTAGATTATACATGTGATCATGTTCTCTGATTTTTGTAGATTCTATGTAGTTTCTTTTTTGACGAAGGTATCTCCTTGATCAATCCCCCATAGTCTTCTCTCAATCACATTATAGGGTTGTGCTTTAGAGGAAAGGAAGTAGTCCAACAGACGGACAACAAAGATGGATAGGTAGATGAAGAGAAGAGAATGAACAATATCCTCCTCTTTTCTCTCCATTTTCGTATGTCTTTTCTTTCTTTTACTATAGATGTCCAAGGGATGGCCTGTAACTCTGCGTGCATATCACTTTTGTTGGCATTTTTGAAAAACAGTAAAGCATAATTTTTTTTAAAACTTCATATTTTAGATTTATAAGGATCTTCACGTAGATACACGATTAAATTTCTGAAAAGTACACAACCAACAATGGAGATACTACCTTTGACTCGTGTCCTGTTGTTTGCATGAAGCCAATGTTGATCCTTCAACATAGGAGGCTTCTCCCTAATCTATCCCAATAAAGATCCAGAGATGAGAGCTTGCTCATGCCCTACCACATGACTGGGGCATGCGAACCTTGAGAGCCATCCACAAGGCTGTGGACCCCAAACATCACACATATGATGGGGATGGAGGGAGGTGTGAGAGAAAGAGGGGGAGAGAGAGCTCATACCCCACTAAATTACTGGCACTGGGGCATGCGCACCACAAGGCTGTGGACCCTAAACATCACACGTATGATGGAGATTGATTGCATGATGAAGCCAATGTTGATCCTTCAACATAGGAGGCTTCTCCGTAATCTAGAGAGAGAGAGAGCGGGGTGGGGGGCCAAAGGTTACTCTTACTTTTCATCAAGAAACACTACCAACCATCTCAACAAAGATGTTACTCTTCAGTGAGAATCTCTTCAACAATTAGTTGCATGATTATCTTAATGAGAAACAATTTCTGAGAAGCACATCCCTCAATAAGTCTTTTTGAAAACCTCCTCCGCCAATACTATAAAAAATCAACTTATGAGAGTTGCACGACTTGGAGACAATGAATTTGGCGCTTCTGGGGAAGTGGTGATGGAGGTTTGAAACAGAGGAAGACTCCTCATGGAGAGAGATGATTGCATCCAAATATGGATGTGAGGAATGGGGCTGCTGGACTAGGGACTCTTCCCAATATAGAGCATCAAGCTTGTAGAGAGGCGTTTCTAGCATGAAAGCCAAATTCACGGGTAAGGAGAATATTTGGTTTGGAAGGATGTACGGGCGAGTGAAATTCCCCTCCAGAATGTATTCCCAAGATTGGAGCATATTGTGGTAGATAGTGACATTTCCGTTGTTAATTGGTGGACGTTTAGCGGGAACTTGGTGGTGTGGTCGCCTCCTTGCTGCCGGAATATATCCGACGAAGAAATGGAAGACCTAATCATGCTCCTTGAAAGAATTCATCTGATCACTAGTAAGTAGGAAGAGGGTCTCTCTCTCTCTCTCTCTCTCTCTCTCTCTCTCTCTCTCTCTCTCTCTCTCTATATATATATATATATATATATATATATATATATATATATATATATATATATTATATATACTATATAATGTTTTTACTACACACACCCACACCACATGGCCATTTGATCCGATGATCTTAGTGTTGAAATAGAGTCAATCTAACACTGAGCCATGGAGCTGGACCCAAGATAATCTTCAGAAAAGAGGAATGGTTCTTCCCAATATATGCGCCAGTGTTTTAAATAGCAAATAGCGTGTAGTGTAGCGCTCACCCCTCTGAAGCGTGAGGTGTTAGCTACATAGCATGTAGCGTAAGCTACACGCTACTAGATTTGTATTCAAGGTTGTGCTTGGTTACACCAATTTCATGATATTTCAAACCAAATTATACTGATTAATAATGAAATTTAACGAAATTGCATGATATTTGGTGCAACCAAATGCAACCTAAAGTAATATGAAAGGACAATGGTTAAGTATAAAGGTAAAGAAGAGCAACGGAACTGATTTAATATTGTTACTTATATTATTTTGCTAAAAACATTGAAAAGATTATCTGATTTTTATTGAAAATAGAAATGTAACAAATCATTGAAAACATTAATTGATATTAATGTTGTCGTGAAAAATAACTTGTAATGTAAGCTACATAGCGCGTAGCGTATGCAAATTATCATGTAGTGTAGGCTACACGTGACTTGAGCTATTTTAATGAGCTACATAGCATAAGCTACATGCAACATGGCGTAGCTATTTAAAACACTGATATGCGCATTGTGCATGGGAGATGCCAAATCAGTGGACCATTTGTTCCTTCACTGCCCTTCACGGATGGGGTTTGGGCCAGCCTTCTCACCTCATTTAATGTGTAGTGTGTGATGCTAGACTTGGTGGCGAATTTGTTTATGGCATGGCATGGGGTGAACTTCGAATAGCAAGCTTGAGCTGAGTGGAAATTGGTGCTGATGGTTGTTTTATGAACTGTGTGAGGAAAAAGGAACAGGAGATCTTTTAACAATATGCAACTCTGACTCTTATGCTTTTTGAAGGCAAAATCCTATGTGGCTGGATGGGCATCTTGTATTGGTAGTTTGAAGGATTGTAATATTCTTTTTGCTTGATTGGGTTGTATGGTTTGGGTGCGCCATCTTGGTGCCTTCCTGATAAAATATATTTTTTTTTAGAGAAAAAGAATTGAATTAAAGACCTTCTGCCGAAAAGCCAAATAATACAGGGGGGGGGGGGGGGGGGGGGGGGGGCGTTGAAGAGAACAGAACAGAACAGGGGAGGCAAAAACAAAAACAAACTCTAGTTAGGTTCCCATTCCCTAATTGACAAAAAAAGAACTATCGAAAGCCGTGATTGTTCCACTCTCCCTAAAGATTCAAAAAACCAGCCAACAAAGCTAATCTCCAGCTAGCTGTGTTGCTGACCATCATGCCAAGAAGCGATCATCTCTTTTATAGAGCCCGGCATTACCCAGGATACACTGTAGAACTCCAAAATACTGCACTACAGACCTCTAGAAAAGGGACAAGAGACAAATAAATG
Source organism: Liriodendron chinense (assembly GCA_003013855.2). Classification (NCBI taxonomy): domain Eukaryota; kingdom Viridiplantae; phylum Streptophyta; class Magnoliopsida; order Magnoliales; family Magnoliaceae; genus Liriodendron; species Liriodendron chinense. Next base: position 2,737,120 of record PVNU02001447.1, on the reverse strand, counting down.
GTAGACTGTCTCGGCATCCAACTTGCACAAAAGGCATATGTTGGGAAGAACCATTCCCCGTTTGCACAGGTTGTTGACGGTTAGGACTCCGTTGCGACCCATCAGCCATGCAAAATTCGCCAACTTAGGCAGTGCACCGTATGACAAAACCTTACTAAAGATGCTAAAGGCTTCTTCTAGGGACCTCCGGCAAATGAGGTTGTGAAAGGATTTCACTGTGAAAGAACCTAACTTGTCTCTGACCACCGAGGAGAATCCAAAGCTCCTGGGATGGGTACAATACCATGAAGGTGGACTAGCAGTAGACAAAGCCCATCCGTTCCTGAATCATTTAGATTGAGCCTGCATGGTGGGATCCAAACATCATCAATGCCTGACCAGGAGAAGTATCTATTGATTGTAATTTTATCCACCAGGCTAAGGGCTGCTAGATTTGGGAAGAGAGACCTGAGCCTGATGTCCCCAAACCACCAGTCATCCCAAAAGCAGATTCTATCTCCACTCTCCAAGAAGAACCCCATGCCCTCCCACTCCTTATTCACCGGCTGCATTATCAATTTTCATATGAAGGAAGCTTTATAAAGAGAAGATCTGGTCCTCCAACCTGTGGGATTGGTCCCATGCTCACCCACAATAATGCTACGCCATAGGCTGAGATCTTTGGTCATGAACCTCCATATCCACTTTACCAAAAGAGTGGAGTTCACATCCTCCATCTTCCTCATTCCCACTTCGCCTTCCGAAATGGGTTTGCAAACTTCATTCCAATCAGGTAAATGAAACTTGCTTTTGGATGCCACACCTTGCCACAAGAAGTCTCTTCTTAAGCTTTTCTAGCTTAGACAGCACACCTTTTGGGCATTTGAATAAAGATAGATAGTAGATTGGGAGATTCAAGCGGGCTGACTTAATGAGAGTCGCTCTTCCCCCCAAAGGAAAGATGTCTGCATTTCCAAGGGTAAAGTTTTTGCTTCATTCTCTCTAGGATCTCATCCCGAAGATGCTTGGGAGGTTTACCTATGCAAAGAGGCAGCCCCAAATATGTTGTTGGGAATGAGCCAGCCCTACACCTGAAAACTTAAGCCATTCTGGCCGCCTCAGACTCAGAGATATTCAATCCCAGAATTCCACATTTGGATATGTTCACCTTGAGCCCTGATGCTACTTCGCAACACATAATGATCTTGCGAAGATTGTCAACCATAAGATCTGAAGACTCACAATATATTAGCATGTCATCGGCAAATTGAAGGTGGGACACTAGAGAAGCAACATTGTCCACTTCGAACACCTGAAAAAGACCCAAATCTTTACCTTTGGAGAGCATTCTGCTGAGTGCTTCGGGAGAGAGGATCTCCTTGTTTAAGTCCCCTTGATGCAAAGAAAACCCAAAGGGAGATATCCATTCACAAGAATCAAGAATCGAGAATCGATCAGATCGCACACAAGTTTGAATCCATTTCCTCCAACGAGTTCCACATCCGACTCTTGCCAATGTAATCCAGGAACTTCCAGTCCACATGATCATCAGGGCTAGGAGCTTTATCTCGTTCAAGGGATAGCACTGCTTCTCTAATTTCCTTGTCTGAGATATCCTTATCAAGCTCCACCGTTCAAGGTGTCCCAAATCAGTTATTTATCTACCGTAACGGTAACGACGATTATTGTTACGCGATACAGGGCTGAAACGGTGGGGTCCAAAATAAAGGGGAAAAAAAGAAAAAGAAGAACCGCAATGGCCATTAATGAAGTAGATCTAAATCTTAGGTGGACCACACAATAGGGATTGAGTGCCCACAGTTAAAAACTTCTTAGGGCCCATTGTAATGTTTATTTGCCATCTTCCTAGGACCCAATGTAATGTTTATTTGCCATCGAACTTGTTGATGAGGTCACGTTGACCTAGATGAAGGAAAAACACAAATGGCAGCTTGATCCAAAAAAATCTTTTGAAAAAACATTTTGGTCCCGAAAAGTTTTTAAGGGTGGAAATTCAATCCATGTTGTGCGGTCCACCTGAGATTTGGATCTGCCTCATTTTTTGGACAATGTCCTAAAATGAGCTGGCAAAAGGATGGATGGAATGGATGTACAACAAATGTGTTGAGATTGACCCCACATTCAAGGCGTCACTCACTATGGTTCACTTGAGATTTAGATCTGCCTGATTTTTGGGGCCATGTCTTAAAATGAGTTGGAAAAATAGATTAATGGCATGGATATAAAAATACATCGAGATGGGCCCCACATTTAGGGCCTCATCCACTAGTGGTCCACTTAAGCTCTGGATCTACCTCATTTTTGGACCATGTCATAAAATGAGTTGGTAAAATAAAATGAATGATATGGATATAAAATACATACATCGAGGTGGGGCCCACATACACGGCCCTAAAAAATTGTACATGAGGCACATATTAACTCAATTAATTAATTAAATTATCGACCGTTGTTGCTAAGTCAAAATCCAAAAATTAAAATTATTTAAATGATTTTCATCGTTAATTTGCAAACACTTGTTTTTTGAAATAAGACCATTTGATATTTTTTCATTCTTTACTATCCAATAAATGTCCACCAATCCATTAGTGGGATAAGTACTAATAGATTGCATGAATTTGAGGCTAATTTGGAACATCAAATGGTTCGCCAAATCAACAACACTATTCACTCGAATCTAATTTCAATTTTTTATTAAGATCTATTGAGGGAAATGATATCAAATTGTTAGGTATATGAATTACATAATAGGACACAAAAGTCCCAAACCTCTGTATGTTGAAATGAAATGTGCAAAAATCGTGAGGTATGTACTACCCCAATACTATAAATAATAATAAAACCTATAAATATGAGATGTTTTGGTATTAGATCTATTCTAATAAATTTCTATTGATATTATATAGTTAGGATAATTAAATATAAAAGATTTGCAGTTAATTCCAGGTTGTCAAGTTCATAAATTCATCAGGACAGCCCGATACAACATTCTCACTAAAGATTGGATTGTTACATTACCATAAACATATTCAAAATTATAAATGAATGCATATTGGAATATTTAAAATTTTTTGGATTTTCTAGATACAGGGGCGTATTGGCCGTTACATTGATTCAACGTATCCGTAACGATGGGCACCGTTACCACTACGGGACACCTTGTCACCGCTTCTAAGGTTGAGAGGAAGTCAAAAGAGAGGAAACTCAGTGAACGGGTGAACTAAATTTTCCCTGGTAGCATAGAAAGAGGTGATTGCCTCGAGAATTTGAGTTTTATCTTCAACACATCAGTCATTCACCAATAGGGAGGAAATTCTATTAACACGAGCCCTCACACTGCGATATCATTAAAAAAAAAAATTTAGTGTTTTTGTCCCCCTCTTTGAGCCAGGTAGCCCTTGATTGTTGGCACCATTTGATTTCGTCTTCCATCAATTGATTTCTATATTCTGCAAGAAGCCTGACCCTCTCCTGTTTACCAAAAGTCGAAAGGGTGTTACACTTCTCCCTGGCATCCAAATCTTGAATGTGTTACAAGATGCTCCCAATCTCCTACTCTCTAAGAGCAAAAACCTCTCAGTTCTAGTGCTTCAACCTTTCCTTCACCATCTAGAGCTTACGAAATACATGAATGCCTAGGGACCTTCAACCGAAGTAGAGGACCACCAATTAGAGACAAACTCCTAAAATCCTTCCACTTCTAGCCATGCTAGCTCGAAGCGGAAGGGCGTTGGGCCCCAGTTAACCACGTCATCCTCTAAAAGGATAAGGGCATGATCCGAAACCGGCTGCGATAGAGTCCTTTGAGAAACTGCCTGATGACGATTCAACCACGAAGGAGAGGCCAAGAAGAGATCCAATTTGGACATCATAGAATGTTCGCGACCGTTTGACCACGTGAATCTATTGCCTGATAGAGAGAGGTCCACCAAACTATGGTTGAGAATCTAGTCAGAGAACCCTCGCATAGTGGCTGATATACATTCTCCATTCAACTTCTCATGGGGATACCTAACTACATTGAAGTTGCCTCCAACGCATCAAGGGACCCTCCATCTGTTTAGATTAGCAGACAGTCCTTCCCAAAAGTAGGGCCTCTGAGCTAGGAGATTTGGGTCGTAGACCCCTAAAACACCCCATCTAAAATGCGAACCCACTTCTTTTAGAAGCACCAACACCGAGTAGTTGCCAACCACCCTATCTTCTTCAAACTAGATATTCGAACTCCACATGACCAAAATGCCACTCGTTGATCCCTGAGCATCGAGGGCCAACCATTTAATGTTCCTCTAACCCCATAAGGCTTCCACAAACTTTGAATCAATGAGCTGAAGCATTGTTTCTTGAAGAATGGCCAAGCTTTCTTCAGATCTTCTGCAAACATCGCGCACCTGCAACCTCTTTTACTAGCATCCCAGGCCTCTCACGTTCCAAGAGAGCAACTTCAATGGCCTCGTCGACCTCTTTTATCATGCCTGGGCCAGACCTCTACAACCAAGTTTGAAATTGAACCCAGGTTTGATGGCTCTCTGCGACACATATCATTCGCCACAGTCTTTTTTCGAACCATATCATTATTTGGCAGATGACCTCTCTAAATGATGAGATGAAACAAATCAACATAATCCTCATCTTTGTCTACAAAAACTATACCCAACTACTTGTCGACGTGACACATAGCATCTTTAATCCACAATTTGCCCCTGAATGTAGCTGCCAGGCTCCCCACTCCACTGGCTGACACCTCTAAAAGGAAAGGGCCATTTTGTGCAACATCCGAAGCCTCGTGAAGAGACACTCTCTAGATCGGTGTCACATTCGAGGCGTTAGAAAAAAGTGTCCCAATCTTCTACCACCAAATCTTGAGTTGATACATCTGAAAATCCATCATCGGATGGACCTTCAAGAACCAAGACCAAGGCTAGGGAAAAGAATTCGAGAAGGGCTAATGTGGGAGAAGAGGCTGGGTTTGAATGGGATGTATGGATGGAAGGAGGTGATGAGGGTCGAGGGGGAAGATGGAGGTGAAGGGGAGGCTGTAGAGTTAAGGGAAGGGGAGGGGTATGACATAATTAGGCTGTCATTTGCGGGGGGATTAGGGGGTGAGTAAATTTTCAAAAAGTCCTATAGAAAAGGGGGAGGAAGGGATAAACATAAGAGGTGGAGGAGGATTCCTAATGAGGATTGTGAGAGGTTCAGAACTCCTTTAGAATCGGGGGGTGGGCAAGCTGGGACAGCCATGGACCTTTCCCGATTAAAGGAAATGATTGCCCAGTTCGAATAGATCTCCCTGATCCTTCTGATGAACCATCCACAAACCAATGGGGGGAGGATCTAAAAGGGAGCTAGTGTCAAACTCCTTCCGCGAATAGTCTTCTGGGACGCCTGAACTAGAGCCTCCTAACTCGACAGCAAGGTTTATGATAGAATAGGCACTACTTGATGCAAGGTGGAAATTGTGGACCTACTAGGAATCATTGCCATTGAAGGAGCAAAAGCTAGGGGCCAACACCTAGGGGGAGGATCTGAAAGGGAGCTGGGACGACCGTGGACCTTTCCCGATTGAAGGAGATGATTGCCTGATTCGAATAGATCTCCTTGATCCTTCTGATGAACCATCCACAGACAAATGGAGGGAGGATCTGAAAGGGAGCAAGTGTTAGACTCCTTCCTCGGATAGTCTTTTGGGATGCCTGAACTAGAGCCTCCTGACTCGACAGCAAGGTTTACGATAGACTGGGCACTGCTTGATGAAAGGTGGAAACCGAGGACCTACTAGGGAATCATTACCATCGAAGGAGAAAAAGCTAGGGACCAACACTTAGCCTTGAATGCTGAAACCTACAACTAGATAGGGAATGCCCACAGGCACCACTAATACAATAGATTCGAATTTTGAATTAAGAAAAAAAAAAAGGCCAGGATTAAACGAGTGGCAGAGATTACCTCGTCAGGAGATCCATGAAAAGGGGATCGACCAGCTATCGGTACCAGAGCACATCTTAAGAGGTGTACAACCTGTTTAATAATCACCACCGGACATGTGTTGACTCCAGACAATTGTTGGCAGGAACTCGAACCACGCTCATCAAGAGGGGTTGCCAAAACAGGACACGTGCCCTTTTCAATGCATGACTCCATAAAGGCAGAGGGCGGTTGTGCGATGCTTGCTCTGGAAAGGAGAAGGCCACCAGGCGAAGGCTGATATAAATTACTCTTCTCGATGCGGAGTAGGTGAGGACAGTTATCCATTACAATGTCCAAATTCAGTTGCATGTCAGTCGTGGGGGTTGGTAATGAAGACGAAAGTCCCTCCCCCTAGAGGAGACTAACATGCGTTGATGGTGACATTTCACTCGACGACAATCCTTTGCTAACCTGCACCCGAGCACACTCATTAGCATGGCCTTCTTTTCCACTAACTTGTGCCCTTGCAGCTAGGGGTGGTTAATGAGCCAAACTATTCGTGAACGGTTTGAGTTTGGTTCAATTAAAGCTCATTTGAGTTCGTTTGATTAGTAAACAAACCAAACTCAAACCTTGTTTTTAGTTTCGATTAGTAATCAAACCAAACTAAAACAGGCATGAGTTCGGTTCGGTTAGGATCAATAGGGTTCGTTTATAGCTAAAAAAACATTGTTTCCTATGATATGGTCCACCTGAGATTTGGATCTACTTCATTTTTTAGCTCCTGCCATGAAATGATTTGATGAAATGTATGAACGGAGTGGATATAAAATATATGCATCAAGGTGGGCCCCACAGTAAGAGCCTCATCGTCTTGAATTGTTTGGATATGGAATATATGTTGCAAGGTGGGCCCCACGATAAGCCTATCGAAAGCTCAAGTGGACCATACCACACCGTCCAAACTGTAATGAATTCTGAAGGTGCAAGTTGCAACATCTCATTTACACAGGCATTTAAAATGTTGCATATAGGGGTGGTTAGTGAACCAAACTAAACGGTTTGAGTTCGGTTCGATTAAAGCTCGTTTGAGTTTGTTTAATTAGTAAACAAACCAAACCCAAACTCAAACTTGAGTTTTGGTTATCAAACTCAAACCAAACACGGTGGTATTCAGTTCGGTTCATTTACACCCCTACTTGTAGCTATTAGACGTCTCGATTGTTGGATGCATGATGCGGACATCAGTGGTGCACCCTTTAGAGTGTACCAGAGGAGGCGACGTCGCAGATCGAGTGTTGGAGCAGACGAGCTGATGTGGATGGACGCCTGGGCCCATTGGACCCATTTTCTGACGCGTTACGAGTACGCGAGCTGCAGGATCACGCAGGAGCATCATGACCGCTGAATCGTGGAGCGGATTTACTTTTAGGCGTTTTTCTGTTTATTTCCTTGTTTCTAGGCGTTTTAAGTGTCGTTATTTAGTTTAGACGTTTTTATGTTTTTTTTTTTTCAGGCACTTTAGTGCACTTTTTATTTTCGCAGCTTATATATACTATGAGAAACCCTATTTCGAAATTATTGAATGAATAGAAAATTTGTGTGCTTCTTCCTCTTTGTTTAAGAGATAAGGTTTCCGGATTGGCCCTCGGGTGTTGAGGATTCCACACCGGAGTTTCCATTTTCTCTTCTCTATTTCTTCAAGGTGCGAGGAAAGGTAAAATTCTTTTAATTCATAATTCGTGCTTCATGAGAATCCATTGTTTTTCGACATCCTTCGTCCTTTTCTGAATTCCCCCTCCCCCCTTTTGGTACGATCGAAAAAGAGGAATGCCTAGCCATGAGAACCGGATCCAAACTTGACTGTGAACTGGTCTATGCTAGATCTGGGACATCCTCATATCCCTACATCCTTCCTGTTTTACGATTTTATGTGGTTTTATGCTAAGGGGTATGATCCAGACGGACGGACGGGTAGGGGCGCGCCGCCCCCTGCACCCCCGCGTTCCGACTTTGCGTAGGGGTCATAGTTTGTTGAGTCTAGTTAGCCATTTTCTAGATTTTGTTGTGTCCTTATATATATCTAGGCCATATAGGATAGCTTACATTGCGTTGAACTAAGATAGTCAAAACTGCATTTAGATATTTATCTTTTTACACCTTTGCGCACCTAGATCTAAGGCCTTTCACATATCACTCCTAGTATATGCCCACGTGCACTGGTCGTGGGTTTGGTCTCGATTATACCATGGACTCTAATCAAGTTACCAAAGCTTTGGAGGGTATAATTACGAGAATGGATCAACAGTTTCAGTCCTTGAGGGATGCGATTGCACAGCAGTTTGTGCATCAGGATTATAGGTTCACACGTTTAGAGGAGAGGATCACGCGCTTAGAGGATAGCATCCAGGCCACCACTTTAGGTGGTCCCCAGGCGACCCCCGACACTAGGGTAGTCGATCAGTCCCAAGTTGTGGGCCCTAATCCGCCTAGGGATGGTTTGGGCGTAGGCCATACGATGGGGTGCATCATTAACCACCCCCACAGATTCGTGATCCCGTTTTCCTCTTCTAGCGGGAGGGCCATGGTGGGGTGCGATATCTGCAACCTCAGAGATATCAGGAGCAGGACCCTGTTGCTAGGGTAATGAAGGGCATCAAAGTTGAAGCTCCTGGTTTTGATGGGAGACCGGACTCAAAGTTTTTTCCAGTTGGCTAGCAGACATGGATCACTTCTTTCTGTGGCACGATCTGCCAAACCCACAGCAGGTCAAATTCGCCAAGATGAAGTTGGTGGGCCAAGCAAAACTACATTAGGAAATGTGGAGCGTCGCTGCGAGCGATTTAGAGAGGGGTCAGTTCTCTTTTGAATTGAAATGAAAGAGTTGTTGCGAGAAAAATATGTTCCCTTTTCTTACAAGCAGAGGTTGCTGGATCAATGGCACACTTTGCACTAAGGATCCATAACGGTAACGGAATACATTACCAAGTTCGATGAATACATGATGAGGTGCGATGTGGATGAGGACCCCTGTTGTGGTTCTTTACCGTTTCCGTATGTGCCTCAGGCTTGACCTCCAGCGTGAGCTCATGCCTCATATGGTCACCATCTTAGAACACGCTTACCAGATAGTGCATGAACTGGAGCACTACGTGCGCCAGTCCCCTGTTAGAAGGTTTGAGATTCAACCTACTGTGCCTAGAGTAGCTCTGCAGGGAGCAAGACCTCAAGTCGGAAATCTACCCAGAGCTCAACCTGGTACCCAGCCAGTCAACAGAAATCGAGGTAACAATGTGGCTGGACTAAATACTAAGACCGCGATGCTAGGGCAATGCTACCACTGTAGTAGCATGGGTCACATTGCCGCAGAGTGTTCAAATAAGGGTGGGTGCATTGTCTTTGTTTCTAAACATTCTACAGAAGAAGTGACATATGAAGTTGATGGTAACCAGAATGATGAGAAGGTCCTCGTCCAATCCCTTGAGCCAGCCAGTGATGCCGAGGATGATACTATGGAGACTACCCCACTTGCAGTAGTGAGGTACGCCTTAGCCCAGGTGAAGGAAAGTGAGGATTGGCGCAGAACCACCATCTTCCACACTTACGCCAAGTGTGGAGAGAAGAGCTGCAAAGTGGTCATAGATAGCGGGAGCTGTGAGAATGTAGTTTCCCTAAGTACTTTGAGTCGCCTGGGGTTGAAGCCAGTCCCTCACCCCAACCCATACCGAGTTTCTTGGGTGGATGTGACATCCCTTCCTGTGACTCAGCGATGCCTTATTCCAATTGAGTTTGGACCATACAAGGACAAGTTGTGGTGTGATGTGGTTACAATGGACGTTGGTTATATCATCTCAGGAAGGCCATGGCTCTTTGACAAAGATGTCACAATATTCGGGCGTACGAATAATTGTGTGTTTAAGCATGAAGGAAAGAACATTGTCTTGAGCCTGCGACCTCCCAAATCGTCCACAGGAGCGAAAGATGTTGCGTCTCCAAGCAGCCCTAAGAGTCAAAGGGCGCCTCAGTCGAAGTCTCTCCACATCATAGATGCCAAGGAGTTTGAGAGAGAGGCTAAAGCTGGGACTATGGTGTACGCTCTACTGGCTAGAGAGAGTACACCCGTGATTGTTATAGGGTTACCTCAGGAGGTTCTTTCAGTCCTAGAGGAGTTTCAGGATGTCTTCCCTCAGGACCTTCCAGAGGAGCTCCCACCTATGCGGGACATTCAGCATGCGATAGATCTTGTCCCAGGGGTGACCCTACCAAACATCCCTCACTACAGAATGAATCCCACCGAACATGCCGAGTTAAAGAGGCAAATGGATGAATTGCTTAAAAATGGATTTATTCGTGAGAGTATGAGCCCGTTCGTCGTGCCCGCACTTCTTACGCCAAATAAAGATGGCACGTGGCGCATGTGTGTCGATAGTAGAGCCATAAACAAGATTACTGTCAAGTATCGGTTTCCCATCCCGAGGCTTGATGACATGCTTGACATGATGGCCACCTCTACTATCTTTTCAAAAATTGACCTCAAGAGTGGTTATCACCAAATTCGTCTTCACCCAGGAGATTAGTGGAAGACTGCCTTCAAGACGAAGGACGGGCTGTATGAGTGGTTGGTTATGCCCTTCGGGTTAACCAATGCTCCAAGTACATTTATGAGAGTGATGACACAGGTGCTGCAACCCTTTATAGGTAAGTTCTTAGTTGTGTACTTCGATGATATCCTCATCTATAATACGTCCCCTAGCCAGCACCTTGAACACTTGAGGTAGGTCTACAACACCCTGCGAGCAGAAAAGCTTTATGTGAACCTCAAGAAGTGTTCCTTCTTGACTTCCAGAGTTATCTTCCTGGGGTTCGTTGTCTTGTCAGAGGGTATGTCTGCAGACCCTGAGAAAGTCAAGGCCATTGTCAACTGGCCTGAGCCACGTAGTATACACGACGTGCGAAGCTTTAACGGCCTAGCTACTTTCAATCGGCAGTTCATATGTGGATTTAGCTCTATTATGGCTTTCATCACAGATTGCATAAGAAAAGGAGTTCCAATGGACTAAAGCCGCGACACGGGCTTTCTCTGAAATAAAAAAGAAGATGACAGAAGCGCCCGTCATGCGTCTACCTGACTTCTCTAAAGTCTTTGAGGTGGCGTGTGATGCGTCAGGACTTGCCATAAGGGGAGTGCTAAGCCAAGAGGGACATCATGTGGCCTTTTTTAGTGAGAAACTGAATGAGACTAAACAACGCTACTCCACTTACGACAAAGAGTTCTATGCAATTGTGCAATCATTGTGCCATTGGCAGCATTATTTATTACCGCAAGAATTCATCCTGTTCTTTGGTTATGAGGCCTAGAAACATTTGAGCTCTCAAAAGAAGTTGAGCCCTAAGCATGCCAAGTGGGCACAATTTCTTCAAGAGTATACGTTTGTGCTTAAGCACAAGGCCGGAAAAGAGAATAAGGTTGCTGATGTGCTTAGCCGTCGTGTCATGACGCTGCGGTTCATGAGCGTTGAAGTTACAAGCTTTGAGCAACTCAAGGGTGAGTACTCAACTTGTCCGGACTTTGGGACCATCTATACGTCGTTGTCTAGTGACCCGCCCGCAAGGTATGCTGAGTTTGTCCTTACAGACGGATATCTTTTTAGAGGGGACAAGCTCTGCATCCCACGCACATCCCTCTGTGATTTTCTAGTATGGGAGCTTCATGCTGGAGGGATGGCAGGTCACTTTGGTAGAGATAAAACAGTTGCCCTAGTTTCTGATCGTTTTCATTGGCCTAATCTCCAGCGAGATGTGGCCAAGATTGTAGGGCAGTATCAGATATGTCAACTGGCAAGGCAGAAGAAACAAAATACAGGCTTATACACTCCTTTGCCAGTTCTATATGCCTCGTGGTAAGATGTCAGTATGGATTTCGTGCTTGGGCTTCCCAAGACTATTCTTAAGCACGATTTCATACTCGTGGTTGTTGATTGATTTTCTAAGATGGCCCATTTCCTACCCTGTTATAAAACCTCAGATGCCTCCCACATTGCTAAGATATTCTTTCAGGAGTTTATGCGACTTCATGGGGTACCTAAATCCATCGTGTTTGACAAAGATACTAGGTTCACTAGTTATTTTTGGAAAACTCTCTGGCATCTTTTGGGTACGAGGCTTCAATTTTCTTTAGCATATCATCCTCAGTCGGATGGTCAAATAGAGGTAATGAACTGTAGCCTAGGGAATTTGTTGAGATATCTGGTTGGAGACCACCACAGGACCTGGGACACTGTTCTTCCCACAACAGAGTTCGCTTATAACTCTTCAGTGAACAGGTCGACAGGAACGAGCCCATTTGAAATTGTTTCAGGTCTTAGACCCCGAGCCCCCATAGATTTGATCCCCATGGCTACCCCACAGCGTTCTTCAGAGTTAGGAGAGTCATTTGCCCAGTATATACATGCATTGCATAATAAGATCAGGAGGAAGATTAATTCAAGTAATGAACATTATAAACTTTCTATTGACACTCATAGGAGATATAGGAAATTTCAACTTGGAGATGACGTCATGGTTCGTATTAGGTCTGATCGGTTTCCACTTGGATCCGTAAAGAAGCTTTATGCCCATAGCAAAGCCTCACATAAAATCGTGAAAAGGTTGGGGTCTAATGCTTATGTCGTCGATATCCCTCCTACCATGGGCATCAGTTCCACATTTAATGTAGAAGATCTAGTTCCCTATCACGATCCATTACCTCTATTCGCTAGTTCCCCTGTTTCTTCCCAGACCTCCTCTATATATGGACCTGGCCACAGCCTGACCTCCCTATACCCATCTTACCATCTCTTCTATCTACACTGAGAAGAGACGAGATATAGGAAATTTTGAACTCCGAGTTGGTTACTATTTGCTCAGAGGGTTACCAGAAATTCTTAGTCAAGTGGAGGAACAGGCCTATTGCAGACAACTCTTGGATTACCGAGACAGAGCTACAGCGTATAGATCCAGACATGCTTGAGAGGTACAGGAGTTCACTTTCGCTGGTGGCGAATTCTTCCCACCCGGGGAGAATTGATGCGGACATCAGTGGTGCACCCTTTAGAGTGTATCAGAGGATGTGACGTCGCAGATCGAGTGTTGGAGCAGACGAGCTGATGTGGATCGACGCGTTATGAGTACGTGAGCTGCAGGATCGCGCAGGAGCATCATGACCGCTGGATCGTAGAGCGGATTTACTTTTAGGCATTTTTCTGTTTATTTCCTTATTTCTATGCGTTTTTATGTTTTTTTTTTCAAGCACTTTAGTGTACTTTTATTTTCATAGCTTATATATACTGTGAGAAACCCTATTTTGAAATTATTGAATAAATAGAAAATTTGTGTGCTTCTTCCTCTTTGTTTGAGAGATTAGGGTTTCAGGATTGACCCTCGGGTGTTGAGGATTCCACCTCGAAGTTTTCGTTTTCTCTTCTCTATTTCTTCAAGGTGCGGGGAAAGGTAAGATTCTTTTGATTTATAATTCGTGCTTCATGAGAACCCATTGTTTTTCAACATCCTTCCTTCTTTTCTGAATTCCCCCCCTTTGGTACGATCGAAAAAGAGGGATGCCTAACCATGAGAACCGGATCCAAACTTGACTGTGGACTGGTCTATGCTAGATCTGGGATTCCTCATATCCCTAGATCCTCCCCGTTTTATGATTTTACGTGGTTTTATGCTAAGGGGCATGATCCGGACGGACGGATCTCATCTTTGTGTTAAGATTTGTTAGTTTCCTCTGATTGAAAATAGTTAGTTTCATAATTTTATTATTTGAATATCTTTCAACTGAATATACATGCATCTAGGGTTAGGTCATCGCATGCCCCTGTATCAATGCAGCATGGTTCTAACGGATATATCTTCATCACACATGAATCTGATGGGTGTGGGAGGGTTGGGCTCGATGTCCCACGAGAACACTTGAGAGGTACTCTTGCATTGAATTGCCTCCTTGCACTGACACAGGAGGAAGGGTCCTATCTACTATGGCCGACAATTGAGGTTTATAGGTATGGGCAAAAGCCTATCTCCTCCTCTAAGATACTGGCGAAAATGCAAGTCTCCCCCACCTTGATTTGGATAGAGTCCGACAATAGTTTTAAGTTCTGCCTTTTGATACAGATCCTGGCAAAACGAAGCTCCTCCCACCTCTCTGTTGTTGGGTCGATGTTGATGAGCTACCCCAAGTAGAAGCCAATCATCAACCATGAATCCGCAAACCAGAGCTGAAGAATGACATTCCCAATTCTAACCCATACATCAAACTTTCCGAAGATCGAATATTCCGACCATTTAGACAAGTTGATGCAAGGACCCTCATACAAGAGGCTGATGGAGATTATCCTCTTTACATTTTTTTATTGTTTTAAATAAATCCAACATGTGGAAGAGGATAAAGATTTGAGGATTTTGACTTTCCCTATTCATATTATGGTCAAATTCCAGCCACCTATCCAGGTAAAAAATGTAGGCACCTTCCTTCAAAATGGCTACCAAGCTCCATTGTAGCCCTCGTCATGCAACTTCAATTGCGTGCAAGCGAGCAACTAAAGACAACCCTAGCAAGGATTCATCCTTCCTCACCCAACAGGCAGTAGGTGTTGGAGGAGAAACCCTGTCCCCCTCTACTTCCAAACTTGGAACTTCAACTGGAAGGGATTCTTGAAAGAACAACTTCCTTAAAAGATTTGGGCTCCCATTTCACGAGATTCCGAAGCTGCCACCCCTCATTGCTGCAAAACTTGAGGAGTTTGAGCATCTACTGGAATCTTCTCTGTTCTAACTCCCCCCTTAAAGGGAGCCTCTAGGGGAAAAGGCTCATTGCTAAAATGCAATCTCCCTCCAGACTTTAATCTTCTTGCCTCCATAGCTCCAACCATTGACCCCTTCTATGGCCCTTTTCAATTCCTCCAGTGAGCTCATACGAACGAAAACGAAGCCGCAAATGGGCGCCGATCTTGTGATCACCACCTCCTTCACTATTCCGAAGTGGCCAAAACATGGGAGAAATGGATGTCCATCCACTCAGGAAAGTTGTTGACAAACAAGGTCGGATAAGCACGAAGGGAACGACTGAACTAGCTATTGCTGGTGTTGGATTGCTTCTTCCTTTTCTTATCTACCCTAATCCATTCCCCCGAATTCTCTATTCGCACCCAAGGGCCTGTAGTTGCTTGCTGCTCCAATTATACTATTACTTTTCTCTAAGTACCTCTTCCAAGAAGAAGACGAGCTACAATGATTCGATCTTCCATTGAAGGTCTCCTTTCTAGATGCTAAGTTAGACTGATGTCGGCTCCTGCTTGAGTGCTGATTAGAAGTACCTTCGACTAGTGCAAGAGGATTTCCCTCAAAAGCTAAGCCTTCATCAAGATAAATCACGAGGAGCAACAACCCCTCTTCCTCTCTCTACTCTTTTGAGAGGTTCGCACTCGAGATGGGAGACGAGTCCCTACTACCTAATCCGGGTCTTTGGCTTACATTAGCAATGAGAGTAGATCTAACTTGAGAGCCCCTACCTCGAGATCGAAGACAAGATGTCAGACGAGCTAATTGTGATCCTGAATCAAATCTATTTGCGGCTTTGGATCGTCCACGAGGATCCTTGGTTCTAGCTAGTGCTTCAAATAACGCTCGTAGCATAGCGGTAGAGTGTGCTAGGTAGCCTAGCGTAGCCGTAGCGCTACGTAGTGTAGCTAAATAGCATAAATCCCTTGTAGCATACGCTACAGCTACATAGCATGTAGCATTTATGGTGTACGCTACAGTGTATTTTTTTAATTCTTTTATTTTTGAAGAGTGATGAGAACATTTATTTTTAGTTTAGTTTATTTTTTATCTTTTTTAGTTTTGTTTGTTAAAAATGGCGTAGAACTCATATTATTTAAAAAAAAAAAAAAACTTAAAATGTAAAGTTAAAACCGATCCTTTCTTTAAAATGGTGGTGATCCTTTATTAAAGTTGGTGTGAAACTCACACGCTAAAAAACCTTTAAAGTTAAACTTAAAACAAAAAGGATTTCAAAAGAGGGTTTTCGAAGATCCTCTTTGTATAGATGACATCTATATTGTACTTAATACTCTTAACTTGTGGGATTTTTATTTGTTTTCATACTTGTGAGTTGTGGCTTGTAGTTTCAATTAGACATTATTAATTAAAGTGGTTTGATTCAAAAAAATTGAAATGGTTTGCTTAGAAAGTTGTTGATGTGATAATTATTTGATTTTGTTTACGACTTATATGTTAATTGGCTTTTGATAAATGATAATTAATAAATTATTTGAATATGCTTATACTTGAAAAAAATTAATCATTTATTAGGCCTTTTATATTTTTTTGTTTTTTCTTACTATTTTTCATATTTTTCCTAAATTTAAATTGTAAAATAGAAGTATCATGTAGCTTACGCTACATGCTACATAGGGTTGAACGGCATGCAACACGCTACCGCTATTTAAAACACTGGGTCTAGCTTTAGAACAATTAGGATAGTTCGATCGAGGATGAGACTCTCTGGAGTGATCTCAAGGTGCCTTCCCTTGGGATCTGGCCAAAGCTTCTCTCTCGTCTCTCATCTACAGCCATAATAATGAATGGCTTCTCTCTCATCTCTAATAAAATCATCTTTAACTTATACAAAAAAAAAAAAAACAAAAAAAAAGAGAGATAATAATTCAACCTTTAGGGAGAGAGATTGGTGCTTCAACTAATCAATATGACCATGGCACCAAAATCGCCAACACTTCTACATTTTTTCTTACTATTTATCATATTTTTCCTAAATTTAAATTACAAAATAGAAGTATCATGTAGCTTACGCTACATGCTACATAGGGTTGAACGGTACGCAACACGCTACCGCTATTTAAAACACTGGTTCTAGCTTTAGAACAATTAGGATAGTTCGATCGAGGATGAGACTCTCTGGAGTGATCTCGAGGTGCCTTCCCTCGGGATCTAGCCAAAGCTTCTCTCTCGTCTCTCATCTACGGCCATAATAATGAATGGCTTCTCTCTTGTCTCCAATAAAATCATCTTTACCTTCTACAAAAAAAAAAGAAAAAAGAAAAAAAAAAGAATAATAATTCAACCTCTAGGGAGAGAGATTGGTGCTTCAACTATATCAATATGACCATGTCACCAAAATCGCCAACACTTCTACATTTTTTAATCAAACAATCTGAATTATGGATCATTTGCTATTACCAATCCAAAACTATGGTTCTACATTCTTAGTGTTGATTTAAGTTTTAGTGTAAATTTATATATAGAATGTAAAGTTTTATTTTTTGATTTAGGCAATAATATGCATGTAATATAACATTACACATGCTGTACCTATAGCAGTAACATGCATTATTTCATATATAAAGTCAACCGCTGTCCAAAACAGTATAGCATATACTTAGAGGAAGTCACATAACACACTAGAGCAGTCTGCAATCCAAGAACCTTGAATTTTTTTATTTCTTTTTAGAAGATGACTAATTCATTAAACACCCAGAAAAGATAATAAGCAAAAGCGAGACTAGCAGCATGGGTTACCATCTCATCACCCTGCTCCGCTTAAAAGCATATACAGATTCACAAAGTGAAGGGGAAAAAAAAGCCCCAGGCCTAAGCAACCAAAACCTGCTAGCCGAATACAATTAGAATCCCAATGCCTGATTTGATTGATAACCCTGTAACTTCTGGCAGCACCTAAAACCCACTCAAACACCAAAGTTGTGATACTCCGCTAGAGAGAGGGAAGAGAGAAGGAATTGTAATAAGAAATTCTGGCTTTCCCCCGCTGTCCAGAGTCAAGACACCCCAAAGAATAGCGTCCCAAAGAACAGTGTAAGGGACAAATTTTCAGAAAAGCCTTCTTTTTCTTTTTTTCCTTCTTCTTCTTCTTCTTTTAAGAATGCTTCCAGATTATCCTTTCACTCTCGGAGAAATGTCCAAGTCCAACCAACCGTCCAGCAAAATAACGTGACTTGCAGCCCAGAGAACTCTTAAACATCACAAAGAATTGATCCCAAATGTCACGCACAGACTTGCAATGAAGGTATAAATGGTTCATAGACTCCTCATCATTCCTTCACATGAAACACACATTCAGTATCACCATATTCCTCTTCTTTAAATTGTCTACAGAAAGAACTTTGTTCAATCCGCAACCCAAACAAACGCTTGAAACCTGAGATGAATTGGAAGTTTCAACATATGCACAGAGATGAAGCAAGTTGCAGCTGTCACAAATTTCATCAAGAGAGATTGGGAAGAGAAGTTGCCTCTTGCCAACCTCTTCCAAATCTTTTTTAATCATCACTCTTAACATCAATGCTTACCTCGTTGTGCGCACACAATAGGGAAACGTGATCCCTCGATTCATCATTATTTATTTCTTCAAAGAATCATGTTCCAAACAATAGAACCCTCTCAAGAAATTATAATGCTCTGGCATCTTAGCCTCTTCATTCATTGCTAAAGAGAACAACAAGGGGAAAGAACCTGTGAAATTGGTGTCCCTGAGCCAAAACTCTTTCCTGAACCAGACCCTATCTCTGTGCGACCATGCCCCAGAACATATCAAATCCCCAACTAAAAACAACCAACTTTTCGCAGAATTGACTAGCCCACTGTGTTGGATTCCCTTAAAATCATGCTAATAGCCTTTCAAACTCATTACTAGATAAAGCCCTGGAAACCACCCTGCTCACCCTCATCACCAAAAGTGACATCCCTCCACAAATCTTCCTGTTCTTCCCCATATCCGACCATTTCAAAGCAAGGCCCATTTCTTCTCCCTTAATCTACCCAAACCAAGCTCACCTTCCAACTTCAGCGTTTAGAGTTCTTCCCATTTTACAAGGTGAAACTTGTGTTCCTCTTCCCTACTCTCTCACAAGAAATCCCTTTGAATTTTTTCTATCCTCTTGGCAACAACCTCCGGCATCTTCAAAACGGACAGGAAATATACCAGGAGATTGAGAGAGCTGAAATTATAAGGAGTAATCTTTCCCCCAAAGACAAGTATGATTTTTTTTTTTTTTTTTTTACCAATTTTGACAAGCACCACACCAATTCACCTATACACACAATCAAGCTGTCATCTTTTATAGACTTCTTTTTTGAATAGTAACACTGAATGTTAGTCATCTTCCATACACTTCCAACATCTACCGTACTCAGAATCCTCGTTTGTTTCCGAGGACTCTTTATGGGTAATTCATATCCATGACGAAATCCTTTCAAATCTCAATAGCACCAGTATAGAAGTGAACCTGTTGAATCTCTTTTGCAAGTGAATCGGGACTATCTCTTTTGCATGGACACTAACATGATCCTTCAAACAGGGATTTTCACAAATGACAAGCAGTGACTTCTTACTGCAGGGTACACTCTCCTGTGGCAAGGATGAGGCCCTTAGTTGCAAGAAGGGTGAACCAGCTGGGGCCATGGGGCTGGGAACTGTTTGTTACAGAATGTTAAGAAATGTAAAAGCCTAAGAAGCAAGAGTGCAGTGCTTCCCGTAGCAGAGGCAGGAAGGTTGCCTCATGCAAAAGGTCCCCGCAGCTAAGGAAAGGCAATAGTGACAGATGAGAAAAAGGGTCCGAGAGAAGCAAATCACAAAACCAGAAAGTGAATGATCTCAACTGCAACCAGAAAATTTCGTTGAGAGGTTCAAGAATCCAGTTCTAACTGGTACCACATTAATAGACAGACTCCATTAAAATTGGACACAAAAGCCCGAACCACCGAGATCAATCTGCTACCAGATAGTGTGGCTCTAAATAATATTATCGAGAGCTAAAATAGCACAATAAAATTTGGACAATCTCATATGGTAGAACTCTAGTATTTATCTTTGCAGGGGATTTTTTGGCTACTTCAAGTGGATGGTAAATGAATAAGTCTTTCAACAAAAACTACTCCTAAGAAAGATATAAAAGAAAATGAAATAGTTGATGTTTGGGGGAAAATGAATAAAATAATGGAATGCATAATATGGGTACTTCCTCAGGCCAATGCCAACCACATTCCTCTTCTCTTAAATGAATAAGTCTTTCAACAATAACTACTCTTAAGAACGATACAATAGAAATTGAAATAGTTGACATTGGGGAAAGATGAATCACATAGCTGAAGGCATAATATGTACCTCTTGAAAACAATGTTAACCACATTCCTCTTCGTCCCTTAAATGTTATCCAATATTCCCCAAATGAATTCATCACTCCTATCATTAAACGTCAGTTGAAAATTAAGCCAATTCGTTTCATTGAAGGTCCAAAAGATATCTGCAATTAGATGAAAACAAGAAACTAACAAAAGATATGTGCAATTAGACGAAAACAAGAAACTAAGGGTTCATTAGAATGCCTATCAAATCCTTTAATAGTAAGGGATTTACAAAGACATTACATGGGCTGTTTGGATGCCTGTATTGCCTGTAAACCCCTTAGAAGATGTAAACATTGTAAACACTTTACGGTTTACAAGGGCTTTTAGAATCCTGTCATTTTGTTGTGTTTCAGATTACAGATAATCTGATTACAGGTAGTTTTTAATGGTCAATCACCACTGTTTCTTGGGGTGTGGTGTGGTTTATTGTAGTCCACCTATAAACACTTTACAACTTAAAGCCAAACAAGATAGATTGTAAACACTTCTACACCTGAAAAGAGTTTCAGCTATGAAGTTTTTACATCTTAAAATTTTTATAGGCATCCAAACGACCCTAAAAAGAATTCCATAAAAATTCATGAACAGCAAAGCTCACTTAAACAAAACAAAAAGAAAGAAAACTTTTTTACATACAGATGGGGAATACATAATCACAAAATGAAGAATACCTGTTTGTGGCTTAAAGATGTGGGTAAATCAATTTCTTAATGCTCTAGGCAACACTGACTTCAAACTAACCAGAACCCATCAATCTTGGAAAGAATTCTGCTTAAACTGAATTGGGCAGCAAGAAATTGTAATGGCACTAACACACAGATACTGAAATCAGTACAAATACTTATTGCAGGCAACTTTAAAAACAATACATTTTTGAATAATCTGCAAACAACTACCCAGAAGTCTTTAGTGGGAAAGCCAGCTAACCCATTTGACATGCAACTGTTTCGCTGACTATACAAAGAAGAAGAAGAAGACAAAAGAAACGAAGAACTATTTGAAATGGAGAAGACACGTAGGCCGAAAAAATTCAGTATATTTCCATGAAGACAAGCAAAAATCTAAATGTGTGGGACTAAGAAGAATATTTACAACCTCCAATCATTCATCTTTGTTTTGAATTAGAAAACCATGCATTCATCCACCCTCCCATTGAGGCTCCAAGACTGAATATACAACTTGCCTCTTTCCAATCATTTCAGGCCCATTGAGCAATTACAATCTGAAACAGCCAGTAATAATTGGCTATTCTGCACGGCGAAAAGAAAGACAGATATTCCACAGCATGAACAGCTAAGAGCACTGGCATTCATGTGGCATATGATTCTCTGTTGGGATGTGCTCCTGCCTGATAGAGCTCAAGCTGGTAAATGGCCTTTGGAAGCAATTCTCTCAAGGAAGGATGCTGAACCGACAAGGAACGGCCTGCCAGCTCCAGAGCAGTCAATGCCCTCGCATGTTCCAGCTCTTTGCTGTTGCCCACGTGCAATGCCAGGTAACATAGGAGAATCAGTGCATGCAACTTCACCTTTTCATTAGACCGCAGCAGTCTCATGAGAGGACGGACCCCGTCGAACTCAATGATTGCCTTGGAATGCTCTCCACAGAGGAAATTCTCTGGACTGGCAAACTTCCCCAAGGCGATGGCAGCTTCCATAGCCACGTCTGCATCTATATTGCTGAGTTGTTGAACAAGCGGACTGATGACTCGAGTCTCTCTCGCTGGGAATGTGCGAGCCAATGACCCAATTGATTTGATGGCAGCAGTTTGCATTGCTGGACTGCTGCCAACCTCCTGAATCACCCGGAGGAGCTGATCGACCACTGCCTTGGCAGGAGTGGAATTCGTCTTGAATGCTGCGCGTCGGATGTCGGCATTGGATTCTGCCACGGCTGCAATTTCCATCACCGTCATCAAGCAATTGAAACGCAGCTCCCCGTGTACGGTCTCAATGATCTTGGCCAAGCAGAGGAGCCCTCTAGTCTCGGTGATCCGACGGCTGTTGGACACACTGCCCTTAGCGAGCATCCAAAGGGCCTCAGCACAGCTGATCTTGAGCTTGAGCTTCACCTCAGGGTTCTCGTACTCCCTGTCTTTCCGGTGGTGGTCCCTCCCCCGACTGCTTCCCTCAGAGGAATGCAGGGAATTCAAATGGTGATGATGCAGTGGAGTGGTCATGGCCATCTCCTTGTTGATCTGGACCAGCGAAAGGATGCTGGTGGGCCGCTTGGAAGCAGTGGAGGCAGCGCTCTTAGGATCTTCCAACACGATGTCAATGGAGAGGAGAGAGACAAGTGGACGGATCGCGTTCTCCCTCGCGAACTCCTCCCGGGAAGCAGGGTCTTCAGCCGCCATCCTCGCCATGAGGGACGCCACTTGAATCTGCACCCTTGCAGGGGAGTCGCTGAGCACATGGACAATGATGGGGATGGCGAGCGCCACAGCTATCTGGCGCACCCGCTCATAGTCGGTGGCGAGGTTGATGAGGGCGGTGGCAGCGGCAACCTGAGCATCGGGGGAGGCAGACTCCTTCAAGAGCTTGAGGAGGGGTGGGATGCCGCCCTCCTCGATGATGATCTTCTTATTGCGGTCATTGTCTTGGGCGAGGGAGGCGAGGGCATTGGCGGCCTCGATGCGGTCAGGGAGAGCGGACCCCATCTGGATAACTGCGACGTAGCTCCAGACCCAGGAGAGTATAGGGTCGATGCTGGCAATTGGGGGGAGACTGAGGACTATGCTGCAGCCACCGCCACCGCCGTCCTCGGAATCGAAGACGCTGAGGAGCCAGCGCATGTCGCCGAGGGAGGCGTCGAGGAGGGTGAGAGCCTTGCGGAAGTCGGCAGTACCGATGATGTTCACGACGCGTCGGAGGACGCCGCTGCGCCTGCACTTGCGGACAAGAGTGAGGGCCCGCTCCAGGTTCTTGACAGCCTCCGAGAGGATGCGACGGATTGGACGGTCGTAGATGGAAGAGTATGAAGACGATGAGGACGACGTTGATGATGAAGTGGACGATGAGGTGGCGAGGCGGGCAAGGCTTCGGAGCATCTGGCTCAGGCGTTCCGCACGCTTGCCGATGTCGGAGCATTCGAGCTTGTAGGACTCGGATTCCTCCGCGGCTTTCCGGATGCGCTCCGACAGCAGAATCTGGTAGCCGAGCTCCTCTTCAATGCTCCTCTCTTCCCGCACCACCATCGTCATAGTTGCTGCTCTTCTTCCTCCTCTTCGATTTATCAGTTCTTCTCGATCATCGGGTCCAAGTCGCTACCTTGCTAGCCCTCATCGTTCTCTCTTTTTCTTTTGTCTTTCTGCTTTTCTTCCCCCTTTCCTACTCTTTTTCGCGTCCCCTTCCTTTTTGCTTCATCTATGTCTATCGGGAGGGGATTAGGTGTTTCCCGGGTAAGACGGGAATCTACTCCGCACGCTCTTGTCGTGCGGAGTAAACTCAGTTGGGTCCACCTAGAATGTATATTCTTTATCTATTCCGTCCATATGTTTTTCTATCTCATTTTAGTGGTTGAGATCAAAATTTAAGCATATCCAAATCTCAAGTGGACCATGCCACGGGAAACAGTGGGAATAATGATTTCCACCGTTGAAACCTTCCCAGGCCTATATAGTGATGTTTATTTGTCATCCGACCTGTTCATAAGATCAAATGGATATGGATGAAGGGAAAACACAAATATCAGCTTGATCAAAAACTTCGTGTCCATCTATTTTGACAGCACATTCCGTCCATCTATTTTGATAGCACATTTTAGGTCATGACTCTAAACATTAAGCAGAGGAAAATCTAAAGTGCATGAAACCAAAAAAACACTAGTGATTGATAATTAAAAACCGTACGAGGCTACAATTTTTTTTTTATCAAACTGAAATTTACATTGTCCTTCGTCATTCAATTACTACTCTACTTAAGATTGGTATCTTCTTCAATAATGTACATCAAATGGATCACACAGTCGGGATTGAATTCCCACGTTAAAAAAAACTTCTTAGAGTTATAAAAGTTTTAAATTAATTTAATATTTGTGCTTTTCTTCGTCTAGGTATGTGTGACCTAAGGAAATTTTCTTTTAGGGTAGGCATACAAAGACCATTGTTTCCTTTGGTGTGGTCCACCTAAAATTTGGATATGCTTCATTTTTTAAAATATGTCTTAAAATGATCTAGAAAAAGTGATGGACGAAGTGGATATGAATATACAAGACACATCAAGGTGGACCCTAACCTCTGGCAACACGTACTAACGTGTTACCCGGGTAACACCCTACCCGTGGAAGTCACATACGATAGCGGAGAAGTTGACTTGGAATTAGATTCGGTTCGGCACAAGTGACAGCGTGATAAATCAATCGGATCCGTTCATCTAGTTTTCCATACTTTGAAACTGCAGTTTTCTCAAATATATAAACATCCGATTGACCTTTAGATCTTAAAGAGGGATTTTAATACAACGGTGTGAGATGAAGAAATTTAACGGCCGAAGATTCTTCAAGGAAAATTGTAGAAATGTGAGGAATAGTTTTTTGAATTAGTATCATTTTCGAATATGATCAATCCATGATTTTTCCCAATTGATGGACGGCTCCAATCAACTCATGTCCCTACCATTCGTCTTTCAGCGAGATTGCCCTGCCATGTTACGTTTCTTACAGCTATACCGTAGCATCTCTCCCACAATCGCCCACGCAATGCGGCACCGGAACCAGATTTGGGCCCACCAATATCTATACATTGTATATCCAAGCCGTCCATACGTTTTTCCAGATTATTTTAGGAAATTTTCCAAAAAATGAATAAGATAAAAGTCTCAGGTGGGCCACACCACAGGAAACAGTGCGCACCGTTAAAAACTTCCTAGCATCTACCGTAATCCTTGTCTTCCATCCAATCCGTTGACATGGTCACACAGACCTGGATGAATAGAAAAATGAAACAGGAGCTTGATCCAAAACTATTTTTGCCCACAAAATTTTTTTAATTGTTAATAACCACTGTTTCCTGTGGTATGGTCCACCTGAGATTTAGATCTGCTTCATTTTTTGGACCATTCCTTAAAATAATTTGGAAAAACGGATGGACGGTGTGGATATTCCACGGAAATTTATTTGGGCCCACGGTCAAGGTCCCACCTAAATCGCTGGTTACGGGTCGCAGCTAATCGGGCGTTCCACCCACCGATTTTTTTAAATGATAACTGAGAATAACTGAGAATCAGTTACAAAGATGGAACTGAAAGAGAAAAGATTTGATACTCTGCCGACAATACTAGTTGATACTCAGGCACTTTAAAATTATTTATAAATTGCACACTTCATATACAACTAATTAAAACTGAACTGTCCAAGTCATAGGTCCCAGCTTATTTGCATCATGAACCAAAAACGATCATTATTTTATCATCTGACCCTCCGATTGGTGGACATTGGACCGATATAAATGAAAAATATCCAACGGTCCTATTTCAACAAACGAGTGTGCACTGATCAGAGGTTAGAATCGTTGGACCCAACAACGAGACTATGACTCAGAGAAAATGCGCTCCACAATTTAGCTATTATAATCTGACTTAATTAATGCCACGTGCTGTTTTCAATTTTTGTGTGCCAGAGTATCACGCGCAGCACGAGTATCAAATAACACCTTCAAGAGGCCTAAGCCTGCACATCGATTCGATTAATTCAATTTTAGATAAAATTGAAATTGAATTAATCTTAAATTTTCAAAATTGAAATTGAAATTGAATTAATCTTAATTTTGAAATTTTGAATTGAAATTAAATTAAGCCAATTTTTTTGGAATCGAATTGAGATTGAATTGATGAATTTTTCGAGTCAATTCGATTTTTCACACATTGCAATTTAAAAACTTATAAATTTTGTAGGTTTGAATTTCATAGTACCTCAAATAGTAATATTAGTAGAAATACTTCTGAAAACATATGCATAATAATTAGTCCATACATGAAGATTAGAAAGATCTTATTGATCAAAAGTTTTTGAAGCCCTAAAAAAGGTTTTTAATAGTTATTCATCACTCTTTCTCTTAGTATGATCCACCTGAGATTTGATATTCTTATAATTTTTTATCATGTCCTAAAATGAAACGTAAAATTAGATGGACGTAATGGATATACAAAAAATACATCAAGGTAGACCCCGCACTGGTAAGGGTAACACTTACTAAGTTGTTACCAACATAACACTTAATTCACTCTTGGGCAAACTTCAAATTGCGTATTAAGTTAGTATGCTTTTGTCAAACTGAGTAAACTTAGTCGAGCCTACTTTGAATGCATTTGGTTTACAATACCGTCCATTCGTTTTGCTTTCTCATTTTAGCCATTGAGCCCAAAATTGAAACATATTCAAAACTTGGGTGGACCATTCCACAAGAAATAGTGAGAATAATGATTTCCACCGTTGAAACCTTCCTAGGGCCCACATTGACATTTATTTGTCATCCAACCTGTTCGTAAGATCAGGTAGACATGTATGAATGAAAAACACAAATATCAGCTTGATTCAAAACTTTCGCAGCTTCCAATAATTTTTCAATGGTAGAGGTTCAATTCACAATGTTTCTTATGGTGTGTGCCACTTGAGCTTTATATACGCTTCAATTTTGGGCTCGAGCTATAAAATTATCTTTTAAAGTGGATGAACGGAGTGGATAAAATGAATAAATTACCGTGGGCCCTACAGAGTTTACTCAGTACGCCAAGCGCATTGAGTTACTAAGTAGGCAATCGAATTCGTCTTGGACTCTTTGGTGGGCACGGATATGTAAAAGAGTGGTTTCAAAGCTCTGTGGGCTCCACCATGGTGTGTGTTTTATCTAGGCCCTACAACCATTTTCCATCTGATTCTAAGACATTATCCCAAAAAATGAGACGTCCAAATCTTAAATGGACCACACCACAAGAAAACAGTGGAGGATTGACACTTATTGTTGAAAACTTTTTAGGGCCTTAGAAGTTTGGTATCAAGCTGATATTTGTTTTTTCCCTTCCTCAAGGTCTATGTGACCTTATCAACAGGTTGGATGGCAAATAAACATTACAATGGGCCCTAGGAAGAATTAATGGTGGACGTTCAATCCCCATTATTTTGCTATGGTGTGGTATTTCGAGATATATATTTTTCTAACTTTTGGAATTTTTCCTTAATTTTAGATGTAAAAATGAATGGATGGCATAGATAAAACACACTATGATGTATCTATTTCATCCATACCGTTCATTATATATATATAATTTTATCAATTGATTCAATTCGATACAGGTCAATTTGATTTTCGATTTGATTCGACCAATCGGAATCGAAAATTGAAATTGAACTTTTTTTTAAAAAAAATTGAATTGAATTGATCTTGGAGAACAATTCGATTCGATCGATAAATTGATCATAAATTGAATTGTGTGGCCGCACGAAATCGGACTGCGTCCTAAGTAACTCAAGACGTTCTTATCATTATCATACTGAGTACTCAGTTGGGCCAACTGTAAATGTATGTGGTTTATCTACACCCTCCATCCATTTTTCCATCTCATTTAAGTAGCCCAAACCAAAATTGAAGCATATCCAAAACTCAGGTGGACCATACCACAGGAAACAGTGGATATAATGATTTCCACCGTTGAAACCTTTCTAGGGCCCGCATTGATGTTCATTTGTCATCCAAACTGTTCACAAGATCACGCAGACGCAGACATTGATGAAGGGAAAAAACAAATATCAGCTCGATCCAAAACTTCCGTGGTCCCCAAGAATTTGTCAATGGTACATGTTCAATTTACATTGTTTTCTGTGGTGTGGTCCACTTAAGCTTTTTATATGCTTCATTTTTTGTCTCAAGCCATAAAATTATCTGCTAAAATGGATAAACGGAGTGGATAACACACATAAATCACAGTGGACTCTGTGGATAACACACATAAATCACAGTGGACCCCACAGAGTTTACTCAGTACGCAATCCGCTTCCAGCCCACACCACCACCAGACCATCCCGTGGGCTCCACCTCGTGTCTTGCCTGCGGCTGCGAACGCGCCAAGCCGAACCACCGTGCTGTGGTGGGGGCGCATAATCCACTACGAGCCGCTCTTGGGACAAAGACGTCACTTTAGCTAGCTCGACGACGGGGTCGGGGCATTATTGTCGGGCCCCACGAATGCACGGCTCGGCGTGAACGCATGACTCAACAGCATTATTTGTTTATGTTTTTAGGACAAGAGGATGTTTCCAGACAATGTTTCAGAAATTTTAATTATTTCTCACCAACTTGTCACTTCCTTGGAACATCCGAGCCGTCCAAACAGTGGGACATATCATAACCAGAAGGGATCCACTCTCGAAATCAAACAGACAGCTAGGGTAATCGTCAGATCCAAGACATAATTGCTACCACGTAAACAGGTCCGGATCCGGGTCCAATTTTCGACATACTTTAAAAAATAAGATCAGGTCCAGGGTCTAGGACTCATTTATGGGCAGTTTGTTTTTTCATAAGTAAATACTTGCAAAATCTTATTCATTAGACCTTACATTTGTTTAGAAGTCGTGGAGTATTCCCTTCTTGAAAATTGGTCCCAAAAGGGATGACTTAAATTTGTGGGCCCCACTATGATGCATGTGACATATCCATGCCGGCTATCCATTTTAGTGGAACATTTTAGGGCATGATCCAAAAACCGAGACAGATCCAAAGCTCAAGTGACCCACACCAAAGAAAACAGTGGTCATGTTCGATCTATCGTAGATTAGGTGTTTCCTTCCTACGATCCAATATGATGTTTATTTTTCATATAACCCTATCATTCGGTCACAGACATGGAGAAGGGGAAAAACAAAAATATCACCTTGATCCAAAACTTCTACTGCCCGAATAAGTTTTTAACAGGTAGACATTCCATTCCCACTATTTCGTGTCGTGTGGTCCACTTGAGCATTGGATCTGCCTCAGTTTTGGGCTCATGCCCTAAAATCAGCTGTAGAAATGGATGGACAGTGGGGATAAGTCACACACATCACAGCGGGCCCCACATTTTTTTCGACCCCACGGTTTTAGCTTTGAAAAAGCAGGGTTGTCACCATGATTTATAACGGTAAGTAATTATTACCTATTTGCAATTGCATGGATGAATTGAAAATCAATATCCCCTTGAAATGAGTTAGGTCAAGTATTTAATTGGCTAACCACTGTATACCCTATTAAGAAATAGATTTGGGATAGGCTGGCACCCAGTTAGTTCTAACAGTAACATTATATATTTTATTATTTAACCATTAAATAGAATTTGTTTAGCTTAGTTTAAGTGTAGTCTGAAACTTATATGTATTGCTTGGTACTTACAATATTGTCCATGGCTTTCTTGTCCTGTGGTGTAGGGCTCTCAATGGGTCGGATCTGGATTGGATCCAGTTGGATCTGGCTCCAAGTCCGTATATCTATAGACGGATTTGGATCGGATTCGGATCCAACTCGGATCCAAAAGGTGACATCCATATCCGATCCATTTATAAATTGTTACATCCATTTTCGATCCAAAATCCATATAACTATCGGATTCGGGTCGGATCTAGGTCTGAATCCACCCCATTACAAATCTAAAAAAATATATGATATAAAATATATAATATAGTATATTTAATTTAGTAGAAAAATGATGCAAATCCCACTATTTACTATGGTATGGCGGACATGGCCTAAAATAATTTGTAAAAAAGATAGCCAGCATGAATATAACATATACAGTAAGGTGACAATGAGTCCGATCTTAATTGGATTCGGATCGAACTCGAATATGTTCCTGTGAATCCATATCCAGTCCATTTAAGTAATCGGACCTATTTTAAGATCCAAATCCGGTCCATTTAAGTAATCGGACCTATTTTAAGATCTAAATCTGCATTATACGGATTCAGAGCGAATCGGATCTCGGATCTGACCCGCTCCATTGAGAGCCCTACAGTGTGGTGATATTCTTAAACATTGATTAGTCAAGCTACAAGCTGGCAAGGGGTTCTTGGAAAATCAGTCAAAAACCCCGTCCATCTTAAGGTAAGTAACCATCTATTGGAATTCAAAATAAACAAAATTCTACTAAGGATGGCGCAGCTTAGACGAACTTAAGAAGGAAGAAGTGTTGAAAAAGTTTGTTTTAAAACAATTTTAAAAGTTGAAAAAATGCTTTTGCTTTTTGTCCCATATCGGATGGGAGAAAGAAATTTTACCTCTTTATAAGTAGGGTGTTGTGCACCTTACTTATTTATGGTGGAAGAGAGGGAGTAGGGTGGCTTGCGTGTTCCAATGTGAAGCACTGAAACACCGTGCACGGGCTCGGGGGCTAGGTGCGAGGGCATGGGCACGTGAGGCAGTGTGGCTGTAGAGGCGCTAGTGGTGCACTTGGCACTTCGCACGAGGGTCGCCACCTCGTGGACCGGAGCGAGACTGGTGCGAGTCGCAGGTGCGATAGAGGCTAGGTAGTATATCAGGCGGCTGGTTCGTGGACCGAAGCGAGACTGGTGCGAGTCGCAGTGCGACAGAGGCTAGGTAATATGTCAGGTGGCTGAGTTCGGAACAGAGGAGGTGCTGTGGGTGGGAGATCTGACAGAGAGACCTCTCTGCTTTTTATAGAGAGCTGCATGGCCCATTAGAGATTCATGTGTAACTGCTCATGCAGTAATGGTCCAGACCATGCAGTAACAGCTGCATGTGGCTAGCCCAACAGTCAGAAACGGCTAGTCATTGAGTCTAAACAACCAGCATGCAGGTGTGTAACTCCCACATGCACAACAGTCAGAAACTGCCATAAACGGCTAGTTTCTCACAACAGCCAGAAAACGGCTAGTGCCATTATGGCTTTGGACCAAAACTGCTAGCCACCCTTGCCTATATAAACCGGACAGGTCTGGTTCATTCCAACACAACAACTGTAATCAGAACTATCTCTACTGAACCAGCACCCATCTGAGTCTATTAGCCTCTCGGTTTGGCTGATACAAACCAAGCCACTTAAACCAGCGTAGTGGTCTATTGCTGCAAGAAGAAGATCGCCATTTCCTTTTTTCTTTTTCTTTTCTTCATCTGCCAGATAGTGTTACTGAGTTCCATAGTGGTTCCTTCATTTCTTGCTGAACGTAGAACCACATAAGGCTCGTCGTATCCTAGAAGCAATCCGCCTGCAACCTATCAGCAGACTCAAAATAATTTGAGTAGGGGCGAATTACGCTTTAAGGACAGTGTGTTTTTCACGTGCTTCAGCCTATCCTTATTTCTCGATTTTTTCCAAATTAATTTATTTTCTGAGATCAGAAATTCTCAACAAGAAGTGGCATGATCCGACAACCACGTTGGCACGGACCTCTAGCGCAGCCTAAGCCCAAGTCTGTGTCAAGCCCTTGCCATGTGAACCAATCTGAGCTCAAATCTTGCTACGTTATCAACCAAGCCTTTTAGTGGAGTGTGTGTGGCATCTAGCGTGATCGTTAGGCAATCAAGAGGCAACACATCATCATCAAAGTGCTAAAAAAGTCTATAATACCTTATGACCACTTTTAAAGAGCGACTCTCTCTCTCTCTCTCTCTCTCTCTCTCTCTCTCTCCATAATTCCTCGTTCTTCACTTTCATTTGTTTTTTTTCTTTAACTTATGTGGCGGAAAAACACCCACATGTAATCAATGTGGGTGAGGGCAAAAAAAAAAAAAAAAAAGCCAAACAAAAGGACAAAATGGCTAAATCAAAACAAGAGACAAGAGGCATAGGGATTTATATGGTTTGGCAATATGCCTATTCCATGAGGCTGCAACATAAAGCTTTCTTCTTCAGTGGAAATAAGAGAAATATAAATGCAAGCCTTATATATCTCCCACCCGTATAAGGAGAATACCCTCAATGGAGTATCTCTCTACCTAGTGGTTCTTATATATAGACAGCACCACTAGAGAGAGCATACGTGAAAAATCCTAAAGGAACTAGGATTCGCCAACCGTATGCACATACATATGTAGTACGCAGAGACGAGACGTAGAAGGGAGGGACGTCTTCTGATAGGAGACATCAGAAACCTCCACTACCTCAATATTCTCCCATTTGAAGACTAGTTTCTCTAGTAGTGCGAAAAATACTCTCAATAACAACTTTCCAAACGTCACCAAACACTAAGGGGGCATTTGGCATCTCTACAAATAAGAGTTTATTAGGCTTATTTCTATATATAAAAAAAAAAAAGCTTTTAGACCGTTTGGTAAAAGTTTAATGAAGTGCTTATTTTTTTAAAAAGTAGCAAATAAGCTCTGATTTAATAAGTTGGGGAGGGGTTACTTTTTGAAACAAAGCTTTTTGGCTTAAGCGGGTAGACATTTTGGAATAATTTTTGGACAAGTTTACCCCTAAACTTTTCAAGTAATTCCCATCTTACCCTCCTATCTTCTCTTTACAATTTCTTCAAGAAAGGCCCACTTGATGAACGACCCCATAATGAAGGTGGGCCCCACATGATGAATGACCCTTATCAAAGGTGGGCCTACATAATGCATGGCCACATCAAAAGTGAGCCCCACATGATGGATGGCCTACTTCAAAGTGTGGCCCTGCATGATGAACGATCCACATCAAGCAAGCCCTATCTGATGATGGTCCACATCAAAGGTGGGACCCACACGATGGATGGTGGACATTGAATGTGGGACCACATGATGGAAAATTGACATTAAAGGTGGGCCCACATGATGAATGACCCATGTTGAAGGTTGAGCTCCACATGATGGGCGGTCCATAGCAAAGGTGGGACCTACATGATGGATGGTGGACATCAAAAGTGGGTCCCACATGATGGACTATCTGCATCAAGTGGGCCCCACACTGATAGATGGTCCACAACAAATATGGGACCCACATGATGGATGTTCCACATCAAAGGTAGGACCCCCGTGATGGATGGTGGACATTGAATGTGAGACCACATGATGGAAGGTTGACATTAAAGGTGGGCCTACATGATGAATGGCCCATATTAAAGGTTGGGCCCCACATGATGGACGGTCCATAGCTAAGGTGGGACCTACATGATGGATGGTGGACATCAAAGGTGGGTCCCACACGATGGACTGTCCACATCAAGTTGGCCTTACATGATAGTGGTCCACAACAAAGGTGGGACCCACGTGATGGATGGTGGACATAAAAAATGGGCCCCTCATGATGAATGACTCATATTAAAGTGGGGCCCCACATCAAGGTGGGCCCATGTAATGAAAGGTTCACATCAAAGGTGGGCCCCACATGATAGATGACCCACATCAAAGTGTGGCCCAACATGACGGGACACGGGCATCAAGTGGGTCCCATTTGATGAACAGTCCACGTCAAAGGTGGGACCCATGTGCTGGATGATGGCCATTGAAGGTGGGCCCACATGATGGTCAGTTGATATCAAAGATGTGCTCACATGATGAACGACACATAATGATGGTGGGGCCCCACACAATGAATGGTCCACATCAAGGTGGGCCCACATAATGGACGGAGTGGGCTTCATATGATGGATGACCCACATAAAAGTGTGCCCCCTCATAATGGACAATTCACATTAAGTGGGCCCCACCTAATGGACGGTCCACATCCAAGGTCTCTCATGATGGATGACCCATATCCAAAGTGGGCCGTATGATGGATGATCCACATAGAAGGTGCACCCCATACGATGAATGGTGGATATCAAAAGTGGGCCCCACATGATGGACAATCCACTTCAAAGGTAGGGCCCACACTATGGACACATCAAATGTGGAGTCCACGTGATGGGTGATGGGTAGTGGACATTGAGGGGCCCCACATAAAGAACAATTAGAAATGATGTTGGGCCCCACATGATGGACGGTAGGCCTGGCAACGTGTCATGTTGAACCGTGTTTGTGTCGTGTCGTGTCAAAAATTTGCTCACCCAAACCCAACCCATTAACTAATGGGTCGAAATGTAGAAACCCAAACCCATTCGTTAATTTAACGGGTTACCTGTAACCTAACCCGTTTAACTCGTTAGGCCAGTCTACTCATCAGATGGCCACACAATTGATGAGGACAACTGACAGTCTGACCCAACATACAATAGTGGTCCACCTAGTCGGCTCATTCTATCACCGGAAACAATAGGATTCACTCATGAGACGAGGAGGAATCACCTGTACATTGCAATATTGCATATGATGGAGTGCCAAGTTCATAGGTGGGCCATGGTTTAGTGATCTAGACCATTATGTTAACGGGTTAAATGGGTTCACGGGTGAAACACTGAGCCGACCCGTTATGTTAACGGGTCAACCCGTTAGTGACCCGACACGATAAGGCTGGACCCGAACACTGGTTTTTTCGTGCGGATTTTATGCGGGTTAACGGGTCGTGTGAAATTTTGCCAGGCCTAATGGACGGTCTACCAAAACAACCATTTGAATTGCTCTTATATTAAAGTTGTCGTAATCTTAAAAAATGACGTAACTACCCTTAAAAAAGCTCTTATTTGAAAGTTTTACCAAATGTGCTTATATTAAATAAAAGCTTTTTTGTGTGTGGAGATTTTACCAAACGAGTTTATTTAAAACAGAGCTAGAATAAAAAGGACTTATTAAAGTAGCTCTTATTCAAAAAAACTCTTATTGAATTAGAGTAGAAATGCCAAACGAGCCCTAAGTAACAACAAGTCCAAGCAAAGTCTCGCACCAAACAAACTTCTCACTTGCAATAGGCTTCGTCGGCATGTCTGCTATGTTGTCGTCAGTGTGAATCTTCTATAATGAGATCTGACCATCTTTCACCATGTAATGAAGAAAGTGATATTGAACATTGATGTGCTTGGTCCGAGTGTGAAATATTAGATTGTTTACCAAGTGTAATGCGCTCTAACTGTCATAGTGAATCACAACCCCTTTCTGCTTGAATTTTAATTCTTTTAACAATCTCTTCAACCAAATAGCTTATTTACATGCTTGTGTAGTTGATATCTAATCTGCATCTGTAGTAGACAAGGCCACCATTGACTAGAATCTCGACATCTAACTAACCGCACCGCCAACCAAAGAGAAAACATAACCTATGGTAGATCTTTTATCATGATCTACTGTAGATAATCCACCCCGGGCCGAAAGAATGATTAAAATTGGACGGTTAGGATCTATGGTGATCCGTACCCTTTATCCAAATCTTAACCCATATCTAAACCATATGCCACGTTCCAAACCCTAATCCATGTCTCAAACCCTTAATCCAAACTCTAACCCATATCTAAACCCTGATCCATATCCAAACTCTAATCCATGTCCTAAACCCTAAATTAAAACCTTGATCCATGTATTCAAAACCCTAATCCAAATATAGTTAACTCACCCTAAACCATAAACCTTGAAAGACCACCCTTAGGAAAAATCAAACCAACACTTCCCAGTGGGTCAACCTAGTGAGTCAAATCGACGAGTCAACTCATTAGGTTAACCCAGCTCTTCTACCTAGTTAACTCACCTAGTTAAAGCCCAAACTGAACCTAAATCCAAGCTTAGGTCTAAGCCTTAGCCGTGGAGGTGAGTTAGATAGTAAAGTACCAAAATTAGAGGAGAAAAAGTGTGCAGATTCAGAGTCCAACTGCCTAAAGCTGGAGCTCCAACCGTCGACGGGCGACACCCTGGGTATCACTCACCCTTAATTACAAAAGTGCCACTTAGGGGTGGCTATAAACACCCCTCGCTCCCTCATTTTCAAGCATCCACTCCAATCTAGAAATCGAGAGTCCTCCTCCCCGAGTAGCAACTCATCCCCCCTTCCACCTTAGCTTATTCCTCCACCAAGGAGAGTGAGTGATAAGAGTCTAACATAGGTACAAACCCTTGAACCATCCAAGTTTCGATCCAAGCCAGTCGAGCTAACCTACATGACACTACCGTCCATCCAATCGTCTAATATCATCCTACATTTAGTTCATATCTTACTATAGTGCAACACTCTTTATTTTCCCAACCCTCTTCTCATCACATCCATTAGCATCATATCATATCACTCCTAACACTTGATCAGTTCGAGCGTATGCTTTGCAACTTGCTGATTTGATCAGATCCTGCCATCAGAAACTCTGACTGATTAAGATCCACCATTGCACATCATTTTGTCATTTCACACCCGTCCATCGAGAGTACACGAGAACTAATCCTAACCTTCAGAAATTAGCAAGATTCGGTGAAGTAGAGACTATACATCTGTACGGGCAGAGCGGGTGCTAACACCTTCCCTCTCTATAATCGTAGTCCCTTACCTCGAATATCTGACCATAGATCAAAGAGTCATTTTAGAGTTGGGAATCTTCAAATTCTCTTCTCTAACGTTTCTATAAGATTTAGCCGACTATAGAGATGAAGTAATTGACTAGTGGCGACTCTAGTCTAAACAGTTATTTCAACTTGCACTAATCGGAAAGCCCTCGAAGGAGGTAAAACCCGTGGAAGCTATGATTTGCCACCCCCTGTGCCAATTCGGTGTTCACAGAATGGCAACTCCACTGGTGATTAACTAGTCTCACTAGTCATGACCTAACTTGAAAAACTGGATCTTCTCGATTCCTGAAGGTTAACAGTTCTCGTATATTCTTATATGCATTCGCATCCATTCATTTATCCAAAAAAAAAAAAAATCCTACAAACTCAAAAAATTTCCCAAAAACGTTTCCTCACCATTGTGCTTATTCGAGCCAGACGTTTCTAAACAACCTTTCAACGTAGCTCGGTCCATACAAATCCAGAACCACCATGGCTCTTCCCTTCCCTCTCCTTGAAATACATGAGGCCTCCTCTTCGTAACTTAACCCAGTAGAACCCATGCCAGTTCCTTGTACCCAAGAGCTACAACAAAGCATAAAGGCCATGCAAGAAACACTTCTCTGAATCACATAAGCCCAAGTTTCAACAGTCATCACCTAGGTTGGCCCAGCATAACGGCAACAACTACCATCTCTTCCAGCCTCTTGTTCATTCCAACCACAATCATTAGGGTCCACACAGGAGTTTCAATACCCTCCCAATGGAGACCTTCAACCAGTACATCCTTCCACCTTAGGGCGTTCCTTCCAATATCCTTCCATAAACGGGAGTCATTTATATCATCCCAATTCCAACATCCTCTCTCTAACGGGAGTTCCAGTCAATTTCAACCTCCTTCTGTGACCGAGGTTTCTTTGCAGTCTCCATTCTCAGCTCCAATCCAACAAAGTCCTTATAACAGGAGTAATCATCAGTCCTAACCTCCTTCAAGCAGGGATCATAGGAGCATCAATAACACCAATTATTATGAAAGGGGGGCAGATCAATCCTGGCAAGGGCAAGATCTCCCTCATCTCGTCCTTCCGAAAATCAAGCAACTTCGAGAGAAAATGCAAGAGATGAAAAGGAAGTTGCAGAAGCGGCAGGGGGTGGATCTCCCATTTACTAAGTTTAAGAATTTATGTCCCTTCCCTGATGCGAAGGTACCTCAAGGCTTTGAGGTACTAAAATTCAAAAGATATATGGTATAAGGTATCCTATAGATCACCTAAGAGCTTTCTGTGGAGAGCTTGATGCCGTGGTAGGCAACGATGGAGTGTTGATCCGTCTATTTCAAAAGTCTCTGAAAGGCGATGCGTTAGATTTGTATAAATCACTAGACTACCATCGAATCAAGACTTGGGAACAACTTTCTCAAGCATTTGTTAATCATTTCGCGTACAATCTTAACTCAGTGCTTAGAAGGGCGGATCTTGTTGCCTTAAGGCAAGAAAATAATTAGTCATTATCAACTTATATTGGACGATGGTGGATCATGGCCGTCAGAATGAAGAAACCTATCAACGACAAGGAGCAAATCTCCATGATCGTCCACTCGGCAAAACCCGAGTATCTCTGGATACCTTGTCTTATATTTGTATGCCAACTTTACTTAACTCATCCGTGTTAGGGAATAAGTAGAAGCCGGAATAAGGGTTGGGATGATCTCCCCTTGGTAGCTTCAGCAGGCCTCCCCGGTACAACCAATAGTGGAAGGAAGGTCTAATGGATATGAAAACGGTAACGGAAGCGTTCCTGTCCCACATCCAATGGAAGAAGATAGTTTTGTCACTTCTACCGAAGGCACATCATTCGCCTCTCAATAGGGACAACAGTAATCCCAACAACAACACCAAGCAGATCTCAGCACATCGGGCACCCGTATCGTCAATATCAATTAAGAAGAGCCTCCTCTCTAGTTTATTCATGTCATCGACTCTTGTTTGTGAAATTACGTTAGGTAGTCTAACACGACACCCTACGCATACACATGTAGAAGCTTAAGGGGCAACTGGAACTGTGGCTAAGTCCTAGAAGAGGGGTGATTAGGACCTTTTAAAATCTTTTCGCCTACTTAACAGTTTTAGCAAATTAAACTAAGTGATTAACACTTCGACTTCCAAGCCTAAGTGGGTTCAATCAATAGACTAACATATGATAAAAATAATTAACATCCTAGTCTAAGCATGCATAGATTGACTTATGATAAAACTAATCAAGTACCTAATCTATGCAACCTAAGTAGACTATAGAGGATTGGATCAATTAAGCTCAAGTCTACTCTAGGAGTGAAAGTACATCATGTGTGTGTGAATGTGCCTATCAAGTGCCTGGCATATATTCCTAATTACGCATTCAAAATTAAACACTTAAACACAATACATAATGAGAAATGAGCTCCAATACAATTGTTGGGGTCCTAAAAGTCAGTACCCTCCAAAATAAATCAACTGGGCACGGACTTCGAGAAAATCCCATAAAATACCATCCAACGCACCCAAATAGTAAGATTTGCAAAAGATCCAGTACTTAGCCATTTTCTCCGGTGGGCCCTACGAATCACTGTGATCAAAACCGTCCAAAATCGAGCTGACACCTTCTTTATGAATTATAATAAGCAGTGCATGACGATTCACCAAAAAGCGGGCCCCGCGAGCCCTTCATTTCGCAAAACCCAATTTTACAAACAACGAGTACGTCAAGCGCACCCATTTATTCCGCTTGAAGCACCCTTAAATTCATGAAAATTCAAGAAATATTTCAGGATCTCTTTCACCTCTGACGCATCCGAAAAATAGCTTGACGCATCTAAAAATACCTTTAACGCATCCATAAATTCAGCAAATCCAGAACTTCAATTTCGAGGTGCATTGGACCTTGACGCATCCGAAAAATGATCTGACGCGTCCATAAAATAGCTCGACGCACCCATAAATTCACCAAGAATCAGAATATCATTTTTTGGATGCATTGGACTCCAACGCACCCAAAAAATAGCTCTACGCACCCAAAAATCAGCACATTTCAAAACATCTTTTTGGGGTGTGTCCGAGCTCCCGATTACTTATTTTTGGGGTGCGTCGAAGGCTTTTTGGGGTGAGTCATACGTGGCAGCCCCTCATTGGTCGTTGTCCAGTATTTTCGGGTATAAATACCCCCTTCCTCTATTCATTTGTACAGATTAGGAGAGAGAGAGAGAGAGAGAGAGAGAGAGAGAGAGAGCTATTATCCCCTGAGTACTTGGGATTTGTCGTCGGAAACCCTCGCCGGAATCCCTTCCCGTCCGTCGGAAAACTTTTTCGGTCATCAGAATCCCTTTCGATCACTGGTATCTTTCATTGGACGACCACTCCGACCAATACCACCGCAGGTGTGAATTTTAAAAATCATAAGTGTGGGCACGCATCCGAAAATTGTCCCACGCACCCGAAAATTCAGCATAATTCAGACAAGTATTTTTAAGATGCATTGGACTCCCACGCACCCGAAAATTGTCCCACGCATTCCTAAATTCAACAAAAATTGGATAACCAATTTAAGGGTGCGTTGACATCCCACACACTCATAAATTAGGTCCCACGCACCCGAAAAATCAACCAATTACAGAAAATGTTTGTGGGTGTGCTAGACTCAATTTTAAGTGTTTTCAGGCCCCGTTTGAGCCTATTTTGGGTATTTCGAGCGTTCCGGACGTAATGGAATAGTTAAACGATCGTTCCAGGATCTCTAAATGAGCAGAATCACACATCTTTGAAGTTTGACTTGATTCAGCATGACGAGTGAAATAACTCCTCGAAAAGGAGCCGCCAGCATCCAGGATTATACAAATATATCATTATTCATATGTACCGCGAGATATGACCCGATTATGGTCGAAAGTTAGACAAACGGGGTTATGGTTATCACAATAAACCATATCAAAGAGTTTCAATTCGTACAAAGCAATTGTTATGAACTGCCACAGCACAACAGTCGATGCCCTACCCATTCAAACGGCATCCTTTGGTTGGTTACTCAGGTACACACAGCTGTAGATTGGACTTCCCGAGGTCACCTGTCCATACATGACAGGCGCAGGCCTAGAGTTGTCCTTCTCAGTCATAAAACCTGATAGTCTCAGCCTCGATCTCCGGTCAAAACATGAGACATAGACATCCAACAATACAAAGATGGTTCAGTCCATAACAAAACAAATACAGGTCTCTACGACCACAAAATCTAAGACCATAGTCCTTGCTGACTAGTCTTTTGCCTTTTAATCAAGGGTCATCGATCATTCACTGTAATTAAGGGCTTGTGCTAGATCACGGCCTGGAATGTACAAGATCTCCGGATCTCTGAAATAAAATTCGCCTTGCGATATCTCTTCTTGTGTACCTTTTGTGAATGCTTATGATTGTCTATGAATGTTTCCACTACTCAAAACTCCAGAGCAACAATACCCAGAAAATGTCCAGTAGCATCATTTTCTAGTTCTAACAAACTGGCGACTCTGCTGGGGAATCGAACCCAGAATCTCTGGTTACACCTGAGTATAGAAACGCTCTAAGATTAATCATTCATAAATGCGAATGTGTACGTAGGAGATTTATTGCGAGGCATAATGTTTCGGCGCCCTCGGGCGGCAAACTGGCGACTTTTAACAGGAACGTTCTTCCCTTCATCTTTAAGGCAATAGACGGTAAATTAAAGATTTTCATGCCCACGAACTCCCATAACTACACGTATTTGTCTTCTTCTTGCTTGTTTTATTAATTTATGCACCGCGATCGATAAGTTCACGCTCCCGGCCGCATTTATGAACCGTTCTAATGATTTTCTGACACCACAGAATTAGCAAGATACTAACGCAGACAAAAGAGATGGCATACTAAATGACAAGTGCGTGCATCTTCCTTGCTGCCGGGGGTTTCAGCTTCCCTCGTTTCAACACTACTGCAAATCCAAGCTTAGAGTGACAGTTGGTTGAGACCCGAAGGCAGAAGAAGGAACAGAAGAAAGCGACCATCGTAACTACGTATAAGAAAGTAAACGGGGCAAGATCTCACCCAATGGTTAGGAAACAGTGGCAGCCGAAGCAGGGGTAAAAGATCCCTATCAACAGCCAGGTCATATCATCCAAGCTCTGCAATGACAGTCGAGCAGTTCCCGCCGTTGTCCAAGACCGCTCGCACCTCGTAGAAACTTACTAGGCCCGTACATGTAAAGAAATCCAAGACCATGACAGTCTTTGAACCAAGACAGAGGCGGCTCAGAAAATCATGTTGGCACAAGTGGTGATGGTCCAAGTGGCCGAAGGAGAAGAATGACCGTATGAAGCAGAAGAATTACCTCCATTCCAAGATCAGATCGACAGATTGGTCGAGGCTAGTCGCGAGACAAATGATCGGATGAGGGCTATTCAAGAAGCCTTGACCACTCTGATAGTGCAGAATGCCACCAAAAGTATCGCGCCGCCCACCCGTCAGTCGGCGGAGGAATCCCAAGGGGCAGCAGAAGGTCCAGCTGAGCCTGAACCGCCGGTCTAACTCAGGGTCTCACTAATAGAACATGCATCGCTTTCTACATCACACGTGTTACGAGAAGAGTTATCCCAGATGATAGCCCACATGATGCGGCAAGAAAAAGAGAAAGAGAGGAGAGACAGCTATAAAAATTGGGTCTCGTACCCACTAGAAGTAGAAGAAGTACCGCTCCCGACCAATTTTAGATGCCCAGACTTCAAAAAGTTTGAGGCAAGGGATCACCGGAAGAGCACATCACCCACTTCTTGATTACGTTAGGAAATTGGTCTGTAGTCTTGCAGTATTGCATGTGGCTATTCGGATCTACCCTGACAGGGAAAGCCTTTCAATGGTATATTTCGTTACCAACCAGCTCTATAAGGACATGGGAGCAAATGCAGGACACCTTCATCTCAAAATTCTTTGCGACAGAGAGGGAGATCTCGTTAACAGACCTAGCATTGGTCAGATAGAGAAATGGTGAACCAGTTGAGAAGTTCGTCGACTGATGGGGAACCACAGCGACTCAATGTCGTGAATTACCCAGTGAAGGCGAGAAGATGAAGATGTGTCTAAGGGCTCAGGACCCGATGATCTCGTACGAATTGTCAGGCAATACCTTCAACTCCTTTCGCGAGCTGGCGACGAAAGCGCATCTGGTGGAAGAAGCAGCATCCCGGGTAAATTTCAGACCCAAGAGACATAAGAGAGAGATGGGAAAAGTAGTGGAGACCCATCAAGTTGACAAGAGCAAGGGACCAGAAAGACAAAAAATGCCCCGCTGTCGATCACAAGCTGGAGACAAAAGCAATGATTATTCAAGACAAGGGTAAAAGGCCCTATGCACCCAAACGTGCATCGATAGCAGAAAGAGAAAGGGAGAATGGCCCCTACACATTTGATATGGCCGATCTAGTTCTGATCATGGAACAATTGATCGAAGAAGGCTTAATGCGTCTGTCAGAGCCCATCCGTCCCCATGAAGTCGGATGAATAAGTGATCTCAAATATTGCAAATATCATCAATGTGTCAGCCATAAGACAGAAGATTGCTTCTCCCTGAAAGGAAGGATACAGGGGTTGATCAATCAAGGGGTCATCAGCATTAAGGTACCAGAGACAGCAAGGGAGACAGCCAGGACAATTTCAACAATCCCAACAGAAGATGACACCAACCGACCGACTTCATTCCCTGAGCCGAAGGAACCATGGACTCTAGTCAGTAGCAAGAAAAGGCTCGAGAACAGACGAAGGCTCGTTAACCGAAGAAAAAATCGGGGAAGAGGAAGGAGAGAAATATTACAGGGGCAGGTACAACCCACGACGAGCATAGTACATTGTGGAATGGTATAATTTGTTGAATAAGCACTGTCCGAGGAAACCCCGCAAGCAACTAAGGGAGAGGTTGACGTGGTCATCTTATGATCAGGAAAGCAAATGCCTGACCATACCCCTCCAGGACCAGACGGCCCGATGCAAGAAGACGGTATCCCTGACAGGCCGCAAGAAAGACCCCGCATATAAAAATTGAAAGAAAAGGTTGTCGAGCCCACGACTAGCCAGCCAAGCCCAAGACCCGTGGCGTATGACGTGGTGTCACATCTACGGAAGGTTCCCGCCCACTTAAGTGTATAAGATGCTTTATGTCTCTCGAAAGTGTATAGAGAAATGTTAATCAATGCCTTACTTGACAGTGAGTTCAGAGAAGTCATGATGATATAAATAGAAGAAGAAATGAATAATACAGATAAATTTTGAGAGGGGTATATACCAGTGTCACAAACATGCATGTCGACCATCCCCCGACAATTACTTTCTCAGAAGAAGACCGCACGATCGAATTAACAGACCACAACCGTCCGTTGATGGTCACGGGAACAATCAGGATACCGAGGTCAAGAGGTGCATGTTGGACGATAGGTCTGCTGTAAATATAATGCCATTGAAGACACTGCAGAAGCTGGGTTATAGGCAATCGGCACTACGCCCGAGTCTCATGATGATTCAAGGGTGCAACCAAGACAGTCAATGTACACTTGGGTCAATCACAGTAATGTTAAAGATCGAAGAACTGATGACGAAAGTAACATGTCAGGTGATCAATGCAGTGACAACATACAATCTCCTCTTAGGAAGGCCCTGGCTCCATCAAAATCGTATAATCCCTTCGACGTATCATCAGTGCTTCAAATACAACAGAGACGGGGTCCAATATAAGGTAGCAGCAGATCTGAAGCCATACACGATAGTTGAGTCATTTTTGGCCGATGCAAAATATTACAACAGGTCCGACATCGGTAAAACCAGTAAAAAGCCCGACGTAATAAAGAAAGGGCAAGGGGCAAAACCTCAAGTTGAGAAGTTCGTACAAAAGAACAAACCTCAGCCCGTCACTCAGGGGAGATCCCAATATCAGTTGGAAAATCAACCTCAGCCGATCACGAAAAAGTTCTATGTGGTACCGCAACATCTGCGTCAGCCAGGGCAGTCTTTGTTAAAACTGATCTCAGATCAACACATGAGTGTGCTCAAATCCAGCTTCAATATGCCGATACCCAAGATAGGAAGAGTCAAGCCATTCCCAAAAGGTCCAAGC
Source organism: Liriodendron chinense (assembly GCA_003013855.2). Lineage (NCBI taxonomy): Eukaryota > Viridiplantae > Streptophyta > Magnoliopsida > Magnoliales > Magnoliaceae > Liriodendron > Liriodendron chinense. Next base: position 2,692,566 of record PVNU02001447.1, on the reverse strand, counting down.
CAATTCATCATGTCGTCAAGAGATATCACCCAGAAAGATATCAAGTTTCACTCGGGACCAAGTCAGCCAATACCATCAGAGGAGATAGAAGAGGGAAGAGAATCTGCCCAACCTCGACTGATAGAAGAGAAGAGATATAGCAGAGCCAGCTGAAAGATCATGAGGAATATGGGATTCTTCGGCCAAGGTTCAGGCACAAAGAAAAGATTGCTAGCTCCATTTGAAGAATACAAGCAAGTATACAGAAACAGAGAAGGTCTAGGAGCCAAGGCAAGCGTGAACATGGTGACCATCGGCCCGGTAGAAGAAATTCAGTTGCAAGATCCTATCGACATTATCCAGCCAAGTGTCGCACCCGTGCAACTAGAAGATGGTGGACAACCGACGATTGATGAACTCGAAGAGGTGAATTTGGGCACCTTCGAAGAACCCAGGAACACATATTTGAGCAGAAACGTCCCGAAAAATGAAAGAGAGAAATACATACAGCTGTTGAAGGAGAATAAGGACATCTTTGCCTGAACATATTCAGAAATGTCAGGGCTCAGTCCGACAATCGCCATGCACAAATTGAGTATCATGAAGGAAAAGAGTCAGTGAAGCAACCTCAGCGACGGTTTCACCTTGACATTCTACCCAAGATTGAGGAAGAAATCAAGAGACTGATTCAAGCTGAGTTCGTTCGAGAGGTGAAGTACCCTCGGTGGATTTCAAACATCGTGTCGGTTAAGAAGAAGAGTGGATAGATCCGGATTTACAGTTAACTTCCAAAATCTTAATGAAGCCTGCCCTAAAGATGATTTTCCTTTGCCGGTTCCAGAATTATTGATTGACAGCACAACATGATATGCAGGTAATGTCCTTCATGGACGGGTATTCGGGATATAATCAAATTTGCATGGCTCCAGAAGATGAAGAAGCTCCGTATGAATTCGTTGAAGTGCGCGTTCAGGGTTGCATCTGGCAAATTCTTAGGCTTAGTTGTCAGGCACAGGGGCATAGAAATTGATCCCGCGAAGATTAAGGTCATCATAGAAATGCCACCTTTGAAGAACCTGAAATAGTTGAAGAGTTTTCAAGGCCATGTGGCATATCTGAGAAGATTCATTTCGAACCTGAATGGTCGTTGTCAGTCGTTTTCTCGGCCTCAACAAGAAAGACGTTAAATTCGAATGGAATGATGCCTGCCAAAAGGCCTTTGATTCATTGAAAGAAATGCTCGGGAATTCCCCAGTTCTCGTAGCCCCAATTAAAGGAAAGCCGCTGATTCTATACATCGCAATAGGTGATAACTCACTAGGGGCACTCTTGGCGTAGAAGAACGAAGAAGGAAAGGAGAATGCGCTATATTATTTGAGCCACACACTGGTGGGGGCCGAATTCAACTATTCAGCAATTGAGAAGATATGTTTCGCTCTCATTTTCGCTATGAAGAAACTTAGGCATTACTGCCTCTCACACCAAATAACATTGATATCCAAGGTGGACCCGATCAAGTTCCTCATGAACCGGCCTATGCTGTCTGGGCGCTTAGCTAAGTGGGCCCTTCTCCTCTCTGAATTCGACATTACGTATGTCCCAGCCCGAGCTATTAAAGGACAGGCGATCGCAGATTTTCTCGCTGCGCATCCAGTCCCAAGCAATGAAGAAATGGAATGTGACCTCCCAGATGACTAGGTTATGATGATCGGAGAACCACGACTCTGGCAGATGTACTTTGACGGAGCCTCCAGGTCAACGGGGGCAGGAGAAGGAGTTATATTTATCAGCCCGCAGGGAGATTTGCTACCCTACTCATTTACGATCGTGCCAGCTTGCACCAACAACGAAGCAAATATCAAGCCCTCATCATCGGACTACAACTCGCCCTAGAGATGCATATCAAAGCAATACAGATCTATGGTGACTCCAGACTAGTCATCGGACAGTTGACAACAGAATATGAGGTCCGCAAACCGGAGTTGTCACCTCTCTGTCGCCAATTGCAATCGTTGTTTGACCAATTCCGCAACAGCAACATTTCACATATACTGAGGTAGGAGAATGTACAGGCCGACGCGCTGGCCAATCTAACCACTGCTCTAGCTAATCCCGGGGGCAGCCCGCTTCAAGTAACAATCGAAGAAAGAAGGATTCTACCGACGACTGTACTGCGTGGTGGGAATCAAGTGTAAACCCCATCTGTTGCTTTGAGATTATAGAAGAAGATGCCTGGAAAAGGCCATTCGTCGACTATCTAAAATACGAATTTTTACCAGAAGATCCCAAGATACGTACGCAGGTCAGAAGACACACCGGTTCATTTGTAACGTAGAACGACATTCTCTACAAGCGCTCATATGAGGGAGTATTGCTGCGTTGCTTAGACTGAGATGAGGCGTATGCCACACTCAAGGAAGCTCACGGGGGAGAGTGTGGTGCTGACTAAGGAGGCAAGAACTTGCATCACCGTATTCGACACATGGGATATTATTGGCCCATGATGACTAAAGATGCGATAGAATATGTTAAGAAATGCCATCAGTGCCAGATCGATGCAGATATTATACACTCATCACCGGAAGAGTTGCATCAATCGGTGATGTCCTGGCCTTTCGCAGCCTGGGGCATGGATGTGATTGGACCGATCCGCCCACCCTCTTCCCAGGGGCACCAATACATCTTGGCTGTAACGGATTACTTTTTCAAGTGGGCCGAGGCAGTGGCGCTTAGGAGTGTGAAGGCCAAACATGTTGAAGGTTTCATTCGTCATACCATATTATACTGACATGGTATTCCTGAGAAGATCACCACCTGACAACGGAACACCCTTCAAGAATGACACCATCGACAAGTTGTGCACGAAGTTCAAGATCAAGCACTGCTATTCGACACCATACTATCCTCCCGCGAATGGGTTGGCTGAAGCTTTTAACAAGACTATCGTGAAGATTTTGAAAAAAATGGCAGCGGAAAATAAGAAAGATTTGGACAAGCACCTACCCGAAACATTATGGGCGTATCAGACCACATACCGCATAGCCACCAAAGCCATGCCTTACTCACTGGTATACGGCACGGAGGCGATAGTCTCGATAGAAATACAGGTTAAGTCATTACGAGTCGCACTCCGACACTCCCTAACATCCGAGCTAAACGCCAAGACTAGAATGGCTGAGCTTAACGATTTGGATGAAAAGAGACTTGCAGCTCAGCAAAGGCTCGAAATGTATCAGAAGCAGATTTCAGCCTCATACGACAAATGAGTTCGTGGCAGGGCTTTCAAGAGAGGTGATTTGGTACTAATGATGAAACGCTCGATACTAGTTCAAGGTCTTAAAAGCAAATTTGACCCGAAATGGGATCCAGTGTGCATCATCGATGAAGTTTATTCCAACAGGGCCTATTGAGTGATCGATTGCAAGGGGCAGGGCATCAGCTCGTTAGTGAATGGCCGATTTTTTAAAAGATATTATACTTGACATAGCATACCATTGTGATTTGTAAACACCCCTGCTAGAGGGAAAGTGTAATAAACAAACACCTAAAAGAAATGATACCATACAATAATCAATGCTTACAATTATAGGTACTAATAATCTATTTCGTGTGTTTACACAGGTATCAGGAAAGTCATTAAAACCCGAGACGTATCAGGCACCGTCACCCCTGCCCGATCCGAGATTGTCAAGAATTGGAATGGAAAGATGAGCCTTAAGATCAGGACTCAGTCACACCCATTTCGCATAAGCATAGGTTTGAGTCCTGATAGGGGGACATCCCTTTCAAGATAGTCTGCTTTATTTTCAAACCCAAATTCAAATAAAAGAAGTATCAAGTAGATGAAGCATTTAGCAAAAATCACAGTGAATAGTATACATATCATTACAACACTATCATCATGACGTGTCTCCACGAATTACAAAATGAAATGATCACCAAGTTCAACCGTTCAAATTTCTTAAACATTGTTCTAAAAAGTGAATTGCAGACTCCTGGGTTGCCCTCTGTGTTGCCTCCGCCTCAGCTAAAACCTGTGCAGGATCAGGAACGCTGTGAAGGAACTCCCTCAATTCGGCAACCTGATTTTGTATGGCGTTACGTTTAGCCTCACGCTTTTCGATAGATGATTGCAAACGAGCCTTCTGATTGCCAAACTTTGAGAGATTAAGATGAACAACTGAGCGTTCAGCTTGTAGCCGTGCTATCTCATTTTCTATCTTTGCCAGTCAATCCGTAGCTCCTTGATGCCCGACAGTAGCAGCCTGCCAATCCTGCCTCATCGCGGTTATGTCTGCCTCGCACAATTCAAGCTTTGGCAGGAGGGATTGCAAATGACCGCATCTCTCCTCAACAGAGGGATAAACTCTAAAGTGTCTCACCTCATTGAGTTGTGTCATGCCTTCCCTAAACAAGACTGCATGATTGACCATCAAGGAGACGTCAATCCTGAGCCATGTAGCGTTATATTCAAGCGCTTGCAACCCTTCATCTAAAATGGACCATTCATCCATGTTCTTCAGAGAGGCGACAATGTTTGTTAGAAGACTCTTCAAAAGGTCCGCCTTCACCCTTGACAGTCCTCGAAGAGAAGAAATGAATGCCTCGGGCAAAGTGATAGAGGCGGAAGCACGGACAGGAACAGTTGCTGACAAAAGAATAATCAGTATAAAGAGACCTCAGTAAGGAAGAAAATAACCGAAATGATGAAGACAAGTAATATACTGATGGCTCCAGGAACGTCAACAACAGGCACGCTAGTTGAGACAGTGGGCGTAGACAATACTGGGGCAGGTTCAGCGATCCCCTTGGTTGATGGCTCAGGTAATTCCGGAGAGGATAGCACTACGACCTCAGGAATATTGGTGTCAGATATTGGAACGAAAATAGGAGGGACTTCCACAACGGGTTCAATCGACGATGGTACAACAGTAGGAGAAGCTTCCACGGCAAGTTCCGATGCACTTGCTCCTATATCAGAAACCTCAACCCCATGGGAAGCCTCCCCAATATGTTCAGTTAACGACGGTCTAATAACAGGAACAACTTCCACAACAAGTTCAGCTGATGATGGTTTGACAGTCGGAGGTGCTTCCAAGATAAGTTCAGGTACACTTGATTCAGTGACAGAAGTCGTGGCGTCTCGAGAAGCTAGATCAGCATCCCCGACCACAATACCTTCAGCACGGGAAATGGTTGGGGGAAGTACAACCCTCACCACAGCAGTGACGATCATTTCAGGAACGGGACCTTGATCATCTGCAGCTTCAGCCACAGGGTTATCAGAGATAAGAACAATGTCAGTGGGCATCTCATCATCCAGGTCCATGAAGATAGCTTCTACATTTGCCTTAGGGACGGATTTGTCATATATCGGTTCATCATCATTACCTTCTCTAGTGTGGTGATCTCCGCTTAAATTATCCTGAAGACTCAGCTCACCCTCTTCCCTGACCGCACTTGCATCGCCAGTCAGGATGTGGCCAGCAGCCTCGGAAAGCCGTTTCTGTAATCTCTCTTCATCATAGCTCTTGCGCATCTCATTAATATTCTTTCCTCCAACTACCAAAGTGCGATGAGCAGTCTTCACTCGAGGACCAGTCCGCTCAGGTGACATCTCATCGTCACTGTCCTCGGGAGCAGAGCATCTAAGTTAACCCCCTTGACTTCTCTGACCACCCGTCGACGCATTTCTGTCACCGTCATCACTACTGTCATCGTCAGCACCACCACCACCATCACCATCATCTCCACCATATCCATCATCACCACCCTCACCACCATCTCCTCCACCACCACCATCATCGTCATCGTCATCATCACCATCTCCATTATTTTGATCATCATTACCCCTGGGGACAATACCTCCCTGAGGCGCCTCGTCGATAGGACCTAGAGACGGGAACTCTGGCCCCTCTTGCATGATACTTCTTTCCCCGTAAGCAATCAAACCTTATAGGGTATGCTCGGGTTTCTCATGATCAATTATCACATTCATCAAAGTCGTTAGCCTCCGAGTACCCGGTGCAGCAGGTTGATAAAGATGCTCCGACACATATCCCAGTCCATCGGCAGGAGTCGGACTGACAATCGGAGGCGTAATGAAGACATGATCAGTGATATGATGACCATTCCAAATCAACGAATACTGATGAGCCCACCATCTCATCCACTCGAAAGAGGCACCAGTGACACTCTTCGTCCGAGGGATAGCAAAAGAGCAACCAGTCCCGGTTTGCAGGAGATGCCGCAACATCCATTTCTAATGAATAGGCCTAACACCATACGCCTGCTGCTCACAAGTCACCGGCTCCAGTGTCTTAGGTACTCCTTGATCATACCCGAACTGACGGGAGAAACGATTGGGGTAATATGGCTCTCTCCAGAACTCCAGCCCTTCACGTAAAGGATGCAATGATGGGCGAATGGCTATCAAGAATGAGCGTTCATTGTAGTCAATGCTGTTATCGTCCGTGCAAAGTATTGAATATTTGCTTTTGGTACCCGAAAAGTGGAAAAAGTAGACGTCATCATATCTAGCGATTCTCTCCTTGACAGTGTTCAGGTTCTGCCTGACCATCTTCCGCTTTTGAAAAAATTATAACGGAACCATTCCTCTCTGAATATAATCCCCGGATTCTATGCCATATACTTAAGGGAAATATACTCCGAGCCACCCGGACAGAAAATGCCATCCGCAGTAGGCAGAGTTCATACCGAAAGCAACGCGATCCTTGTTGCTGATGACGCAACCGAAGGCCCGATAAAGAGAACATAAAACAACAGGAGCTATTCCATATCGATGACCATTAGCCAAGGCCCCTGCAACGGTAAAGCAAGATACCCTCACACTGTCGGCCTGCTTGGAACTCGGCAAGACCACACAACTCAGCCAATATGCCAGGAAGCCGGCTAGTTCATAGGTCGGGGAAAGTTTGTTAGGGCGAGGGAAGTTTTCCTTCATCCGGTTCTCTAAAAATGCCTTATCCCCGTGGCCTTCATCGTAAGCTGCATAGTCCAAGCTGAAAGAAAGAAAATGAGATATTAATGGAAGAAAGAAAGACGGAACAAAGTGATGGCGTGCGGCTTGTGATAAAGCACTTACTCCAAGCCATGACTGAAATAAACCAGCCAGTCTTCAAAAGGAAGCTTATCCTTGAAATCCTAGAATTGCGGAAGTTCCGCAAATAGCTCATAGCAAGCCGGAGAAAAGAAGCCCTCGTTCAGCCCCTTCTTCTTTCGGGACAATTCGTCGTCACTGGGGACCCATTCTTCATATATTCTCCTGTGAATTGGGAGACCGGCGATCCGGTTCAGGTCCCAAAGTGAGATGCTCATCTCTCCGTACGGTAAGTGAAAAGTATTGGTGATAGAACACCAATGGTTTAGAAATAATTTATAGACCCACGGTTCGTGGCAAAAATAACATGAAGTCACCGCAATAGCCTTGAAGAGGCCTACCGCTTTCAGAGCCTCTCTATGTCATTCTAGAATTCGGTTCGCCCAAGCTTCGTATCCAGGATGGGCAATCAAATGACCCCGGGTCCGGAATGCACCGACAGCCAAATTTCAGTGTCTCCCAAATGATGAAACCTTTGACGAAGAGTCTCAAAATAATGCGTAGGGAAGGGCCGATGGGGGTCTTGGTTCGGCTCTAAGAAGATCCTGATCTTCGGGTCTAGAACAGCTTGTCGTCTGCCATTCTCAGATAAAGAGCAGTTAAGGAACAACGCGGGGGTAGACGTCCATGTATCCACGTTAAAAAAGGAATTGGCGCGGTGTACATTTGAAGGCTCAATGCTTGGGAGAGAGCGATGCCGTTGAAAACTTCTGGTGGACCTAATATACCCTCGCGTATAAGGGTTCCGTATGGCGAGAGGGGAGGTGATCAGCTTAACAGTTGACCAAACGATCTTCCTCTTATCAGACTTAGACCTGGCCTACTTCTCTAGGTACACCTATTTTGCACCTTTACCGGCCCTCTTTGGGCGACCATGCCTGGCGGATTGGGCAGGAGCCAACGGACTTGCCTCACCCTCCTTAAAGCCCGTTGTCCCATCGCTTCGAAAACCTGCGTAAGGGAGCATACCAAGCGTCGCACTGTTCTTGTGTGCCCCTATTTGGAGGAGGTGGCACAATTCTGTAGCAAAGAATCTTCTTCTACATGTCTTTGGATAATGTCAATATGCGTTCATAGAAATTGAAGGTCTTTGGAGGCAAGAACCACTGGGGGTTCTGATCAGACAGGCGACTAACCTTCTTCGAAGCCGCCCACTTGCGCTTCGACGGGGTCGATTGAGGACCTAAAGGGCGAGCTTCGGAAGGATCACTAGCCATTATGATCTGCGACGGCACGCAAAAAGCTTAGACGTAGCTCAGAGCAAAAGAAAAAAATGCACGCAGAAAGAAATCGATGTTCGCAAGGTCCAAGAGAATACGAAGCAGCGGATAAGAAAGATGCAAGCACCAAATAAATGAACCAAGACCTCAGTAAAATACATCCGAACCAACAAAGACAGAAATAGTATAACAGCATTTAGAACACGACATCATCATCACACATACAAACAAGAAAGGATAGAAGAAAGAGAAAATGGTTTAATCATCATTCATCAACTATAAAGACAATTCCAAAATGTTTGGATTGTCATATCAATTGTTCAAATGTTTAAAGTTAATATTTGTCATAAGTTAACACAAAATTGTGGGGCCCTCTCCCAATGGTCAGAGGAAGACCTCAGTCCTGCAGCAGCGGAAGAACCCGAGCCTTCAGCTGATCCACCTTCGGCTGAACCCGGGCTTCCTTAGAAATCAGGTCAATCAGGTGGGAGATGCACTGCTGTACGAAATCAAAGTTCAGATATTAGAAGTTAGCTGAGTTTTTTGCAATATATATGTTGACAAAAAGCCTGTCATGCTCCCTCAGGGCCTCCCTTGCCGTCCTCCAGATTCTGGCATGACGATCTAGGAACTCGGTCTCCGCCAGCGGGAGAATCCAAGCAAGGAACCTTTCGTTCTTCCTATTTTCCTTCTTCAGGGAATGAAATTGGCTCAATGAAGCCAAGAAAGAAGCAGCCAAGGGGGGACTCTGCTGCCTCAAGAATCGCTAACTCTTCTAGAAAAGAAAAGTCGCCGATGAAATCGAGTATAGCTTCTCTATGCTCTTCTAAGATGGAAGCCATCAGAGAGATATTCTTAACAGCTTTCAAGATAGAGCGAGAGTCAACGCCCAGACGAGATAAAGCGTCAAAGACTTCGTCGGACTGACTATCCAAGGATGACCAGGCATCAAGACGATTGAGGAAGCCGAGAAGCCGTTGTAGGCAATTGCGGGCAGCGCGCAGGGAAGCACGAGTTAAGACCATTTTTTGCTAAAAGCAAGACTAATAGCCCGATCTGAGAACCATAACAATTCGATAAAAAGGAGTAAAGAAAGAAAGTGCATAAAGACATTCACATCAATTCCAAAGTCAAGGAAGGCATGCACAGGTACGTCTAAACTCTATTTAAATTAATCATTAGAATTGCCACAAGATACCATTTTCGGCCAGGCATAGCCCAAAGTTTAAAGTGTATGAGACTCGACACAGCTTCCGGATAACAATGAGTGCACATGAGAACTTATGATGGAAGTACGGGACCCCATACCCTTCAAAATAACAATCCTTGTCACCATGGGAATAGCTTTGCCCGGCCAAAAAGTGGATATAATGGACACTATTGGACCAAACGTAGACGAAAAGGTCCCAAACTAAAGATTCAAAGTCCAACAGTTGGATGCGCCGGGCCCGTCGCACCTCAGGAATCGTCGAGCGAATGGCGTATAGCCAAGTATAATATTTGGGTGCGTGTGCGTCAAACCCGATGCACCTCTAAAATGAGCTAAGAGGATAAATTGCCTGACGCACCCCTAAAATGGTCCAAACTTAGCAAAAGTATGAAATTGAATATTCGGGTGCGTAAGGCCCAACGCACCCTAAAAATGCCAAAAATAGTTCGACTGAATATTTTGGGTGCGTAAGGCCTGACACACCCTTAAATTCATCAAATTTTCTTAAGTATAATATTTGGGTGTGTCAAGCATAATGCACCCTCAAAATCGGAGGGTTTTCCCCAACTTATGACAAGGGGTGCGTCAACCCCGACGCACCCTGAAAATCTGACCAATTCCAAAAACTCAATATTTGGGTGCGTCAAGCATAACACACCCTCAAAATCGAAGGGTTTTCCAAGTCATGACGAGGGGTGCGTCAAGACTCGACGCATCCTTAAAAAAGTGCCACAATTAAGCCAAGTTCTAATATTTGGGTGCGTCAAGCATGATGCACCCTTAAAATCAAAAATTTCGCCAAGTCCTTATCTGGGTGCGTTACGCTCGACGCACCCAGAAAACCCCATCATCCGAAATAAAAGGGTGCGCGCGACCTTTTTTGGGTGCATTGGCGATAATAAAAGGGTGCGTTGGCGAATATTTGGGTGCGTCAAATGTAGAGCGAGTGCATAGTAAATAACGAGAAATGAACGAAAATCAGGCTATCTCACCTATTTACAGTGAGGACCCGAAAATTCGATGCGTTGCGTTGAACTGTCACACATCCACCACAATGCACCGGACGGGCATCTGTTGGGGTCCCAAAAGTCAATACCTTCCAAAATAAATTAACTGTGCACGGACTTCGAGGAAATCCCACAAAATACCATCCAACGCACCCAAATAGTAAGATTCGTAAAAGATCCAGTACTTAGCCATTTTCTCCGGTGGGCCCCACGAATCACCGTGATCAAAACCGTCCAAAATCGAGTGGACACCTTCATTATGAATTATAATAAGCAGTGCATGACGATTCGCCAAAAAGTGGGCCCCGCGAGCCCTTCATTTCGCAAAACCCAATTTTACAAACAACGAGTACGTCAAGCGCACCCATTTATTCCGCTTGACGCACCCTTAAATTCATGAAAATTCAAGAAACATTTCAGGATGTCTTTCACCTCTGACGCATCCGAAATATAGCTTGACGCATCTAAAAATACCTTCAACGCGTCCATAAATTCAGCAAATCCAGAACTTCAATTTCGGGTGCATTGGACCTTGACTGCATCCGAAAAATGGTCTGACGCGTCCATAAAATAGCTCGACGCACCCATAAATTCACTAAGAATCAGAATATCATTTTTTGGATGCATTGGACTCCAACGCACCTGAAAAATAGCTCGACGCACCCAGAAAATCAGCACATTTCAAAACATATTTTGGGGTGCGTCGGAGCTCCCACGCACCTATTTTTGGGGTGCGTCGAAGGCTTTTTTGGGTGCGTCATACGTGGCAGCACCTCATTGGTCGTTGTCCGGTATTTTCGGGTATAAATACCCCCTTCCACTATTCATTTGTACAGATTAGGAGAGAGAGAGAGAGAGAGAGAGCTATTATCCCCTGGGTACTTGGAATTTGTTGCCGGAAACCCTCGCCGGATTCCCTTTCCGTCCGCTGGAAAACTTTTTCGGTCATCAGAATCCCTTTCCGATCACCGGTATTTTTCATCGGATGATCACTCTAGCCAATACCACTGCAGGTCTGAATTTTAAAAATCATAAGTGTGGGCACGCATTCGAAAATTGTCCCACGTACCTAAAAATTTAGCATAATTCAGACAAGTATTTTTAGGCATGCATTGGACTCCCACGCACCCGAAAATTGTCCCACGCATCCAGTAAATTCAACAAAAATCAGATTACCAATTTAAGGGTGCGTTGACGTCCCACGCACTCATAAATTAGGTCCCACGCACCCGAAAAATCAACCAATTACAGAAAATATTTACGGGTGTGCCGGACTCAATTTTAAGTGTTTTTAGGCCCTGTTTGAGCCAATTTTGGGTATTTCTAGCGTTCCGGATGTAATGGAATAGTTAAACTGATCGTTCTGGAATCTCTAAATGAGCAGAATTGCATGTCTTTGAAGTTTGACCCGATTCAACACGACTGAGTGAAATAACTTCTCGAAAAGGAGCCGCCAGCATCCAAAATTATACAAATATATCATTATTCATGTATAGCACAAGATATGACTCGATTAGGGTCGAAAGCTAGACAAACGGGGTTATGGTTATCACAATAAACCATATCAAAGAGTTTCAATTTGTTACAAAGCAAATGTTATGAACTGCCACAACACAACAGTCGATGCCCTACCCATTCAAATGGCATCCTTCGGTTGGCTACTCAGGTACACACAGCTGTAGATTGGACTTCCCGAGGTCACCTGTCCATACATGACAGGCGCAGGCCCAGAGTTGTCTTTCTCAGTCATAAACCCTGATAGTCTCAGCCCGGATCTCCGGTCAAAACATGGGACATAGACATTCGACTAATATAAAGATGGTTCAGTCCATAACAAAACAAATCTACAAACTCTAAGACTATAGTCCCTGCTGTCTAGTCTTCTGCCTTTTAATCAAGGGTCATCGATCATTCGATGTAATTAAGGGCTCGTGCCAGATCACAACCTGGAATGTACAAGATCCCGGGATCTCTGGAATAAAATTCGCCTTACGATATCTCTTCTTGTGTACCTTTTGTGAATGCTTGTGATTGTCTATGAATGTTTCCACTACTCAGAACCTCAGAGCAACAATACCCAGAAAATGTCCAGTAGCATCATTTTCTAGTTCTAACAAACTGGCGACTCTGCTGGGGAATCGAACCCAAAATCTCTGGTTACAATTGAGTATAGAAATGCTCTAAGATTAATAATTCGTAAACCAACTCTCTCAAATAGGTTGTGGTCGGGCGCTCGATGACCATCTGATTTGCAGACCAACTCTCTGGACGGGTTCCCTTCAGGCATGTTTTTCTGGTATTTTTTGTTTATGTTTTGTAGCAGAACATGCAACCTTTTGGCCGTATTTTTTGTGGTCTTTTGGGACATCTAGGGCGAATCTGAGATGACTAAGGGTATGCCTATTGTCATGGTCATCTAGAGGTTTATGGTTTTGGATAGGTACAAGGTAGAGGTTCACCAAGGCATCACTTTTACCTGTTTCTTCTTTCTTGATGCAGCTAGTCCGTCTTGATTCTTCGGTCTTCATCTTCATTAAGCTCAACCTGACACTAGACTCACTGACTTAAGTAATTGACAAATAAGGTGCACTAGTACGTCACGAAAAGGTGCACTAACAATTTAGGCAATACGAAGATTCAACAGATACAAGGATGATAACTATGAGTGAAGAATTCTTTTAAGCTCTGTCCAAATCCTAGAGGTAGGATACCATTGCGCACTACCTTAAAGAATCGAGACCCTTGGTGAACAATAAAAAAATTGAGGATGGCATCCGACTAAGTCAAATGTTCTGATTCCTACATTTACATGCATAACAAGTCCAGACCACCCGCAGACAGACAAGAACTTGGCACCAATTTTCATTCATGTATGATTTGTGTACATAATTTTTTAAAAATAAAAAAAGTTCATTTTTCCCTCACCATACATATGTAAAAAAAATCACACGAGGCTCCAAAATAAACATCCTCCAATCCTCTAGTCAACTCGTAGAGTGCCTCCTATGAGCACCTTTTCCTGGTCATCCTCTTCAAAATGTAAGTATCTCTACCCTATTCCAACACTTCATTCTCTTACAAAAGTGTTTTCTCTCGTCACAGGGTACTAAAGCTTCATCAACCATAAAGTAATATCACTTGCTGGCACAAGCCAATTTGCAAAAATTGACAGTCATCGTGCTAGCCCGGTAAGTCACCGTGTCAATCAAAAGCATACTAGAAGCCAAACATAATGAGGTGAGTGTGCTATTCTAATAAAAACTGACATTGATCACGACCATTTGAGTCGCGATTCGACGAACCGGATCATTTTCAAAAAATTTAAAAACATTCCAATAAAAATCATCATCGATCATGACTATTCGAGTTGCGATTCGATGGTCCAGATCATCTTCAAAATCATCAAAATGTTTTCAGTAAAAATCGGCATCCATCACAACCATTTGAGTCACGATCCGATGGTCTGGATCATTTCCAAAAATATCAAAATATTTCAAATAAAAACCGACATCGATCACGATTGTTCGAGTCGAATCAGATAGTCCAAATCATTTTTAAAAATATCAAAAATATTTTAAATAAAAATCGTCATTGATCACAACCATTTGAGTCACGATCCTAATGGTCCGAATCATTTTCAAAATATATTATAAGTCAAAAATGACATCAAACGTGACCGTTCAAGTCACGATCTAATGGTCAGGATCATTTCCAAAAATATAAAAAAATATTTCAAATAAAAACTGACAGTTAATTGAAACCGCTCGAGTTATGATCTGATGGACATGATCATTAAAACAATTCACAAAAAAATACATTCTCCATCCCCAGCAGATCACTTCAAGGTTTCAACCCTGAGTACAAGCACTGTCGACCGGAGTCCCGAACTCCCCTCATCCCCCCACAGTATATTGGGACGATGGACCTGATTGACCACAGATCGGGATCTTGACCAAACCACCGATTAAAACTCTACCTTAAAACAAACTCCTAGTGGAGCAAAATCCTAAAGAGCAATAAGCTCAGATTCTACATATCCCTGATGATAACGATCCCAATAGTAACCGTTGGATTGCAGGATAATGAGCCAAATCCATCCCTTCATCATGGATCATCTAGATTGTAGCCATTGATTGTGAGAATATGGATCAATCCTTTTACATGTTTTTAATAAAAATGGGTCTTGCCAAAATGCCATGTGTATCCCCAATGAGGCACATGCAAGCCAAGCTCCCTTTTTTAAAAACCTTTTTGTAATAAAAACCCACAGAGTATCACTCCCCAGAGTGGGTCTTTTTCTAAAAAGCATAAAAAAGGTTTCCCTAGTAAAGCATCAGGCTTCCATGGCACTAAGAGATCTTCAATATCTGTAGGTGGGGGTTAGTGCAAAATCAAATAAGATCCGAGATCTCGCGGTTTTTCCAGAGGTCGTTGAATCCCAATGCACTTGAAGTACGATTGACCTGAACTCTAACGTCAGGGTGTTGTACCAAACGCTAATGTATGAAAAAGATGAAGGCCAAAACTCGGTCAGAAGAAATCTGAATGGTGGAAGCAATAAATTGCAATTTAGATTTCCACCATTCAGATTACAAACCCTGATCCATATCAAAACCCTAATCCATGTCCCAAATCCTAATCCAAAACCATTATCTATGTCTAAAACCCTAACCGAAATCCAGTTAAATCACCCTGAACCATGAATCGTGAAAGACCACCCTTAGGAAAAATCAAGCCAAAACTTCCATGTGGTTCAACCCAGCGAGTCAACTCGACGAGTCAACTCAGCAGGTTAACTCAACCCTTCTACCCAGTTAAAGCACAAATCGAACATAAACTCAAGCTTAAGTCCAAGCCTTAGCCACGAAGGTGAGCTGGACAACAGAGTACCCTAAAACCGGAGGAGAAAAAGTGTGCAAGTTCGGAGTCCAACCGCCGAAAGTTGGAGCTCCAGCTGTAGACGGATGGCACATTGGGTGTCGCTCGCCCTTAATTACAAAAATTTCTACTTGGAGGTGGCTATATGTAACGCCTCAAAAACTGGCTCCCTAGTACGGAGACTCTGATCCCGAGTTTTCAGGTGTTAACTTAGTAAAATGCTTATCCGGGAATGTCACACATGGAAAGTGCTCCCACGTGTGTCCTCAAATAGATGTACATTCATTCCATATACAAATATATCAGAGTAATGCATTTCAACTAGCGGATCAAAAGCAAAGCGGATGTAACTAAATCTAAAAATATAGGGCTAATAGTTGACCAACCTAATTCAAAAGTAGTGTCAGCCCATATAAGAATTATACGAATTACAATAAATACAATAGGAAGAGAAATTACAACTACCAATGAGATGAAGCTATAAGATTACTGGGGCACCCCGAGCGCACCACCATTTGATCATATTCTTGGGTCATCTGCATATGTCAAATGGAAAGTGTCAAACTCCAACATAATGAAGAAATATTTTTAAGATTATGCTCATGACATTTTAGTTAAAATCAGGTTCACATGAGTGTATTATTCTTAAGTATGTTATCCCTAACGCACAAATACTAAGCAAGTTACACATGTTATCTACACAAGCGTGCGTAGGCGATGATAACATAACAAAGCAATCAATTTTCTAAACTAGTTGATTAATGCATGGAATGCATGAGATAAAAATAAAAGAAAATGATGCACTAGTCTTTCTAACAATCGACCAGCCACCCCACAAGTGCATGCATGTCCCGGGAAAATCATAGTAAATGATGAGTTGATCTTTCTTACAGTCGATCAGCCACCCACAAATGCAAGGTCATTCTTCAGTATACTAGCCCTTCTAACAGTCAGACAGTTACTTGGAATGCCAATGTCAGTGTATGCATGATTAGTTCAAACTTTATTAATCATTTTTACATACAACAAGATTGGCAAAGCTGGAATACCGTTATTATATCACAAGTCTAACTGAACCATTTAGCTCCCTATGATGTGTCGCTAATCATAGCCAGTAACCCCTCGATTCGAAGTTGAGTTATCCTCCTATGAAAGCATGGTCTGACCTTGACTCGTCATCCACGCCCAAATCAAAGAGGAAGGGCTTGTCAACCAAACATCAAATACAATTAATCAATTCAGAGGTGCGGGCTTATCAATAAAAAATAAACCAATATACACCCGTGTCGTTCAAACGGTACTCAGGCACGCAACTATCGGTCGGGTCAAATTGTCACGGGGCCATTCAAACAACAACCTATCACCTCTATCAATGCTCATGGGTCACTATGGGGAGGCTCGTCATCCTAGTATAGGCGACATCTCAGACACAGTATCCATACCACCATGCCTGGCACATGAGACTTACTGTATCATGTTGGAGTACGATTTTAAGTGAACTGTTTACAATGAGAATAATGGTATTCCAGATTTCATAAAGTGTGATTTAACAGTCAAACACAAGAATGATTAACTCTAATTAGAACTTATTCGGTGGACCCAAGTGGACAATGACAAATCGACAGTAGCCACTATCAGTCGACTATGTCCCATCTTGGTCGATCGAATAAGCTTGTGACGGCCAACCTAAGGTTAGGCAGTACACTAGTCAAACGATTGTCAAAGCTTAATTCAAAGCAACACTAAACAAATTTAATACTACATCAGGGCACACCAACCACACAAGTGTATGAAATATTACCACACAATGTATTAAAGCACCTCGCCCAACTAATCTAAAGGATTCAGATGACATAGCCCGGATGACACAGGGCGTTACATACATCCACAAGCTTAGACACATTCCAATATTGTAAATTCATACCATTCCAGCATTTCATTGAGTATGTTATCAATCAAACAACATAGAGACATTTCATCAAATATGTTATTCACTTATCAATAATTACTAAATAGATTATATTATTAAAGTGGTTTTAGTATTTATAGTATAAGCAATTTTAACAAATTCAACTAATTATTAACTAAAATTTGTCGAGAAGAAGCTTAATGGTAGATCTTTACCTTAGGGTCAAAATTCCTCGATTTGGATATGACTCTAGTATTAGAAATTTGGAAAAATACTCTAGAGCTATATTAAAATACAAATATATTGTTAATGACTTAAACTTAATCATAATTAAACATTTGATAAAGAATTAGGGCCAACCTAGTTTGAATAGAATGATACCACAACTTGATTCAACTAATCGAGGCCCAAAATCGATGCATCACCGAAATTTTATCGAAGCTGAGCTCGATTACGGCTCCCACAAGAGCATGGGCCACCAAAAATTGCTTGTGGCGGCTGCCAATCCTAACATAATTGAATGCTAGCATTTAACCCTAAAATCGAATGTGAAAGTGGGGTTTTCAACCCTAATCCCTATGGCGTCCTAGAAACACGAAAAATACACACATACGCGAAGGGAACACTCCATACCTTGCTAACTGACGGATTCAACGGGTAGAGAAGGTATGAAGCGGTGAGCATGAACCGAAATCGGCGATAAATGGGTTGGCGCAATGATCCATACCCGAACCCAAGCTCCCACACGAACTCACATTCTCCCTCTCTCTCACTCTTTCTCTTCTTCTCCCTCTTTTTCTCTTCTTTCTCTCCCAAACCTAATAAATTCGGATTTGGAAGAGAAAGCCCCAAATGGGCTCTTTATATAGTGCCAAAAGTGGTGTAAATGACCTTAAAGGCTTGGGTCTTAGTTGTATAGCCCTATGTGAGGTTGATTCAAGCATTTGGGGCTCACTTGGATCCACATGGGTCAATCTAATCCATGGGATAGTTGATACAAGTGAAGATCCACCTGAGGATACGATCATCCGCATTTCGGATGCATGCAATCAACGGATATGACTCAATGTTTGTTTAATAGTCACCGATCATCGATCAGGGCCGCGACTTTAGAAAAACTTGCGAGGAAATGTTTAAGACTAGGATCTTAAGTTTCATTAAAATCTAACCGCTCGGAAGCAACAACTTCGCGTAAGTTCGAGTAGACATAAGTAACTTAAGTTCTGAAAAATTCAGGGTAGGTTCACACATTACATGTGCCACCCTCTCAGCTCCAAGTTGAACGATTCGATGCATAGTTCAGGTTCAACGTCCCACGAGGGTCGTCAAGCCCGCTAAGATGGATGATTTTTCTTAACTTTAGGTTTCATGGCCCACTAATGAGCGGTCGAGAGTTTGATTAATTAATCCAGATATTTCTCGAATGAATTAAGTAATGTGATTTTTTGGGCATGATGATTAGGATTTTGATTAGTTATGTTCACAACGTGGTCTATTCGCAATTAGCAAAAATAGTGATTCAGTTCTAATCACCCTAATAAATTATAAAAACTTAAATTAATTACCTAGGATGACTCTTGACATGATTAAGAATGTTTAGAAAAGAATGGAGGTTAAGAGGAGATGTGATGATGCCAAAATGATATGTAAGAGGACTAGGCTACCACGAGTTTCTGATGTGATAGAATCCGGAGTTCTGGCAAGTCACAAAGCATACATTCAATGGTGACCTAGAGAAGCAGAGGGGTTAAGAAGGGAAGTGATGATGCGATTGATGAAGTATGAATGCTAATGATGACAACACGATCTTGGGCTTACACTTGATATGCTTGGAGGCTTGGGTGCACCATGGCCTGAAAGGGTTGACTCAAGTGGGGGCTAGGTGGTTAGGAGAGGGCTATAGGAGGTTAAGGGAGGGGCTGAAATGGGTTAAGGTTTGGAAGCTCAAGCTCACCTCTCACTCTTACTCTCACTCTTCTTCTCTTGAATTTTTGTTGGTGTAGAATGAAGAGAGGAGGGGGGTATTTATAGCCCCCCATTTGATTTTATGGTAATTATTGGGATGATGGAAGGTAAAAGTGAGGTGGCAAGTTGTGATTAACTAAAGGGAAGGAGATGCCACATGGTACACTCCCATAGGTTGGTTAGACTAGGTAAAACTGTGAATAGGTGAAAGTCCATGGGGTAAAGAGGGTCCTAGGGTAGTTGTTTCTCTAGAGGAGCAACAGTTGTAGCTTCAGGGCACATATTCCGAGAGGGAGCGGTAATTTGATTACTGCCGCCAGGTAATCAAACTACTGCTGCCTATTTGGCTAGCTAGCCAAGGCTCGGATCTAACCTTTTGGCTTGAGTAACGGCTCGGAGACAGCTCTGGCTTGGAAATGGCTTTGGTTTGGCTCAAACTCAGAAGTGGCTAAAGCGTGGCTTGGGTTTGAAAATGGCTAATGTTTGATTGAGTTTTAGGTAAGGTTTAGGGTGTAGGCATGGATTAGGGTTTTGGTATGGTTTGTGGTTTCATCAAGTTACTAGCTTGGGTGGGGTGTCTACAGGAAACATATGGACGGTGGGATGAAACCCATACATCACGGAGCCCAGGGAGGTTTCAATGCTGTTAATCACCACTATTTTCTAATGTGCGGCCAGCTGAAATTTGGATCTGGCCCACTCAAATGATCCATTAAATGGATGGACGAGATGAATATCTCATGAGCATCAGGTAGGCCCCACTGACCAGTGGGCCCAAAAGGAATTGAAAAAAACAGGTGGGCAGCATAGATATAACATAGATGTCACGGTGAAGCCCGAAGTGTGGGCCACCCACCCACGTGCTACACCTCCTGACCAAGTCAGCAGGGAGGATGGCAAAAAGGCATCGAGGTGGGCACCTAGGAAGGTTTCAATGGTAGGGGGTCCATGTCCATTGTTCTTTCAGAGGTGGGGCCCACTTGAGCTTACGGATGAAGCTGATGCTTATGTTTTCCTTTCATCCGGGTCTGTGTGAGCTCATGAGCAAGTTAGATGGGAAATAAATATCAAGGTGGGCCCCTAGGAAGGTTTTAACAGTGGACGTCATTGTCCCCACTACTTTCTATAGTGTGGTCCACCTGAGATCTGGATCTGTCTCATTTTTGGACCCTAGGCCTAAAATGATCTAAAACAATAGATGGACGGTGTGGATTAAACATATACATCGTGGTGAGTCCCACGGGTGGGCCCCCCACTTCCACACTGGTTGGTTGCTAGCAATGAGCGTCATTGACACTGAAGCAGACATCGTCTGTGTCGCTGATTGCAACCAGTGTCTCTGACGCTGTTCTATATATTTTTTATTTTCTCGGTTAGGTGGGACCCACGTCGAGGATGGAAGCGGATTGCCTGGTGTACCACACACCACGAACTTGGCTGGTGTATTGACGTCAGCAAGTTCTGTGGGCGCCACCAAGAGGTATGCTTTATATTCAAACCGTCTGTTAATTTTACGAGATCCTTGTAAGGCTTTATACAAAAAATGAGATGATTCCAAAGTTCAAGTGGACCACGATGCCGAAAGCAGTGGAGAGTGAACGTCTACCATTGAAATCTTCTTGAGTGTCACAGAAGTTTTGTATCAATCTGATATTTGTTTCTACCCTTCATCCAGGTCAGTGTGATCTTATGAACAGTTTGGATGGAAAATAAACATCATGGTGGGCCCTAGGGATGCTTTAATGGTGAGAATTATTGTCCCCACTTCTTTTTGTGGTGTGGTCCACTTGAGACTTGGATATGACTCATTTTGGGTATGATGACCTAAAATAATCTCGCCAAATTGATGGATGGTGTGGATATACTAAATACATCATTGTGGGGTCCACCAAACCTTATTCCTTTTTATACCGTTCGTACGTTTGCATTGCTCGGGGACTGACACCAGCAACGAACCCACATCTGCGCTTGCCATGTAAGCACACTAGCAACGTAGCTGGTGTAGGGTGCACCAGCCAATCCGCTTCCCTTGAGGATCCACTTCGTCCATCGTTTGGGACAGCTCATGATGGGCCTAGTGAGCTTTTGTATCAAGCTGATTTTGTGGTTTACCTTCATCCATAATCCTGTGTGATCTTATCAACAAGTTGAATGCAAATAAACATAAAGGTGGACTTCACAAAGGTTATGTACGAGGGTTTGGGAGCCTGGGGGATTTGCAAGAAAGTTGGATAGAAAGGGAAATAAAAAGGGAGTGAGGGTAGAAAGGAGAGAAAAAAGGGTATGAATGATGGGGTAGCTAGAGTTGGGGGTATGTATTGACTTTGGGGATTCTCTTACATGGAGAAAGGGAGAGAGGTAGGGATAAATGGAAAATTATAGGGGGTGGGTGGTTGTTTAGTAGGGGTATTAGGGTAATTAGCATGGTGGGTGGTAGATTGATGGGGAAAAGGTGATTGGGAGAGGGGTTGATGGGTGATGGATTGATGGAGATGTGACAAGGTTCTTCAGGATTTACGCATGTCGGGCCCATACCACACTTACGTTGTGTGGCCCATCTCAGATTGCACCAATGATAACATCTCCCAAATTGGGAATCGCAACAGGGTGAGCCGCACGATGTTGGAATCGCAGCGTCCGCATAGTCGCTAAGATATAGGTCTTGGTTCGTTGCAGGTACTAAAATAGGACGATCGGTGCTCACCGATCTGGTCCGTCCGGGGCATGCCAACACCGAAAACAAAGCATACGAACGGTCTTATAAGGATACAGGTCCTCACACAGACCATTCATTGTGTGGGCTCCACCTTTAATATGAGTTGTTCATCATATGAGCTCACCTTTGATGTCAACTGTCCATCATGTGGGGTCCCATCGTTGATGTGAATTGTCCATCAAGTGGTGTCCACTTGATGTGGATAGTCCATCTCGCTGGGCCACACTTTGATGTGGGCTATCCATCATATGCGGCCCACATTTGACGTGAACCATTCATTTTGTGGGCCCACCTTGATGTGGACCATTCATCATGTGAGGCCCCACCTTTAATGTGGGTCATTCATCATGTGAGGCCCCACCTTCAATGTGGGTCGTTCATCAAGCAGGCCCACCTTTGATGTCCACCATCCATAATGTGGGTCCCACCTTTGTTGTGGACCATCCATCATGTGGGGCCCACTTGATGTGGATGGTCTGTGTAGGGCCACCTTATAATCCAGGCCATCCATCATGTGGGACCCACCTTTGATGTCCACCATCCACTATGTCGGTCCCACCATTGTTGTAGAGCATCCATCATGTAGGGCCCACTCGATGTGGATAGTCCATCAAGCGGGGCCACATTTTGATGTGGACTATACATCATGTGGGACCTACCTTTAATGTCCACCATCCATCATGTGGGTCCCACCTTTGTTATGGACCGTCCATCATGTATGGCCCAACCTTCAATATGGGTCGTTCATCATATGAGCCCACTTTTGATGTCAACCTTCCATCATGTGGTTCCACATTCAATGTCCAGCGTCCATCATGTGGTTCCCATCTTTGATGTGGACTGTCCATCAGGTGAGGTCTGCTTGATGTGGTTCTTCCATCATGGGGGCCACACTTTGATGTGGGCTATCCATCATGTGGGGCCCACCTTTGATATGACTGTGCATTATGTGAGCCCACCTTAATATGGACCATTTATCATGTAGGGTTCCACCTTTATTATGGGTTGCTCATTATGTGGGCCTACCTTAGAGAGATTGTAAAGAGAAGAAAAGAGGGCAATATGGGAATTACTTGAAAAGTTTAAGGACAAACTTAATTTAAAAATAGGTAAAAAATGTATACCCGGGTAAATAAGCTCTTAAAAAATAAGTGACCTCTTTATCACTTATTTTTTAAGAACTTTTTAGCTAGTTTCTAAAAGATTAAGCGGTAAAATTAGAATTTTACTAAACAATATATTTTTAAAATAAGAACTTATTTTTTTATAATAAACAGGAGCGTTTGGATAGTAAGTTACTTTAAATAAACTATGCCACAAGTAGCTTATTTTGGTTTCTTGTTTTCTACTTATTCAACAGATAAATGTGTTTGATAAACAACATACTTATCAACCAAAAATTAGATAATCATATTTGGTTTTTAACATCATAAGTATTTATCGCTCAAGTCTGTTTGTACCCCCTCAAATCCATTGTCCATCAGGTACGACCAACCTTTGATGTGAACCGTTCATTATGTGGGGCCCACCTTTGATGTGGGCCATCGCCATGACCTTTAATGTGCACCATCCATTATTTAAGGCCCACCTTTGAGTTGGTCATCCATCTTGTAGGGCCCACCATCAAATGTTATTGTCCATAATGTGGGGCCCATCTTCAATATCCACCGCCCATCATGTGGAACCCACCTTTAATGTGGCCAGTCCATCATGTAGGCCCCACTTCTAATGTGGGCCGTCCATCATATAGTGCTTGCCTTGGATGCAGGTCATTCATCATTTGTATCAATTGATTTGTCAAAATATCTGCAATGTAACAAAGTGCCAACTTGGCGTAAGTAAAGATCCCATCTATTCATTCATTTGGACTTTTGGTGGGACTCAACCTGGATGTGCAAGATCCTCGCCATTTATCAAGTAGGCCTCATCATGTGCCTTAGTCCAAAAGACCACTGGTCCACTACCCACATCAATGTACACGTGTGGGCCATTCAATAAAAGTACCGACCTTCTTTTTTAACGTTGATCTGGTAAGCCATGTGTGGATAGTTTGTAGTGCCCACTAGTAATGCCTTTTGGTTGTTGGCTCTTAACTATTGCTCTGTTTTTTTGCTCAAATTTTGTCAACTGTCCACTGACCATCCCCACTGGTTGGACAGCTATTATAGTTTGATTGCCTTTATGTTGGGGTTGTAGCACATCCACATGATGGCCGTCCTAGTTAGTTAATGCATGTGTCACATGCACAATTTTTTTCTTGTTGGCACTTTGTGGAACTCATGATTCCCATGGAAGATGATTTGTGTGCCCCTCTAGGGAGTTGAAATTTGCATTGATCAGTTGATTAGGTGGCCCTTTTGACCCTTACCATCCTCATTGGCAATGGTCAGTCCCATCGGATCATCTATTCATCCATTGGATGAATTGTTCTAATCTCATGAACTAATTAGGAGTTCATGACCACATAGAGCATATTCCTTTAAAAAATCTTAAGCTGCTGTGTCACGGATGAAAATGAAGGAATAAGTTACCTTTGAAAGTTGAAAAATAATAAAAAAGAAGATAGCAAGTAAATTCTTTTTCTTAAAAGCTATTTATTTAAGTTTAATGACTAAACTAACTTAATTAAGAAAAGTCACTAACTTACATAAGTTAAAAAAAGCTACTTATTTGTTAGTATCAAAGTGGGCCTAAGATAAGCTACCTAGCTTTTCCAAAGAAACTTATGATCCAAATTCCCCCTTATTGCCTAACGAATAATTGTAATCCATGATTCAAGTGATGTAGTTCTATCTATTTCATTTCCTTTTCTTACATTAGACACCATTCAAAACACCAAAATAAATGTGGATACTACCAAATAAGTTACTTTTCGACTGAACTTCAGACATAAAGTTACTTTTGTCACTTAAGTTCGTTTGGTAAGTATGATTGAAAAGTAACTTATCTCTTAAAAAATACTTAAAATTACTTATCTTAGTAAATATTTTTTTTAGCTTCTTGACTTTTGACTTTTCTACTTATCTCTCTCATGTCACGCTTTTGCTCCCTTTTTTTTTTTTTTTGATTAGTACACACCCACACTGTTAGTCATCCTCCAATGTTAATTAACCACCCTCCAACTTGGCTTTTCTATTGGTCTCTCTCAGGTCACGCTACATATCAAAGTTCTCTCTCATGGTTCACTCAATTACTGCTCTCTCAAACCGTCCATATCAAAGGAGGCCCCACATGATGGACTGTCCCATCAAAGGTGGGGCTCACACAGTGGACAACCCACATTAAAGATGGGCCCTACATTAATTGGTGCAAGATCCAATACACCAATCAGGTTGATCTGATCTTCCACATCTTTCCCAAAAATGGTTCTAGTCCACTCACCATGTGGACCGACTATTGGAAACAAGTGAATGGGTTAGAAAACTTCAGCCAAGTCTTCCAGAGCCGTACATTTGTTTTGCAGATTGTGTCCCACCTGACCGGTGGATCAACCTGATTCTTGTGCCAGGTGCATTCATATAGTGGTCTCGTTCTATTGGATGGAATGTATCTTAGACCAATCGTGCCATGCTAGACATGAGCTTTATTACACGCACGTGGGATTAGAAAAGCTCATTCACTAGGAAAACTGCCTCAAAGCTTAGTTTTTTCTTTTCATGTCAATATGTTGCTTATTATATGTAGATTTGAAATTTTCTTTGGAAATGTTACTTATCAATGTATTATTACCAAACATACTTATTTACTCATTGGCTGATAAGTATGTTACAACATACTATCTACTAAGTAAAACCAAGATAAGTAACTTATCTGATAAGTAGCTTATTTTAAGTAACTTACAATCCAAATGGGCCCTAAAAGCCTACAAAGCCCTTTAAAATGATTGAGTGCCCTTTTGAGCAAATTTAGATAAGCTAAGTTTCAATCATTTGAATTGAGCAAGGAACTACACATCCAATGCACGTGGAGAGAGAGAGAAAGTGGTTGTAAGAGGCCGGCCTTCCTTAACGAGGATAGGACCTGGCAATTCT
Organism: Liriodendron chinense; assembly: GCA_003013855.2. NCBI lineage: Eukaryota > Viridiplantae > Streptophyta > Magnoliopsida > Magnoliales > Magnoliaceae > Liriodendron > Liriodendron chinense. The sequence goes on along the minus strand of PVNU02001447.1, from coordinate 2,666,531 downwards.
CCGTAGAGATATTAACCAAGAAGGACAGTACCTTGACGTGGTTTGCCTGCAACTTCCTGAGCTGAGAAGTAGGTGGGGCCCACCATGATGTTTGTGAAAAATCCACCCAGTCCATTCCTTTTGCCAGTTCATGTTAGGACATGAGCAAAAATTGAAGTATAATGAAGACTCAAGTAGGCTACAACATAGGAAACAGTGAGTGAGGGAGCCATTTCTATTGGAGGAGCCTTCAAACTGTGCACATTTTGGGTGCTCAGATCAGTTGGGCGACCGGTCTGGCCGAATAGCCCAGATTTACTGCAGGCCCTTGGACATCTCTGTGTTGCCCTAGACCAGTCGGCCGACCGGTCTGTAGGGGACTCCGACCGATCGGTGGTGGGGCAGCGTGGATCTATTTTGGTGATTTCCTCTGGACTGTTTCTGTGAAAGGTGCGACCGGTCGACTGTGCACGCGGTTTCTTGCTCATTACGCGATAGTGCATAAGATGCTTCTATTTTAGGATTCTTGCTATATATATATATATATATATATATATATATATATATATATATATATATATATATATATATATATATGACATGGATCCGGACTTAGATGGTATCCTAAGGTGTCCAAGGTTTCCTAATTGCGTTAGGAAGAGGGGAGAGGTGTTTCTGAGAGAGAGAACTTGGATTTTCTCTGGTTTCCTTGCTTGTGTGCTGTCATTCTCTATAATCTTCTGTTTATTCATAGTGGATCGCTTTGTGCCATGATTTTTTACCCGTTAAGGGGTTTTTCCACGTAAAATCGGATTCTCTTGTGGTTGAATGCTTGTGTGTGATTTCATTTCATATTACTCTGCGCGTTCGGATTCCGCTTCCGCTACCGGCTTTTCCCAACAAGTGTTATCAGAGCTATCGTTGGGGTGGAGTAGAATTTAGATCTGAGACGAGAAGATGGGATCAAGCACAAGGTTCAAGGTAGAGAAGTTCTCTGAAAAAAATAACTTTGAGCTATGGAAGGTGAATGTTAAATCCTTCCTAGTTCAGCAAGGGCTTGATGAAGCTCTTGGAAAGTGACCCAAAGTTATGAAAGATGATGAGTGGACGAAGCTCTACAAGAAGGCTAGAACCTCAATCCCGTTAAACCTTACGAATGATATTCTCTATCATGTCATGAAGGAGAAGACTGCGGCTGAAACGATGGCGAAGCTAGAGAATGTTTATGCTAAGAAGTCTCTAGAGAATCTCATGTACGTGTTGATGCAATTGTTCACTTTGAGGATGGCTGAGGGAACGGAAGTGGAGGACCACTTGAGCACGTTCAATAGGCTGGTTTGCAAGTTGGTGGAGATCGATGAACCGATGAAGGATGAATATCAAGCATGCATCCTATTGAATTCTCTTTCAGATTCATATGAGTCGTTCAGGGACTCTGTGTGCGTAGGGAGGAAAACCATAAACGTCGAGATCGTTATGTCAACCCTTCAGTCGAAAGCGATGAGAAAGAAAAGCAGTGACGTGGCTTCCCGTTATTCCTCAGAGGCACTGGTTATGAGGGGAAGAAGTTTTGAGCATGGAGGATATTCGAAATCGGGATCTAAGGCCAAAGGCAAAGGGAAGGTTAAGGTGAAGTACTGAAATTGTGGTCAGGAGGGCTACATGAGAGGGGATTGTCAGAATTCCAGGTTGAAGCAAGAGAGGTATGAAAATTCTTCTGGAGAGGGAGCCAATACCGTAAAGGACGATGGCGATGTTTGTGAAGTTCTGACTATATCTTGCAGGGGATCTCACGGTAGTGAGTGGATCTTAGATTCAGGGGCTTCATGTCACGTTTGTCCTGACCAGAGTTCATTCACGACATACAGGGAGTATGATGGTGAATCGGTGTTTGTGGGCGATGGCTACGCTCATAAGGTTGTGGGTATTGGTACGGTGCACATCAGGATATTCGATGGGATTGAACGAGTCCTGAAAGATGTGAAGCACGTCCCCAAGATGAAGATGAATGTGATTTCTCTTGGTGCACTCGAGGCGAGAGGGTGCATGTTTATCGGCTGCGATCGTTGTTGTGAAGTATTGAAAGGGGCACTTGTGTGTATAAAAGCACGGAGGTGTGACAATCTTTAGAAGTTGATCGAGAGCACAATTCACGGTGGAGCCGCGGGATCGGCAGCGAGATCTACGGTTGCTCGTATATGGTAAGTGCCCAAGGGCCACATGAGAAGAGTGGAAAAGGGCGTGGATGTGCAAAGTTAGAGTCGATGGTGGCACGAGAAGCGGTGGAGCTATGATTGAAGATGAGATGACGTTGCGAGGATGGTGTTGATTTGTCGTTTGAAGCCTCGGTGGATATTGTTGGAGGAGCCTTCAAACTGCACGTTTTAGGTGCTCAGACCAGTCGAGCGATTGGTCTGGCCGAATAACCTAGATGCACAGCAGGCCCCTGGACATCCTTGTGTTGCCCTAGACCGGTCGGCCGATCGGTTTGCAGGGGGCTCCGACCGATCGGTGGTGAGGCAGCGTGGATCTGTTTTAGTGATTTCCTCTAGACTGTTTCTGTGCAAGGTGTGACCGGTCGACTGCGCACGCAGTTTCTTGCGCATTACGTGGTAGTGCGTAAGATGCTTTTATTTTCGAGATTCTTGCTATATATATTGCATATATCCGGACTTAGATGATATCCTAAGGTGTCCAAAGTTTTCTAATTGCATTAGGAAGAGGGGAGAGGTGTTTGTGAGAGAGAGAACTTGGGTTTTCTTTAATTTCCTTGCTTGTGGGCTGTTAATCTCTGTAATTTTCTGTTTATTCATAGTGGATTGCTTTGTGCTATGGTTTTTTACCCGTTAAGGGGTTTTTCCACGTAAAATCAGATTCTCTTGTGGTTGAATGTTTGTGTGTGATTTGATTTCATATTCGGCTTCTGCTTCCGCTGCCGGTTTTCCCAACAATTTCAATCTATGTAAATGGGTATCCCTCTTTTGCATGATAGGTACTAAAGATTGGTGAGCGCATCAGCAGGGTAGGGCGAAAACAAACATTGGATCATCATCATGGCCCTCTTCTTGCTTCTTTTGTTTGTGTCCCGGCTGTTGTGTTTTTTTTAAGTCTTATTTGGGCCTTATGCCCTCCATTCTTTTTATTTATTTATTTTTTTTTTAAGGCTTATCCAGGGCCCTTATGCACTCCACTCGCTGCCTACTCCACTCGTCACCATTGGAGCAGATCAAACAAGGAAGAAACAGTGAGTATTGAACGTGTGACTTCTTCCTTATTAATGTAAGCAAGAATTGCATAATGTGAGAGCGCACATGGGTAGGTTCATCAATGCATCATCCAGGTCGTCCATCAGGTAGGCTCCTTTCTTTTATGTGTCGTGACCCAAAATCACGTTTAAAGAGGTTGGCAACAGTTGAATGAAAGAGAAACTCTTCATTAATATTAGGTGAAGAAATGATTTCGAATTTGATCCAACACCAATTATCTACATTGATTAATTGGTGTGACTGCGTCATGTTGTCCCATCGAATGCATGATTCCTTAAGTAGTCGGTTAGATAATGAGAATGATATTCTATCCATCTCAATTTATTGAAATAAAAAAATTAAAAGAAGAAAAATCTTAAATAGAACAAGGTGAGGGGTCATTCCATCAGCCCTGCGTAAGTGGCAATCTCTCCTTACTCTTTACAGATTTTCTTTCTTTCTTCTTCTTCTTCCTTTATATATATATATATATATATATATATATATATATATATATATATATATATATAGGAAATGGTACTATAAGGTCAACCACATGGGAACTTCCCATGAGGTCAAGCTGTGTGGGCCCCATCGTGATGTGAATCGGAAATCAACACCGTGTCTTTGATGGGTTCCCTTTATGTTATGGGATATCCCAAAAAATCAACCATATAAAGAATTCATGTGAGCCATATCATCTAAAACCATGTGAAGACATGACTAAAACATCTAAAACCACTTTGTGGGGCCCACCAGAGTTTTGGATGTGGACGGAAGCTTGGTCTGACCCCTCTTCCAAGTGGTACACACACAATGGATGGGCTAGATTGGTGAAAAACATCTTGGTGGGCCCAATAAATGATCATAAAGGTTTTAATGGCTGGCCAACCCCTCTCAACTGTTGTATGTGGTGTGGCCCACTTGAGTCATGGATTAAACTGATTTTTAAGACCGTGGCCTATTATGTAATGTTGAATCTTACTGATGGGGTAGATGTTCGACACACATTATGGTGGGGCCCACACAGCTCGACCTCATGTGAAGCTCCCATGAGGTCTCCCATGAGGTCGACCTCAGAGTACCATTTCACATATATTTGAGAAATGCTCACACACAACTAGTTGGTCGGTCCAATTAGTGGTCGATTCAAGAGCTCATTAAATCTAATAAATATTGCCAGGAAGAAAGTTGTCTTAAAAGGGAAAGGCGTTGTTCGCTTGTGTGGGCCCACCATGGCATTAATGAAAAATCCACTCCAACCATCAGATGAATCACCCGTGCTAGACCAAGGAATCGAAAATCAGCCTCATTCATGGCTTAGGTGGACCATACAAATGGAAACAATGTATAGCGAAGGTTCACCTTCCAAACAGTTTCCCTGGATGTGGCTCACTTGAATCATATATGGGTCGATGTTTGGGTCTCAAGCCTAACTTTTATGTGGCATCTAATGGGTGGAGTGGATTTCACATGATTATCATGGTGGGCCTTGTAAAAAAATCAAGGGTGGATGTCCCTCTCCAAATTTTTTTCATTGGTATGACCCACTAGAATCACAAGTCAGCCTGATTTTTAGCTCCGGGACCATCATGGGATTACACATGTAATGGTTGGAGTGGATCTCAAATACATATCAAGGTGGGCCCCCTAAAAAATCAAGGGCAGCGTCCATCTCGCTTCTTGTAAGTAGGGCTGCACATTTACTGGGCCAACTCGACCGACCCTGCCCGATCCGACCGGGCAGAAACCTAATCCGCGCCAACCCGACAGAGAAAAGGGTCTGGTCCCGAGTGAATGCGGCCGGACCATTTTTAATCTAGGTACGGTCTAGGATACATGTCAAACCCAACCGACCCAACCCGTACCCGACCTGTGTATACCTGACTCGTTTCGTCCGACCCAAACCGCCTCGAGTTCTGTCAGAGTATTCTAAAAGAAAAATATGCCAGAAAAATTTCTACGGTTGAAACATCCCTGGGTCCACAGTGATGTTTATATGCCATCCATACCATTCATAATATTGTCATTCCTGATGTGATTAACTGAAAACACAAATATTAGCTTGATTAAAAAATTCTATGGCCCGACGTCCTATTGTGGACGTTCAGTCCTTACATTTTCGACCCACTTGGGTTTGTGACCGAAAGTTTGTATAGTCATGTTCACATTTTCAATTTGTTCAAATAGGGCCATTGGTCAGTGATCCAAACCATTGATGAGAAGGGCCTCACCGTGGATGACCACGCATAAAAAAATACTTTGGACTGATTGTAATATCGCACAATAGAATATTTGAGCTTTTATAAGTTAGTGTTCTATCCTAATTAATGGTGGACATTCCATCCCAGTCCTAACCCGACCTGACCCGGTTCAGCATATAGGCTCGGGTAGGGTTAGGGTTGACCCTTTTGCAAGTAGGGTGGTGTTAGGGTTGGGTCAGCCCAACCCGGTCCTAACCCAAATTGAATTCTGAAGCTTTAAAATATGTTTAGGTTTGGTTTAAGATTGGCCAACCCGACCGTGTGCAGGCCTATCAGTAAGCTCCTTATAAGTGATACGTTCCAAAGAATGTAGTTCTTTAGTTTAACCGGTTGGACTACAAGATACAGTCCACCATATGATTGCTTTTAAAGTATCAAGTGCCTATGTAAAATCTAACCATTCCAACTGGTTAAACCCAACATATATCGTTCAGTACAATGATTAGTAGTATTCACTCATCGAGTGATCCACACCATTTAAAACAACAAGCAGACATTGGTAAATGATGATCATGTACGGGATGTTACAGAGTTCTATAAAAAGTGATTATTATGATGGCCAATCTATTAGACGGTTTAGATGTCATATATACATGAAAGTCTGGAAGTTAATAAGCTGCTGGACCTTAACATATAGTTTAACTCGTTCCACATGAAACCTTAAAAAGAATTTGTCCAGCGGGGACTCCGATCCAGCAGTGTTCTCTTCCAATACGGACGTCGGTACTAGAGGGAGCGAATTAACTGTAACAGGGTAATGGCATAGCGGGTGTTACCCTAACCGTGTGGGGCCACCTTGATGTATGTTTTTGTATATGCACGCCATCCATCTGTTTTCCTATACCATTTTAGGAGATGATTCCAAATCTTAAGAAGATCCAAATCTCAGGTAAACCATACCACTAGAAACAGTGATAAATGACCATTAAAAATATTTTATGGGCGACAAAAGTTTTGGATCGAGCTGATATTTGTATTTTCCCTTCATCCAGATCTTTTTGACATTATCAACTGTTTGTATGAAAAATAAATATTCTGAAAATCTTACCATGGGCCCTTTGGAATTTTTAATGGTGAAGCTCTCAATCACCACTTTTACTGTGTCATGGTTCACCTACGATTTGGATATGCTTAATTTTTAGGGACTCCGTCCTGAAATGATCGGTAGAAATAGATGGACAGCATGAATATATAATAAATCATCAAGGTGGGCCCCACGGTAGGGTTAACACCCAAAAAGCTGTTACCCGGGCAACTGCTAAGTCGCGCCTGGTACTAGAGGTGCTCTTTGGGCCCCACCATGATGCATGTGTTTTGTCCACGCCATCCATCCACTTTTCCATATCATAGCAGGGGCATGGTCCTAAAAATGATCCAAATTTCAAGTGGATGACACCACAAGAAAAAGTGATGATTGAACACCCATCATTGAAAACTTCATAGGACCCTTGTAATGTTTATTTGCCATCCAACCTGTTGCTTAGGTCTCACAGAACTGGATGGCCAACTTTTGGTCTCAAGGTAAACATTTCATGATTCAAGTAATGGTCGGAGTGGATTTCATATAAACTTAATAGTGGACCCTACAAAAATCAATGGTAGAGGTCCCTCTCCCAATTATTTCCTCTAGTAAGGCATAAAGATGGATCATGCAACGGATGATCCACATAGATTGTACATAAACATCATGGTAAACCCTGTAAAAATTAAGAGTTGGTGTCCTCTCTCCCATTGTTTCTCTTGATTTGGCTCAGCTAAATGATGAATCCACTTAAATTTTTAGCCTTAGCCTTAGCTAAATTTCTATCACACACATAATGATCGGATTAGATTTCAGTTACACATTATGTTGGGGCTCACCCTAGCCCACCAGTTTGGTTCTGACCAAAAAGTCTCCCCACGGTACGGTTTTATGGGGGAGATGGAGCGAATTAGCTGTTACCCTTGTAACAGCTTAGTGGGTGTTACCCCCACCGTGTGGGGCCTAACTTGATGTTTTTCTGGTATATTCACACTGTACATCTGTTTTCACGTCTCATTTTAGGATAATATCCCAAATCATAAGAAGATCCAAATCTCAATCTCAGGTGGACCATACCAATAGAAAGAGTGATGAATAACCATTAAAAAAATTCGTGGACCAATTTTTTTTTGAATATTTCTAATTTCCCTTCAACCAGATATTAAAAATTGTGAGGCACTCAATCACCACTGTTTCCTGTGGTGTGGTTCACTTGAGATTTAGATCTGTATAAATTTTTGTATTCCATTCTAAAATGGTCAAGAGAAAAGGATGGATGTAGGGCTCTCAATGGGTTATATCTAGATCGGATCTAGTTGGATCCGGCTCCAAGTCCGTATATCTGTAGACGGATTCAGATTGGATTCAGATCCAACTCAAATCTAAAAGGTGATATCCATATCCGATCCATTTATAAATTGTTAGATCCATTTCCCATCCAAAATCCATATAACCATCGGATTCAGGTCGGATCTAGGTTCGAATCCACCCCCATTACAAATCTAAAAAAAATATGATATAAAATATATAATATAATATATTCAATTTAGTAGAAAAATGATGCAAATCCCACTATTTAGTATTTACTATGGTATGGTCGACATGGCCTAAAATAATTTGTAAAATGGATGGCCAGCACAAATATAACATACACAGTAAGGTGACAATGAGTTGGATCTTAATCGGATTCGGATCGAACTCGGATATGTTCCTGTGAATCCATATCCGGTCCATTTAAGTAATCGGACCTATTTTAATATCCAAATCCGCATTATATAGATTTGGAGTGAATCGGATCTTGGATTTGACCCACTCCATTGAGAGCCCTAGATGGACTGCGTGGATATAGATAAAACCACTGAGGTAGGCCTAATGGTAGGGGTAACACCCACTAAGCTGTTACCCGGTTAACACCTAATTTGCACCCATGGAGAGAGACTTTTAAGGAAGAGAGTAATAAATGAAAGAGAGAGAGAGAGAGAGAGAGAGGCGACTTTTTTCGGGCAGGAGAGATTGTAGTTTTTGAGTTGTACAAGTGCGGTTCATTCGAGTAATACATCAAATAGGTAAGAGATTTGGTTCGTTGATCAGGTAGAGTAACTTGTAAGCATGCCTTGGACGAATTTTTTTTATTTATTTATAATCAGCAGTAAAAAAATTTTAGGAGAAATTTGGACTTTTTAAAATGTATTACAAATGTCTATATTCTATTTGCATGTGTGGCTTAAGTAATTAGTATTTTCTAATTTTTTTTTTATAAATAACATCTAATTAGTAGGCCCTACTTGTTGAATAGACCAAAACATTTAACATGTGCCTCCATCGCTATTAAATAGGATATAGTATACATAATCCATTATGGGGCCATTACGTATTCACGAAGGAAGTTTTTTCCCTACTTAAATTCCAGCTAGTTGGACCATGGGCCAACTAGTCGTGTGTGAGCATCTCTCTCTCTCTCTCTCACATGGGAAGTTCCCATGAGGTCGAGCTATATGGGATAGTATATATATATATATATAGTCAACACATTGGGACGCGGTTTGGCTGGTGACCCTAACACCAGCCAGCTAGCTGGTGTAGCTCTGTGAGCCCTACCATGATGTATGTGTTTTTCCACACTGTCCATCCATTTTGCTAGCTCATTTTAGGGCCGGAGTCCAAAAGATAGGCAGATGTAAAGCTCAAGTGGGCCACACCACAAGAAAAGGAGTTGAATGTTTACAGTCGAGAACTCATTGGGTTGCCACAAAAGTTTTGGATCAAGCGGATATTTGTGTTTTCCCTTTATCCAGATCTATGTGACATTATCAATAGGTTGAATGAAAAAATAAACATTACAGTGAACTCTTGCAAGTTTTTAATGGTGGACATTTAATCAACACTTTTTTCCTGTGGTGTGGTCCACCTGCGATTTGGATCTGCCTCATATTTTTTGCTCATGCCCTAAAATTAGTTGTAAAAATGGATGAACAGCATGGATAAAATATATACATCATGGGTACACACAGCGACACTTTGTGGCCGTTCATCAGATGGGCCTTCTATTTATTAAGGAAAAATTCCGTCCTGTCTCACTGGCATGGCTTTGAGAGGACCTTTTCACGCGATAGAGTACGATACCTCATACTTAGGCACATAGAAATAACACCTTGCATGATTATATTGGTTTTTTTAGCTAGTACACACATCCCACTCAAAGCGAGCTGAACACCTTGTGACCTCAGGCACTAAAATAGTTTGCGGAAGACTAGATATGTAAAGATCAGCTTAACTAATCAACCACCAACATTTGCATAAAATCAAACCCTATGGCTCAGTGGTAGACTCACAAGAGTTTCAACATAAAGTCATGGGTTCAAGCACCCATTGTAGTGTGAGTGTGCGGGTGTGTGGGGGAAAAAAGCTATTTACAAAGTGATGGATTCGTCCTTCTAATAGTTTCTTTTGCCTTTATGTCAAAGATTTTACTTTTTTTAATTAAGCGTGTAACTGAATTTACACCGTTCAATAATAGAAAAATATAATTAATAAAAAAACTAAGTCAAAGTCAATCAATTAAATAAATGAGTTTTAACTATACTTAACTAAAAATTAAAAAAGAAAAGAAAAAGGATAACCAACGACGATCTATTCATAGCGAGATGATAGTCGGAACAACTGTCAGTTCGGGGTAAGAAGGTCATTGGGTACGAAAGTTGGATTGCCTGCTCAACAGGCTTCATAGTTAGACAGATGTAGGGAAATAATTTTTTTTTTTTATAGTAATGAACTGGGCTTCGTTATGCGAGACAATCATGGTTTGTGGAGGGTGCAAACGTTTGTTTGTCACACAGTTGGCTTTGTGACTTAACAGTAGTTGTGACAACTGTTTGTTTATCGTGGAAGACGCTGGCAAGACGATCGATGACTATTGGGGCTCAAAATCTCACCCATGATAAAACAACATATGACAGTTCAATAATAATGATTTGGATTGGCCCGAGTCCTAAAAAGCACCCGCAAAATGCGATCGGGCGCCAGTATAGCCTTAACCCTAAGTGGACTGCGCAATCACTACCAAAACCAAGGCCTGACATTTCAGAGATGATCTGGACATGCGTATTACCTCCAAATGATCCGAAAGGCCTGAAAACCCTTAACACTCAAATTTGAATATCGTGCGATGCATATTTTTATCTGCGCACCCCAAAACGTGTTCTGCCCCTGTTTAGAGCTGACCGAAAGGGTCCGGAACCTACAAATGATATTTCAGAGCCAATCTGGACATGCGTATTGCAGAAAATGATTCGAAATGCCCGAAAGCCCTTAACTACCAAATTTGAATGCCATTCGGTGCATAGTGTTTATCTGCGCACCCCGAAATGCGTTCTGCCCCTGTTTGGAGCTGACCGAAAGGGTTCGAAACCTACGAATGCTATTTCGGAGCCGATCTAGACATGCATATTGCTGCCAAATGATCCGGAATGCCCGAAACTCATTAATTACCAAGTTTGAAAGTCGAACGGTACATATTTTCATGTGTGCGCTTCCCGAAGCAAAGTTCCTATACGAAGAGCTGACCTGGAGGGGCCAAATTGGTAAGCAACTACCAAAGTTTACAACACCTGGTCCTCCACACCCCATCTTATTCATTTGATAGGTCGATAAAAGCTTAAAAGTGGCTTAGAGTCAGGGACTTCGGCCTCCAAAAGGGTACTTGTCCTTAGAATAGTCGCCTGTCAGAGCCTGAAATCCTGAAATATTCTTAGTCTGGGAACTGTTTCTCTCTTGCAGAGTGTAGAACCCAAAATTTTTTGAATTAGTGGAGAATTTGTATTTTTAAGAGGGACATGAGGAAGCCCTGAAACCACATGCACCTAAGACATTTCCTAACGAAAAATCTCTCAAAAAACTCCCAAAAAAGTTCAAGATTGGCAACATGCGCTCGGCCTGGAAAACACATGCACCTAGCCACATTCGCTCGGAAATCGCTCCAGAAACACATGCGCGCACCATATCCGACTGCCCGGACCCGATTAAACTACTATAAATAGTAGGTCGACCTGATGATCATAAGCAACATCATCCACTGACGACATCAGAGCGATGCAAGAGGTAACATGCGCCCGCTCCATCTTCCCTTGCTGAATCCCCTCGTCGAAAAGGGATTTGCTCGTCGGAACCCCTTGTCGGAAAGAGATTTTCTCGCCGGAGTTTGAATGCAGAAGGAGAGAGGAGGAAATTCAAAAAATGGGCTAAGTAGTGGAAAATTTCCACTTTCAAGAGGGATATGCATCCACCTCCTTATGGCCCGAAATCCTGGAAAAACGGCTAAGTTTTGGGAAATCCACACTTTCAAGAGGGACATGCGCCCACCTCCTCCTGGCTGGAAAACTCAGAAAATATTCTAAGTAGTGGGAAATCCCACTGTTTTAAGAGGAACATGCGCCCACTCCCTTGGCAGCCTGGAAAACAAAAAATGACTAACTCCCTAAGCCACATACGCCCACCGATCTGTCCCATGAGCATGTGCTATGCCACATGCACCCGGGAGGGAGGCCTTTCCTCTCTCTTTCTCATCTTTCCGCCCCGCGGGGGGGGGCACACATGTGCCCACACATCCCCCACATATGCTTGAATGTCCTTCCCTATCCTGGGACGTCTGTGGTGTGGCCTACTTTAGGTGGGTCTCATCTCTCCAGCGTAGTATGCCTCTTAGACATGTATGGACATGCTCTATCCATCCCCTGGATCGGATTTTCCAACGGTCGATGTTAAGGACCTCTAATTCCTGATTTTCTCCAAAATGTCCAACACTTAGCCATTTTTGCAACTCTGAAAACTGCACTGCACATCTCTCTACACTGCACTACACTATATACCTACACACATGCACTATACTGTACACCTTATTTACATAAAAACATTTAAATAAATGTCATATTTTAATTTATATTTTTCATTTACTTTTATTTATGTAAATAAGGAAGTACCCTCCATTTGGATTCAATAAAAAATACTAAAAATAAATAAAATTTCAACAATAAAGATTTTGATTTTCCATCCGAAGTACAAATCGCAACTTTTAAGCACTTCCCAAAAAGTTCATCTTTTGAACAGAATAGTTTTTTTCGAATCTAAACCGTCCAAAAAAATCTGAAATACCATAATTAGGCTAAAACACTAAAGAGCGGTAAAATATTCATGATATTTTATGGTCGATTTGTGGATATATTAAAAATCTAGGTTTTTATTTAGAATTTTCAGGTAGCGAAATGACCAGAACATCATTTTAGTGCAAATTTGTACATAAATGGATCTATAACTTGATAATGTTCTTTGTCTCATGCATTAACATTCATTTTTGCTTAATCAATCATTTACTTGGTGTTAATCCTTGTTGTTAATCAGAAATCAGTATAATTAAGCGTTAAACAGACCCAATACTTAGTCATTTTCGGCCTTGGGAAGTGTTCTAACGGCCCAAAGATTAACTGATGCCAAGTAAAATTAGGTACAATCTCACTGACAGCCAAAGCAAATATAACATCCTCATACGATAAGACAACTAAATCAAGCATTCGTGGGACACTAATTCCCACCGTTTATCAATTATCGACATAAGCAGGCATAAACAGGCCCTGATACTTAGCTATTTTCATGCCCAGAAATGTGCGATCTAGCTCACTGAGCTTGAACTCTCAAAGAAATATAGCTTGACACATCCCATCCGAGTGATCTAATCTCTTGAAGCATTAATCATTGATAATAACGTGTTTAAATTAAGGATATCCATAAAGCGGATTAACCGAATCAAGTGTATAATTCACCCGATGCACTAAACATCAAGCATAGTGCAATCCTTTCTCGAGCATGCAGTACAGATCAAGCATATTTACTTTATACTCCTCATATCCACTACATGAACTCTATTCATCCTAGATTGAGACCTTGAAACTAAATCAAATAGACTATGATTATTATCGAAAACTGTAATAAAAGCATTCTAAAACATCTGAAACACTTCATTATGAACTGCTATTACTAAAACCAGTTGATGTACTACCCATCCAAAGTGGAGTCCATCAGTTAAGTAGCTCAAGTAGTTGCAGTGTGTCTTCCTGTGGTCACTCGTCCACAACGACGGTCACTAGCACTGTGTTACACCACCCAACAGCTATAATGTGTCTTCTTGCGGTTACCCGTCCACAGCAACGGTCACTAGCACTATGTCGTACCATTTGGTAGCCATGATGTATCTTTCTGTGGTCACTCGTCTGCAGCGACGGTCCTCGGCACTGTGTTGTACCATATGGCAGCTGTAATATGCCTTCCTGTGGTCACTCATCTACAGCGACGATCACTGGCACTGTGTTGAGCATGGCAAGGATGTCGTGTCTTCCTGCGGTCACCCGTCCATAGTGACAGTCACTGGCACTGTGTTACACTACATGAGAATCGTAGCATGTCTTCCTACAGTCACCCATCCTCAGCAACGGTCACTAGCACTGTGTTGCATGACTCGATTAAAATTCTAGTTGTTTCTCAACTAGGAAAGCTCGAAAGAACATGTGACATGCATTTAACTTGTCTAAACGATGACTCGGTCCATAAGAAATTCGAAACTTGCTCTCTATGATAGTGAACTCAAAGACCATAGTCCCTGATGATTTAAATTATATGCTTGATCTATTCAGGGCTTCCTCCTGAACACTCCATCTATTGTACAACTATCATTCATAGTGGAACTTTTATCGCTTTGTGCCGTAGTTTTTTCCCACAAGGGTTTCCACGTAAAATTTTTTGTGTTGTTTATGGTGTCTTTTACTTATGTTTATGCTCTTTTAATACTTTATTTAATTTATCTATAACGCATGCATACATTTACTTTTGTGTTTTAATCAAGGGTGATCATCCATTGATGTAATTAAGGTTTCGTGATCAGTTCATAGCCTAGAATGTAAAAGATCTCGGAACTCTGGAATAAAACTCGCCTTGCGATGCTTTCTCGTGTGTACTTTGTGAATGCCTGTGATTGTGTATGAATGTCTCTATTACTCAGAACCCCCTAGAACAACAAAATACAAGAAAACTGTCTTACGCATTTTTTAGTTTTAATAACGACGAGCATATTTTTTATGGTCTATTAATTGTATAGCTAGGTTTTATGGTGAGACGATCATTAGAAAATGACAATTTGTTAGTTGCCCTGCATGGTTGAGCTTTGTGGGTAAGTCGGTCTTTGTTAAGATGACCAACTATTTGGTACTCAACCATGTTATTTTGTGATGGGAAGGTCTGTGGGGTGATAACCTGTTTGTCGCTTCAGATCCTTACTTTATGGTGAGATAATCATGGGAACGACTATCTGTTTGTTGTTTGGATCTTAACTCTGTATACAAGACTATTATGGAACGGACCATTTGTTTATCGCTAGACTGGGCTTCGTGACAAGGCAACCCTAAACGATGACCTGTTCGTAACTTGGTCAAACTTTGTAGCTTAGTAGTCAAGAGGAATCTCTAGGCATGTGGTGAGATGGCCCCGCTAGCCATCCGTTTGAGACCTAGAGATCTTCTTAGGTCTGACGACATAGTAGCAGACATAGGGTGCCTAACTACTTTATTTGAACCTACTCAATCCTAGTTCATTTTGTAGCATTATGCTGACTTGGCAATGGGGGAGTTAATTGAATAATGATGATGATGATGATGATGATGATGATGATAAGTGTCTATGGAAAATGAAGGATAGACATCACTAAACTATAATTGTGTTATATTGAAGTGGTGCGTGCTCTAAGCTCTTTATTCTCTTTTAAATTTATAGAGGTAATTTACTGAAGACACGTATTGGAATAAGCTTTGGGATCTTCTCTTGATTGATTGGTCGGTTAGCAGACGTGGCCGACTACACTTCTAACTCAAGACGAGTTTACAAGATTTTCTTTAAATTGACCAGTCATCAAGTATAGCTAATCATGTTTATATCTTGAGATAATCTTTTAGGATTTGTGGTAAGTCAGCTTGCTTCTAGATACGCTTGGACAATCACATCATGCTATGTGTCTTTATTGATCACCACCTTAGTTAATCGTGCATATATGAGCTCTTCACTTATGGCTTTACGTGTGTACAACCACTCGCCTTTTACCATATGTCATGATAAACATCACCACTAGCTAAAGTAACAGCAATGACTTATTTTCTAAGCCATTACAAAGTGTATGGCCTCTCGTGTGTTGCCACAGTGCCATGTAATACCTTATCTTAAGGCACAATTACATGTGTCTTGTGGTAGTTATGCTCCTTATGCTTCACGATCTCCTCTTACGAATCACATCGGTTATGAGGATTTTGTCTTGATCTTCTACATAAGTAGTGCTGCCACGTGTCGGCTTGCTAGCCATTGGATCTAGCACGGTCAGATCGAGTGTAAGCAAAGGTGACATTTTGTGTGGAAATAGGACTGCCTAAGTGTGCTTTTTTTTTTCCATAATTCATCTTGGTAACTTGGGGACTGCTTTTATGCAGTGTGTAAAACACCTAATCTCTTTGGGTCCGCCATGTTGTATAAGTGAAAGCTATTCCGTCCATCACATGATAATCCCTATGTTCACACTAAATATAAGAGATCATCTCGATAAAAAACTCAATTGGGCCACACCAACGAAAAAATGTAGAATTGTTCTAAAAACCTCTATATTCATACATTCTTGCCCACCTGACTTTTGAATCAGCTTAAATTTTGTATCTTATGGTGATTCACATCTTATGAACGTGTTCGATGAAAGGTACACTCCATGGTGGCCCCACACATAAACCTATGGTTGGCATTCCATCTCCTTTATTCCCTATCGTGATACCCACCCGATGGATGGAGTGGATTCACATTCATAACATGGTAGGATCTAAAGTGCCTGGGTATTTTATGCTGTGTAAAAAAAGTTATTATAGAAGATTTCGTCTGTGTGTTTAGGTGTTCAATTTGTACCCTCATAATCCAAAGCGTTGTTAAGGAGAAGAATTGCTTTAGACTGCCCAAGCCGCCAAATCTCTAAGTTTTAGAAGCTACTATCTTTAGAATATTTTAGCCTTTTTAATGAATGAATTTAAACCATTATTGGATTGTTTTACTTATGTTGTTTTTATTGGTTGCTCAGAACCTCACTTTGTAAGCGAGACTATTGTGATTTGACTGTTTATTTGTTGCTCGATTGGGCTTCGTGGGTGAGATGGTCATGGTTGGACAATCGTCTGTTTGTCATAGAGTCAAACTTCATAAGCAAGATAGCCGATGGGATCTCTAAGAACATAGGGAGGAAGCACTACTGGCCATCTATTTAAAACCTAAGGATCTTCCTAGTGATCCAATAGTTTGATTGTAGATATAGGGTGAAAGATATGGAATTGAATCGGTCTGTGCATTCCGCAACATTGTGCTAGTTAGCAATAGACAAATTAGATAGAAACTAGACTAAGCTAAAATGAGCTACAATATGTGTCTATATGGTTGTAGGATAGGCAACACTACATTGCATAGGAGAGTTGTGTTAGATTGGCATAGGCTTGGAGCTCTTTGTTCTTTGCTTTATTTATAAGCACACAAGGCAGTTATTGAGAATTATATTCGGAATTAGTTACTATGATCTTATCTTACTTAGTTAGCTAATAAGAAAACATGATCGATTATATCTAAGAGATGACTATCCTTGATCTTTATGTTTCCAGCTAGTCACTTGCTCAGCGAAACCAGTCACATTGTGCAATATCATGGAGTATATCACTGCTAACTAGTTATTTGATTATGCTCGTTATCTTAGGCCTTTAAGTAAATTATGGCCTTTTACATTCTTCCACGTGTCTATATGACAACTATGTGCTCTCATTCTTCTTTACCATTTGACACATGTCCCTTGACAATGATCATAATAGTCTCTCATGATTTCCTTTTATCAATTGCATCTCTACAAGGAGTCTTTCCTGATCCACCAGTACGGTGTGCAGTGCTACCATGTGTTGGCTTCCTAGTCATGAGATTTGACTGAAGTTGGGTCGGGTGTAAACATTACCCCTACATCTCTTTGTATTCCAAGAATGCGAAGAGACATTGTAATATATCGAGGAGAGTCGTGATGACTTTCTCCACTGTGGCAGTATCTGGCTGCGTCTTTAGTCATCATGCACACCTTCTGCATGGGAAATTGCCTATCATGATTATCTCTTAAATGTGGACGTAGCTATCAATGGACAAGCTTTCTATGAAGTGCCATTGTGAAGGCTGCTTTCCTCATCCCTTCTACTTGCTCTAATTTTCTTCACTCAGAAGGCTTCTCTAGGTAACTGCCTTATCTTGTTTGTTATCTACATCATCGGACTTCACTTGGGTAAGTGCTTTGACAATGTTGGGGCCCAAAATATCACCAATGATAAAAGAAGAAGTGATAACTCGAATACAACAGTCCAAGTCAGTAATAGACCTAGAGAGGGTCAGAAAAGTGGCAGAGTGCTGGTACGATCCTGGCTCGGGTATCTCACATAATCGCACCTGGAATCGAAATCTACCATTTCGGAGCTGATTTAGACATGCACTTCACAATCAAATGATCCAGAAGGCCCAAAAACCCATAACCTCTGAATTTGGTTGCCGTGAAATGCATATTTCCGCCTGCGCACCCCGAAGTACTTTTCCCCCTACTAGGAGCCGACTAAAGGATCCAAATTGGGAAGGAGCTACCTGAAATTAACAACATTTGACCATTCGTCAGTCGACCCATTCATTTAGCAACATGATTAAAGTCTAAAAGTGTTCTGACGTCAGTGACTTTGATCCCTGAAAAGGTACCTATCCATTAGGGTGAACAGTCAGAGCTTGAACCTGAATTTTCCTAAGTTTGAGAATAGATATTAGTGAAGAGATCACTTCCAGTCAGAGGATGATTGAACAAGTAACGTATGTTCAAAAAAATGATACGTCATTGGAAGGCTTACCAAGTCATGATTCAAACAAGTCTAAGATCATCTAATTCCGAGTTGTAATGAAGAAGATATGTGTCGTTTACCGAAGACCGTGCATTATTGATAGCATCGATCACTTGGAACCACTTTTGAAGATAAAAGAGGCTTCTAAAGGTGATCATGATAGTTCCATTGTGTAGATCGCTGAAATAGATTTTCGACGAGTATAAGAGTGTCCAAATCGGAGTTGTAATGAAGAAGTTATGGCCATTTTCATGGATACGCGCAAGTGTAGAGGGACATGCGCCCGAAGCCCCCTCTTGCTCAAATTTGATTAGTTTCGTACCCAAAATTTGGCTATAAATAGCAAGCTTTCGATGACTTCACAATGACATAATCCCAGAGGTAGCAAACGCTCCCTCTCATTCTCACATGCGCCCACACTCTCCCTCTCATTCTCACATGTGCCCACACTCCCACACTCTATCTCACATGCGCCCACAATCTCCCTCTCATTCTCACATGCGCCTACACTCCTACGCTCTATCTCACATGTGCCCAGTCTCCCATACTCTCTCCCACATGAGCCCACACTCTCACACTCTCTCTCACATGCGCCCACACTCCCACCCTCTCTCTCACATGCCCCCATACTCTCCTCACATGCGCCCACTCTCTCTTCACATGCGTCTTTCCATTAAGTTATTTATGTAAATAAGGAAGTACCCCCCATTTTGATTCAATAAAAAATACTAAAAAATTAAATTTCCAACAATAAAGATTTTGATTTTCTATCCGAAGTACAAATCACAACTTTTTGGCACTGTTAAAAAGCTCTTTTAAACGGAGGGGTTTTCTTCGAATTTAAACCGTCCAAAAAATCTGAAATACTCTAATTAGGCTAAAACACTAAATAGCGGTAAAATATTCATGATATATTATGATTGATCTGTGAATAGATCAAGAATTCAGATTTTTACTTAGAATTTTTAGGTAGCAATATGACCAGAACATCATTTTGGTGAAAATCCATACAGAAATGGATATATGATTAGATAATATTGCTTGCTTCGTGCATCAACATTCATCTTGCTTAATCTAGCATTCATCTATGCTTAATCTAGCATTCACTTTGCTTAAACTAACATCCAGCTTGCTTAATCCAGCATTCATCTTTCTTAATCCATCATGTATCATTCTTAATAGAGCCTTCACTTGATATCAATCACTATCTTCTAATCATAAAGTAAGTGCAATTAGGCATTTCAAGGTCCATACTTAGCCATTTTTGGCACATCCTCAAAATTGCTTTACAAGCATATAAATCGACCGACGCCAGGTGTTGAGTGCTTAAATGTGTATATTCTAACCCCATTTTATCACTAACTATGCATGGTTTTCAAGCTTAAAGACTATTCTAGTGTGTGGTTTTATGATTGTAGGAATGAGAGGGACTCCGCCCAATTGATGACTAAAAAGATCTATTTAGGAGCCTTAGATGAAGACCCAAGGTGGGCTAAAGAAAGAAGAGAGCAAGGAGAGAGAAGAGAGAAGGAAAGAAAGAAGAAAAAAAAATGCAAGGATTGACCGGTCGGCCAAGAGGGCCACAATCGGTTTAGACCGGTCGGCCACCCCTCCTTACATCTCTGGACACTAAGCACAAGAGGGCCAAACGGTCTTGACCGGTCGGCCAGGACCTGCCCTCCACATTTCTGAACGCTGGACGATCCACAGACAGGCTAGATCGGTCATGACCGATCGGCCGGATGTAATTTCTGCGGGATTCCAACAGCTTCCTCTTAAAGCTCCAATTTTATAGCGCAAGTGCGTAAGTACTACGCAAGTCTGGAAGATTCTGAAGCGGTAGAGCCTCTCCACTATAAAAGGGACGTAGGGATCATAGCTAAGGGATCCGAGAAGAGATCTACGAAGGTGGGAGGCGGCGAAAGTCGGATTCGGAGTTCCACAACTCCCTCTAGTTTGTGTTTTCTAGTTTTATATTTTTAGTTGTTTTCATGCTTCCTTGGATCATGGACGGCTAAACCTCTTAACTAGGGCTAAGAGATGAAGCTTGTAGTGAATCTGAGATGCTTTAATTCAGTTTTGTTATGGTTTCAAGTTGGATTTATTGAAGAACAATGGTTTAGAGAAGTTTGAATAAAGTTCTAAGTAGTTTTTCTTAATCTTATGATGGCTCATGAATTTTTGAAAGAATTGCTTTAGTTCTTAATTATTTTACATAGTTCTAGACCTGTACGCTCTGAGGAATTGGATTCAGTACGCTCTAGACTTGGGATTTCATGTGGGAACTTCAACCAAAGTTTTACCTTTTTTTTTCTAATTCTGAATTATGTTTAATTATATATGTGATTTGAATGAAGTTCAAATCATGATCTAGTTGTGCTTTGTGACAGAGTATAATGATGATTATGATTGTGATCTTAATCTATTGGAACTAGGATTAACCTATGCAATTGAGTGTGCTCAAGTCCTAACTTGAATTGAGGGAATCGTGTTTATAATCACACATATGACAGATTGTATGTTACAACCGCTCTATCATCTGACTAGATAGGATTTGATTTCGATTCTAGTTGTGTAATTGAGAAACCACAGCGAATTATACATCAAGGATTGCTACAAGTGGATCCTTGAACCCCTAGTGCTTTCTTATATTGATTACATTCACTTTTAGTTTAAGGATTATCTCTACATTCAATTTTAGAAATCTATTTGATTAGCTCTCAAGTAGAGAATATTAGAAGTAATTTTGTGAATTCCTAACAAGTCCCTGAGAACGATCTCGGTCTCTACTGAATTATTACTACATCGCAACCCTACACTTGGGGAAGCGAACACCAGATAGAATTAAGCATAATCTGACTGACGCCAGATTGGATTTAGCATCTTTATAGCCCAAAGAAACATAACGGTACACTCATTCAATATTAGTCACTATCCTTAATCATAAAATGCTATAATCAAGTAATGATTGGGCCTAGTACTTAGTCATTTTCAGCCTTGGGAAGTGCCCTGAAGGTATGAAAATTGACTAACACCAACCAAAATTAGGCGCAATCTCACTGACGCCAGGTTGGATTTCACATCTCCTTAACCTAAGACAACTAAATCGAGCACTTATGAAACATTAAACCTCACTGTTTAACATAAAGTAGCTTAATTAAGTGTATAATGGTGATGAGTACTTAGCCGATTTCATGCCTCAGAGCATATAACTTGGTTGTTGTCTCCTAAAATTAAGCATGGTTGGACATCTGTCTGCCCCAATTCATCACTCTTATATCTTAAAGCATTCATCTAACATGCACCCTATTATATTTGTCATGCATCAATGGTCTTTCCTCGGTTGCAATGTCTTGCACGTTTACGCATACATGAGCAGTTCTTCTATTTAGCTCTTATTGCATATCAGTTACTAACAAAAGTGCAGGATCGAGATCGCTTCCCGAAGAAGAGTCAGCAGATTCCAGAATGATTCGACAAATGATCACAATAACTTTGTATCGATTATGTTCATTGCACAACTATAGTTTAGCCCAGATTGAGGCTCCAGACTAAATAGAAGGGACTATGGTTACCATAAGAAATCGTGATCAAAGAGTTCCAACAACGCTCACACATTTACTATGAACTGCTATCATAAAGCTAGTTGATATACTACCCATCCAAAATGGAATCTGCTAGGTTGAGCTGATCAGATAACAACAGTCGAATTGCATATCTTCTAGCGATCACCTTTTCACATAATAGGTGCCGACCTAGAGCTGCATAACTTGACTAAAAAACCCTGATTGCCTCTCAACTCGGAACACCTGAAAGAACATGGGACATAGACATCCGACCTGTCCAAATGATGGCTTAGTCCATAACAAAATTACACTGGTCTATATGACTACAAACTCAAATACCATAGTCCCCGATGACTTAGTCACCTGCTCAATCTATTCGGGCCTTTTCTCGAACACTCCATCTATTGTACAACCATCATTCATAGTGAAGCTTTGTCGCTTTGTGTCGTGGTTTTCTCCCACAAGAGTTTCCACGTAAAATCTTCATGTTCTCTATGGTGTGCATGATTTACATTTATACTTCCCCAGATGTTTATTTAATTTATCTATGATGCGTGCATACATTTACTTTTGCCTTTTAATCAAGGGCGATTATCCATTGATGTAATTAAGGGCTTATGCTAGATTACGACCTGGAATATACAAAATCTCAGAATCTCTGGAATAAAATTCGCCTTGCGATACCTTCTCTTGTGTACTTTGTGATTGCTTGTGATTATCTATGAATGTTTCTTATACTCAGAACCCCAGAACAACAAAATACGACAAATTTGCCTTGAGCATTTTCTAGTTTTAATAGACAACAAGTACAAGTTCCACCACTTCTTCAAATACCAGCTTGCTTGGTCCACAAGTTATTCTTTGAGTCTTCTATCTCATTCAGATGCGGATCTATCTTCATCTTTTCTTTCTTTATCATCCCATAATTTTCATTTCATTAATGGATTTCCTTTACATTATAATCATCAAGGGTACTTACATAGAAAAACACCCGTTGTTTGTCAGTCTTCTTGGTAATGTGCAGAAATCTTACTCACCAGTCTTTTGACATCTAAGCTTTACTTGCAGTACTAAATGTAGAGCTGGGCACAAACTAAGCCAACTCGAAAGCGCAGCTCGGATTGGTTTGAAAAGGCTCGGCTTGTATTGGTTCGAATAGAAGTTCAAACTAAACCAAGCCTCGAAGTCAAGCTCGTTTGAAAAAACAAACCAATCTCAAACTAGGGCAGTACCAGCTCGACTCGCTCGAAGCTTGGTTTGATTCGGCTTGTAAATTGTAAGCACATGGTTTCTGATGGTGTGATCCACTTGAGCTTTGGATATGATTTCATTTTGGGATCATGTCCTAAAATGGTATGTCAAAATGGATGGATGGCATGGATAATACATATACATGATAACATGGATAATACATAATACATATGTATGAACTGCATATTGTTTCCTTGCACTTGTAAAATTACGCTTGTGTACTTTTGTTTGGAAAAGGCTCTTATATGTCCATTTTGAAGTTGCACTCTTCCTCTATAGAATGTTAAACATCATGTAGTAAGATACACTTTTGTATTTTTTTCTAACTTTTTAAATTCTTTTCTATTTTAAAAAAAAAAAGAGCCACCACTTGTTCAAACTTGGCCCAGCCCGGTTTGAAATTTTTGACCAAATTGATCACGGCTCGAACCAGATTAGTTTTGGAACAAACCAAACTCGAGCTGCATGGGTTGGCCTGAAAGCCCAAACTGAGCCAATCCACAAACTAGGGTGGCACAAAAACGAGACAAACCAAACTAGGGCTAACTTGGCCCAGCTCGAATCGTGCCCACCTCTAACTAAATGTCCATGTTCGAATCCAATTCCTTCTAAGAAAACTTCTCTCCAAATTACTCAGACAGACGTCTCTAGATCTGATTTGCCCGCACAACCTGAATCTCTCATATTGAATTCTTCACAAGTTAGGTAGTCATATGCTCTTTCTTTAGTGTTAAGCTTTACTTTTGCCTAGGGGTATTAAATACTGAAGATCTAATGTAGATGCCACCTCAATTTCAATTCTAACTCTAGGATAAATTAAACAAGGTCAAGTGTCGATTATGAGAACTTCTAAATGGACCTTCCCATTTGTATTCCTTCCGGTCATCTCACGGATGTCCCAGTGCTAGCCGATAGTATACTAAACATTTTTAGAGCAGAGACTAACTTATAGAGCAGGCTACAATTATTAAATGAGGTATTTTTTTATTGTAAAGGAATATGATGAGGCAAAGAAGGAACTTGAACTGGCAAAAGTACTTCTCGTGGACTGTAAAGCTATGGTGCTAGAGGTGAAGGGGATGGGGTAAGAATATGACTGAAGTAAGGAGAGACTCACTCATCTAACGATGGAGGTTTCAACTCTGGAAAATGAATTGAAGGGGCTCAACACCTAACTTTAAGAGTTAAAGGATCACCACAAGAATAACCATTGAGTTGGTGGTGGAAAAAGAATTGAATATTTAAATACATGATGGACAAACTTTGACGAGTCGACCTATGTAGATGGTTGATATGTTACAGAAGGTGAGAGATGGGGATCCTTCTTGACGGTTAAGAAGGCGAGAGGCCTTGTAGAGAATGGAGTGGTCCACTACACGATCTCCTCCTAACACGTGATTGAATTTTAAGTTTCGACCATTGGTCTTCTATCTCTTTTCTTTGTTTTAAGGTTGAAAGTTATTTTATCTGACTAATGGGTTGTAAAACTTTAACCCTCTAAGTTTGGCCAGTGGACCATCGATGATACTCTACTTATCTGCTTTGGCCATCTAAGTTTTTATACCTTTTTACTGATATTTTTTTTTTGTTACAATGGATGGGCTGACATAGCTGACATAGCTTCTTCCTTGTAGGTTTTATTCAACGATTTAATCCATCACTTTATGTTTATTCATATGACTAATTCCTATTATTGTGGTCGTGTCTTTAGCCAATCTTGTTATGATTACTCTTTGACAACACAATTGGTTAATGACCAACTCTGAATGGCTAACTGGTTCTCTATTTTTCGATGTCCTCGAGCTTTGAGTTTCAGTAAGGTCTTCACCTTGTTGGCACTCAACATCTTTTTCCAACATTACATCATCAATCCTAAGCTCCTTGATCAAAAGAGGGCCATCAAGGACATCTTCTTCATCTAAAAGACTGTCTTTTGAGAGTTCTTCTTTAGTCATATTATTTGGAAAAATTTCATGATCCATGTCCTTGTCTTGTCTTGATGTTCCCTAGAATCATGGTTTAAAAAAATTGTAATCCCCAATTACTGACATTGGTAACCAACCCAAAGCAATTTGATTATAATCCAATTCATGACGATCATAAGTAGAAAGTTCATATTCTTCAGTCCTTGATAAACAGTTTTGTAGCCTTGTTTTAAATTGATTCTCCATCGACTAGGACCTCTTTTGATCTCTTTTACCTTTTTTACTTGGGCTTTGAGAGTGGCATGTTACCTTTGCTAACGACGCATTTGAGTTTGCTCATTACATCCACTGCCTATAGAAACTTTGAGTGGACATCTTTGTCCATTAATCTCATCTTAAATTTGTTAGTCTGACTGTTTTGACATGATTTTTAGAGTGGGTGTTCAGTACCAACCATTGATAGTTCTAGTTGTAGTACTATCAGCGCAAACGACACATTGAGTGGTCGACACAAATGTCATTGTGGCCGATAACCTCCTTGCTCGACCCTTGTAGTTGTGACTGCTCTCTTATCGACCATTCAACTGTGAGATTTTTATACTTGGTTGTGGCAACCTTGATGATTCTCCATACGACCATTATGGCTGTGACAACTCATCAGTGTGGTTTATAGCTATTGATGTATCAGTTAACTATATAGAGCTCTTGACGACATCTATCACATAATATGTATTTGGGTGGCACATATTTTGGTGGGTTTTCCTCATAGGGGGTGAACTTTATTCTTGCCCCTCGTGTGTCTTTAGTTCCAATTCTTCCGTATTAATCAATTGTTCTTGAGGAAATTGATCTTCTCGCATTGGCTTATCAGTTACTTTCTTCTGTTGTTCCAGATTTTCTAGATTAGCCATCACCACGTTCTCATCTTCCGTTCAAGGAATGGATTTGTGTCGATCCTCGTCCCTTCCTTCTCCTTTTCTAGGAACTTGAGCAATCATATGTCAATTGTTGAGCTCTGAATTGTGCATATTCTAACCCCAATTCATCACACATTATGCATGCTTTAATTGATAAAAGATCTATCTTATATGTGTTTTTGTGTTTGTAGGAATGAGAGAAGAACCTCATGAATTTGATGATAAAATACCCTTCCTAGTACACATTGAAGAACATTAAAAGATGAGCCAAGATGTGAAGAAAAGAAAATAAAAGAAGAAGAATTTTAAGTTAAACAGCCTATCCGACCGGTCGTTCATTGCTTAGACCAGTTGACTAACTGGTCGAATTTCCTCAAGGATGGGTCGACTAGATCAGCCATCACCACGTGCTTAAGCATGTCCGTCCAGAGGTATGCGCAAGCATCCTAAAACATAATTTTTTTTATGGCTTATTTTTTCTGATTTTATCCACCCCTTTCATGTTTTTTTTGTTTATCTTGCGTGTTTTCCATTTTGTGAACATTTGTGGGCCCAACACCCTAACTTTGATTTTGGATTTTAAAGTTCTAGTTTGAATAAAAGTTGAGATTTTTAGACAATTTTGAGAGCACATGTACTCTGGACACATGTTACTTATGAGTTTCTGAGAATTGTCATTGTGATTTGATGAGATTTGGATTATAGTACCCCTGGAGCATGCCGTTATCTCTTGGTATGGCTATTACTTCGAAGGCTACATGTTCATCTTCTCTATGCTTCATTAGAACTAGAAGTTCTGATTTTTAGATTTAAGTTAGTTTATGTGTTTGAATGCAATATCTTCCGATTGGATGAGAGATAGGACTTCAATTCCAATCGTGTGTGTGCTTGATGAATGAATTGGCATCAATCTACTACAAGTGGATCCTTGGTGCTCTAGTTATACTTAATTCTCTGATTTTATCCTATTTACTTACCATTTATAATTAGTTTTAAATCTCTATATTCTTGAACTTCTTAAATCCAGTTATTAGAATAGTTAGAATTGGTTTATCCCAAATCCCTGAGGACGATCTCGGTCTCACAATCGATTATTACTACATCGCAACCTTGCTCTTGGGGTTGGATGAATAAGTTTTTGGTGCCATTGCCGGGGATTAGTGGTTAAACGGTTCTAATTGTTTTAGTAGCTATACGGTAATTCTTAGTTAGGTAGAATTTCTACTTTTCCTAGAATTAGGGTTTCTGAATTTTTTTAGAATTAACATTGTTTCTCTTGTTTGTTTTGTAGGAACTTCATTAACATAGTTTCAGCCTTTTGGTAACATCGTTCTAATTTAGACTTGTTTCTAGTTCAGTTTTTAGATTTTATAGTTTCAGATTTTGTTTTAAGATTAGTTTTAGTCTAGATTGTGCTTTGTGTTGTTTATGTCCCGTTGGAAACATGATCACACAAATCGTCTCCAAATCGAGGGTGGATTAGTTGAACCACTTTCTCTCATAAAACTATTAGAAAATATCTAAAATTTGTAAAAGTTCGGGAAGTATGGCAAAAACACCCTTAAGGAATCCTCCCATTCTTCCTACTACAAACGCAAATCGAACACAAGAGGAAGTAGGAGAGAATGGGGTGTACAATGCTCCTCTAATGAGAGCATTACGTGATTACTTACAACCAGCTAGGGCCACTACGCCTTCATGCATGATTTTTCCAACCAATGCCAAAACAATAGATTTTAAGCCGAGAGTAATTCAGGTCTTACCAAAGTTTCATGAGCTAGATTCCGAGAGCCCATACTTACACCTAAAGGAATTTGATGAGGTAGTAACCACTTTGTAATACAATAATGTGACTGAGGATGCCATTAAATTGAAGTTATTTTCCTTTTCTTTAAAAGAAAGAGCCAAAACTTGGCTTCACTTTCTAAGACCGAGGGCGATTGGGACGTGGAATAAGATGACCCGGGAGTTTTTAAAAAAAATTCTTTCCGGCACATAAAACGAATACCCTTCAATGTGCCATTATGAATTTTTTAGTAAAAGAGAATGAAACTTTCTTCCAAAGTTGGGAGAGATACAAGGACCTCCTACTTACTTATCTACACCATGGCTACGAGATTTGACGAATCATAAGCTTCTTCTATGAAGGATTGAACTCGAATATGCGCTAATTCATAAAGATGATGTGTAACGGTGAGTTCATGAGCAAAGATCTCGAGGATGCATAGAGTTACTTAGATATGTTGGCTAAGAATGCCCAATCTTAGGATACCTCAGAAAAATCTAGTAACCTCAGGCCCCCTCAACAAAAGGAGAAAGGAGGCATTTACATCCTTAGAGAAGAAGACGATGTAAATGTAAAGATAGCTAGACTCATAAGGAAGATAGAGACCATGAAACTTAGTAAGGGTGAAGTCTCGAAGTCCACTGAAGCTATTAAGAACATATGTGGAATTTGTGCCGCTAATGTACACTCTACTCAGGATTGTCTTACACAAATTTAAAGAACATAGGGGAGCCATAGGATGGACCATAGTGAACCTTAAGGGGATTGACCCTTCGGTTTGTACTCACTGCATCCACCTCAAAGAAAATGCAAAGACGACTAGACAACCTCAAAGACGATTAAATCCAAACGTGATGGAGGTTGTCAAAGCCGAGATGCTTAAGCTATTAGATGTGGGTATCATCTACCCCATCTCGGATAGCCAATGGGTGAGTCCTACCTAAGTTGTCCCTAAGAAGTCCGGTACTACCATCATAGAGAACGCCAACAATGAGCATATACCGACTAGAGTAACTACTGGTTGGCATATGTGCTTAGATTATCAGAAGCTAAACATGGTTACTAGGAAAGACCACTTCCCTCTCCCATTCATAGACTAAATTTTGGAGAGGTTAACCGGTCATTCCTATTATTACTTCCTTGATGGTTATTTCAGATATAAACAAATTGAGATCGCGTCGAAAGACTAAGAGAAAACAACATTCACATGCCCTTTTAACACCTTCGCTTATCGTATGATGACATTCAGACTATGTAATGCACCTGTCACATTCCAACAATGCATGTTGAGTATTTTCTCTGACATGGTAGGTCAATTTCTCGAGGTTTTTATAGACGATTTCTCAGTTTTTGGTTGCACATTTGATGAGTGTCTTGACCACTTGAGGTTGTTCTTGACTAGATGTGAGAAGAAGAACCTCGTTTTAAACTGGAAAAAGCGTCATTTTATGGTATAAAGAGGAATAATCCTTGGACATATCATCCTGGGTATGCGTAACGATTCTTTTCTTAAAAGGTGAACTGGTTAGTGATTATTCATCTTTTTCGTCTCTCAAGGACGTATGTGCATGTGCATGCCTCAGAGGTGCATGCGCATGCCTGGGATCCTTGTGCATGCCTCAGAGGTATGCGCAAGCATCCCGGGTATGCACAAGCATCCTAAAACATAAATTTTCTTTATTTTGTGGCTTATTTTTTCTGATTTTGTCTACCCCTTTCATGTCTTTTTGGTTTATCTTATGCGTTTTCTATTTTGTGAACATTTGTGGGCCCAACACCCTAACTTTGGTTTTGGATTTTAAAGTTCTATTTTAAATAAAAGTTGAGATTTTTAGATAATTTTGAGAGCACGTGTATTCCGGACACATGTTGCTTATGAGTTTCTGAGAATTTTCATTGTGATTTGAAGAGATTTGGATTATAGTACCCCTAGAGCATGCCATTATCTCTTAGTATGACTATTACTTCGAAGGCTACATGTTCATATTCTCTATGCTTCATTAGAACTAGAAGTTCTGATTTTCATATTTAAGTTGGTTTATGTGTTTAAATGCAATATCTTTCGATTGGATGAGAGATAGGACTTCAATTCCAATTGTGTGTGTGCTTGATGAATGAATTGGCATCAATCTACTACAAGTGGATCCTTGGTGCTCTAGTTATTCTTAATTCTCTGATTTTATCCTATGTACTTTTTGTTTATGATTAGTTCTAAATCTTTAAATTCTTGAACTTTTTAAATCTAAGTTGTTAGAATTGGTTTATCCCAAATCCCTGAGGATGATCTCGGTCTCACTATCGATTATTACTACATCGCAACCTTGCACTTGGGGTTGGCGAACATTGATGTTCTCCTAAAAACTCCAAAGCCAAATCTTCATCGTCTTATGCATCATCTGAGACACTCAAAAACCTAAAAATTATCATGGGTAGGAGACACAATTATTTATAGAGTCAGTTCATGTACTGTACCATTTGCATAACTCTCCTCTTTTTAATTCTTTAGCCGATGGTATTCTATAATATTCTAATTATTTAATGAATTTTCTCACCAAGATGTGATTGAATATTTCATTGGCTTTTGTAATGTCAAAAGAATATTGCTTTCTGAACTCATATGTATTCTTTCTAACAGTCAAACCAGAGGGAGTAGATATTTCTCTCTTTGATAATGCCTAATAAACAAATGGCATTTTAGCCATGAATTCCATCATGTTCAATTTAAAGCTTAGGTCCTGGTAGTAAGTCTCGAAAGATGAATTCTTCCTCTAGCCTTCTTTGCTGCGAAGCCATTCTTATCTAGTCGCCTAGGCTAAAAGTTCAAACAAGTTATTAAATCCCATTCCTTCGAACTTCTTCTGAAGTTTGATGTCCAAACTATTCTAGGTCAATTTCACAAATTCGGCCTCCAACAAGGCTACTAGACATTAATTTTTTACTCTCTTGGCGGGTAATGTATTTGTTAGCTATTTCTCTTGATAATTATCTTAATCAAGACAAATTGACCATTAAAACTTCAGGCTCTATTAAAAAAAAAACTTTGTGAAACTTCTCTTTCATATCTGGTTATGTATGTACGAAGTTTGGTAATAGTTTAATATACCATGTAAAGGCTAGTGGTAACATTGGTAACATTACATAGTAAAACATCCAATATTTTCAATCGTTGAATGGTCACTCTCGCGTGAGAAGAGAGTGAACTTAAGGACCTTATAGCCTCATGACAACTTGAATCGCGGATAAATCCATTCCAAGTAAGGCTTTCGATATGTGGGTCTAATGACCCTTCAACCTTGAACTTGGCTAATCACTTCTTGTATCGGGTTAATCAAGTCTTTGCAATCTAATTGTTGAGGTTGTGCAGCTACCAGTAATCTTTAAGCCATGAGATTTATAAAGGGAGGAGCCAGAGGCATGGGCGGTTGCCTCCCAAGATGTTGAGCTCCAACATTATCTTGTGTCACTGGAATCATCGGCAATTGTCCCTTGATTTGTTCAACTCTAACATTATAATATGGTACCAGATTCCCATTATGGGGAAACCATTTTGATCGTTCCTGATTATAATATCCTGGTTGAATTGGTTGTTGGGGCAACCATTTCAGTCGTTCCTGATTATGCCAACTAGTTGTGGTATATTTTGGGCTTGCTGATCTAATTGGCCAAACCTCAATTGAGGATTAGTTGGTCTTCCTAGTTCTGGATCCACTAGAGGATAATCATTAACATGCTGACTATCAGGCAATGACATCCTCTTTAGTAGAATTCTCATCAACTTATTAAAGTTTTTGTCTTGAGACCTTCCTTGACTAAAAATTTATTGCAGACTAACCTACACAGTTTGCAAAGCTTCCGAAACTCTCTACAATGAATTATTATTATTAGTTGATGAAGATCTAGCTTTTAAATGAACTTGCATCGAATGTGTGGCCTATACAGGCACATCCTGTGGCACATATTGATTTTCTACTCCTATCGGAACTTCATTTCACCTGTTAGCCCTTTTAGCCATATAATTATATCGTTAAACTAGTATTCGTACACATGTCCTATCAAGCGTGCCCAAAAATGATGTTTGGCTCAAATTTGATTGTTTGTGTGATGTGTACGTTCTAGGCAGGCTTAAGTCGAATGCGGCTTAAATCAAACTAAATGCCTATGACCTTAGTCACCGAATAGATCGAGAGACCAAGTTCCACATTGATTGAGCTATCTATCTAGCCACCGATTACAAAAAATCAAGCGATTCGTGAAGAGGAGTGTTGGTCCTTTTGATGAGTTCTTTTTTTTCTTTGGAATGAAAGAACTTTCAATTAAGTGCACGATAGCTTTTATAGTACAACAATGAGAATATTAATGTAAGGGAAGTGATCCTAGAGCTGAAAGTATTCTATTGATATTTCTGAATACTTATAATTAATATAAATATAAAATAAAGGAAAAAGGAGAACTAACACCATTTGTTCATTGCTCGACAAGATACCAAGCTTCGTAGGCAAAACGGTCGCCAAACATGATGGTTTGTTCATCGTTTTGTGAGGCTTTGTAGGCAAGATGGTTGTTAGCAATAATAGGGATGGTCTTTATTTGTTGCTCAATGCTTATTGAGCTTCATAGGCAAGCCGGCCGATGACAGGCAAATCTTCGACAGTCCATTCATCGCACAACTGGGCTTCATAGGTGAGATGATCGTGATTAGATAGCAATTATTTTTTCATCCGGCACAGTACTTCGTACTCGAGATGGCAGGTGCGGTGATAATTTATTCATCGCTTGGAACCAAACTTCGTACATAAGGTAGTCATGGCCAACAACTACCTATTCATCTCTTGGAATTCACTTCACAGGTGAGATTATCTGTTCGTTGCTCAACTGGGAGGGCTTCATAAGAGAGACAGTCATGTTTAGGAAATCATCTATTTGTCTATAGTCAAACTTTATCTGCAAGATAGATGATAGAATATTTAAGCACATAGGCAAGAAAGCCCTTCTTGCCTTCTATTGCGTTGGTTAGTAGTGAAAGAGTTAGATCGAAACCAGATTAAGCTAAACTAAGTTAAGATGAGCATCCATGAGGTATGATGGAGTCATTATTACGTTGTACATGAGAGTTGTGTTGGATTGACGTGGGCTTGAAGCTCTTAATTCTTTGATTTATTTATAGGCACGTAGGGCGGTTGTTGGAGAATTATATTCGGAATCAATCACCAAAATCTTCTTTCAATTAATCAACTAATCAACAGACATAGCCAATTATGCTTCTACCATAGGGATAACTATCCATGATCTTCATGTGTTCAGTCAATCGCTGGCTAATCGCAGCCAATCATCTTCTTCCATGTGTCGTGAAATATACACCACTATTGGCACTCAGTTGGTCATCAGCTAATTTTTTTTTTGCCACGTGTGTGTGCGGGCATATTAGAACCGATTGTACAGCTCGATTCCAACCGATCAACTTTGACCTTAAGCGCCAAGATAGGCAGATACGTCGCACTCGACCATATATAACCAAGATTTGAGTAGATCGACTGCCTTTTAGCCACTCACAAAATGTTATCTAAAACGATCAGGCGATTATCAGAGGGTAGGGCTCGTCCTCCTCAAATGGGTTACACCTTGCCTTCCCTCAAAAAGTACTTTTCAGATCAATAAGAAGGAACTACTCACACTCAGCCGTGAGGAACATCAACTGTAAAACATTTCTTCTTAAAAGAGAACTATTTATATTGAGATAGTGTCATCCAACGTATGAGCATAAACTTGGATTACAGCTAAAGATTATCGTTACTCCTAGATAACTAATTACGCTAAGGATAAGCTAAGAGATAAGTTTAATTTGGTTTGGTTGGTGTGAGATTACTTTCTCTATTGATTTCTTTCACTATTTATAAGCTTTCCTAGAAAGAAAAGAAGCCTCTAGATCCCTTCTTTACTTTAGTTGTTACTGTGATGGTTCAACATCGACTCTTTCTCTTCCTCAATCATTTGTACATCACGCTCGGCCACCACGTATCTTTAAATGAAGTGTTCCAATCATATGACACCAGTTGATGTCTCACAAAATCCGCTCCACATATTTTCACAGATAGCATACGTGTTGTACAGTGACATGTGTCCCTTCCTAATTGGTTCCTCTAAGAATGACCAAAAATAGGGTTCAACAACCACCAACAAATTATTTAATCGCGTGCGCTTTCTTAGGCCATTATATAAATTATGGTTTGTATGCTACACGCATACTCTCAATCTTCGTAACCGTTTGACATGTATTCCTTTATGACAATCACATTGGTTTCCCATGATTTCTTTGTGCCGACCATATCGAGTGCAAAAATCTTATCTTGATCTTTTGTATATGGTAGTGCTGCCACCTGTTGGCTTTGTAGTCGTTGCATCTGACGAATCGAGGCGAGGCATAAACAGTATTTATGTGAGAGAGTTTGTGAGGCATGGACCACGCAACAGGCCATAATACAATGGTTTGGTTAACTAAAGATTATAACCAGCTGGGACAAACTCAAGCCTTGTATAATACGCCTTTCTAGTTTCTTGTGACTGACTTCAAGGTGCTTTGCCACCAAGTTTGTCGGCACTCCATTAGTTTGACCGGAATCGTTAAGAACATCAGTTCCCCTGCAGGAATACACCCAGGCTCCATGGGGTGCAGTGTCCATTACATGTAAATCCATTCCGTCCATAAAGTGAAAACAATTGTTTCATCCGTACGTACAAAAGATACGCTACATCAAAAGTTTTTGTAGGGAATATAAATGGGAACAACGTAAATGTAAAAATGCTCCTAAAAGGTGATGTGCATCATGGTGCCCCACCTAGAAACCTATGGTTTCCAAGCCATTGTTGTTGAACCTCCAATTTATACATTGCATAGCCCATTACATCACATTATATGCATGGTTTGCATGTTTAAAAGGCCCATCTAACGCATGTTTTGTGATTGTAGGAATGAGGGTGGACTTCACCCAATTGGAGACCAAAAGGATCCATTTAGAACAATTGGATGAAAGTTGAAGGAGGACCAAAGAAACAAGGAATCAAGTAGAAAAGAGAGAAGAAGAAAGATAAGAAGAAAAACACAGAAGAAATCATGTTAAAAGACCTGGCAGGGCCAGAAAAACCAAAGTGCAGAACTGCAGGGCCATAAAAGTAAAATGCAGAAAGTTGCAGTTTCGGAAGATTGATCCAAAGATTGATCCAAAGATTGATCACTCAGCCTGAGCGATTGATCGACAGACTTGAGCGATTGATCACTCACAGTAGAAATTTGACAAAATTGTTGCTGGCGTGAAGTGAAGAATTGCGATTGATCGCCCGGCCTGAGCGATTGATCGCCCAGCCTGAGAGATTGATTGCCCATCCCATAGATCAATCGCCAGAATGCAGATTTTTAAGAAATTTGAAAAAAACTCTCTAGACACTTTTTGCACCGTTCTGATTGATCGCTAGATACTGATCGATTGATCGCCAGAAGTGACCAATTGATCTCTCAGCCAGTCGATTAATCGTCAGATCTGAGAAAGGTAGTTTTTACAATTATTTGAACTGGCGATTGATCGCCCAGTTTGAGCGATCAATCGACAATGCGCCCAGTTTAGAAATTTCCAAGTCTGGCTCCGATTTTCTCTGTGCAGTGAGTAACCTTACGTAAGTTTTGGAAGATTCTTACGCAACAGAGCTTCCCCACTATAAAAGGACACCTATGGGCTCTTTCTAGGGTATCATCGAAGCTAAGGGACGTCGTGAGAGAGGAAGGAAGACGTCGTGGGAGAGGAAGGAAGCCGTCGTGGAGCGTTTGTAACCCTCAAAACTCCGATTTTTCTATGTTTTCTAGTTTCTTTTATGAGTTTTAGTTGTATTATGACAATGCTCGGCTAAAATCTCTCAGCTAAGGCTGAGAGGTGAAGCTTGTAGCCAATTTCATGTTTGATTCAGTTTAATTCAAGTAGTTCTATTTCAAGTTTGGATTTTGAATGTTCTAGTTTTTAAAGTTGGTAGTTTTAGATGTTTTATGAGAGTTCATGTGCTCCAGACATGGATTCCTTGCAATTCTCTGAGATTATCATGTTTTGCTTGTTTAGATTCGAATTATAGTAACCCTTGAGTAAGCCATACTCCATAGGCATGGCTATTACTCCGAAGGCTATGATTTTGAATTCTACATGTGTTGAATGGGACTAGAAGTTGGAAGTTCAACTTGAGTAGGATTGAATGTGCTTCAAAACTTTATTTTCCAACTGGATGAGAGATAGGACTTCAAATCTAGTTGTGCTCTATGCTTGGATTGATTAGATTAACATGGGATTGCTACAAGTGGATCCTTGAATGCCTTAGTACCTTAAATTACTGGTTTTCATTAAGTTACTGTTTTAGCATAATTGTTTCAATTGAATCTTTTATCTATTGCAAACTGAGTTGCTGGAATAGTTTGGAACTTGTTCTCCAATTCCCTGTGGATCGACCTCGGTCTTACCGAGTTTTATTACTACATTGCAGCCTTACACTTGAGGCGAGCGAACAATTTTTCCTTGTGATGTAGTCCGTTTGAGTTTTAGATCTTGCTTGTTTTTTTCTCAGGTCCTTAAGGGTAGGATTAAAATTGTAGTCCGAAGTCTAAAATAATGGAGTTAGATCTGGTAGTGCTAGCCACTGTTAGTGCACTTTTCTGTGGCATACTAGTGCACCTTGTTTGTCAATCACTTAGGTCAGTGTGTCTAGTGTCGGTTGAGCTTAATGAAGATGAAGACTCAAGACTTAAGACGGACCAGATGCATCAAGGAAGAAGAAACAGGTAAAAGAGATGCCTTGGTGTGCCTTGCCTTGAACCTACCCAAAACCGTAACCTCTTAGATGACTTGCACCAACTAGGTATACCCTTAGTCATCATTATTAGTCTTAGAACTCCATGAGAAACATGATAAGTTAGACTAATTAAAGAGGTGGAAGCTGCTGTAAACAAAACAGCTCAAACAGCAGTTTCCGATTGATCTCCGATCAATCGGACATTGGTTCCGATAGGACTC
This sequence comes from Liriodendron chinense, assembly GCA_003013855.2. Classification (NCBI taxonomy): domain Eukaryota; kingdom Viridiplantae; phylum Streptophyta; class Magnoliopsida; order Magnoliales; family Magnoliaceae; genus Liriodendron; species Liriodendron chinense. The sequence goes on along the minus strand of PVNU02001447.1, from coordinate 2,629,573 downwards.
CGATCCATCGGACAGAAGCTCCGATCAATCGAAATTTTTTTCAGCAACCTTGAAAATCCACTGGGCATATTTCTGATCAATCGGACAGTCTTCTGATCCATCAAAAGGGGTCAGTCCGATCAATCGGACCATGTTTCCAATCAATCAGAATATCTTCTAGAGAATCCACTGGACTGATTCTGATCAATCAGACATGTCTCCAATCAATTGGACTGGCCTCCGATCAATCGGACCTTTTTTCCGATCAATCGGAGATACGTGAATCTATCAGTTTTTTTACCGTTGGAAGAAAATCTATTTAAAGATGGGGATTCATTTTTTGAGAAAAAGAGAGGGGATTTTGAGGAGATAGAAGCCACCATTGCTAAAGACCATCAGAGGCTCTATTCCAAACCCATAGCAAGTCATTCTCCTTGTGTTTTCATCACAAGCTTGGGCCATTCAATGACATCTTGAGAATGGACTTGTTCCCTCTTGATTCCTAGGGTTTAGACACCTTATGATAGTTAAATCCCTTGTCGAAACACTACCTAGGAGTCCAAAGTAGTGTATTCCTCTAGGAAACCTATTTCCCACCATTTGTAGAGGATTCACCATTCCCTAACACCTTGGGCATCTCCAATGGAGTATCACCTGCAAGGTAGCTGATCTTGGAGCTGAAGCCTTGGCAAAGCAGTGGCGTCAAAGATCGGGGGAGCACAAGGGAGAGCTGATTCAAGCATGAGAGAGTGAGAAGAAGCAACCCAAAGTGGCGCTACAAAGGGGCTCAATCCGACAAGTAAGTTTGTCTTGTTAGGAGTCCATCCACTCAATTCCCTGTGGGAGTTGAGTGTAGAGTTTGTTTGACAAACTCGAACTAGGGTCGTTAGCCGATCCTTGGCCTATTAGTCGGCCTAAATTCGGGGACGTTAGCCGTTCCTTGGCACGTTTGTCGGGCCTAAACAAAGTCTCCAAGGGGGAGCCACCAACACGGGTGCAAACGTGTAGGTTGGGAGGAACCCGTAAACTCCTCGGTTGGGTGGATCCGAGTTAAAACACCTTGGTTGGGAGGAACGAGATTTAAACTCCTGAGTGAATGCCGGTGTGCTCAAAGGGGTTGAGTACTTGAACCGGGAGTGGAGTAGACAAGTAGTCAAACCACTATACATCCTTGTGTTTGTGATTGTTGTTGAGCACAATTCTCTTTATGCATTGCGTTTAACTTGTTAATTATGAATGTTTAGTTAGGAATGTATGCTAGGCACTTGATTGGCACATACACACACATATGATGTACTTTCACTCTGCATGTAGACCTGAGCTTTTGTTGATCCATCCTCTATAGTCTACATGTGTTGAATAGACAAGGTTGTTATTGCATATATCTTTTACTAGTCTCTTGATTGGACCCACTTAGGCTTGGAAGCCGAAGTGATAACTGCTTACGTAGTTTAATTTGCTATATTTGTTAAGTAGGCAAAAAGTTTTAAAAAGGTCCTAATCACCCCCTCCTATAGGTTTAGCCATAATTCTAGTTGCTCTATAAGCTTTCGCACGTGTATGCATAGGGTGTCGTGTTAGACTACCCGACGCACTTTCAGCCACCACTGTGACCTCTTATCTGTGAAGATTTTGTAAGAATACAGACTTTTTATATTGGGATTAAGTTAAAGGATTGCATACAGTCGTGTTCACGTCCAATACAGACGGTGACTGAAAACACAAACAATCACCGTTTGGCAGGGACATGAACGCATGCAGACGGTGATGAAAACACAAACGATCACTATTCAGTTTTATGTATAAGAGAACCATTTTTATGGTATAACTACCACCTATAGGTGTAGTCATGATTATGTGGCTGATTCTCGCCAGGAATGATTATTTGAGCCCACCTTCATCTTGGATAATTTAATTAAAGGCCCTAACCAATTGAATGTTTATTCACCGAAAACTTTATAATATAAAGTCTAATGTGAGTTTTATATTCAATTAACATTCCAAATGGTTCTAATGCGATACTCCTTTTGACCGACTCCAACTATACCATATGGAAGGAGTCCATTAAGATTGCCCTAGGGTGCATGAAGTTAAATATTGCCCTAGAAGAGCTGGATCCTCCTAAGATTTTATATGATAGCAATGAGGAAGAAGGATTGGTTACCCCAAGACAAGGGAGAAAAGGAAAATACAGGAAAGGAAACAGACTTTAGGGAAAAGTTCTTTGGGTGTTACAGGTGGCAGTAAGCCACAATTTGAGGGCTAAATTAAGAAAAGGAAGCGGGGTCCTGATGATAGATGCTTCTTCTGCAAGAATCCAGGACACCAAAAGAATGATTGTGAAGGCTTTAAAGAGTGGATGATAAAGAAAGGTAATCTTGTTCTTGTCTATTTTGAAAGCAATCTGATTGATGTATCAATAGATTCCTGGTAGATAGACTCTGGCACTTCTATTCATATAGGCATTTCCATTCATGATATGTTACAGAGCCAACCATCAACTGACACGGAGCAATCAATGTACGTTGGCAATGGCATAAAGGTAAACGTTGTGACAGTAGGACTTTGTAGACTTGGATTAACATCTGACCATTACGTAGACCTAATAGATACTTTTTATGTACTTTCTATAAGGCAAAATTTAATTTCGGTCTCTCGCTTAGTTAAAGGTGGATACACTTTTAAATTTGAGAATGAAGGATTTTAATATCTACTTTGGTTTAAATGAAGTTGGCCATGGTGCTTTAGTGAATAATATATATCAGTTACACTTATATGCCGCAAACGTCCTGAACATAAACCTTCAGCATAATAATGAATCAGGAATTAAGAGAAGAAAGAGAAATGAAGTTTCCTCCATATTGTTGCAGAGACGATTAGGCCATATCTCTCGCGAGAGAATGGAGAGGCTTGTGCTGGATGGAATACTTCAATCCTTAGACTTCTCCAATTTTAAAGAATGTACGGATTGCATTAAGGAAAAACAGACTAGAATAAGGAAAAAGGATGCAACCCTGAGTGTAGGCCTACTAGAAGTGATACATACAGATATCTGCGGTCCATTCCCTATTGCTTCATGGAGTGGACATAAATACTTTATCACTTTTATAGACGACCACTCTCGCTACGGATACCTGTACCTGATAAATGAGAAATCAGATACTCTAAATGCCTTCAAAATCTATAAGGCTGAAGTCGAGAACCAACTCGACAGAAAGATTAAGGTCGTCAGATCTGACCATGGTAGCAAGTACTATGGGAGATATGATGAATCAGGCAAGAATCCAGGACCATTTTCCAGGTACTTATAGGAATGTGACATTGTCGCTCAGTACACCATTCCTGGGACTCTAGAGCAAAATGATGTGGCCGAAAGGCAGCAACTGAGCCTTTATGGACATGGTGTGAAGCATGATAAGTAATACGACGCTTGCCACTATCACTGTGGGGTGATGCCATTAAGATCCTAGTCCGCATCCTTAATAGGGTTCTTAGAAAATCTGTCCCGAAAATCCCTTTCGATTTATGAAATGGGAGAAAGCCATGTCTCACCTATTTCATATTTAGGGTTGTCGTGCAGAAACTAGACCCTACAACCCGCATCAGAATAAACTTGAACAAAGAACTGTAAGCTGTTTCTTTATAGGTTACCCTGAAAGGTTAAAAGACTATAGATTCTACTGTCCTTCCCATTCTATGAAGATCATTGAGACTGTAAATGCCAGATTTCTCGAGGGCACTGAAGATAGTGAGAGTATGAACGTTAGGGACATTGTATTTGAGGAGGAACGAGTTATGATTCTTATGACAATAATTCCTATAAACGAGGCATTAAGCCCTGCAGTTGCTGCAGATCGCCATGATGAACCTCAAGTACAACTAGTTGAGCTCTTAATTGTGCATATTCTAACCTCAATTCATCACTCATTATGCAAGGTTTTCATGATTTAAAGACTAATCTAACGCATGATTTTATGATTGTAGGAATGAGAGGGACTTCACTCAATCAGAGACCAAAAAGGATACATTAGGACCCTTTGAATGAAGGCCTAAGGTGGACCAAAGAAGAAAGAAGAAAGAGGGAGAAAAGAAAAGAAAGAAAAGAAGAAAATGTTCAAGGGTCGACCGGTCGACCTGCCGGCCCCTGTGAAGCATGCAGGACAAAGAACCAGTTGGCCAACAGGTCGGTGACCCAACTGAACTCTCTGGACAGTTAATCTATATAGTCCGACCGGTCGTGACCAGTCGGCCAACAGGTTTGAAGGTCCCCTGTGCATGCCGGACTGATGGGATAGGCAATCCGACCGGTCATGACCGGTCGGCCAAGCTAGTCCTACCGATCACGATCGGTCGGCTCTGGTTAAGACAGCAAAGTTTCCTATTCTGCTCCGGATTTCTCTGCGCACTACGTAACCTTACGCAAATTTTCGAAGATTCCGACGCTGCAGGAGCTTTCCCACTATAAAAGGACACCTAGGGATCGTTCCTAGGGTATCTTAGGAGGAATTGAGCACGGTGGGAGACGGCGGAAGTCGATTTCGGAGTTCTACAACTCCTCATAGTTTGCTTTCTAGTTTTATATTTTTTTTAGTTGTTTCATGTTTCCTTGGATCATGAATGGCTAAACCTCTTAGCTAGGGCTAAGAGGTGCAGCTTGTAGTGAATCTAAGATGTTTCAATTCGTTTGATTTGGTTTCAAGTTGGATTTCTATTGAAGAACAATGGTTTGAAGTTTAATTCAAGTGCTAAGTAGTTTTTCTTAGTCTTATGATGACTCATGGATGTTTGGAAGAATTACTTGAGTTCTTAATTGTTGTGAACTATTCTAGACCTGTATGATCTGAGGAATTGGAATACGCTCTAGATTTATGATCTTCATGTGGGAACTTCTTACCAAAAGTCTATTTTTCTAGAAATTCTGAAGTATGTGAGACTGTGGATGTGATTTGAATCAAGTTCAAATCATGATCTAGTTTTGTCTTGTGACAGGATTTAATGATGGTTATGATTGTGATCTTAGCCTATTGGAATTGGGACTAACCTATGCAATTGAGTATGCTCGTCCTAGCTTGCATTGAGTGACTTATATACATGGATCATACATATGTCAGATTGTTTGGTTTAATTGCTCTATCATCCGACTAGATAGAACTTAATTTCGATTCTAGTTGAGAAAGTGAGAAACCACAGCGAATTGAGCATCAAGGATTGCTACAAGTGGATCTTTGAACCCCTAGTGCCTTTTTATTAATTGATTACCTTTAGTTTAATTCAACATTATAATCTTCTACAAATCTGTTTGTTAGCTCTTTAGTAGAACTATTGGAAGTGTTTTGTGGATTCCTACATAAGTCCCTGTGGATCGACCTCGGTCTTACCGAGATTATTACTACATCACAACCCTACACTTGGGGAAGCAAACAACAACCCACTGAGGAAGGAAATCAAAATCCTGATTTGATTCAGGAAATTGAGTCACTGAGGAGATCCCAAAGGGAGAGGAGACCTGCAATCCCCGATGACTACGTCGTCTATTTGTAGAAACGCGAGTTTGACATAGGGGTGGAAAAGGATCCCAAATCCTTCACACAAGCCAAATAAAGCATTAACTCCTCTCAGTGGTACAATGCCATGAAAGATGAGTTGAAATCCATTTAGGACAATGAAGTCTGGGACCTTGTTCAGTTACCTGAAGGAATTAAGCTGGTTAGTTGTAAATGGGTACTTAAAACCAAATGGGACTCCAAGGACAACATCAAAAGGTATAAAGTCAGACTTGTTGCCAAAGGTTTCAACAAATGAGAAGGCATTGACTACAAAGAAATTTTCTCTACAGCTTCAAAGAAAGACTCATTTACAATCATCATGGCTCTTATAGCTCATATGGATCTGGAACTACAATAAATGGACATTAAGACCGCATTTCTCAATGGGGATTTATATGAGAACGTATACATGTTACAACCAGAGGGTTTCGAAGTTGAAAGCTCAAAGCAACTGGTCTATAAACTTAAGAAGTCTATATACGGATTGAAACGGGCATCACGTCAGTGTTACCTAAAGTTTCATAAGATGATTTCCTCATATGGCTTTATAGAAAACATGGCAGATGAGTATATCTATATTAAAATCAGTGGGAGTAAGTTCATTATTTTGATTCTATATGTCGATGATGTATTGTTAGTCAACAGTGATATTGGGATGCTTTGTGATACCCAGAAGTTTCTATCTCAAAAGTTTGAGATGAAAGATCTTGGTGATACTTCCTTTATTATAGGCATTGAGATTCATAGGGATAGATCTCGGGGACTGCTTGGTTTGTCATAGAGAGCCTACATTGGTAGGATACTCGAGCAATTCGGCATGTAGAATTGCTCTCCTGGTCAATCACATATAGTTAAAGGTGACAAATTCGAAAGTTTTCAGTGACCTAAGAATGATTTGAAAAAGGATCGCATGAAGGAAATTTTGTACGCGTCAGCAATGGGGAGTATAATGTATGCCCAGGTCTGTACGTGCCCGAATATTGCCTTTATGGTTGGAATGTTAGGCATATACCTCTCTAATCTAGGGATTCAGCACTAGACCGCAGTGAAGAAAGTATTGCGCTACCTGTAATGAATAAAAAACTTTGTACTCACTTATAGGAGAACCGATCATTTGGATTTGGTTGGATATTCAGAGACGCAAATTATGCTGGCTGTGTCGACATAAGAAAGTCCACGTCTGGTTACATTTTTCTTATGAGTGAAGGAGTTGTGTCCTAAAAAAGTGTAAAGCAGGCTACCACAGCATCATCCACTATGGAGGCAGAATTCATCGCATGTCACGAAGCCACAAATCAAGCGGAGTGGCTACATAGTTTTCTCACTGGTTTACCGATCTTGGAGCATATCCCGAAACATATGAGAATATTTTGTGATAGCTCGGCAGTGGTGAGTTTCTTATACAACAACAAGCACTCATCAAGGTCGAGGTATATCGACGTAAAATATCATGTTGTAAAGGATAGAGTGCGGGATCATCAAGTGTCTATTCAGCTTATTGGTACTAAAGAGATGATGGTCGATCCTCTCACTAAAGGGCTTCCTTTGGTGCCATTTCAAGAGCATGTAGTGTCTATGGGAGTCATTGACCTCTCAGATACATTCAGTTAGTGGGAGTTTTCATATTCAGTTTAGATCTATTTTGTTCAGACACTCGTAGAGATCTCATTTAATTTGATGATTCCATCTTTTAGTTTATATTATTTTCTCTCTTTTGGTGTGCACAATATATGTTTTGAGAAATTAGAATTTCAGTATTGTCTCATTGGAGACATCTTAAGAAAGATCTTAGGACCTCTTGAAGGTGGGCACTTTCGATCACACTTGAGTGTAACCTTCATACCACACGACCATGTTCACAATCTACGTCATTAAGATTAATGATACTAGTGACCGTGATTCGTCTAACTTCACCTCAATTAATGTTGTGTAGACTACCACGATCCGGTATTAGTAGTCTTAATGGACTAGATTGAAAAAGACGTTGTCCACAGAATCTGACATATCGGTTGACCACTTAAGTAGAGTTTAGATCTGTGACATTGAACAATATGGCGCAAGTGGAAGAATGTAAGTTTTCCATATAGTGAGCCCAACTGATCAATGGCCCAGATCTAATTTGGATGACAAATTCACACGGACTAATTAGTGGACCCCACTACAGATGTGATCTGGTAGAAATAAGAGGGGTTACGCATTTACACTGTCTGTGGTAGTACTGTAGTTAGACATGGACACTAAGAAAGCCAAATTCGTGTGGAGCAGGGGTTGCAGTGTTTTGATGGGTTTTAAACACTGCAACACCCATCACAATCTCTATTTAAAGGGGTGCTGGGTCCCCAATCCAGAACACACATTGAAAATAAATTCCCATCTAAGGTTTTCTTTAGAACTGTTCCAGGTGCAGAAGATCCAGACTAGAGATTCGAGATGGCCCACCAAACAAGTACAATTTATGTTTTAGATTATCCGATCTTCACATCCGATGCACTGCACGGTCCTATGAATTCCACAATATATAGATTCTAACAATAACCTGATGGACAGACTGGATTTTACATATACTAGATGTTAGATCCCACAAGCTAGGTGTTTAGGCGCTGTGCAAACCATGTGTTGTAGGAGAGTGGATTAGGTGTGGCTCCTGCCTCACCGGATGCGCTTCTGGCAGAGCCCAAAATGGAAATCAAAGTTACTCATAATGCTTTTATCCTACTGGGTAAACTTCATTGGGCCCACCGGAAATGTATGTGGTTTATCCACGCTTACATCCATTTTTACAGCTCATTTTGGGGGTTAAACTCAAAATTGAATCATATCCAAAGCTCAAGTGGACTATACCCCAGGAAATAGTGGGAATAATGATCTTCACCATTGAAACCTTCCTAGGGCCCACAATGATATTTATTTGTCATCCAACCTATTCATAAGATCACACAAGCATGGATGAAGGGAAAACACAAACATTAGCTTGATCTAAAACTTCTGTGGCTCCCAAGAAGTTTTGAAGAGTAGAAGTTCAATTCACACTGTTTCCTATGATGTGTTCCACTTTAGCTTTTGATATGCTTCATTTTTGTGCTCAAGCCCTAAAATTATCTGTTAAAATGGATAAACGACTAAATAAAATATATAATCGTAGTGGACCCTATAGAGTTTACACAGTACCCTTAGAGTACCGAGTTACTCAGTTCGCAATCCACTTCCCCCAAAATGAAGAGAACGGATTTGGTGAGGCCCCGTCCTCACCCAAGACCGTGGGGCCCTTGCTGTGGGGCCCACCTTGATGTATGTATTATGTATATACATCGTCCATCCATTTTCCAAATCATTTTATGATGTTATTCAAAAAATGAAACATCCAATTATCAGGTGGACCATACCATAGGAAACAGTGTTGATTGACAATTAATGGGCCACAAAAGTTTTGAATCAAGCTAATATTTATTTTTTCCCTTCATCCAGGCTTATGTGACCTTAACAATAGATTTGATGGTAAATAAACCCTACGAAAATATTAAGGTGATCCCTAATAAGTTTTTAATGGTAGGGCGGTCAATCACCACTGTTACTTATGGTATGGTCCACCTAATAATTGGATTCGCTTCATTTTTGGGATAACGCCCTAAAATGATATGGAAAAATCGTTAGATGGTGTTAAAATTAGAAAATGCGCAAGGCAGTTTTTTTTTGTTTCGTTGTTCTGGGGGTTTTGAGTGATAAAGACATTCATAAACAACCACAAGCATTCACAAACGTACACAATAAGAAAGATATCGCAAGACGAATTTTATTCCAGAGATTTTGAGATCTTGTACATTACAGGCTGTGAACTGGTCACGAACCCTTAATTACATTAATGGATAATTACCCTTGATTAAAAGGCAAAAGTAAATGTATTCATGCATCATAGATAAATTAAATAAAGCATTAAGAGAGCATAAATATAAATAAAACACGCAACAAACAATATGAAATTTTTTATGCGGAAACCCTTACGGGAGAAAAGCACGGCACAAAGCGACAAAAGTTCCACTATGAATGATAGTTGTACAATAGATGAAGTATTCGAGAAGAGGCCTAGATAGATCGAGCAAGTGACTAAGTCATCAAGGGCTATGGTCTTTAAGGTCATGATCGTAGAGACCAAGTTTCGAGTTTCTTATGGACTGAGCCATGGTTTAGACAAGTTAAATGCCTGTCCCATGTTCTTTCGGGCATTCCTAGTTGAAAAATAGCCAGGGTTTTAACTGAGTCATGCAACACAGTGCAAGTGACCATCGTTGTGGACGAGTGACCGCAGGAAGGCATATTACGGCTGTCATATGGTACAACACAGTGTCAGTGACCGTTGTTATAAACAGGTGACCGCGGGGAGACACATTATGGCTATTAAATGGTATGACACAGTGCAAGTGACTGTCGCTGTGGACGGGTAACCGCGGGAAGACACATTATGGCAGTTCGGTGGTGTAACACAGTGCCAGTGATTGTCACTGCGGACGGGTAACCGCAGGAAGACACACCGCAATTACTTGAGCTTCTCAACTGACGGACCCCACTTTGGATGGGCAGTACATCAATTGTTTTTAGTGATAGCAGTTCATAATGAAGTGTTTCAATTGTTTTGTAACTCTTTGATTTTGATTTTCGATGGTAATCATAGTCCCTTTGATTTAGTTTCAAGCCTCAATACGAGGTGAATAGAGTTCATGTAATGGATATGAGGAGTACAAAATAAATACGCTTGATCTATATTGTATGCTTGAGAGAGGATTACTCTCTGTTTGATATTTAGTGCATCGGGTGAATTATAGACTTGATTTAGTTAATCCACTTTATGTATATCCTTAATTTAACCACATTATTGTTAATTATCGATGCTTCGAGAGATTGGATCATTCGGATGGGTTGTGTCGAGCTATATTTCTTTGAGAGTTCAAGCTTGATGAGCTAGATTGCACATTTCTGGGCCTGAGAATGGCTAACTATCGGGGATGAGATATGCCTGTTTATGCCAATAACCGATAAACGGTGGGGATTGGTATCCCACAAGTGCTTGATTTAGTTGCCTTATGATAGGAGGATATTTAATCTAGCTTCATGTCAGTGAGATTGCACCTAATTTTACTTAGCGTCAGTTAATCTTTGGGCCATCAGGGCACTTCCCAAGGCCGAAAATGACTAAGTACTAAGCCTATTTAGCGCTTAATTGTATTGATTTATGATTAACAACAAAGATTAACACCATGTGAATGATTGATTAAGAAAAAAATGAATGTTTATGCATGAGGCAAGGAACATTATCAAGTTATAGATCCATTTCTGTACGAATTTGCACTAAAACGATGTTCTGGTCATTTCGCTGCATGAAATTCTAAGTAAAAACCTGAATTATTAATATATACACAAATCGACCATAAAATATCATGAATATTTTACCACACTTTGGTGTTTTAGCCTGATTAGGGTATTTCAAATTTTTTGAACGGTTTCGATTCGAAGAAAACCCTCGTTTAAAAGACGAACTTTTCGGGGAGTGTCAAAAAGTTGCGATTTGTACTTCGGATGGAAAATCAAAATCTTTATTGTTGGGAATTTAGTTTTTTAGTATTTTTTATTAAATCCAAATGGGGGGTACTTCCTTATTTACATAAATAACTTAAAGTAAATGTAATGGAAACATTTACTTAAATACTTTTATGTAAATAAGGTATACAGTGTAGTGCAGGTGTGCAGTGTAGTGCAGTGCAGATAGATATGTAGTGCAGTTTTCAGAGTTGCAAAAATGGCTAAGTATTGGACATTTTAGAGAAAATCATAGATTATAGGGTTTTAATCTTGTCTGTTCGTCAATCGGGTCCAAGGGATTGATAGAGCATGTCCATGTGTGTTTAGAAGACACATTATGCTGGAGAGATGGGACCCACCCAAAGTGGGCCACACCATAGACGTCCCAAGCTCCCAAAGGACGCTTAGGCGCATGTGGTAGGGCAATGGGTGCATGTGGTATGGCACATGCACCTGATCCTAGGCGCATGTTGAGTGAGGAAAGATAGAGGGAGAGTGGGGATTTCCCCTTTAGAGAGTGGGTGCATGTTTTATAGCACATGCCCTGGCTTATCCTAGTGGGTGTATGTCACTTTGTGACTTAGAAAATTCTACCCACTCTCTAAGGGGTGGGCGCATGCGCCTCTTGAGAGTGGAGAAATTTCACTAGTTAGCCATTTTTCTGGTTTTTCAGGTTGTAGAGAGGTGGGCACATGTCCTTCTGCAAAGTGGAGAAATTCCACTACTTAGCCATTTTTCTGGTTTTTCAAGCACTCTCTCTCTGCATTCAAACTCTAGCGGGAAAATCCCTTTTTGATAAGGGGTTTCGATGAAGAAATCCCTTTCCGATGGGGGATTTCGATGAGGGAAAGACAGAGCGGGCGCATGTTACCTCTTGTGTCGCCTTGATGTCGTCTGGAGGTGAAGTGTCTTATAATCATCAGGTCGACCTATTATTTATAGTAGGCTAATCGGGCCCGGGTCTAAGCAATGGAAGACGGTGAGTGCATGTGTTTTTGGAGGGGTTTTCGGGCGAATGTGACAGGGCGAATATGGCTGACGCATGTGGTGGGCGCATGTGTCCAAAACTTGCATTTTTCGGAAGTTTTTCGGATGGATCTCTAGGAGAGAATGCTCTGGGCGCATGTGGCTAGAGCATGGGCGCATGTCGCTGGCCCATATCCCTCTTGTGCATTCCCATACTTAGAATATTTCTGAGTTCTGCATTCTAAGAGAGGAAACAACCTCCAGACTTAGAATATTTCAGGATTTTCAGGCTCCAACGAGCAACCCCTCCAAGGACAGGTATCATTTTGGAGACCAAAGTCACTGATGCCAAGACACTTTTAAGCTCTTATTAACCTATCAAATGAATGAGATGGGGTATGGAGGGTCAGATATTGCAAATTTTGGTAGTTACTTGCTAATTTGGACCCTCCAAGTCGGCTCTCGGTATAGGAACTTCGCTCCTGGAAGCACGCACGTGAAAATATGCATCTTCATGCTTTCAAACTTGGTAGTCGGGGGTTTTTGGGCATTCCAAATCATTTGGTGACAATACGCATGTCCAGATCGGCTCTGAAATAGCAATTGTAGGTTTCAGACCCTACCGGTCAACTCCAAACATGAGCATAATGCGCTTCAAGGTAAGTAAAAGTATGTATTGTACGGCATTTGAATTCAGGGGTCAAGGGTTTTCGAGCCTTCCGAATCATTTGGTAGTAATACGCATATCCAGATTGGCTTCGAAATAGCAGTTGTAGGTTTCGCTCATGATTACGTAGGCCGCCTAGGGTTAAGGCTGTATTGGTGCCCGATTGGATTTTTCGGGTGTTTACCGGGTCTCGAGCCTATCCAAATCATTGTTATTAAATCGCCATACGTTTTTTTTTTTTTTTTTTTTTTTATTTTATCATGGGTGAGATTTTGAGCCCCAACAGACGACGTGGACACATAATACATACATCAAGGTGGGCCCCATGGTAACCCTTACGATAAGGGTCACATCGTCTTGGGTGAGGCCAAGGTCTCACCTAATCCACTTTCCAAAATGACGCAGATCCAAAGATCAGGTGGACCACACCATATGAAACAGCGGTGATTGAACGCCACCATTAAAAGTTCTTAAGGCCAACCTTAATGCCCAACGTAATGTTTATTTCCCATCCAACCTGCTAATAAGATCAAACAAGCCAGGATGAAGAGAATATCAACTTGGTTGAAAACTGTTGTGGCATGCAAGAAGCTTTTAATGATCAATCATCATTGATTCATGTGGTGTGGTCCACCTGAGATTTGGATTTGCTTCATTTTTGGGTTTGTATTCTAAAAGGAGTCGGCAAAACGGATGGACAAAGTCGATATGCAATGCATACATTGAGGTGGACCCAGGGTTAGAGCCGCACGTAATCCACCCGTGTTGTAGAGGATTTCGATCCCCTGGTTGGGCGTGGATTACGTATTAGCCCCATCAGGACCTATCTACAGATGGATGATCCTGTTAGAGGTGTTGTGGGGCCCATCGTGATGTATATATTTTATCCACACCTTTCATCCATTTTGAATGATCATTTGAGGTCATGAACCTAAAAAGGAGGCAGATTGAAGGCTCTAGTGGATCACACCATAAGAAGCAGTGTTAATTGAAAGCCATCTGTTGAAAACTTCTTGAGGGCCACATAAGTTTTCGATCAAGCTGATATTTATATTTTCTGATTCATACAGGTCTATTTGACCTTATGAATAGTTGGATGGTGTAGACACCCCACTATTAAGATACGGCTGAATCATAACTATTGACTTCACTTTGGCCCCACTCAGAGTGCAATGGATGGAGCAGATCAGCCTACATTCAAAACCAACCATTCCGTGGCCAGTTTTGCTCAAAACCAGCCATGGATAAAAAAAAACTCAAAACCGCCATTGGGTGACTGGTTTTTATCAAAACAGGCCATGTACCAATCACAGTCGATTTTGATCATCTGATGCGTTAGGCCAACCACAGCCTCACCGCCTAACAACTTTGCTTCAATTTTCCGAACTTGACTCCATGCCAATTCAACACTATTTGATTTAAGGCTCGTCAAGGCCGAACCTTCTTGGACACTTACATGTCACCATCAGTGCTCTTCACTATGCTTGTTTAAAGGGATCCCGCACTAGAAAAACGAAGAGAGAGAGAGAGAGAGAGAGAGAGAGAGAGAGAGAGAGAGAGAGGAAAAGAAAGAGTGAGAGCAAGAGGCAGAGGTAGATAAATTTGCTATGTCCTTCAATAACAAGGAAGCCCTGCAAAATTATGCAGCCTTAATTTCTTTTTTTCTTTTTCAAACCTTTTATTAGAAGCTACTCCTCGTCCTTGTCCCTTCTTCGTCTTTTCTCTTTCATTAAGAAGTCAAAAGCCACATATAACCAAAGTCACCGAGTAGAATCGGAACTCAGGACATTCAACTATCTCTTCTTCTTCTTCTTCTTCTTCTTTTTTTTAAAATAAAAGGGTGTCTGATTTCCCTTATTCTCTCTTACATCTCAGATCAATCCTTATTCCATTCTGCATATTTCCTACATATCTAAAACCCTTGCTTTCCCTCGCCTTTTTATTCTGCTTTTTTATTTTTGCTTTCGCACACTTCTATTAGTAGACTCTTCTCTAATGTCACGTAGAGTATGCTCAATGGTTGCTTCTTCAGTGGATCATTTGTATCAGAAAACGTGATTTAAAGGGATAGCCGAAAATTCAGTATTGCTTCTTGTAACGTCCTGGATTTTCACCAACTTGGGAATTAGAAGTCTTTGGGCATTACCTTTGATTTTTCAATTAGAGTGCATGTCCGTGTGTGTAGAAAATTCAATTAGAATACATGTTTGGAAATAAAGGGAGTGATTTTGCCAAGGGGTAGAAGGAATTAGCTTGGGATTTGAAAAATCTCAAAGTTCGGAAGACTTATCTGATCAATCGTCTTGGCTCGTGTACAACACTATGCATCACCTATAAATCTAAAATATATTTTTTATTGGACTTTGGTGTTTTAGCATAGTTTTAATTTATCAAAATTTATGAACAATTAGGATTTGTAAAAAAACCCTATAATTTAAAAGTTTAACTTTTCAAAAAATACCAAAAAGTTACGATTTGTTCTTGGAATAGGAAGTTGAAATTTTTATTATTAAGAATTTGATTTTCGTAGTATTTTTTATTGAATCCAACTGTAGGGTACTTCCTTATTGACATGCAATAACATTTAAAGTAGTATTTTTTATTGAATCCAATTGTGGGATACTTCCTTATTGACATGCAATAACATTTAAAGTAAATGTTATTAGAACTCTAGCTTTTAAAAAAAAAAATGAGAAAATATAAATTTTTTTGAATAGGCAGCTTTGGTGCATTGAAGAAGGCTTTGACAAACCAAAGGGTGTCTAGAAAGCTTTAGCCCGAGCCAGCCATGCATCGTCACATCAGAGGATTTTCAAAATAGGGGGCTTCGGTGCACAGAACATGGCTCCGGCAAACCAAAGACATTTTAGAGAGCTTTGGTTTGAACCGAAGATCATTAGCACAGTGAGCAGATTTGCCAACTTTAATACCCTGACTTTGAAAATTCATATCTCCTTCATTATAAATCGGATTGAGGTGATTCAAAAGCCATATTGAAGCATGGAGATATAGTTTCATATAAAATTATATAAAAAAATAAAAATATTATAATGAGGTTTATTTTAGGAATTTTTGGAAACTGTCTAGAAAATCTTTGATTTCGGGTAACGTGTACTTATTGGATCTTAATAATTTTTTTAAAACTCAGAATGAGCTGAAATTTTGTAGGATGGAAGTAAACTTGAAAATAAATTATCATAAAAATTATAAGAATAATTTAGTTAAAATGCTAAAAATGTTGCACACAACAGACCTGTTGAAACTGAAATATTTTGTAATGGCAAATTGCCATTGGACCGGACGTATCTTTCTCATTTTGAGTTTTAGTATTCAATGTTTTCTTAGAAATTACTTCTAACTATGTTAGGAATCATTTTGGGTAATTAAATTAGAATTTTATATTTTATTTATTTATTTATATATTTTACTATTCCGAATGGTTTACGATTTAGTTGAATTAGGACTCGATTAGGACCAAATCACCTTTTTCGATGATTGCAAATAGGACACACGACAAACTTAGCTAATCCAAACCCTAGTTGTCGTGAATAAAAATATTACCACCTCTTTATTTCAAAAGTGGATGGATTAACTAAATACGCTCTCAACCACTTGTCAGTGGGCCATTGAATCCGAAACTAAGGAAAATCGTCCATCTTGGTGGGCTTGACGACCCTCACAGGACGTTGAGCCAAGGCTATGCATCGAATCACTTAACTTAGAGCTGAGAGGGTGGCACATGTGGTGTGTGAATTTGCTCTGAATTTTTCAGAATTTAAGTGAATCCTGTCCACTCGAACTTATGCGAAGTTTCAGGTTTAGAGCTGTTAGATTTCAATGAAACTTAAGATTCTAGTCTCAAACATTTCCTTGCAAGTATTCATAAAGTTGTAGTCCCGATAGATGATTGGTGACTTTAAACAGACACTAAGTCATAGTCGTTGATCACCACATCTGAAATATGGATAATCACATCCTTCGGAGGATCTGCACTTGTAGCAACTATCCCAAGATTATATTGACCCGTGTAGACCTAAGTGGGCCCCAAATGACAGAATCAACATCCCATAGGGTTAGATAATCAATAACCAGGCTTTTAGGAGCATTTGCACCATATTTAGCACTATAAATAGAGCCCATTTGGGGATTTCTATTCCAAATCCAAATTTGTTAGGTTTGGGAGAGAAAGAAAGAGAAATAGAGAGAAAGAGAATGAGAAGAAGAGGAAGAGTGAGGGTTAGTGTGTGGTGAGTTCTTTATTTGGTGATCATTATTCTTGAGGGTGCTAGTGCTTCAATCGAACCGTTGTTTTCTCCGTCAAATCCACCTCTACTCGTGATCGGAGATAAGAAATGAACCCTACCTTTCGATTTAGACTCCCTTAGTGTTAAATTTCATTAATTTCACATTAACCCTTTAAATTTGATTTAAGAATCGTGTTTCCCTCAAATTTCTGACACTAGGGCTGCATACGAATCGAGAGCTTCGACCCTCAGGTGAAGATCTACCCTCAAGCTTGTTCTCTGCATTTTAGATAATTAAATGTTTTTGAATATTTGTTGGATTGATTGTTTAATGGTTCCTAATCTTGGTTACTAGAAAAATCATGGATATTCCCTTTATGTATAAATTTGGCCATGTAAATTTATAATGTCCACATGCTCAATGAAATGGAATTATGATAGTGTCATCTATCTATACTATTTGATAGGTTATGAATATGCGGAATCGCTTGTATTGCATATCATGTATTTAGTTACATTCATGAGTGATTCATTGTGCTACGGTATTGGAATGTTGTACTTATAACATGCTTAAGTTATTGTGTATTGGAATTATTATGGATCAAGCTTCGAAAATCATTGAATGGTGGACCGTTGGTTTTAGGTTGTCTGCCACAACTTATTCGGTCAACTAAGACAGAACAAGGATGATCGACAATGGGTAATGACGGTTTGTCGTTGTTCACTTGAATCTACCGAGTAGGTCCCATTCGGAGTTGGTCGTTAATATGTTTGTTTGTTTTACAACACTTTATAGAATCTGGAGTACCATTGTTCCCATTGAAATAAGTTCACTCATGACCATTAGTGTAATACGATCCTACAAAGACTCATGAGCCAGGCATGGTGGTATGGGATACCTTGTCTAAGCTGTCAGCCTATGCTGGGGTGACGAGCCTCTCGTAATGACCAGTGAGGATTAATGGAGGTGACGAGCCATATTACGGTATGATAGATGATTGTTGGTAATATTGGCGACAAGCCTACCTACCATGCTGTTATAAGATTGGTTGACGAGCCCTTTTCCACATTGATTTAGTGTTGGCTGACGAGCCCCTTTCCACATTGATTTAGTGTTGGCTGACGAGCCCTTATTGTTATTATGATTGTCCTTGGGTGATAAGCCCTTACCATTAGACTGATTGTATAAATTGAATCCTTGGGGGACGAACCCTAAAATGGATCAAGGGTTACTGACGATGAACGACGACGCACTGTAAGGAGCCAAGTGGTCCAGTTTTAGACTCGTGATATAACGATAGTATTCCAGCTTCGACAATACTGATGTATGTAAATGGACTCATAAAGGCTTGGCAATCATGAATGCATACATCCTCATACATTATATATTGCCTTGTGTCGGCTAGATTGTGTCATCCGGGTCCTTTGGATTGGCCGGGGTAGCGCTATAGGCTCTTTAAGGTGTGTAATCTGTGAGCGCGTGGCATCATCCTTATTCACTATATTATTGAGGTACCTTCATCATTATCATATGGGTGCGCATTATAACACACATGCATTTATAAACTAGTTTAGAAAATTGTTGTTTTGTATGCTTTCATTGTCTCTGCCTGCTTGTGTGCATAACATGTGTAACTTTGTTAGTATTTGTGCATTAGAGTTAACATGCTTAAGAGTAATACCTGTAGAAATATGCATTTGTCGTGAACATGCTTACAACTAAAATGTCTCGAGCATAATCTTAGGGGTATATCTTCATTATGTTAGCATTTGATGCCTTCCATTTGACATATACAGATGACCTAGGAATATGACCAGATAGTGGGGCGCTCGGGGCACTCCAGTAGTATTATAGCTTTATCCTTTTGGTAGTTATATTTACCATTCATGTTGAATCTATTGTGATTTGTATAATTCTCATATGGCGAACACTACTTTTGAATTATAACTTTTGAGTGTTAACCCTACATTTTTGGATTAGTTATCTTCGCTTTGCTTTTGATCAATTAATTGAAATGCGTTACTCTGATTATTTGTGTATAGAATGAATATAAATCTGATTGAAGACACACGTGGGAGCATTTCCTATATGCGACATTTCTAGACAAGCATTTTACCAAGTTCACACCCACGAACTTGGGATTGGAGTTTCCATACTCAGATGCTAATTTTCAGGGTGTTACTCTTCTATTCATGCTTTTATATTGCTTCATTTTCTTTTATTTTGCTTCAGTTCCTTTTCCTGTTTACTTAGACTTTATAGGCTAATATTATACTATTAATTTTCATATCTTATTGGAAGTTCCCCGAATCCTCTTTAAAGATGTACAATCTGACAAAGTAGGAGATTGTGCTTTGCACTGTCGAAAAAAGGTGCTTAACCCTTCCTTTTCGTAACCGAGGCCCTTGCCTAGAATTTACGGTGCAGATCAACTCAGGAGTCACTCAAGTCGATAATTCTTCAAATTTCTTGTTTTCTAGGTGATTCTATGGACTTTAGCCAATCATGGATTTTGAAGCCTTTTTCTGACTAGTGGCGACTCCCTAAGTGCTTAAGATACTCAGATGAGCCATTCTGTTAACGTTAGAAAAGATATTGTATAACCAAGGAAAAGAAATTGAATTAAGTAAATCATTCATACCCTTAGGGTTTCGTGCCAAATGAAATTAATGAGGTGCATATGATACGAGTAACATTTATGACATCATTACTTTTCTCTTCAACCCTCTTCACTGGGCTTCCATTGGGTCTATGCTTATGACTTGCTAGAATTATAGGTGAACATGAGTTGACTTCGAGTCGAGATAGCCTAAGCTCAGCGTAGCTCGATCCCACCATGACCCAAGCTCAAGCTCAACTTGACTTGGTCTTCGAGCTCACCCCTTTAACTTGCCTTGGCTCGTTGATTCGAGTCGAGTCGAGCTGGGATCAAGTCAAGTCGAGCTAGGATCGAATTGGGTCAAGCGAGCTGTTCGAGTCAAGTTGAGTTATATGAAATTTTTTTAATACTCATTTTTAAATCGTAATAAAATCAAGGCGCATAACAGTAGACGAATTTGTTCCACTTGATGCATTGGAATCGAGGTAGTGTAAAAGGAAAGAGGGTCGGGTAGCGTAAAAGAAAAGGGGAGTTGTGTAGGATTTTACTTTTAACTTTTAACTTTTTAAAGTTTTGTTTTTATATATAAAATTCGAGCGAGTCATATTCAAGTTGGGTTTGAGCTTAGTTTCGAGTTGAGTCGAGTCGATTCGAGCTTGACCCAACTCAAACTCGACTCGATTTTTTTCAAGCTATGGGTTTAGCTGCTCGAAGTTACTCGAACCTGTCTGCCAGTCGAGTCGGATCAAGCAAGTTTTTCAAGCTAGCTCCACTCACATTCACCTCTAGCTGGAATTTTAGATCTTGTCTCGTCAAAACACTAGTGGTTGTCTAGTCTCCATTCATTGCATTTTGGACATTACTTCAATATATATGCTCCATGACCGGCTGAAATCCTGAATCCTATGACATAAAAAAAAATCCCAATATACCTAAGTTATATATTTATTACTCTATGTATAGCGTGAGCGCCGGAAATCGCCTCTCACCAATGTTTACTTATGGCTGATAAACATCACAGCGGGCACTAGGAAGGTACGGTCATCTGCCTTTTTTTTCGCGTCAAAATAGATGGTCTGCCTCTATTATGGGATCATGCCTTGAACTGTTCCGTCAAAATAGATGGATGGGGCGGATAAAACATATTCACTACAGTGGGCTCCACAAAGCCCCTAAATGACCGTCCGTCTCTAGCTAGGTCCTGTAGGGGGACCGGGGGTAGTACCCAACTGCGCACGGTTGGTTCCAGCTGGTTGTACGGAAGGACATAGCAAGGCAGTCCATCTGGCGGTCCAAAAATGTGTGGTCGACGGCACACAAAGCATACGAAATATGCGATGCTAGCTGTAAAACAAGAAAATGCTATTAATCAGATGGCTCGTAAATAAGCAATGCTAGATGGCGGTATTTGTTCAGCGTCCGCACGGATACTTCCAAATTGCAGCGGCGACGAACCAACACTCGTCCAGCGTGCAACGCACGCGAGCTTCTCTTATTCTAAATGTGTATAAAACCCAAGCTGAAGACACGTCTTGCGTCAGCCAATGTTGGCCGCATCTCTCAGGCTCATGCGTGTGGACACGACGAAGCAACCATCGCAGATTCCAAGCCGAAGGTGAGGAGAGCTTGTTTTGAATCTATCGCGACTTAGATTTGCTAGCGTGTGATGCTTAAGTGGGGCCCGTATTCTGAAATATTCAACCGATTTGGACCGTTCATATGCTCAGTTATACGATAGATAAGGTACTCTCCACTAATCTTACTTCAACGATGATTCTGTCCTTTGTGTTTTGAAGTTGAATGTGATCCGTTGAACGTTTCCTTTTAATGTTCAAAGGTTCATCTTCACGCAGTGACGGTCAGATTCATCCTATCAGCACGAGTTTCTAAGATTAAAGAGAATCATACAGCATCCACAAAGTGGACGGTACGGATCATTGGAACATCACAGCATGTGGGCCCCGTTGCGGCGACACATACTGATTGTACCCAAACCCGCGACATGGGCACAAGAAACTGGAAAACGAGTAGCTTCGGCGGACCCCACCCCGTATTCTCTTTCATCTGCTCTATGGTAATAGTTTATCACCGTTTTAAAAATGGTGGCAACTCATTCCAGGAACACGCTGTAGGCGCTAAAGGAATGAGGAAGGCCGTTCAATTTGTGGGCCGCACTAGGATGTACCATAACCCTTACAAAACGATGATAAAAAGAATTTTAACCATCTGATTCCATCCACTAACTAAGGAAAACCATCCAACAAATCTCTAACCATCCATGTAAAATCCAATAACTTGATGGTCAGGATGCTCCTTCAACAAAAACCAATGCTTTTTTGAAGGTCTGGATCAACGTACACGTACGGATGCGTAGAGAAGATGAACATGATTAAAATCATGTAAGAAATGGTGGTGAACGTACACAGGAGATAGGAGCTTATCTTCGGCCTCTTAAATCTCTCGTTCTGTCCAACTGCTACCATTTCTCGTCAGGAAGAGAAAAGAGGAGAAGAAAGGTATATGGATAACCTCAATCTCCTACTCTGCGATGAACTCCTCTTAGAAATCCTACAACGACTGCCTTCCTCTTCAAACTCTACCTACTCCATCTCCCTCGTCTGCAAGCGCTGGCTCTCTATCCATCGCTCTTCCAAGACAATCCTATCCGTCCGTCTCCCACCCTCTCACAACAACAACAACAACACAGTCTCATCTCCTTCCTTCTCTACCCTTCTCTCTCGCTACCCCTCTCTGTCCGCTCTGACCGTCATCCCCGACGCATCCTCCACCGTCGATCACGACCCCGATTCCCTCCTCCGGTCAATTATCTCCAATTGCCGCAACCTACGCCATCTACGCTTCCTCGCGGGCCCCACCTCGCCATCAGGCCCTTCGCTCCCTCGCTGCTTCGTGCCGCCAGCTCACCTCCCTCAGCATCTCCTCTTCCCAACCTGTCTTCTCCTTTCGCTGGCTCACCTCCTTTCCCTACCTCAAGGAGCTCTCTGTCGTCGACGACTGCCGCAGCGGCCGACGCACTGGCCCTGATCTGTATGATGGCAGTGAGGACGATGAAGATGGAGAATTTACGGAATTGCCACTGGAGAGCCTCTGCTTGTCGGGAATTAGGGCGGGTGATCTTGGGATGGGCTGGCTCTGGCGCAGCTGCACGAGGCTCCACAGGTTGCAGCTTCGCAGCTGCCAGGGCACCGGTGATGGGCCCACCTTCTCGTCGTTCGTCCGGTGCCTGCACGGCCTCCACGAGCTTGACCTCCGAACCTGCCGTAGCATTGCCGACGGCGTCCTGCTCCGCCTTGCGGAGCACTGTGCATCCCTCACGTCCCTCCTTCTCTACGATGGCGGCAGCCGTGACGGCCTCCACTGGTTCATCACACACTGCAGGCCAACCCTCCGGCGGGTCGACCTCCGCCTACCTCTCGACCTCGACGACCACCACCTCTCTGCCATTGCGGAGAATTTCCGGAGCCTCTTGAGCCTCCGCCTGCAGAGCTGCTGCCTCGTCACCTGGCCACGGCCTCAAGTTGCTGGGCCCTGCCATGAGCGATGGACTCGAGGAGCTTGTCCTTATAAATTGCGACGTTGTTGAGAGAGAGCCCGGTCTGCTAACTTCCTTGGGGCAGAACCTGCGGCAGCTCCGGAAATTGGACCTGTCTTACAACGACATGCTACTCGACAAGGAGCTAGGGGTCGATGCTTCCTTCGTGCAAGGATCTGGTAGATGTCAGGCTGAGAGGATGTGGGGCCCTTACGGGCGCTGCTCTGGTTTCCATGCTCCAGAACTGCAAACTTCTGGAGAGTGTTGACATCACTCAGTGTCGTGGAATTGCGGCGGGAGCTGTTGAGATGTTTCTTCTGAAGTCATCGAGATTGAATCGGGTTCTTATTGAAGAATGCAAGCTCTCCGATGCTGCGAAGGAATGTGCATTGAGTAAAGTTATCCAATTTGGTTGACCGATGAACGGAATCAACCAACTCAATAGAGAAAAACAAGAAAAGCTTTGTATGTATCCTACCATTCTCTTTGTAGATTCCTCGGGCTGATGATCCTGTTCTTATATGTGTAAGTTATCTCAATAATGTATAGTACCCGTGTCCATCTTGGATTTCTTCGGTCGTGAAAGAAAATCCACATCGGCAAATTTCATGATTGTTCTACTCCTATCGATTCTTCACTGAATCCAGCCTCCAAAACCCTGTCTCATTATTTCTAGCTTGCATTGGGACTTTGTTGTTAAGACTAAAAAATGTTGTGTCAACAAGCTGTCTATTCTCTATTTGAAGTTTCATGAGGATAAAAAAAAAAGTTAAGCTTTTTGCTGCATCATATTCTGATACTGTCATTTACTTGATAGATAGAATCCATCAGTTACCATATCATGTATAAACAATGCTCTAAGAATTATATCAGTCATCATAATAAGTTGTTGAGATGTTGACACTAACGCCTGTAAATAAGAAGGATGGAGACAGAATATAACCTAGGTCAAAATCGAGTTCTCATTGTCCTTGATGCATATTATATATAACACGAGCAGCTTTTGGACAGTTTTTCCCCTTGCAATTAGCTTCCGTACAGGTGGAGACATTTGGATATTCAAAGGGCTTGGGAACACATTTCAAATGAATGTAGGGGTGTTTTGTAAACTATAAAATGTGACTGTTGTCAGTCTGATGGTTCAGATTTCACCAGCAAAATACCTGCAGTGGCTCAGATTTTATCTGCAAGCATTAGTGATTGTTTAATGCAAGTAACTCAGCTCTCTTCTCTCTGTGTAGCACATCTGATAATACTACTAGGGAGCCATGCAGCAAAGACTGTGGGGCCCACCTCGATGGCTGTATGAAATCTACTTTGTACATCTATTACACCACCTCATGCTAAGATGTTAGCCTGAGAACGAAGCATATCTGAAACTTGAGTGGGCCACAACACCGGAAAAAGTTGTGAGGGGTCATCCATTGTTGAATGTGTAGTATGTAGCTGCACCCTTCTACTTTGTGTCTCTCCACTTTTCTCTCCCTTCCTCTTTCCACATGCAGTTGCATGTGCCTTACCTTCTAAATAGATAATGGGATAGTTCAATTAGAAACATTCCACCAGAAATTGAGAATGCTTGGGATGTGGATTAACATCTTGGATTTGCTGATTACCAATGCCAAACTGTAGATCTTACTGCAAAAATACCAGCCTGCTTAACATGTCACTGTAGTTTGTAAATAAATGGTCTTATTGAAATAATTTCACTAGTGAAACTCTGAAAAATATGATTCAAAATATTGTCTGTTACGGCTCAATATTTTGTAAAGTTGTATAATCTTGTATTTTCTAAGTCACATAAGCCTCGGACAGAATCAGGACAAAATTATGTTCTGGTAGCAACCCCTTCTTCAGCCGGTCAGAATTTGTCACTGTTATGTTTAACTCCTTCCTTTTTTCTTTTTTCTTTTTCCTGGTGAGTCATGCAACCCACCCACCCAGTCAATCGCGCAACACACCCACCCAGTCAGTCATGCAACGCACCCACTGGTGCTGTCAGCAGCGTGGATATTTCACCACTGATGGGTTTTAAAACCAAGACCCCTTGTTGAAACTCCGCAGAGTCTACCAACGAGGCAAGGCCCCGAACCCCATTTTTAACTTCATTACTTGGAGGAGGATGTTTTAAATTGATACTGTAAGAGCACATTCAGGACTAAAAGTTGCAACTTTGAATCTTTGATTAATGTTTCGAAATTTAATTTTTCGGTAATTTTTATGAATTTTCTATTTTTTATTTCTATGATTTAAACCATCTGCATTGGCTTCAGCAATGCTACTTGGATTTATTGCCAGACAATTTGGCCACCAAAACGAATATTTTGAATGTGGTTAGAAGTGCAGCTACACAAGCATGAACATCTAGAACATTCATGGAATATGTAAAAGGGATAAGCTATACTTCAAATATTTCCAAAAATCTTATAGAATACTTAAAAGGGATGGGGTATTCCTCACATATTTCTAAAATATTCTATGTTGGAAGATACGAACCTTCATGTGGGTGTTTTTAAGATGTATACTTTCCTTTCTCATCTGGCTTGGACTCCCACATGAATAAGGAACTGATTAAGCTAATGGCACCATCTCATTACCTTCCTGATGTTAATATAAACAATATTGCAGCAGGAACAAATACATATGTGAAACTTGATGCATGGTTCACACAATCAGTGAATTCACAAGTATGGATATTGTGGGTTTCATGCTTTAATAAAAAGAATAGCAAAATACTAAAAATGATGGGGGGGTTGCGTCACATCAACAAGTCACTTTAATTTATTATTCCCCAGATTGTGGAGCTTTTGTCAGCAGTGTAAGGTCATGGATAAGGACAAAAATTGAGAAAGCATAGATAACACAGCTGTGTGCTTATGAAAACTCTTTCATGTTAATTTTCTGATGACGATGAATTCACGATGTCAAACTAGTGTGCAGCTATTCAGGCTTCTTATGTTGGGAGGGCACCCATACATTTTATTAGCTTGCAATTAGGGGTAGTCTTACTCATTTTATTTTTTCTTTAATGGCAAACAGAAAAGTTCTGAAGGAATCACCCTAAAGAAAAGGAAAGACGGAAACCTTATATAATGATACTCTACAAGGTTACTTGACGCGTAGGGCTGCCCAGAAGTCGCATTTGGGTTGGGTCCTAGAGTTGTTCTTGGACCCAAGCTGATTGGGTTTGGGTCTTGCTGGGTCTGGGTTTCCTTTTTTGCCCCCAGACCTTGATCCAACTGTGTTTGGGTGTCTGTTAGGTTTTAGACTTTGAGACAGGTTCAGGTCGGGTCCTATTCAAATAAGGGCATGTACATGGTTGGCCGCACCTGAATGGCATGCCTGGTGTAAACAGGTTCTCTTTCATGGTTGTTGCTTAGCAAGCCTCATTTTCGTTGGGAGAATAATTAATATATATTTAATACATAATATAAGTATTAAAGTTTACTGGATCCAACCCAGACCTAATCCAACTAGATCCATTTTTTTTTTCCTGTGGACCTGAATCTGTGACGATGTCTAAACAGGTCTGTGTCGATGTCTAAACAGGTCTGACAAATTTGGATATGGACCCATTAAAAGTGGGCCAGTTCCATTGGGTACCCGTTGACAGCCATATTAACATGATTAGCCAAATAATCCTCATCTGACATTGCTGTGAGAGAAACATCTGACAACCTCTGAATCTCAATACTGTCCAGTTAATTAAAGTCTCTGCAAAGGCTTTAGGTAAATAGTCTAATACTTTTAGGGAAATAGCCAGTTGTCCAAATCTTTTACATCATACTGTGCGCCACCACGCGACCAATGTTTGAAGATGAGACATTTTATCGCTAGTGACAATTATATGATCCATGCAAAGTAGAAGGATGTTTTGCCATGAGAGCTTTGGTATGTGAACAAAGATGGATACGCCTAACTATGAATTGCAGCTTTAAGAAGAAAAGGAACTAATGTGGTTGAACCGGACTTACTAAGTTTATGTAATTGTTTAGATAGCTTTTGTGAAGGCGTCATAATAGTCGGGATGATGCCGATTTTGATTTTCAAAGCCAGGTTGCTGCTTACACACCTTCAATCAAGATGCCGTGGAAAATGACATTCCTGAATCTTGATATCAAATTGTTGGACTTTTTTAGTGACCACAAAAGAAAGAGTAATTCTGATGGTAGTAGGTTTAATGACTGGCCTGAATGATTCTCCGAAGTCTAATACATGCTATTGGTTAAATCCTTTCACAACTATATGTTCTTTATAATAATTAACAAACCCTTTCACGACTACATGTTCTTTTATAAAAATTAACAAACCCATCATTTTCGCCTTTCCAAAAAAAGAAAAAAAAGAAAAAAAAACAGAAGACCATGATCATCATCATCATCATCATCTTCTTCTTCTTCTTTTTGTTTTTAATACTTGTGTACACTTATTTGCTGCCTACTATGTCCATACTGGGGTACCATGTTCATAACATGAGAAGGAATGAGGTCCCATACCTGATTTTTGAGAATAGCATCATATTTGTCCTCCAATGCTACAGACACGAGGAGATCTTTCAAAGATGTTTTGTTTTATTTTATTTTAGTTATTATTATTTTTTTAAAATACCTCATGAGTAGCAGACAACTGGTGGGAAGTAGTAGGAGCCTGGTGGGGCACTCTAGAGCAAGTTATCATGCAATTAGTGAAAGCAGGCAGTGCAATGTCATTTGTAGAGTGCATGAAAACATTTTGAGGGCCATGAACATAAACGTGGGGGATGGACCTGTATGCTGAATGGGAGGAGGGATAATCATGATGTACCTTCTGTGGTCATCCTGCATCCTTTCTTGCAATCTGAACAAGAAAAAAGAGTGCTCATCACAAAAGCACATGTTTTGATTGAGAATCTTAGCCTTTGTTATATTGAGGCAGTGATATCCTTTCTAGCAGGGACTGTTGCGCTAATGAATACACGACGGTTGGATCTTGTATCACTCTAGTCCAGTAAACAGGCCTAGCCAAAAACTCTCAGAAATGCACTCAGGTGGTCGGCCAAATAAAATTTGATATGGAGAATGATGATCAATCTTTGGAGTATGGAGCCAACTTTGGCAAGCTTTGAAGATATTGATGTGATGTGAGTTATTGCTTTGATCACAATATGGCAAATAGTGAAAGAATGAAAGTGTAAGTACATTTCAAATAATGACTCTTCTTATTTGACGCCCTTGAGGACAATGAAGTTCCTCCATGGGCTCCTTGCAGGTTGTTATGGGTCTTGTGTGTTCGGGAGAGTTCTTTGCTAGAGTAATTATAACATTAGGGGTGGGTGGGAAAAGATTAGCTAAGATTGTTGTGTCCTATTTCAATTAGTTAAAGGATAGTATCTTCTATTTTAATTTTTTTTTTCCACAATTATTTAAATGATAAAAGTCTTATTATGAATAGAAGGGGTTGGAGTTAGATGCAGCGTTTACAAAATCGCTAATAATAGATCATAGTGTAATATTAGTTGGAATTAGGATTAGGTTGGGCAAGTTGTAGGTGTTGGTCGATTCTCATGACATATAGGAGCCATCGTCTATTTATGGGGCTATGAGAGGAAAAAAGAAGGCAAGTAATGTGGTTTACTTATAGCAGCGGTTATTTCCCCCCCCTTTTTATTTCTAAAGTTCAAAAAAAAGAAAGAAAGAAAAAGAAAGGCTATCGGAGCATGACCTCTGTGATGACACGTCCTCATATCAGCACTGAAGCAGTTTTCAAGGAGCTTGAGGGGAGAAAACTAAGTTATCTAAGTTTTGCAAGGATGTTTGCCCAAAACACTAAAGCTACTTTCTTTCTTATTTTATTATTATTATTATTATTATTTTTTTCTAATTCCAGTACAAGTTCATAACAATCCTTTCAAAAAATAAAAAAAAAGAAAAGTTCATCACAATTGCTATCAGTATCACACTGGTGGATTTTTCTTTCTTTCTTTCTTTATTTATTTTATCAATTTGGCTGGCATACAATCCTTGATAGCTGCATGGAGTCATATGTTTGATGATGCGATCCATTTTCTTCTTCTGTGAACCAGCTGCTAGAGAAACAGTTTAACGAACTGCTTCGATGTTCTCATCGTAATTCTTGAACCGTAAACTGGTCTAGTGGACAGGTGGGTTGAGCAACTGGGAACTAGTTCAATATTTCGATGCTCGGAAAATTGGGATTCCTTTAATTAGCAATGTTTCTATTTAATCAGTAGCTTGATGAAATCCGAATTATTCAGTGACATTTTTCCATGCGGATAGCTGCTTACATTTATAGATTAGTAATCTTACAATGTGTCCTTAATATTGGGGAGAAAGGAGTTGTGTGACTAAGAAGTCATTGAAGTTTATTGACCTTGTATAAAGACCACACAGTTAAGAGAGGAAGGTGATGTTCGGTGGGCAGCTGGTGGTAGGCAGTTTGCCAATTTTAAAAGCCAACACCTAATTCCTAGGAGTAAGGCCAAGATGATGATGACTGTGATCATTTGTTTCTAAGTTGACTATGACGACAATAATTTGTTTCTAAATTAATAAGACTATCCTTATTAATAGAAAAAGTTGCAAGTGTTTTCTTCAATCTGTCCAAGAAAAGAAAAGAAAAGAAAAGTGGAACTACATGACACTTCTGTAGAGTAGAGGATCAAAGGCACGTACTCATGTAGATTACTTGAGGGCATGTTTACCTCAATCATTTTTGGCAACTCACTATTAGAAAAGCCAACATTTGTTTCTCAGGACTTGTTCCATGCTCTGCTGGAAATTGATGTTTTCCTTTTATTCATACAATGTTTTTCTTTAAATATGTAGATTACTAGAGAAGGGGAGGAAGAAATTGAGAGAGAATGAGAGCAATTGATCGATCCTCTCTCCTTTTCTTTATTTATACATGTAGGTGTATGTGCGTGTGGGCCTATGACTAGGCCTACAGGGGCCTTGTGTGTTATAGGCCTTAGTCTCAGTCTTTTTCCTGTTTTGTGTTTATTTTTATGCTTTCCTTATTTGCACATACTATTAAGTTATGATAGCGATAAGAGGGAATTTACAACCATATGAGAGATAAGAGGTAAGAACTAATAGAAATGACCTTTCAAAGAAAAAAAAAAAAAGAAGAAAAAATGGAAAAGAAAAAAAAAAGAAAAAGAAAAGGAAAAAAGAAAGAAAGGATGAACACTGCATAAGATGCTTTGCAGGAGCACTGAATTTTGGTGCGACAATTTATGTCATGCACACAGTACAGTGCACTGCAGGAGCGCTGTACATACATAGATATACTTGTTACAGAATTAAATATAGTATAATGTTGATATCTTCTTCTTCCGGGGTATGATGAGTCCAACACTCTCTAGCAGGATCAGATTCTGACAATCGTTTCCATGTCCATGCAACATTGTTTGAGATACTAATTTAGCATCAGGTTTTAAGCCTATCTCTATACTGTCACCTCAGACAAAATGGAAGTTATGCTTAGATGTATCTTGAGCACTGGTGGCTGATCCTTTGTTGGATTGCACATGGATTTGTGGAGCCAATCTCTTTCCACAATTGATATAGCATGAGCTTATTGTGCCTTAAACTGGAACTTGTTTAGGGAAGTCTTTATGAAAGAAATTATAAAAGGAGTGGCCATACCCTTCGAAAAAAGGAAAAAAAAAAGAAGATAAGAAAAAGAAAGGAGTTGCCAGGGTTTTGGTTTTAATCAACACAAATAGAGATAATTAAGCAGCTGCTATCTATGTTTGGGTGTTTTTTGGACATGAATTCCTGCAGAAGCAAGATTAGGCCTTAACCTAGATATGTGGGCTCGTGAGATTCGAATGTTTTCCCCACAAATGGTTACAAGATATTCTAATATTACAAATTTACAGGGAAAGCACAGTGCAGTTTTCCTGATGTGGAGGCTTGGGCTCTAGAGATCCCAATTTTGCAGGATTTCATGCCAAAACAGACCATTCGAAGGAGAACAAAATAAAAGGTACATCCTATATAGGTATCAGTGTAAACATCCCATTTGGACAGCATCCTGAGGTTGTTTTGGATATCACTTATAGATCAGCCTGATTGCTAAACGTTGTCGAGGTGTAAGATTCACGAGTCTTTCCTTCTAGAATGCTTACATCCCTCCATTTCATCAACACATGTCATGTAAAGCATAACATTGCATTAGCCTTTGCATTTCACCCCCTTGATCAAAGCATTCATTGGTAATCCACCAAAATAAAAAGAAAAAGAAAAGAAAAGAAAAGAAAAGAAAAAACTTCAATCAATCCATACCACACCCACACCCACACACCATTTCCCTTCCCTCTCTTTCTCTTTAGTTTAATGACTTTGGATGTAGGAAATCAATAATAAAAGAAGCTTAAATCTTTGCATTTCCCTTCATTTACTTTTCTATTTCCTTACGTGCTCTTTTTTACTTTATTATTTCATGCCCTCTTATTAGATTGGAGAACTGACCTAGTGGGTTGTGAATTCCAGAAGTTGTGTGGTAAACAATAACCCCTGGGGCTGGGGATGTCTACAACCATCCTTGCTGTAAATGTTGAAGCCTTGTATCATTTGGGGGTCAAATTCATTTGAGATTAATGACTTTACTGGATCTCTTTAGTTCTTGCCTTTCATTCATTTGTATTTATTTCATCACAATGAGTGAAGCTGGTTTTATTATCAAGGGAGTTAGAAATGGGTGCTCGGTGACTTGGGTGTGAGCCCGTTGATGTGTTCTGTAATCCTCATTTCATATCAATTCTTTAAATCATTTCCCTTTGCATAAGTAATTTAATTTCCTTTAGCAAAAAGAAACATCACTTTTGCTTTATTTAAACTTAAAAGCAAAGTTAATTTCATTATGTTCTCCAAGAGAATTAATTTCCTAAGCAAACATTCCATTTCCATTATTTAAGCAAAAGTTAGTCGCATCCTTTCAGACTAAAATCCCATTGTAAGAGTAATTTTATTCCAGCAAAATTGTCCATTCAAGGAAAAGAGATTTTATGTGAATAAACACAAGCCTATCAGGGACCGTTGATTATTTAGATGATCCTGTCTAACTGACTCTGTAAAGAAATTTCCTTGAACCTTATGGAAACTGCAGGGCATGATAGAGGATGTTTACAATAACGCCACACTGGTGGAATTGTCTTGCATGGAATGCAGTCCACATGAAAATTTTAGTTGAAGAGCCTGAAGAAAAATTATCAAGGATGATGGATGGACTGACTCATGTTGCTACATCACTAAATGATCATTTCTTGTGTTTTCTGTGGAATTACAGAAAAGGTGTTGAGAGCTCGAAGGAATTTGTCGTCATTAAGTAGTATCAGAAGAAACATGCAAGCCATCTCGATAGAGGGAGCATGGAGAGAGTATGTATCAGAAAGCTTCTAATGCAATGGGGTATTGTTGTATCTTCCCTGTTAAGTAAATAAGGTTGTCCATATATTAAAGGTGCAGGTCAGAACTGATGGGAATGACTATCATTTTCACTGATTGAAGGGTGATGGGTGCCGCTGATTAGCTTGGCTCTGCAAGGAGCTGCATGGTGAGGCATGGTTTTGAATGTTGGTATCGTATCGGTATCGACATGCTAAGATACGTGATGGAAGGCCCAACCTAAATAAAGAAGTTTTCCTTTTCTTTTTCATTTCAATCATGGAGGGATCTTAGAAACTCATTTTAGACTAGATATAGGCCTATTTTGGGGATTAAAATTGATAGACAAGAAGAAGAAGAGAAGAATGTGGGAAGAGAGAGTTATCCTTCCCCCTCTTCTTAATGTTGTATTAATAGAGAAGATTACAAGAAGAAAAGTTGATTTACAATAGAAGGCGTAAAGATGTTTTGCCACCGGGGTAAAAGGTTCATTATAATCTTCTCCATACTTTTGGGTAAAGCCCTTAGCAACTAGATGTATTTTATATCTGTATAGTGTATATCGATACATCAGCCTTGTATTTAATTGTGAACACCCATTTGTACCTGACGATATGCTTGCTTGGTGGGAGATTGACTATCTTCCAAGTATTCTGTTTTTCAAGGGCAGATATGCTAGAAGAGATGCAACATCCTTAGAAATGTATCTTTTTCGATTTACAGGACAATAACATTTGTATCATTTATAAGAGTTTGAGTACCCTTAGAACACTTATTTGATTGATTGTGGTCCTAGCTTGGTGTGAGATGGTTTAAGAATGGGGAAAGCAAGTGAAGCCAAACACTTTAGGAGAGGTTAAATAAAGATACATGAGGTTGCAATATTTTTAATTGGTAGTTGCCTTTGTGAGCATCGGTCGAAATTTGATTGATTTTATAGGTTGCAAGAAGAATGGCTTTATCCCAATATGCCTTTGGTACCGACATGCCTATTAGTAAAGACCGGGTAACCTTTAGTAAGTAGAGATTTTTACATTCGACCACTTTGTTTTGTTGTGTCGTATACGTGCACAAGGATTGAAATTTTATATCGTGATTAACAAGATATGTCTGTAAGTCATGTTGCAGATATTCTCGGGCATCGTCAAATTGAAAAGTTTTAATCTTAGTATTTTATTGTGTAGAAACCATTTGATAAAACATCTTTATGATCAATGTGCTTCATCCCGACTTTTTAGAATGTAAACTCATATATATCGTGAGAAATCATCAATATATGATAAGAAAGATTTGAAGTCAAATATAGAAACTAGAGGAGCGGATCCCCATACGTTTGAATGGATAAGTTGAAATGGTTTCTATGTCTTTGTATTACTCAAGAGAAAAATAGTTCGACAATGCTTGAATAATTGACAAGTTTCACATTGTAAGTTATCATTTTTATTAAACATTGTAAGAAACAAAAGATATAATGATTAAAAGAATAAATGACCTAGACGGGTGTGCCAAAGGGTCACCTGATTTTTATTCTCTATGTTAGAAGCTAAAAATTAGTGGAATTGTTCATTCTTGATTGAAAAGATAGAGCCCTCGATTTTCACGGCCACCACCAGTCGTCTCGTTCACTGCCATATCTTGGATTACACAATGGGACGGATAAAAAATGATATAGCAATTTAATTGTTTTATTAGGGAGCTTATAAAAAGAAGGTTAGATGGAAACGAGGGAACATGGATTACAAAAGAAATTGACAAGGAATCAGAAAGATGGACGGTTCTCTTTTTTAAGAGCTTTGGAAAGGGAATCATTAGCCAATCTAATATTATTAGAGATAAGAGAGTCGGAAGTATATCTATGGGTCATACTTGTTATGTGATTAGATGCCCCTAATCAATGATCCAGGATGTCTGAGAGACATGGTTCATAGTTACAGAAGTACCTAACTGCCCTATTTGGTTAGCAACAGGATCGACAATTGGAGATCTGCCACTTGTTGTAGTTAATTGATGGTTTTATCCCTTGGGTCTTAATTACTAGTATCTTCATTAGTTCTCAAATGGGAGCGGATTAGGTGAGACCTCGGCCTCACCTAAGAGGGTGCGGCCCTTATCGTGGGTTTACTGTGGGGCCCACCTTGACGTATGTATTATGTATCCATTCCGTCCATCCGTTTTTTCATATCATTTTAAGTCCTTATACCAAAAATTAAGTAGATCCAATTATCAGGTGAACCATACCATGAGAAACAGTGGTGATTGCCCGTCCTACCATTAAAAAC
Source organism: Liriodendron chinense (assembly GCA_003013855.2). NCBI lineage: Eukaryota > Viridiplantae > Streptophyta > Magnoliopsida > Magnoliales > Magnoliaceae > Liriodendron > Liriodendron chinense. The sequence continues at coordinate 2,594,779 of PVNU02001447.1, read as the reverse complement.
TTCTCAGGGCGCTCCTTAATGTTTATGTAGTGTTTATTTACCATCCAATCTGTGGATAAGGTTAAATGAGACTGGATTAAGGTAAAAAAAATAAATATCAGATTGATCCAAAACTCTTGTGCCCCATTAATGGTCAATCACTACTGTTTCTTATGTGATGGTCCACCTGAAAATTGGATATGCATGATATTTGGTTGAATGAAATAAAATTATGTTTATAAACATTTGGACGGTGTGGATACATAATATATACATCAATGTGGGCACCACAGTGAACCTATGTAATGGCCGCACCGTCTTGCGTGAGTCTGGGGTCGCACCTAATCCGCTCCCTTCTCAAATTAGCAGAAGACTTCATTTTAACATTCTTTGGCTGAAGACGAGGATGAAGGAACCAACAATGTTTCTTATTTTTTTTGTGCCCTTAGCATTTTTGTAGTTGGTAATCAAAGCCGACTGTTTTGGAAGAATAGTATGGAGACATTTTGTTGTCTAGCCTTGTGGGAATGTAGTTGATATACAAATTTGAGGGTAAAAAGAAAATCTCTCCCAAGAATCTTTATACGTTGAGGTTTGAAGTCCGAACGAAGACCAGTGAGAAAATTAAAGATTAGGAGTTGAAGTACTTTGATTTTTCAAATCTTCCAGTTCTAGAATAACTATTTTATAATTATCAAATTATTCCCATTTTTGGTTTTAGTTAGCAAAATACTCATCAACAATTCCATTTCCCTATTCGAGATTGTTTATCTTTATATGAAGATAACACTTAAAAGTGGGCTAAGTCTTCTTGGTAAGAGTGCAATTTGGTGACTTTATCCTATACATCCTTCACGATTTTCAAGAGATAAAGTGCACAAGTAATGTTTGGTTGCATGGAATTTAGCAACTAAGACATTACAAGTTAGTTTTACTTTCTCAGTCATCATATGTAGGGTCATCAAGAGTGGGTTGTTTGTTGGTTCCTGTAATGTATTCTAGCCTCTTTTGCGCTCTAATGTATGTCCAGGCTGCCTAGGATCCCACTAAATAATGTGTTGTCTACAAGGTATCCCAAAACGGTTACGTATCGGCCGATATGTAATGGAAATGGTCATGACCGTTACGCGTTACGGGGTCGAAATGGCCATAATAGCCGTTACAGAAAAAACAGGTCATAACGGCCCCATATCGGACTGATACGGCCTCGTATCGGCCCCATATCGGTCCGATACGGCCCTGTATCGGATCGTAATGGCCCCGTAACGGTTCTATAACAGTTTTTTTTTTCTTCAAAAAATAACAAAGGGCCTTATCGGCCGATACGGGGTCCGTAACGGCCGTTACGGTCCGTATCGTAACGGTAACAGTGGTGGCCGTTACGGCCACCGTTACCGTTATGGGACACCTTGGTTGTCTAGTTTTACCATAGTAATTGTAAGACTAGGGCTGTCCATTTGTCTCGATGGAATCTGTGAGTGTTTATTATCTCTTATTCAAAAAAAAAAAAAAAAAAAAAAAAAAAAAACGTTTAGAGATGATAATAAGTATCGTCGGAGGGTCTTAGCGGCATATCAAGTGCCTGTCGGAGGGCCAAAAGTTAGATTTTCCACCAGCAATTGGTTCAGAGGGCAAATCTAACGGAAGATTATGGTCTAGGTGGTCTAGTAGGCAGATTCAGTGATGGATGAAGGCACTTGCACAAGATTTGACAATAGTGCGTGGTCGTGGAGGTTGCACACTCCAAATCCGGTAACAATAGGAGGCCCATGGAGGGCTTCCGGTGACTGGAGAGGTGGCGGTACTACATTCCGACAATGGTAGAGGGTTTCCGATTAAGATTTGGTGATTTTAGTGGGCCTAGTGGCAGAGGGTTTTTTATTTAGATCTGGTGACTATGGTGATAGAGAGTTTTTGATTTACATCTGGTGATTGTGGTAGCAATAGGAAGCCCACAGAGGACTTTTGGCGATGGTAGAGGTGACAGAGGTAGATTCCTGCGACAACAGAGGTGGCTGAGATATATTGTGGTGATGTTGAAAGCTTTCTGGCTTGGATCCGGTGACACTGGGAGCAATGGGAGCCTTGAAGGGGATTTCCAATTACATTTAGGGATGTGAGACTTGATTCCAATGACTTTAGATAAGACCTATTTCAGATCTCGTGTTGGAACTGGCGTCAGAATTGAAATCTGACGGTCCTGGAGTGGTTCCAATTGAGATCCGGAGCCGAACAACGTTTCAGAACATGATTCCGGGATAGATATATGCTTGAGTGTGCGTCTTTGGTGAGATTAATAGTCTTGAGATGCTGTGGATGCTCCTTCCAGAGGAAAGATGGAGAAGACCATTTCGAAGGAATCAATGTTGCATTGGAGTTGCATCTATAGGATGGTGTTGTAGTAAACCTCTCTGATGCAAGGTGATAGCTTTCTAGATTAACGTGCGAGATGAGATCAAATTTCAGACTAATACAAGTAAATCCAGCAAAAAAAAAAAATCATGTAATCTACCACAAAATTGAAAATTTAGATTCCAACTGAAAGTCAGCATCCCACAATACATAATCAATATAAAATCATGAAAGAAAGAGTCCTACAAGATATGGGAATCCCGTTTTACCATAGGATGGTTCCAACAATCAAGTAGATTCGTGATTTTAAGTTTTGAAATCAATTTGGGGATTAAGGAATCAAAATAGAATACTTCAAGTTATGATTTGAGGGAAAAACTAGGGTTAAGGTTTAGAGGGAAAGAAAAAGAGGGATTATGGTTAGGGTTTTGTAGGGGAAACAAAGGGGAAGAAGTAAGAAAATGGAGAAGAAGGAAAGAATAATTTGGGGTTTGGATGGGAAGAAAAGGAAAAAAAAAAAAAAATGAAAAAAGAATGATGAATACCTTTGCAGAAAGAAGAAAAAGATACGTGAGAATCACCCTCTAGGCTTCATATATTCTTTCCAATCCCTGGAGAGCTTAGAACTTCACCTGCACATCCCATGCATGGAAGAGGAAGAAGAGCTCTCTCTCTCTCTCTCTCTCTCTCTCTCTCTCTCTCTCTCTATTTTTTATATATCAAAATATGGGCATTAGGGTTGGACGTCCCCCCTCTCTTATTTATACTTCCAAATAAAAGAATTTACAATAATACCCTTGTAAGTCTAAAAAAAATGAGCACAATCCAAATAAGTAATCAAAATCATAAAATCCTAACATAAACCATCCATAATGTTCAAAATATAAATAAAACTAAAATGCCTATACTAAGGACCCATGTGGTCCAAGATTTGGATGGACCAACGGTCTGATGGCCCGCAGATGATGATATGACGGTCATATGGCCAATGACCGCGATCCAACGGTTGAAAGCTCATCTAATAGCAGCCTAGATGCATCTTCCTAGTGTGGGGTCTTCCAGATGCACGTACTATGCATGTGGGGTCTTCAAAGTGGCCCGTTGGGGCCCATGTAAATGTCATCCATCCAATGTGAAGCTGAGGCTACAGTTGGGGTCCTCGTCTGGTAGACCCTATATGATGGCTCGATGTCCTCATCATTCTCTTTCACCATATTATAGGATTAAGCAAAAAATGAAGATATAGGAGAAACTTTGAGAGTTAAAAGAGTAAAGATGAATAAAGGAAACGGGGGGATGATTTGGATCAACAAAGCTCTGATACTATGATAGATAAGAAGAAGATGAGAAGAACGTGAGAAGAGAAGAGTTATCCTTCGCCCTCTCCTTGTTGTATTAATAGAGAAGATCAAAGGAAGAGAAGTTGATTTACAATGGAAGACTTAAAAATGTGTTAGAAAACCTAGTCCTAATCCTATATGTACTCCAAATGTGTACCCACATGTGTAAACCGCAGGTACACAAATTTGTTGTGTATGCTAATTTGTGTACAACGAAAATAAAAGATTTCAGTGAGATTCAACGACGAAGAGGAATGGATGACTATGGGGAAATTAGGAAAGAACGGTTATCATCCACTTTTTTTTTTTTTCATCTTCTTTTTGTTTTATTTCAATGCAAGGGCACTAATATATCAGATCATGCTTGATTTATGTTCACTAGGAACCATTTGGTTGACTGTCAATAGGTCAAGCTAACGAACAACATGCTTATAAAATCGTGGTTTGATACACCATTATATACATGTCCAAAACACAATGGTGTATTGAAATTATGGTCTGATACTTATCCTCAACAAATAGTAGAAAAAGGGAATCTATCACCATTAATATAATGGAAATTACAATGATCTGATATTTTTCCTTAATTTTTTGGCTTAAAAAATTTCGATCGATTGAGACCGATATTGACATATGATGCCTGTATTATGTCGTTTTTCAGCAGGCCGATACACCCCCCAACACCGATATTCAGAACCATGGGTTGGGATGAGACTTTGCCCAGGTGCATCCTCATATTTTGGGACGGAAAAGAGGAGCAAGATGAAGTTAGGTCTTGTTCTTCCAATCCATTGAGGAGGTGATCAGGATATTTAGAATGACAAGTGAATGCAATTATTCTAGTCTCAGACGTGTTGGTTGAGATTGATGAAGCAAAAGCAATGTTTTAAAACCCAAACGGACCCAGATCTGTTTCTGGCTTTAATATGGTCCCAGCTGGTGCAACTGTTGGTCCAACTAATGATCATGGAAGTGTCAAATTGTTTAGGATTCGGGAGAAAAAAGTTGTGGCCAGGGTTTGATGCAGTTGTGTTAGCTTGACACCATCTCCCTTATTGGGACTGGAAATGAGAGCACAAAACTCTCACTGGTAGAGTTAGAAGGGAGGAGTGCCACATCGACATGAGGACTTCCTCTGATACTACTCTCACCCATAGTTCTAGAACTTGCTGGCTTGACTCAAAACTGGGCCGAATAGCTGGTCCCGATGGCTTTTAAGCTGAGTCTATGAGAAACTCGGTCAAGAGGTGGAGTCATCCAAACCTGACAAGATTTGAGTTGACTGCCCAGTCAAGGGGCTTTTAGTAAAAAATATAATAGTCTTTGAGAATTGAACCTGCGTCAATACATTGAAAGCACAACACTTGCAAGCGTTTTACAAGCAGAAGTTGTGCTTTTTTGTGGATAAATTTATATATTTAACCAAAGTTTAAATATTTATTCACAACTCCTGTATTTTTAGATTATATATTATAATATTAAGTTGAGTCACTTTAAGACAAGTCAAGCTGAGATTCTGGGTTTTTGAAATATGCTCTCGCCCAGCATGCTTAACTGCAGATTTTTTGCATCATGACTAATGATGTTTACATAAATATACAAATTGGCACCCAATCGTGCAACCATTCTATCTGTGGAAAAGTGGTCAGGACTCGGGAACATGATTTCCCGCGGCTTTTCCTAGATCAAAGATCCTTTTATATAGCTAAAAAGATAAGTCATTGACCACTTCGCCAACCTGGTCCAGTACCTGACCCGGATGCTTGGACCAGCTGAACCATGCAGTCGAAACAGTCTCTTTTCCAAACTGGACTTCATCCTGGACAGTTTGACTGGCAAGTGCCGTTTGGGTTTCTAAACACTAGGCAGAAGTATTTGGGTGAAAAGAAGCTTGGAATGCTTACAAGAGAAATGGTGGATGGTACGTAATGACAGAATTCCATATCATTTTGTGAATCTGAATAATGGAATTGCATAGTAATTTTCTGTCTACATGCACTGAGGGCTACATGATCATATAATTAGAAAAATATAGAACATTAGTCCATGCCTCGTTTTAGTGTTTAAATTCATTTCTTCAATGGGATAGACAGGCCTTGAAGCAAGTGCTGGGGGACATTATTCGACTTGGGATCCTTGATTCTCAGTGTTGAATTGGGGTTATTGGAAATATGTGGTGGTGCAATTTTTCTGAGAGATTGAAGAAGCAATTCATGGGCGCATGCCAATGTGTCATGCACATTGTTCAAACTATCCCTTATATTATTGAAATATCCGTGATATTATTCTTATCTCCAGCTTTGCAATATTGATAACACTGGTAGCGATACCATGTACTAGTGATGTATTGCTAAGTATCGCCAATGTATCAATATAGCCAATATTTTCGACTGTGAAAATTTGAAGTGTCGCTTGTATTGCCAATATATTGATATCACCAATGTATCATCAATATTTTTGACTATGTAAATTCTAGGTGTCGCCAATGTTGTCAGATCGCATATGTGATCGCGATGCCTGTGCACATATGCAATCGCACAATCGCATATGTAGTCACATATTTTTTTTTTCTTAATTTTATTTTGAAAATTTCAAAAAAAAAAAAAAACAGAAAATAGGGGAAAATTAAGAAAAAAATGAAAAAATATAAAAAAAAGTAGGAGAACTTTCCTAAATTAATAGATAACTAATTTTACATGTTTAAAATAAATACATTTGAGTGAAATAAAATCAATTAAACAATGAATCAAACATCAAGTCATCAACATTCAACTATATATTTACCAAATAACAATTAAATTAACACTTAGTAAGTACTAAGTAAGAACTAAGAAGTAACAAGACAAAATGGAGACTTGAAAGTTGAAACTTGGAAGAAGTTGGAGCCTGGGCCTTGGAGAATTGGAAGATGGAGAATGAAATGATGTAAAAGAGAATGAGAGAATTGAGACTTTGAAAGTGTATGAGAGTAGAGAGAGAGAGAGAGAGAGAGAGAGAGAGAGAGAGAGAGAGTTTAAGTGCATGTATGAATACCTTTTTATAGGAAAAAGGCTGGATTTTGAAAAAAAATAATAAGAATTGATAAAAAAAAAAACTGTCAGATTTATGACTGTTGGGCAAATATGCCATCACATATATCACATATGCGATCACATATTGTCACATATGCAATATATGTGATTGCATATTTGCACAGATCGCATATGCCATGACCGCATATGCGATTTGTCAAAACATATGCGAATATGCGATCACATATTCGCATATGCGACCGCACATTACAACAATGGGTGTTGCTTGTATCGTCAGTGTAGTGACAATATTTTGATAAGATTGTCAATGTATCGATATTGCCAAAATTCTGTTTATTAAAATATTTTTAATTTAATTTTTTTATGGGCGAATGGTTGTATGTAGTGTTCGATTTGTCAATGATAATATCGATAATAACGTGATATTAACGGTATCACAACATGAGCGATAATTTGACCATAATTTTTCATTTCCTTTTTAGTTGTTGATGATTCTTGGGAAATATCCTGTGTTGAAATATCAATGGATGTTTGAATGGAAGGTTGGATGGATAGATGGGATCGTTGGATGGATCAATGAGATAGATGGGATGGTTGGATTGATTTCTTACGACAACATATACTTTTAAGCCTCCATTAAATAGAAACTTATTATATATGCATTCTTTTTGTAATTTTTTTATTCCTAAATATGTAAATATGTGTATTTTAGCATATCCTAAAGCTTCATTGAAAAATTCCTCCATTTTTCCCATGTTTCCCCAATATTTCCTTGCATTTCGGGTTATCGACGATATTGTTAGCGATATTGATATTATTTCCGTATCCATGCCCAATGAAACTTGTAACGATACCCATACTTTGAACACTGGCCATGTATTGGTTACATATGTGGGCTGAAATCAGGTTTACTCATACCGGTCTATTATTCAGCTGGCCACTCATTTGGTTTGCTGCATGTTTCTAAGAAACATGGGAGTTTAGCACAAAAATGGACAACGGTCTATGGTCAATAGTCAACGAACATGCTTGGTGTCTAGTTGATGAATGGACATTCATGATCTCAGGCCAGCATATGTTCACCAAATAGTTCAAAAACCCAAACATTTGACTCGATGTCCAGTCGGGTTGAATCAAATTAAGACTTGAACAAGTCTTAAATTGACTCCACTCAATAAATTGAAGAGTACAAGCAGCGTGCAATGTACTGATGATGCAGCTTCGATCCTCGAGGACTGCCTTATTATTTTTGTTTTTTATTACTTGAAGGCCCATATTGGGCGCTGACTCGGCTTAAGTCATATCGAGTCGGCTGAGTCGACTCGTTGAGTTTTGTCCTGATCGGAGCAAATCAATTTCGCAACCAGGTTTCTCACTAACTCTGGCTTGAAATCTAGTTGATTCACCTGAGAGTCGAGTCAGTGAGTTTTAGAAATATGGTTCACCCCTAAATCCACAGCTACTAAAGTTGTGATTGCCTCCCAAAGAATTGGGGACTGGTAAGTGGAAACTTCAGTTTTGGGTGCTGCCACTTCACTATGAATAGGTAGTATCATTTCAATATGGTTTTTCATCATTGAACTGAATTTTGCAATAAAATTCATTTGCAATCCAAACGCACCCCATATTTCGTCTCTGCTGACTGGAATCTATCGATCTAGGGCATGCTAGTTTTTATCTCTTATTGTCAATAGATGGGAATAGCCTTGCTCAGGATTGTGATGGTAATTTTTTGCTACTATTCTGAATGGCATAACTTCAACTTTTGTAGTGGAATTTAGAGCCCTTTTGGACAATCTTGTTTATTTTTTGGCTGCTGGTTACCTTCATGTCCGGATGACTAGCAATCCAAAGGCGTTGGTTAATTTGTGTAACCCATCATGCCACATTCCTTGGGAGATCTGGTATTGGTGGCATTGCTCTCAATCTCTGCATGAGTATGTATATCATGGTTTTTTTTTTTTTTTTTTGAATTTATTTTTAGGTTAGCACACACATCCCACTGTTAGTACACACACCCACACTATTATTCACACTTTAATGTTAGCCACCCCCACCATTGGGAATCGATACTAGGACCTCAGTGTTGAAACGTATGTATATCATGGTTTCTTATTCTTATCGTGAATGCAACGTGGTGGTTGACTCTTGTGAATTTTGCTTATTCTTCTTGTAATGTCTTATTTAGCCGTCTCTGAGAGCTTCCACACACGATGCTCTGATTTAACTGGATAGGCATTCCTTTTTTGCAAACTTGGTTTGGGTTCTTTTTTATATGCTCAGTAAGATTAGGTGGTGAGCTCCCACCTTTTGTCCTGTAGGCAGTTCATTAGCTGGCTCCTACTGTACGTGGCCTGGCCTGAAAATCAGGCAGGTATGGTTAGTAGGTGGGCCACATGTACGGAAAAATGGACAGTCTGCTAAAGGGCATGCTCATACATTGGTTTGGTTTCTGATCACATTGTGAGCAGACTCATTTGATCTGCTTGGGCAAGAATGCTTCATGCACGCACCTTTCAAAGAAAAAGAAAAAAAAAAAGAGGAATGCTTCACACATGCTTGCAAGAGGTTTTGGGTAAAATTGCATACATTTCGTGCCACTGAAGCATTACAAGAGGAGTTTGGATGTCCTCAACTCATCATGCACACCTTTATCTAAATAGAAGGATTTAAGACTTGGTGACTCGTGCTGGCTCATCTTGCCTTGAGTCGAGGGTGACTCGGCTGAGTGACTCATGGTGTCAAACTGGGCTTGAGTGAGTCCGAGTTGCATCTATGATCTAAACATACAAATGAGGGTCCTGTTTAAGCCTATGCTCATGACATGAAGCCATACGTGCTGACCTAAAACGATGGGAAGTCTGTATTGGGTGGGCCATACTATGCCAGATGAATTAGCCCAGAATCAACTGGTCTCTACAGCAGGACAGCAGCCCACAGGCATATGTTGATGCATGATGACTGTATTATTCACATACAACTCTATCCTCCACTAAAAAGAAATAATTCAATATATGTTTATGGGTTCATACATGGAAAATTCATAAATTGGGATAAGGCTTAGATGATGATGACAGCGACATGGCAGTGAAAGAATGAGAAAAAAAAAGGATCGTGTATCAATATGTGGCGGTTAAACTTTACAATTTTATGCAAAAGACTTGAAAAAAAAAAAACTTGTTTATGAATTTAAAGGTGAAAAATCTGAATCATCAACAATGAGAAGAAAGCACAAATATTGAATGTGCAAAAGTCATAAACTTTCTAGATTCAAAAGAAAATACATACAACTCTCCCTCAATCCTTCTATTGATAATCTAGAAAGAGACGTAGAGAACCCAAAACTAAAAATGAGAAGAGTCATGGGCACCGGAAAGACTCAAATCAAGAATTGATGAGAAGCCACATATTCTCAATTTCTTTTTAATGAAGGTTGTTAAATTCAACAAGCCAATGAAAGAAAATGCTTACATGCAGCACCTGCATGAAAGGGTCCTAATTTCAAAGGGCCTTAGCTAAGTTATTCCATAAATCATTATCTATGTAAGTTCTTTCTGGATTAAAAAACAAAACAAAACATAGAAACAACAACAACAATGATGATGATGATAAGAACAGCACGAAGAAGAAGAAGACGAAGCAGCAACAACAACAACAACAACAACAACATAGGACCTTAGCTAAATTATTCCATAGATGATTATCTATTTAAGTTCTTTCCAAATGGAAAACAAAACAGAGAAAACAAACAACAACATCAACAATGACAACAATATCAGAAAATGATGCGGACATTAATCGTGCACCCTTTAGAGTGTACCAGAGGAGGCGACGTCGTGGATCGAGTATTGGAGTAGACGAGCTGATGTGGATGGACGCCGGGCCCATTGGGCCCATTTTCTGACACGTTATGAGTACGCAAGCTGCAGGATCGCGCAGGAGCATCATGACCGCTGGACCATGGAACGGATTTATGTTTAGGCACTTTTCTGTTTATTTCTTTGTTTCTAGGTGTTTTAGTATCGTTATTTAGTTTAGGTGTTTTTATGTTCTCTTTTTTTTTTTTTTTTTTTTTTTTTTTTTTTTTTTTTGTTTTCAGGCACTTTAGTGCATTTTTTTATTTTTGTAGCTTATATATACTGTGAGAAACCCTATTTCAAAATCATTAAATAAATAGAAAATTCGTGTGCTTCTTCCTCTTTATTTGAGAGATTAGAGTTTCACGATTGGCCCTCGGGTGTTGAGGATTCCACCCCGGAGTTCCCGTTTTTTCTTCTTTATTTCTTCAAGGCGTGAGGAAAGGTAAGATTCTTTTTTTTTTTTTATTCATAATTCGTGCTTCATAAGAATCCATTGTTTTTCGACATCCTTCGTTCTTTTCTGAATCCCCCCTTTTTGGTACGATCGAAAAAGATGGATACTTAGCCATGAGAACCGGATCCAAACTTGATTGTGGACTGGTCTATGCTAGATCTAGGATATCCTCATATCCCTAGATCCTCCCTGTTTTACAAGTTTACGTGGTTTTATGCTAAGGGGCACGATCCGGACGGACGGATCTCATCTCTGTGTTGAGATTTGTTAGTTTCCTCTGATTGGAAGTAGTTAGTTTCGTAATTTTATTATTCGAATATCTTCCAACTGAATATACATGCATCTAGGGTTAGGTCATCGCATGCCCTTGCATCAGAAAACAACTACGATGTTCGAACTGAGAGTACACTTTGTTCCTCGAGACTTAGATTCTTTGAGTCTCACTTTGTTCACTGTTGGCATTAGAAAACAAGTAGGTGATGTTTGAACTGAAAGTATGCTTTTAAAAGATGACCAACTTTTATTCTCAGACATTGAAGATGAGTTCACATATGTTACTGTGATAGAAGACGACTAAATGTCACCAGAAGGGTAGGTTGATGCTTTTGTATTTGATGCAGGACAGCCCTAAATATGATGCATGCTCATGAACACAATTATTCAGCGGAAATAAAAGCAATAATAATAATGAAATCTAGCATCAATCATCATAAACTAAGAAAATCATAAAGGAAACATGCAATGGGACGGGCCATCATCACAATCGTGGAGTATGGAATTCAATTATTGCTTAGGTTGGACCCGGCGAGGGATGAAACCTCCCGATCTTGCATGGTCATACCCAATCGATCAATGAGGATCACTAGTCCGAAGAACCAGGAGGTTTCTCGGATTAGGGATTTGAGAATTTGGGGGTTTAGGGTTTGGATCGATTCTCAAGGTTTAGATCGTGGGGAATAAACAAAACAGAAGTTTAGAAGGATAATAATAGAAGATGAAATACCTGGAAGAAGTTGGAGGGGCACAAGAAGAATAGAGAAGAAGGAGATCAAGGAAGAAGAAGAAGCATCATGAGAGAGGGAAAGAGGAAGGAGGTAACCAAAGGTTTGCTCTTTTTCATAAATCAACAACTAATCAAAAAGGTTTAGGGCAACACCCTTATAAAATTCGGAATTAGCATAATTACCAAAATACCCCTACTAACAAAATTTCAAAAAAAAGACATTTGCATAAAAAAAACGTACCCACACTAACCTAAAACTCAAATAAGTAAAAAATGCGTAAAATAAACTCAAATCTAAGATGTCCAATGCGCTCCAATGATGGTGTGATGAAAGTGGGCCACAATGAACCAATGGTCCGATCACATCATCATCACGATCCAACGGTCCGATCATATCTCCTCCAAGCAACTAACACATGTCTTCCCAAGGTGGGGCCTGATGTCCGCATCATTCTCCTCGTCTGAAAAGAACTCGACTCCGACGAGTTAAAACTCTTGTGGCGCTCTAACAAATCCGGATCAACATTCTGCAACTCCACTTCAGTAAACCACGTAGATTCTGACGGTGGCTTGTTCTTCCATTTGACAATGTATCTTTGGAAACCTCCGCCTCTCGTAAACACTATCTCCTCATCCAAGATTTCCTCAATTTCTTCTTTATGGATATTAGGTGGAGGAAGTGGTGAGAGGGGTTGAGAAATAAAATCAGATAAGGGCCATAAGAGAGATGATGGATCAACGATGGGATGGTGGGAACGGACTAGATCTTCCACATTAAAAGTTGGGTTAATGCCCATTTCAGATGGAAGGTCGATCCGATACGCGTTGGACCCAATTTTCTGCACAATCTTGAATGGTCCAGCACTACGCGCTTGTAATTTCTTAGCGGAACCTTGTGAGAACCGCTTAGGCCTTATCCTCACCATTACATGGTCTCCTTTATGAAATTCTTGCAATCTACGATGAGAATCAGCTGAGATTTTAGAATCATCATTGCTCTTATTTATCCGCTGTCTAATATGTGTATGCAAATCATGAATATGGCGTGCGAATGCATTGGCTGACTCTGAAGACCTTTGGATGACAGACATGGGTGACACTAAAGGACACTCTGAAAAATCCACGAACTTGGAATAAACAATCCTATGGAAATAAACAATCCTATGACCTAGAACTTGGAAAACTGAAACAAAAGGACACTTCCCACGGGTGACACACAATTTCTCATTATAAGTATTATAAACAAGGATGATTTTCAGGTATGCCAACACTTGAGAACAAACACTAATAATACCAAGTCTTGAGCAGATCTTGGGATCAGCCATTATGTCCAAAATGTCATCAAGATACGGGATAAAGACTAAGGTCATCATATCCACCATGACGTGAATACGTCGCATGATAGCATGACACTTGACTGCAGCTTTGTGGACGGTCAGGATATGCCCACTTGTGTGCCACATGCCATTATTCTTGGAAGTGAAAAGACCAGGCATGACACACAAAACAAAACTCCAACTCAAACTTTCCTTATTGAATTCTTCCCCAAGAAGTTTATCAAATTGACATTGCATTTCTATATTTTCTATGGGGTTCCCCTGGTATGGAGGAAAGCTTGACAAGACCAACTTAGGGACAAGATCAATTGTGTGTTGAATGTCCCATATGGGTGAAAATTTATCCCATAAATCATCTGGTGGGATATCACAAGTCATGTGGGTGTCTATCATCATATCCTCATTAGTCTCTTCTTCAATTTCATTTGTGTTCACCATGGTAAGAGACATAGATTGGGAGACTGTATCAATTACATTACACATGACACTCGGAAGTGGTGTGGTCTCAAACTCTTCGACCTTTTCATCACTAATACACACTTCGTCATCCTCAAAGATGATGAGCGATGCCTTAATTTCTTTCATTTCCTCACTACTGACGTTAGGCACGTACTCTTCCACTTCATAAACATCATGTTTGGATTCTTCCAACTGGCCATTTACCAAGGTATTATCTCGCTTCCAAGGAAATATAATTGGTGTTAAACACTCAAATTGTTCATAAGCCGAGATTTCCTTAATGATGGGTTGGACCACTTTACAAGGAGGGGACCATATTGGTTTTGTGTTTGGATGAGAAGGTGGGGCAACTCTCTTCTGACCCAAGGGCTTTTCACGATAAGAGATGGGAAGATATTTTTCTTTCAAACGCTCTTTCATCTCGTCCCATTGTGATATCGGGGCTCTCCCAACTTTATCAAGTCGTCGCTCCAAATCTGTCCAAAACGACTTGGCTTGGCCCTCCAATTTCCACTTCGCAAACCTCACTCGACGATAACTTGACATATCATACCAATCAAAAAAATAGTCCAAGTCCTTAAGCCAATCAAGGAAGGTTTGTGGGTCCATGTGACCATTAAAGTTAGCCAAATCATCGGAGTTCGGCTTTCCATTGGGTCTTGACGGCCACACGACAACACTTAATGGCCCTGAAGATCTCAAACGCCTATACTCCATTCACTACGGGGAGACTACGGACTGGGTGACTCACAATACGAATGCAATGAATTTAAACTACAATGAACTGACACTAATTAATTCTAGATGATGCGACTCAAATATGGAATTTTTCCAAATTAGGAAACTTTCTAAAATTGGAAACTGTCTAAATCTGAAAATTTTCCAAATTAGGAAACTTTTTAAAATTGGAAAGTTTCTAAATCTGAAAATTTTCCAAATTAGGAAACTTTCTAAAATTGGAAACTTTCTAAATCTGGACATTTCCTAAAACCTAAAAATCAAAACCCTAATTGGATAACTCGATCTAGATAAAAACTATGCAAGCCTATTCTCTGATACCAAATTTGATGCAGGACAGCCCTAAATATGATGCATGCTTATGAACACAATTATTCAGCGGAAATAAAAGCAATAATAATAATGAAATCTAGCATCAATCATCATAAACTAAGAAAATCATAAAGGAAACATGCAATGGGACGGGCCATCATCACAATCGTGGAGTATGGAATTCAATTATTGCTTAGGTTGGACCCGGCGAGGGATGAAACCTCCCGATCTTGCATGGTCATACCCAATCGATCAATGAGGATCACTAGTCCGAAGAACCAGGAGGTTTCTCGGATTAGGGATTTGAGAATTTGGGGGTTTAGGGTTTGGATCGATTCTCAAGGTTTAGATCGTGGGGAATAAACAAAACAGAAGTTTAGAAGGATAATAATAGAAGATGAAATACCTGGAAGAAGTTGGAGGGGCACAAGAAGAATAGAGAAGAAGGAGATCAAGGAAGAAGAAGAAGCATCATGAGAGAGGGAAAGAGGAAGGAGGTAACCAAAGGTTTGCTCTTTTTCATAAATCAACAACTAATAAAAAAGGTTTAGGGCAACACCCTTATAAAATTCGGAATTAGCATATTACCAAAATACCCCTACTAACAAAATTTCAAAAAAAAGACATTTGCATAAAAAAAACGTACCCACACTAACCCAAAACTCAAATAAGTAAAAAATGCGTAAAATAAACTCAAATCTAAGATGTCCAATGCGCTCCAATGATGGTGTGATGAAAGTGGGCCACAATGAACCAATGGTCCGATCACATCATCATCACGATCCAACGGTCCGATCATATCTCCTCCAAGCAACTAACACATGTCTTCCCAAGGTGGAGCCTGATGTCCGCATCAGTATTCCTCATGATGTTGAGTTCTGTCGTTGACTTAGTTATCATTTTATTCTAGTTGAAAAAATTCAATCCTGAAAAGCTCAAGCTAGATAGAGAACATTTCTACCCCTTGTGTGTGTGTGTGTTGTGTGTGTGTGTGCGCACTTTTTTAAACACACGCATTCACACCCCCACACACTCACACCACAGTGGGATTTCACCACAATGGGCACTCGAACCCATGACCTCGTGTTGAAACTCTTGTGAGTCTACCATAGAGGCATGAGTAAGGGCCCTCCTTTTAGTTTAGTTTAGTTTTTTTTTTTTTTTTTCCAGTTAACCTGACTCTTTTGGACGCTTGCTTTGGCTAGATCCTACAGTCCCACCGTAAGGCTCATGAGCCAATAGAGCTACCTTTATCCAGTCAAGGTACTGAAAATTGGTTAAAACTTAGGATTTGGAATGTTGACATGAGGAATACTGCCATGGTACTTGTGTATAGAGAAGTTGCAAATTTTGGAACCTAGAAAATTTCTTTAAATGTCTAGAGCAAATCTAAATTATCTTAGGATGCTTTCCATTGTAATCTGACACTCTTGCTAAACCAGTCTCATGAGGGCCAAATGCCAATAGATATTTGCATCTAGTTGTCTTTGATGTCCACCTCTACTCGAGTTTTGCATCAAAGAGGGGAATATTGTGGACACCCCATTTTAGCGTCTTATGATCTGATCGCATAGTATGTCATTTTTTGTCACATTTGAACACATTCAGACAACAGACTTTGACACTTTTACTCAAATGCTTCTATATCTCAATACAAATATTAGTAGATGCATGCATGAATATACACACATATTTTCATTTCATATACTTGTTTCTGTTTTAGAGACATTCATTCAACAAAAGGATGTCCCTTTGAGAGACTAAAATTATGCACAAAGTCAAGCATTGCATATATCCTAGGCCTTTACACGTCTCAAAACCCAGTTAAACCCCTTTGGTATTTTTCTTAAGCTGTTAAAAGCAAAAAAACAATGATCATTATCAAAACACGGGGGCCATTGTTGTCGTTAGTTATTGTGGTGGCTTTTGATCTTGGGGTATACCAGGCAGCGACGACCCTGTTACCACTGCTCTGGCCATGATTTTTGAAAGTGGGCCCCCCACCATGTCAAAATGGAAGGTTTTCGGTATACCATAATGACAGCAATGCAATTTCCAATGTTATGGCCATCATATTGAATTGGGAAAGTCCTCATTGTCCCCACGCATAATCTGGTGAAAATGAGACTATGCAGGCGGTGAAAAAATTACCATAGGTGTGATCACAAGCGTGTTAAACATTTAAAACATTCTAGAAATTCCTCCACATAAGTGCCAATGCTTTCCACGTGGATTTTGTTGACTTTGGACTTCTTTTCAGGCCTATATATACCCACCTAGCCCTCTTTCCCATATCTCCCTCCCATACACATATCTTTCACACACACTATCCTCTAAACATTTGGTTAGTTCCTAGAGAAATAATAGAAGATATCACTATAATATGAAGAAAAAAAAAATCATTGGCATTGGAGAAACCCTAGGAAACCCTATATTGATGGAGGATGAAGATCAAAGATAGTGAGGATGGGTTTGTAAGTTCTATTTGACTTCAGTTATAGAATAATTTAGTTTTGGTTATAATCTTCGCATTCAATCATGCTTCTGCTTATTCATGACTCATGAGCCTTTTAAATTGTAGTTTAGTTATTCCACAATTTTCATACATTTTGATTAGTTTTTAATTAAAAAAGTGATTGTAAATCCTGGGCCTGGGAATTCATATTTAAGATACGTACTATTATTGGAATGAGCTACAAAATGTAAGGGAAGTCTAGCAGTAGTATAGTGTATCAATTTTCTTTTATAATGCGTCATATAACTAAGTTGGATAAGTGCATAATGGTCCAATATCTAGACCAGTCGTTAGGGAATGCAACTGGAGATGTACCATTATTTTGAAATCATCAGACTGACGTTCCTACTCATCCAGTTGGTGGACCTTTTTCCTTTTTCCAACCACACACCATCAGATCAAACGAGTTTCCTCTAACATCTCAGATCCATGGATTTAAATAGCAGTTTCGGACTCGGGACCCAAACCAGTAAGACTCTGCACATAGTAGTCCATCTGTTGCAGTTGTGTTTGGTCCATTTTGGACTGGTGACTCATTTCATTTTGGAACAAAACCGTGCGAGTTGACTATTTTTTAAACCATGGTCAGATCCGCAGTTCGAACCACCTCATGAATGGTCAAGTCATGGCCATTAGGCCAATGATCAAATTTCTCTCGAAGCTCAAATAAATAGGAAGACTGCACCAAGTAGTTAACTTCACCAGGTATTACGTGCAGGGTTTGTAATTACTTTGTTAAAACCACTGAAAAGTCTAACTTGCATATTTCCATCAACATTGTATGCAGAAGCACTATTGTCATTTAGAAGGGATTAATAATCTCCATCAAACTTAGATGGATCACAATTATTGTGTGAGAATAATAGATCCTAAAGAGACAAGAAGCAGTGAACATATCACAGATAAGACGGTGATCTGAGTTGGAATCTGGCCGGAGTCCGTCCTTATCATCATCCCTTCATACAGTGGATAACTGTTAATCAGTATGAAGGATGTGAGAAAGATCTGTCCGAACATCTCATCATAGCTACCCCTTACAATTACTTTGTAGACCCCTCCAATGAAGCATACCATGTTTAGAATGGCTAGAGTAATCAGAGGGACAAGCATAAGCGTTGCACCTTGGAAATCGAATATCCCCTTCTCGTATCTTTCAGCTTGTTATTCATCAATTACTTTATTCGTGAGCTCGAAATCAATTTGCTTGAAAGTGATTGACTTCATCAGGACATCCAAGCATGCAAAGAAATGAGCTGAAGCTGACTTCATCATCCAAACCCTCTGTTCATTCCACCACATCTTGAAGGATCCTCCATCAAAGAGGACTTACAATAAATGTTGGCATAAGGAGGATAGGTAGAGGAAACAGAAGACATGAAACCATGGATCTGAAACCTGTAATGAAGTGGTTGTGAGACAAAAAATGGTCAGCATGTTAAAGGTGAACTTCATTTAATTTTGAGAATTGATATGTTATAGACATGAGAAATGCCGAAGCGGGACCCAGTGGTGCGATTGGTCCATCGAAGTGATGGGCCCCTTTCTTCCCTGTAACTAGCCTGATCAAATACAGTTCTCTGTTTGAAATGTATAGACCAGTTAAAGGAAAACAAGAAGAATTTTGGTAAAGATTCTCGAATATGGTTACATTTACCTGAGGATATAACGAGATGCAGTTCAATAAGCACAGCTGTGGGATGGTAGCATAGCATAGCACGGACAGGGAATAGAAGGGCTGGAATGCGAGAAATCCATAATACATACTCAGAAGGAGAGAGTTGCGGGACAGCCGATATTTTAGAGGGCAGAATCGAGAGAAAGCGACTTGGAGCAGACCAGCTACTCATCTCTTATTTTGAACCAAGTAGTCATTCAAATTGATAGGAGCTGTGCCAAAGAATGAGGGCCTTGGAGGATCCACATTGATAGATATCCACCCTCCACAGTGCATGAGGAACCCTGTCACGAAATCCTCCAGCACAGAATCATAAAGGAAGCCTATCTGCTCACCAACAAACTAGTTAGTTACACTTCTCATGAAGAAGCTTCGAGGGAAGAGGAGCTTTGCCTTTGTGACCTGAGTGTATCCATGAAGGGCCATATGGTGGATGTAAAAATGTACAAAAAATCATGTTGAGGGGGAGAATCTTAACCTGGTCACCTGATTTGGTCTGATTGATCATGGACATTTGAATAATTTTGCTCTGTCATCCAATGGAAAGCAGCGAATTGAATAGATAAGACCATAATTTGAAAACTGAAAAAAAATGTACTTGCCTCAACCAGATTTTACCAAGACCAAAAGAAAACTCAATTTGGTTATGACTTGGATAAAACTCTATCGGATACGGAAAAACTTCATAAAATTCAATAAAATCTCAAAAAAACTTGACAAAACTCGAAAAAACTTGGCATAACTTGACATAATTTATATATTATTTATATTTTAATATTAAATATTAGGCAGAAATGAGGGCTTGTCTCAGTTTGTGTGTTGACTAGACTTGACCAGGTTTGGGGTAAACTTGAGTTTCATGTTTTTAAACTATGGTTAGGATTGTTTGACGAATGTGATACTTATAAAGTTCTCATCCACTATAGAGCCAATCAAATGGGCAGTTGCCTACGATGCCATGTGGGCCCCATCATGGATTGCCCAACCAATGGACACAAGCGATATCTCCAGAATGGGACCTACCTCTTTACGCCATTTTGTATCTTCCTCATAAGTGCAAGAGGCCAAGAGTTGGGCTTCTTGCAATAGTAATGCATTTGGTGTAACACTATCATCCACATTGCATTTATAGTTCTGGCTCATCGACTTAATCAGCTCGTTAGAGGGGCCCACACATTCTCTAAATTGATGGAGATCATGTATGGAATCCAACCCTGCTTGTTAAAAGAAAAATCAACTAAAAAAAAAATTAGTTAATGTGCTTCTTGGGTCTTTCATTTTGGAACTTGTATAGATATCAGGGGCTTCTGTACACAACTGACATTTTCTTGAAGAGTAGCCTAGTGTAGTTGCATATAATGCTTCCCTTCTCATGCAAAATCCAGTTCCAGACAAAGAAGGTCCTTTGATCCCATCACAACCTTTCCACCAAATCTAGAAATGATTTCCACAATATAACAAAGCTGTTAAAGAAAGAAAAGAAAAGAAAATCACTTTCCGGCTGCATTGGGTGCAAGTGTGGAATGAGGTACTGTTCATCATTGTTCATATACCTTGAAAACCTCTCTCAGTTGGGAATCATAGATATCATTGCTGCTGATGTTGTGAAAGGTTTGAGGAAATTGAACATAAGACAGAGAGGGAGGAATGTGAGGATCAAGGTGGAAACACATTGCTTGTCAAGCGGAAGTTGGGTCGTTCAAGTACATGTCGCAATCTAAGAACAATATATATGAAGAATTGCTAAGTATGCTTGATATCCGTAGCTGTGACATTGGAAAGAGGAAGAGAGAGTAGTAAGTAATTTTTGTTAGAGACAGAAACAGGGTGTGTACATACAAGGACACTCAGGGCACCGGCTTTGAAGTGGTGAGGATAGGAACGTTTCTTTTCGCGAGAAACATTTACGAGCATTGGCAACTTAGCTTGTTCCTTGTCTACCATGCCCATTCCCTTGTTGTATATAATCCAAGTTACATCAAACAAGTGTTGGATCATAAAGCCTTTTGTTGTATAATGAACAAAGCAAAGGAAGATGAATCTGATTTTTTTTTTTGTCTTACCCTATATATATTCACCCCCTTACATACAGATTTCAAATAAACCCATCTTCTGTGCAAATACATTTATCTTCTTAATTATGTTCCTAAGTATTACTTTAGCCATATAGTTCCAAGTGAAATCCTTCATCTTTTCAACAAGACATATACTCTCTCTAGAACACAACTTAATATAAGCAACAAGTCCGATGAGTCCGATGCACCACTTGCAATGCAAGCTGCACTTCCTAGTCATGCGTGCACAACATGCAATGCAAGCTGCACATCCTGGACATGCGTGCATGCATGTAAAGTACATTAATTCAATAACAATCTCATTGAATGAGACACCAACATTGAAACTACCATTCAAGTGATGTGATGTCACGATCCTAAATTCTATACTATGGTCTATGGAGGCTGGTTGAGGTTTTTGCAAGATTTTTTTAATTTTATTTTTTATTTTTTTATTTTTATTGAATAGTAAATTGGATGAACCACATAAGGGACTGAAGGAAAATTCTTGTAATCTATCACAGCCCAAGGGCCTGTTTTGTGTTACATAGATTTTCATTTTCATTAAATCTGCAAAGGGCTGTTGCACTTTTTGGAAAGTTTCTCCCTTTGCATTTTTACAAGAAGCATGCCAGCGAGATGGAGTAATTGGTACGCTTCTTACACGTGTAAATGTGTGCCACATGTTTAAAATCCGAACCATTCACCAGACTAGGCATCATGAGAAATGGCTGCTAGTGAAATTTTCAGGCCTGTTCACTGGCTACATGGGCTACAATCTTTACTTGAATATTTATGTTGATTCACTTTCTACAGCTGGTGACACTTGTCAGCGCCTGTTAACAGTGTTACCTGAATGCTTTTACTTTTTAGGATTTTACTGTGCCGATAAGTGGGGACACTTGGACACGATGAATACAACAAAATAAATTTCTTTTACTCGTTTTTCTAAGTAATCTATTATTTACTACAACTTCCCAACTCATTTCACTGGATGCCTCTTGCTCCTGTTTAGACCCCTTTTTTTCTGAATCAGAAGTTGTTTCTATTTCCACATTTCTCACTCTTAGCTCTCGATCTTGCATTCATTCTCTTGTTCTCGAAGATTACCTCTAAAGACCTCTCTCTAGATTCCTGTTCATTTTCCATTACAGGTACCATGACCAATATAAAAAACAAGTAAACGTGGTACAAGAATTAGGCTCATTAGGCAGCCCACACCTGTGTGTTAAGACTGTTGACTGCAATTGATTCCAAAGGCGTGGCCTGCCTGATGACTACACCAGCCTTCTTTTCTCTCTAGGTGACTTTGATGGTGGAGCACATCTTTTGTTGGAACCAAACACCTTGCATATGTGGCACGTTGGTGGGAAAGATGGGGTTGTATGTTAAGTTATTGTACACGGTGTCGCGCTACAAGCTACAATTTTGCTAGATATGAGAAGATTGCTAAATAATTGAATTCACTTTAATTTCTTCCTCTTACGAATTAAATTCTTTCTTACCTTCCCAAGATGGTCTACTGATCCCTAATGTTTGGAAATAGAGAATTTAAGTTTGAAGTTTTTGGAGCTATGAAAAGGACGATTTCATTTGCTTTATAGAACATGAGTTTGGATCCTGACTTTCTTCTTAGATTATCGTTGTCCTTTGGACTGTACTTTCAAAGGTCTCTTTCACCTGCTTAAAAGTTTTCTTCTTTTCTATGCTTTTGTGTTATTTGAAAGGTAGGTCTTTTCCTACATACTTTAGATGGGTGGGTGAGCTAGATTTGCACTTCAAATATGAAGCTTTGACGAAAGCAGTATTATCAGCAGTTTAGGGCCAAGAAAATAACCAGTCTTTTATTTGGCAAAACATAACACAATTAAGTCTATGTACAGTGACCATGAGCAATAATACAATGCAAGAGGCATGGATACAACATGGGCTGGACCTAGCCCAGAAATCAGGCTAATTGGGACAATTAGTCATTTTTTTTTTTACAGTCCATTTGTCCTAAAACTGTTACCGACATAATGAGTGTCTGATTTTTGGGCGAGGGCATTTTCACAGTGTTCCCTACTGTAGGAGTGGTCCACATCTTCAACAATAGCCACATCTGGCCACGCAAGCAAGTAGCTTGAGAACTCAAGGGATACATATTAATCTATAATTAGCTTGTAGTTATCATGTAGAGTAGAAAACCAACGAATTCCACTCTTTTCTTACTTAACTGTTTTTATTTTCTAAATTACTCTTTAAACTACTTTCTGAAGTATTTTTGCACCATCACATACCTCAATCGATGAAGGATGTTCGCCACCAATCTTATGTTCGCCACCAATCTTATCCCTCGAGCTTCCCAAATCTTCATCTTTACCTATGGAATCCTTAAAGGCTTCATACATGGTCTGCATTTTATGTAAACATCACTTACATAATGTTCACATATGGAAACAGTGACACGAGAGAAATAGACTCCATCATAAAATTGCACAATCAATAAAAAGATGACATGGATGCAAGAGATTACTAGCAGTTCGATCTCAAGAAGGGATGCAAGAGGGCGATGCTATCACACATACAATCATGATAAGCCTCCATTCAACCCTGAAGCCAACTGTACCAATCGTGATGCATGAACAGAAACCGTACCATTGATGCACAATAGATAACAACAATTCTCCTTCCTTTTTTCAGCTTTTCATTGTGTTGGGCACCCCGCCAATCATGGGCAGTCCCTTTGGACAGCTCTAATGACGATTTGAGAATCGAAACACAAGGTGAAGGTAAAAGGTGAAGTGATCTTGTGATCCACAATCCAGCTAGCAAACGAAGGAAAGACAATCTTCACCTTCATTGATAACAATTCTTGATTGATATATGTTTTTCTTTTGATAAGAAGTTAATTTATACCAAATGGAAGTTAAATCTAAATTAGGAAAATGAATGAATAAAGGGGAAGAGAACTCGTCAAATGATTAGGATATATTTGAAATTCTTCTAGAATTATTCATCAAATAACAACTCCTTATACCTTTAGCAAGCCATTTAATAGATTCCGATGTATCAAAAGATGCATCATTTGAAATACAGGAAGAAGGTACAACTAGAGATCAGTAGCAGTCTATATCAGGTTTATATAAACTATACATGGTAAATCCTTGTGCAAATAACAAAGCATCTGTACGGGTATTATCTACACCATTCATCCATTTTGCCATATTATCTTAGAAAATAAGATTAAAAAAAAAAGGCTAATCCAAGGTTCAAGTGGACCACTCTGATGGATGGATTGGATTTTGGACTAATGTCCATGCTGGCACAGACATGTCATGTAGTGTACACGAGCTATATTTCACACGTGTATATGCTTAGCAAAGCTCTTTTTATATAAATGGATATTACCTGTGATTGGCAGAAGTGGACCAGAAAGGAAGCAGATTGAAGGCTCAAGTGGACAACACCACAGGAAACAGTGTGGGGAGTGAAAGCTTACTGTTGAAAACGTCTTGGATCATGTTGATATTTTTGTTTTTACACATGTGACCTTGTGAACAGGTTGGATGGAAAATAAACATCACGGTGGGCCCCAGGAAGTTTTCAATAGTAGGAATTCAACCGCACTGCATACTTTGGTGTGGTCCATTTGAGCCTTCAATCTACCTTCTTTCTAGGATTATGCACTAGAATGATATGCCAAAATGGATAGACGGCGTAGATAAAAGTATACATGACGGTGGGCCCAAAAGATCCCCTGGCAGGGACCAGCCGTCTCTAGCTAGGTCGTGGTGGGGTAGTACCAATTCGCCCTCGCGTCCTGCCTCCGGATCTGTGGGCCCCACCGTGTATGGGTTTTATCCATGCCATCAACTCATTTTTCAAGATCATTGTAGGTTATGAGCCCAAAAATGAGGCACATCAATGTCTCAAGTGGACCACACAGCGAGGATTGAATGCAGACCATTAAAAAATTACTGAGGGCTGGAGATATTTTGATCAAGCTTATATGTGTTTTCCCATCCTTGAGGTCCATGTGACCTTATGACCTTACGAATAGAACAGGTTAGATGGCAAATAAACATCTGTGGGCAGTCCAAGTGGCCTTGGATCTGCCTCATTTTTTGGGCACATCTCCTAAAATGATTTAAAAAAATGGATGAAGGATAAAACCCATACATACATCACGGTGGGCCCCATCTAGCCCCTGCCTTCACCGAGTCCGTTCGTGTGGGGGCAGGACGCAATCCGATAATTTGATGGGTGGCTGTCAATGGATTATTAAACGGAAGGAATTATATATGATTGAGGACAATAATAGTATACTTGGGTTTACGGTTTATATACTAATGGGACCCAGTATTTAGAGATCCAGGCCGTTGGTCTGATGTGTGCTCTATCCCGATGGCCCCTGATTGGAAGATGCTAACCATGTTATCTTTACAAAATTACATCTCGTGAAGTGAAGCACTGTTTATATATATATATATATATATATATATATATATATATATATATATATATATATATATATATATATATATATATATATATATATATATATTTCAAACTGAAGATCATCTCCAATGTTTTATTATTCTTATACCAAAGTTAAGAAATTGGTTACATCTCCACCATTGAGCCACGGGAGCTAAGCCCGGCCTCACCCAACACGGTGTCGGCCCTGACCCCATCACGGTGCTGGCCCTGACCGTGGGGCCCACATTGATGTATTTATTGTACATCTATGCTATCCGTTGGTTTTGCTAGCTCATTTGAGGGCATGAAATCAAATCTCAGATGTGACCTTAACATGGAAATGGTTGGTTTTTTTTTTTTTTTTTTGTTTTTTTTTTTTTTTTTTATCATACCCTAAAATGAGCTGGTAAAACAGATCATACCCTAAAATGAGTTGGTAAAACAGATGAACAGTGTAGATATATAATACATGTAGCCCCCCCCCCCCCCCCCCCCCCCCCCCCCCCGCCCCGAGGGCCGCATCGGGTTGGGTGAGACGGGGACAAACCTAATCCGCTCTCTATTGCTAATTAGCATAATTATTATGGTGAGAACTTAAAAAAATAGTAAACCCACCATCAGGTACGCTGGCTAATGTTCATCTTGGAACCCAAAAATCATGACCATGGATAGAAACTATGAAAATGATGGGAGTAGACACTTACCATTAGTTTTATGCAGGCCCTGTGTTTACACACACACTATATATATATGTGTGTGTGTGTGTGGAAATGGTACTACCTCATGGAAACTTTCCATTAAGTAGAGCTCTGTGGGCCCCATCGTGATGTCAATTGGACATCAACACAGTGCATTTGATGGGCAACCTTTAGGGTATGTGATATCCCAAGAATCAGCCTTACCCAGAATTTAGGTGGGTCATACCATCTAAAACCATGTGAAGACATGCCTAAAACATCTAAAAGCACTTGGTTGGTCCCACTTGAGTTTTGGATGCGGGATGAAACTTAGTATGAATCCTCATGCAAGTGGAACACATACAATGAACGGGCTGGATTTGTGAACCACATTTTAGTGACCCAATAAACGATCATGAAGGTTTTAATGGGCAGATAACCCCTCTCAAATTTTAAGCCCTTGGTCCAACATTAAATGGTGCATTTGACTGATGGGATAGATGTCCGATCCACATCACTGTGGGGCTGACACAACTCGACCTCACAGTCTACACACACTATGAGGTTGACCTATGAGGTTGACCTCATGGAGCTTCCCATGAGGTCGAGTTGCGTGGGCCCCAATTTGATGTGTATTGGACATCCACCCCATCAGTTAGATGCACTCATCCGTCGTGGCCTATGATGCTAAAAGTCAAACCAATCCGTGACCTAGGTGGGACACATAACAGATAAAGTTGAGAGTGGATATCCACCCATTGAAAACTTCACGATCGTTTATGGGGCCCACTGAGATGTGGTTCACACATCCATCCCATCCATTATGTGTGTCTCACTTGGATGAAGGGTCAAACCAAGTTTCCTCCGTATCCAAAACTTAAATGGGCCCCGCCAAGTGCTTTTAGATGTTTTAGGCATGATTTTACACAATTGCAGATGTTATGGCTCGCTTGAGTTCCGGATAAGGCTGTTTTTGGGACATCCCATAACCTAGTGGCGACCCAGCCAATGCACGGTCTGGATGTCTGATACACATCACGGTGGGCCTACAAAGCTCGACTATCCGAAGTAACTTTAGAGACGAGCCTCGTGAGGATGAAAGAATTACCCAAAATTCCAGTATACCAAAACCAGGGAGGCTATACGAAATAATTTTAGAGATTTTTTGGTATCATTTTATGGGGGTGGCCCACCTGGGCGTTGAATCAGCCTGAGTTTTGGGATCTAGGCTAAGCAAGGGTGGCACTTTAGATAGATAGATGGAGAGAGAGAGAGAGAGAGGAACATTACCGTGATGTTTTCTTGTTCAACCAAGAACTCAGCATTCCCGTGTAGAAGCTGATAGCCACACGCTGCAGAGAAGTAGGCTTCCGGGCATCTCGTCTCTACTCCATACTTCCTGCAGAAGGGTATCCACCAAGTGGCGAACGAAGACGCCTGCCGGAGAGCATATAAGGTGAGCAAGGATCCGCCATCATCCGACAAATACACCGCCAGCTTCTCTGCTGGGTAGTCGAGTGACATGGCTGACAGGACCGTGTTCATCACCTTCACCGGCGGCTCCTTCTCTGAGTCAGCAATGCGGATGAAGACATCGATTGGTGGGAGAGCTGTTGATCATGAGGGAGATGGTCGGGGAACACTGTCCTGATAACGGGCCGCCATCGAAAGGCTCGACCAAGGATCCAAAGGAACGATAGAAGGATCTTAGAAGCGAAGATAGCTGACCATGAGAGCTTGACAGCAAAGGGGCGGGAAGTAGAGGTGGCAATGGGTCGGGTCGGGTCGGGTTCGGGTTAGGTCAAGTTCAGGTCGGGTCGTTTCCACCTCAACCCTAACTTGACCCAAATTGAATTCGGGTTGGATTTTCCCAACCCTTACCCAACCCAAATTAAATCGGGTCGGGCCGGGTTGACCCGCATTTTAATGATCAACTAACTAATTTGTAGATTAAACTGAAATCATATCTTATTTTAAGCCCTAATTTGAATAAAAGAAACTAAGAATTTCCAAAAAAGACACCTAATAGAGGAATTTTACTAAATCAATTTACAACTAGACTTAATCTTTAGCTACCAATGCCTGCCCAACATTACTCAGGAATCTGACATGAATAGTCATGGATTAGACTTCACCTCAAGCTGGATTTAGCGAGTTTTGTTGAGTCAACTCAGCACAAGTTACAACTAGTTTCAACCAGATTGAACTTCTAGAGCAAGGATATATGATCATGATAATCCTAAAGAGCTGAACTATATCAGACATTCCTTGGATAATGAACAACTTATATCAAATAATATGAACTAGGCATAAAACAAGTTCGACTTGGTTTACCACTCAATAGCAAACTAGGTCGATTATAGATGTAACAGAAAGATGAAATGACTGATTATCTTACCTATACCTCAGCAGCAAGAACTTTATGAATGCATCCCAACAATGAGCTCAGTAGCAACACCAACACCGAAGAAGAAGACTTGGCCTACAATGGTGAAACGCCAATTGTCGATTTTCCTTCAATTCAACAACTATGGATAGAGTATAATCATTTCAAGGAGCTTAGAAAACTCTAAGATTTCATCT
Organism: Liriodendron chinense; assembly: GCA_003013855.2. Lineage (NCBI taxonomy): Eukaryota > Viridiplantae > Streptophyta > Magnoliopsida > Magnoliales > Magnoliaceae > Liriodendron > Liriodendron chinense. The sequence continues at coordinate 2,565,948 of PVNU02001447.1, read as the reverse complement.
CCAACCTTTTCTAACAGACGTGTTTATATGGTTAACATGAGATTTAGGGTTTCTGGACGTAAGAAAGGAGAAAAAAAAAAGGAAGAAAAATCCTATTTATATGATGGCATTCTCAACCTTAATCTGGGTGAACATCAATGGAAGGCTAGGATAGCTTGCAACTAAGGGTTATGAATGACTTATATTTGGTCAAATGCATTGTCACGAATTGAGGTTAATAAGGAAAGAAACAAAGGTGAGAGAAAAAGAAAACGGAATATTTCTGTTTTCGGACCCACCACCCGCACAACGCAACTTACTTATATGTGAAACAATGGTTGCACATATGAGCGTCCACACTTGATATCAATTGGGTTGTAATAAAAAATGATGCTAGAAATTGGTAGACGATTTCGATCGAGCCAAGGTGGGCCACATTGGTCTCAGTGGTCAGGTTTTACAGGGTTTGGAAACACAAAATCAGTTACCAACTTCCATCTTTAGCTTTTAACTGTGTACACCATACAACAATAGCTTCAATGAAATACCTGGGGTTTGCTAGACTCCCATGTCCGAACCATATGAACAGATTGGATCAGCCGGACTGTTGTTCGAAAGTGGGCCTCACGATATTCAAAATGGACAACGTTCATTTGAAACGTTTCGACAAAAATAGAGGAAGATAAGATTTTCTCTCGATTTTGGTTTTGATAGGGTCAACAGATGTTGACCAATCCACTCAATTCAGTGCATAACATGTGCACCAATTGTTAGTACATACTCACCAACAAAAATGGAGCCCACTTTCATCAGAAGTGAAATCCACTTCATCCATCATTCAGCAGGGTCTGTGAGGAAAAAACTATGTATTATTTACCTAATAAGAAATATGTCTACTTAACCCATATATGATTCGGGCCGGCCCAGGTCGGGTCGGGTCACCTTCAACCCTAACTCGACTTATAAAAATCCAGGTCGGGTTGAGTCAACCCAAAAATTGAATTCGGGTCAAATTTTCCAACCCTAAACTGGAAAAATTTGGGTCGGGTCGGGTCGGGTTGAATTTTGCCAGGTCTAGTGGGAAGTGAGGAAGAGCCATGAAGCTCTGTAATAGATTAGGGCGAGGATGGTGACCGAGTGGAGGAGTGCATGCACTCGGTAGATTGTCGCACGAGGCTGTTCGACTCGGCATAAGTGTGGAGGGAGGCACGAGTGCTCCTCCTCCATTGCTTCGTTCACCTGCTGCACCCTTATCATCTGGCTGCTCTGAACCAGACCGAAGTTTGATATGGCTCTCTTCATTTTTTAAATTTTGGATTTTACTTTGGAACAGGAGAAGTGGGGCCGGATTCCTCAATACCCAAGCTGTGGGGTCCACCTTGTTGTATATTTAGAGTCCACCTTGTTGTATATTTAAATCCACTCGGTCCATCAGCTGATAACCCTCAATAGTCATTTACGTACATCAAGGTGGCTTCACAAGCTTGGTTATTTTACGCGGGCACGGATGGTGTATTTAGCGTGTTGTGGATGCTATGGGGTCCACCGTGGAGTATGTGTTTTATCCACGTCGTCCATCCGTTTTGAGATGCTAGCACAAAATTGAAGCATACCCAAAGATGAAGTGAATTAACAGTATCGATTCCCAACGTGGGTCTAGGTATCGATTCCCAACGTGGGGGTGGCTAACAGGTGACTTACAATGTGGGGTGTGTACTAACAGGGCTCAGATTAGGTACTAACCACACCAGGATGCACGAGGAGACGGACAGGTACATAGCGCGTCGCCATTGGCTGACGCAATGGGCCCCACACTCAGGTCTGACGCAGAGCTGTCAGACCTGTAACATCTCACCAAAACCAAGGTGCAGGGATGTTGATCTTGACTTGCTTAAAAATCTCTAAAAATTCTTGATATTTATCTTGAAATTTGGTTGTAATCAAGCGTTGAGAGAATGTAGCAATGGGCCGATATTCCTTTAATGGCTCTTTTTCATGCATGACGGTGCTAGGTCCATCATCCTCTTTGAATGATACCAGATCATTAGGCGTTGAGGTCTTCACCGGGTTAGATTTTTCAATAGTTTTACCACTTCTAAGAGTGGTGATAGACTTAGCGTGTTCCATGTGTTGGCTAGAGGAACTAGGCATGCTTATTTTGCATTGTAATTTTTGATTAGGTAGGGGTTGGGTTGGAAGGGTCCCTTCCCTTGCATTTAAGCGAGCCTTGATCTCCTCTACTGAACTTTTAAGCTCAAGCATCATCGTATTGTTTGTTCGGTTAATTTGAGCTTGGCCTTGCATGAATGCCTTCAATGTATTCTCCATAGACATTTGAGGTGGGGCCATAGAAAATTACATTGGGGGCCCCCTTTGAGGATTACTTTGGTTGGTTGTGGGTCCGTTTGCCCAATTGAGGTTAGGATTGTTCCTCCAACTAGAATTGTACGTGTTTGAATTTGGAGTACTAAAAGGACGTTGCTAACTATTTAAGGCATTTAATTGTTCATATAAAAATTCTTGAAATGTAGGAATTGTAAGACAATCCTTCGTTTGATGCACATTGGAAACACAAATATCACAAATAGTTTCAACAGCCCCCCTTTGTTAATTAAGTTGTTTCCACTTTCCTTAATTCCATAGCCTCGACTTTTTGTGTGAGATTAGCCACTCTAACACTTAGATCATCTTCATTATTCAAGACATAAATTCCACCATTTTCCTTGGCTTGGGATTGTTTTGAACTTGTCGGCTTAAATGTATCTCATGATTGTGTGTTTTCAGCCAACATGTCAAAATAGTCCAAAACTTCCTCTGTTTCCTTGCTCATGAACTCCCCATTGCACATCATCTCCACAAATTGGCGCATGACTAAGTTTAGTCCATCATAGAAGAAACTAACCAGCCTTCACCATTCGTAGCCATGATGTGTGCATGCGTTTAATAGCTCATTATACCTTTTTCAACATTGGAAGAATGTTTCATCTTTTTTTTTTGGGTGAAGTTCATTATGTCCCTTCTTAGCGCATTAGTTCGATGAGCCGGGAAATTTTTTTTAAGAAACCACCAGGTTATCTCAGCCTATGTCCCAATAGACCTTTGCCTTAAGGAATGTAGTAATGATTTCGCCTTATCTTTCAAGGAGAAAGGAAACAACTTGAGCCTTATGGTATCCTTGGTCATATTGTCATGGTGAATTGTGGCTATAATCTCTTCTAACTCCTTAACATGTAAATAAGCGCTTTCGGAGTCGAGTCCATGAAATTTGGGGAGAAGTTGTATCAACCCCGGTTTAAATCAATGTTCCCCACATTGTGAGGAAAAATCATGCAAGAGGGGGGTACTTGTCCTAGCAGGTTGTAAATAGTCATGTAAAGTCTTAGGTTGAAGTGCATCCCCCACTTCATTCTCATCAATTTCAGTATAGTTTTGGCTCGATTTTGTTGTTGGTTAGCCCCTTGATTGGGTTGATTTTCAGTTATTTCTCTAGTAATTTCAGAAAGATTTTGATATTTTCTAGCACGAGGCTCTCTATCAATCCCCTCAATAATTACTCCGTCACTTATCAGGCGATTGTTATGATCACGGACCCAGTGGGGCATGCAAATTTAGAAAAAAAAAAGAAAAGAAAAAAAATCTTACTACTTATCAAGCGATTGTTATGATCACAGACCCAATCGGGCATACGCATTCCAACCCTTTTCCATCACTTATTATGCATGGTTCTTAAGCCTAAAAGACTTATCTAATGCATGCTTTTTGTGAATGTAGGAATGAGAGACCTTGTGATTCAATGCTAAAAGACCTTCTTTAGAACACCAATGAAGACCAAAGAAGCAAGGATAAGAGAATGAGAGAAGATGGAGTAAGGAGGCGAAAAAAGAAGAGAAGAAAGAAGAGGAAAATGGAGGCCACATCCACAACCGATTAGTCAAGATCGGTTGGCCAGGCAGGCCAGATCGGTCATGACCCATTGGCCAATTAAGTTGCCACCTTCAGATGCATGCTGGACAGACCCAGGTTGGGTCCGACCGGTCATGACCGGTCGGCCACATGTGGACAGCAACCTCCAGAAAAATCAGATTTAAAATTCAATTTTCTGAGTCTCTCAAGTGTAATAGGATTATTTCGTTTCGCAATTTTTCCAAGTCGGTGGCTATTCTAAGCTATAAAAGGACACCTCCACCCTCTTCCTAACACATCTAGCAACATGGGGAGCGAAGAGATCAAGATCTAGGACGCTTCCTAGCCTCCCAGAACGAGTTTTCTTCTTCTTATAGTTCTAATTTAAGTTTTCTTTTAGTTAACTCTCAACTAAAGTTGACAGAGGAATCTTTTAATTTTTAATCATGCTTTGATACATTGATTTCGAATTATGATTTTATGTTTGAATAATTCATTATAGTTTAAATAAAGTTGATAGTTTTAGATAATTCAGAGAGTTTGTATGCCAAGTGCATGAGTTCTTGTTGAATTTATGAGATTAATCAGATTGGTTTATGGGTTGTTGATTGATGGAAGCCTTTGATTTGCCGTGATTTCTGGATACGATGAATGCTTTGAGTTTTCCATGGATCAAAACAATGGAATTTCTATTAGAACTATCTTGGCAAGTTCATGTATCTTTTGTAGAATCTAAGATAGGTTTGTTGCTTCTTGAAGTTGGTTTAATTAGAGTTCAAATTATTGGTCATAGTCAACTCTAGTGACAGGATTTTATGAAATCTATGGTTGTGAATCTCAGCTAGATTAGAAAGAGGCTTGGCCTATATAATTGAGTAGGGTTTTACACAATTCAATTTATGATCAATTTATCGATTGAATCGAATCGAACAAATTGAATTGAATTGATTTGTTCCCCAAGATCAATTCAATTCAATTCAATTTGTTGTTTTAAAAAAATTCAATTTCAATTCAATTTCAATTTCGGTTTCGATCGATCGAATCGAATTGATCTATATCGAATTGAATCGATTGATCGAATTAAATTGAATTATATATATATATATATATATATATATATATATATATATATATATATATAATTAATGGATGACATGGGTGAAATAGATACATCATAGTGCGTTTTATCTATGTTATCCATCCATTTTTATATTTGGATTTAAGGAAAAATCCAAAAAATTAGAAAGATATGTATCTTAGGTTGACCGCACTATAACAAAATAGTGGGGATTGAAGGTCCACCATTAAATTCTTCCTGGGCCCATTGTAATGTTTATTTGCCATCAAACCTGTTGATAAAGGTCACATAGACCTAGAGGAAGGAAAGAAACAATATTAGCTTGATACCAAACTTCTAAGGCCACAAAAAAATTTCAACAGTAAGCATCAATCCCCCATTGGTTTCCTGTGGCGTGGTCCACTTAAGATTTGGATATGTCTCATTTTTGGGATAATGCCTAGATAAAACACATACATCACGGTGGGACCCATAGAGCTTTGAAACCACCTTTCTGCATATATGCGCCCACTCTAGAGTCCAAGATGAACCAGATTGCGTACTTAGTAACTCAATGTGCTTAGCGTACTGAGTAAACTCTGTGGGGCCCACGATAATTTATTTGTTTTATCCACTCCGTTCATCCATTTTAAAAGATAATTTTATGGCTCAAGCCCAAAATTGAAGCATATACAAAGCTTAAGTGGCACACACCACAAGAACCGGTGTGAATTGAACCTCTATCATTGAAAAATTATTGTAGGCCACTGAAGTTTTGAATCAAGCTGATATTTGTTTTCCATTCATACATGTCTACCTGATCTTACGAACAAGTTGGATGACAAATAAATGTCACTATGGGCCCTAGGAAGGTTTCAATATAGAGTGAAAATCCTTATTCCCATTGTTTCATGTGGCATGGTCCACTCAAGCTTCAGATGTCTCAATTTTGGGCTCAATGGTTAAAATGAGCAGGCAAAATGAATGGACGGTGTGGATAAACGAAATACATTCAAAGTAGGCCCAACTGAGTACTCAGTATGACAAAAGCATACTAACTTAGTACGCAATCTGAAATTCGCCCAAGAGTGAATTAGGTGTTACGCTAGGTAACAGCTTAGTGGGTGTTACCCCTAATGTGTGGGGCCTACCTTGATGTATTTTTTGTATATCCATTCCGTCCATCAAATTTTACGTATCATTTTAAGACATGATCCAAAATTATAAGAAGATCAAATCTCAGGTGGACCATACCAAGAGAAAGAGTGATGAATAACCATTAAAAACATTTTGTGGGCCTCAAAAGCTTTAGATCAATATGATCTTTCTAATTTCCCTTCATCCAGATCTTTTTGACAATATCAACAGGTTGGATTGAAAATAAACATTAAATGTTACAATGGGCCCTTTGGAAATTTTAATGGTGAAGCACTCAATCAACACTTTTTCATGTGCCGTGGTCTACCTGAGATATGGATATGTATAAATTTCCACCAAGTATGCAGCATCTTTGCAACATAACGGTAAGTTAGATTAAACTTTTATTCCAAAACCATGCATGGTCTAGTTATTATGCATATGTTTTTAGAAGTATTTCTACTAATATTATTATAAAATCCAAACCTACAAAACCTATAGGTTTTCAATTTGCAATGTGTGAAAAATTGAATCGAATCGAATCGAAAAATCCATCAATTCAATCTTATATCAATTCCAAAAAAATTGGGGTCAGTTCAATTTGAATTCGAAATTTCAAAGTTAAGATCAATTCAATTTCAATTTCAATTTCATCTAAAATCAAATTAATCGAATCGATGTGCAGCCCTATAATTGAGTGTGCTTAAGGCTTGAACTTTATTAAGAGAACCAAATCAGTAAACACCCATTTATTCCAGATTGTTTATGTGCTTTGACTGCTATATCTCCCAACTGGATAAAAATAGAACTTCGATTCAAGTTGTGCTAGGATCAAATCATTGGATTGAGCATGATTAAGACTGGAATATGATCTTTAATGCTCTAGTCTTTCTTATTTCTCAGATTTCTTATTTGGTTCTTAAAAATTATTTTCCTAAATCTTCTTAGATTCAAGTTATTAGAGTAGTTGAAATTGTTTACCTCTTTCCCTATAGATTGACCTTAGTCTCACCGAGAATTATTATTACATCGCAGCCTTGCACTTGAGGCGAGCGAACATCCATCTAGTATCAAGGCACCAAATCTCGACCTAAAACCTTTACCAACGGATTTGAAATACGTCTATTTAGGTTAAGATTAGACATATTCGGTGGTGATTTCTTTCCACTTGGATGAAGAACAAGAGAGCAGGTTGATCACTACTCTAAAAAAGCATAAGAATGACATCGGGTGGACAATTACGGATCTCAAAGGCATAAACCCCCTGATTTGTACTCATCGCATACACCTTGAAAAGAATGTGAAGACATCTAGGAAACTATAAAGACGCCTCAATCCAAACGTGAAGGAGGTGGTTAAGGCCGAGGTGTTAAAGCTATTGGATGTGGGTATCATCTACCCAATATTTGATAGTTAATAAGTGAGTCTAACTCAAGTCGTGCCTAAGAAATTCAGAATTACCATCGTAGCCAATGCCAACAATGAACTCGTTCCAACTAGGGTCACTACCGGATGGAGAATGTGCATTAACTACCGGAAGCTAAACACAGTCACGAGGAAAGATCACTTTCCTTTACCCTTTGTTGATTTGTTGATCAAATCTTAGAAAAGTTAGGGGTTATTTCCATTTTTGCTTCCTCGATGGAGATTCGGGTACAACCAAATAGAGATCGCCCTGGAGGACCAAGAGAAGACAACATTTACAAGTCCATTCGGCACTTTTGTTTATCGAAGGATGCTGTTTGAACTATGTAATGCCCTTGTCACATTTCAACGTTATACGTTGAGTATCTTTTCTGATATGGTAGGGAAATTTCTCAAAGTCTTTATGGACGATTTCTTCATATTTGGTTATGACTTTGATGAGTGCCTTTGACACTTAAAAACTATTTTGAGAAGCTGTGAAGAGAAGAACCTAGTGCTGAATTGGAAGAAGTGTCATTTCATGGTTCAAAAGGGAATAGTCCTTGGTCACATTATCTCATCCATTGGAGTTGAAGTGGACAAGGCTACAATTGACCTTATCTCTAACCTTCCACCACCCAAGAGCGTATATACGGGATGTGCGGTCCTTCTTAGGACAAGCCGGATTCTACAGGAGGTTTATCAAGGACTTTAGTACTCTTTCTCGTCCTTTATGTAACCTCTTCCAAAAGGAAACCTTATTCGAGTAGAATGAGGAACGTCAAAATGCCTTCGTCAAACATAAAGGTATGTTGACATGTGCTCCTATAATGCCACCACCTGATTGGAGCCTTCCTTTTGGGATCATGTGTGGCGCTAGTGATTACGCTATTGGGGCAGTGTTAGGCCAGAGAAAAGAGAAGAAGCCATACGTCATCTATTATGCAAGTAGAACTCTAAACTCGACTCAAGCAAATTACACCACTATGGAAAAGGAACTCTTAGCTGTAGTATTTGCTTTGGACTAGTTTAGGTCCTATTTGATGGGATTCAAGATCATTGTATTCACTGATCATGCCGCACTTAAGTGCCTTCTTTCTAAGAAGGATACTAAGCCTCGCCTGTTATGATGGATCTTTCTACTCCAAGAGTTCAATCTAAAACTACGAGATAAAAATGGAGTAGAAAAGGTAGTGGCTGACCATCTTTCTAGACTTGTCCTAACCGATTCCAATGAGACGACTGCGATCACTAACATATTCCCTGATGAACAACTTTTTAAAGTCTCCCAATTGCCATGATATGCGGACATTGCTAACTATCTTGCTACATGTATAATTTTGATCAGATTCTGCAATGTGGGTTTTATTGGCCCACCATGTTTAAGGACACACATGAGTTTTGTAAGGCTTGCAAGCCTTGTCAAAAATTGGGAGGAATATCCTATCAAAAAATGATGCCACTCAATCCCATCTTACCAATTGAAATATTTGATTGTTGGGGCATCGATGTCATGGGTCTATTCCCCTCCTCTTTTGAAAATTTATATATTTTACTTGCCGTTAATTATATTTTAAAATGTGTTAAAGCGATTCTGTGCCGGAACAATTACCATAAAACGGTCATTCGATTTTTAAAAGAAAACATCATTTCCTGATTCGGAACGCCTCAAGTCATTATTAGTGATGGAGGGTCTCACTTTTGTAACCGACCATTCGAAGTTTTAATGAAAAAATATGGTGTTACTCATAAATTGAGCACTCCCTATCACCTACAAACAAGTGGACAAGCTGAGATATCCAACAGGGAAGTTAAACACATTCTAGAAAAAATAGCAAACCTCAATCGCAATGATTGGTCGCTTCAACTTACCGATGCACTCTAGGCTTACCGTTCATCTTTCAAGACCCCCATTTGTAATGTCACCTTATAGATTCATGTTGAACCTTGAATTATACATATTCTAACCCCAATTCATCACACATTATGCATGGTTTGTATGTTTAAAGACTAATCTAATACATGTTTTTGTGATTCTAGGAATTAGAGGGTGACTTCACCAATATGATGTCAAAAGACTCATTTTGTATGCCTCGAATATCAAAAGAACAGGTGCCAAGAGGTGGAAGAAAGATGCAAGGGAGAAAGAGAAGAAAGAAAGAAAAAGTGTTTAAAAAAAACACCGTTGACCAGTCGATAATTTAAGTTGGAGGTGGAAATTCTCGCTGAACTCGCTGGATTAAAAAGTCCCTTGTCCGACCGGTCGACAGTGCATCCAAATTCAAAATATAGTTTTGTTAGTTGCTGTTTAAGCTCCGATCGGTCGACTAAGGGGCTCCTGACCGGTCGACAACCGCCTCAAGTGCGTAAGTCCTTACGTAATTCTCAAAGATTCCAAGTCGGTGGTTGATTTCTTTTATAAAAGGCCACCTCCACTCTCTTCTTAAGGAATCTAGCAACGTGGGGAGCAAAGAGATCAAGACCTAGGAGGCTTCCTAGCCTCCTAGAACAAGTTACCTTCTTCTTCTTCTTGTTCTAGTTTTAGTTTTAATATGCTTTTTCTCAGTTAACCTCTTAGCTACAGCTAAGAGGTGAAGTTTGTAGTTAGTTTCAATACTTTAATTCGTTTATTCAAGTACCCTTTATTTAACTTTGGATTTTGAAGTTCTAGTTTGAATAAAGTATGGATTTTTAGAAGTTTTGTGAGAGTTTGTATACTCTGGACATGAGTTCCTTGCAATTCTTTGAGATTCCCATGATTGGGTTGTTTGGATTCAAATTGTAGTAAAAATGGAGCATGCCATAGTCTTTTGGCATGGCTGTTACCTCGAAGGCTACAGGTTCAACTTCTATGTGCTTCATTAGAACTACAAAATCTGATTTCCAGATTTAAGTGGGATTGTTTGTGCTTGAATGTTATATCCTCTAATTAGATGAGAGATAGGACTTTGATTCTAATTATGTTGTGCTTGGATGAATGGATTGGTATTAAACTACTACAAGTGGATCCTTGATGCTCTAGTTCTTCTTAAATCTCAGATTTTTCTATTTTATGTTAAAAATCGATTTTCTAAACCTTTTACATTCAAGTTATTAGAGTAGTTTGAATTCTTTTACATTTTCCCTATGGATCGACCTCAGTCTCATAGAGAATTATTACTACATCGCAAGCCTTGCACTTAAGGCGAGCGAACAACTCATCTATGGGAAAGGTTGTCACTTGCCTGTGGAGTTGGAACATAAGGCATATTGGGCGATAAAGAAGATGAATTTTGATTCTGACAAGGCAAGCTCGTTGCGCAAGCTTCAATTGAATGAACTTGCAGAACTTCGGAATGAGGCATATGAGAATGCGATAATTTACAAGGACAAGACGAAGGTGTTCTATGACAAGAACATCCTTCGTAAAACTTTCATGATCAATCAAAAGGTCCTTATGTATAATTCTCGGCTATATTTGTTTTTGAAAAAATTGAGGTTTCGATGGACTGGTCCCTTCATTGTCAGAATTGTTTCTCCATATGGGATTGTCGAGCTTTTGAATCCAAGGAACGACAACATCTTTTAAGCTAATGGTCAGCGTTTAAAGCCATTCTTTGAGAACTTTTCTTCAGAAGGTATGTTTATACCTCTGACCGATCTTGCGTACCAAGATACTTGATCTCCTAGTTTGATGGAGGTATAAAGTAGCTTAGGATTAGGATGTTTTTTTTTCTTTTACTTTATTTGTTTTTCAGTAGGTTTCTTAGATGAAGGTAGATTTTCAATTTTCGCTCTCTTAGGTACTCTCATCCTCACTCTCCTTTATATTTATCATTGCTCTCATGTTATCGCATATTACATATCTTGTTACATTGAGGACAATGTAAGATTTGGTTGGGGGGTGGGATTCCTATATGAATCTTCTAGTATTTTGTAACATTTCAAGCAATTATGTAGAATTTTTAGAATTTTTTTTTTAAATTTCAAAATTCTTTTAGAAAACTTTATTTCTATACACTCGATATGATACGAGTATAAAAGGAAGAGAGATGATGTGATTTTGACCAACAATTCTCAACTAACTTAATCCAAACCTCACTAAAACTAAACTTGAAAAGAACTGCTTTCAGAAATCCCAATTTACCCTATCAAAGGCCTTCTCCATGTCGAGCTTAAGAACCACACTACCTCCTCACACCTTCCTCCCAATGTCCCTGACTAATTCCTGAGCAAGGGCTATACTCTTAGTGATTGAGCGGCCCTGCACAAAAGAACTTTGATCTTCTGAGATAATCTTGGGAAGAAGCACATTCAGCCTATTCGAGAGCACCTTAGATAAAAATCTTATAAACGTAGTTACATAAGCTTATCAGGCGAAAATTAGTAAACTTAGCTAGATTCAGGGTCTTTGGAACTTAGAAAATAAGGGACGAGGTCATCACTCGTGGGAAAGTTGCTCATTTGAAGAACTCTCTGACCGCTTCAAGAACATCTCTGCCCACAATGTCCCAATAGTTGGAGAAAAACACACCTGAAAACCTGTCCAGACCTGGATTGAATCCGTCGGCAGCGAGTCCACTACTTTCTTCACTTCCTCCATGGAAGGCTCCACCAGAAGGGCATCATTATCCCTAGCAAAAACCAACACCAGGATAAAATCTAGAAAACTCCCACCTGCTCACAATGCTCTGCCTTGAATAAGGAAGAAAAGTAGCTGATTGTTGCTTCCTTAATGTGAAGAATATCCGAGGTTCTCTCCCCATTCTCTAGCTGAGTAATAATTTTACTATTCATCAAAGGCTGTCAGAATGATTTTTTTTTTTTTTTGTAACCAACAGCCCATGGGCTTGTTTGGATGCACCCTGTAAACCATTGCTAGATGCCTAAATGTTGCCTTGAGTTAAATCCCTTCCAATGTTTTGTCTGTAAACGGACAATAAGAGATTGGGATGGTTTGAATCTCCAATCAATTTTACTGTGTATATGTTTGAACCAGGTGAAACTAACGTGAGAATCCAACGCAACTTAGTCCCTCAAGGACGCCCTCCAGAGACATAGCTTGCCTAAGAGAAATTTCCTGCACCCAGAAGCTAGGTGGGACTAACACAGGGGGGACGTGGTGAGGTCGATCACCGTCTTCCTCACGGGATAACTACCTTGAACCCACAAGGCTCACTAGACTCCTCAATAAGGCTTCCTTGAATCCACAAGGAAAAATCTCGAATCCACGAGAGAAAATTGGTATGAACCAGAATTTTATTGAATAATAATATGAAAGCTAATATTAAAAACGAATTTAACAACCACATATATCCCTAAAAAAACCCTAATTCATACTTACTAGAAATAATAAGTTTCTCAAAATAAAAAGTTACTATAAATAGTAAAATCATAATTAAACACTACTACGAATTAGACTCATTCTAAAACTCATTGCTTAACAAAAATAAAAACTCCTAAATAAATAAAAACTTTAAAAAGAAGAAATAAAATAAAATTCAGAATTATTAAAAATACCCTATTCTTTCTTAAAATTTCATTTTTTTGCTATAACTACACGTTTCCTAGCAAAACGGACGGACATAACACACTAAAGTGGTTTGGTTCACCTCGAAATGAAATTTTAGTAGGAATACATATGTTGTGCCTCCTGTAACTCCTCCCGGATCAAAACTTATGACCAATTTACAGTCCACCTTCTTTTGGTCAATCAATGCAAAAATTGTCTATTTTTGTCAAACTTTCCTTGATCTTTTTTGCGATCCATATGAGATAGGAATGTGCTAGACCCATGTTCTTCTTCAGGGGGTTCTTGTCCTACATCAGGGACCCACCATGATGCTTGTGAGAATTCCAATCCCTCCATCCATTTTTCCAAATCATGATACATCATGAGCCCAAAAATGGGGCAGATCCAAAACACAAGTGGGCCACACGGTATGAAACATTGAGGATTGAATGTCCACGTTGAAACATTTGAGGGGCCATAAAAGTTTTGGATTAGGCTACTATTTTTTTTTTTCCCCAGTTCAACTGAGCAGGAATGACCTTATAACCGGTTTGGATAGCATCTAGACATTACAATGGACCCTAGGGAGGTTTCAATGGTAAGCATTTCCCTACCCATTTTTTCCTGTCATGCAACTAACTTGAGTTTTGGATCTGTCTAATTTTTGGACTTATGTCTTAACATGAGTTGGCAAAATGATGGGCCGGACCTAGCTTCTGAGCGCAGGAACTTCCTGCGACAGGGTGTGTTGGTAATCCATGCCCCACCCTTCCCAGGTTTTGCAAGCCATAATACAAGCTACTACTGCTTCAATATTGTTGTTGTTGTTGTTAGCATAGAACTACCAACTCAGACTAACTACCAACACACAAATATCAGCATCCAAAACTTTGTTGGCCCCCAAGAAGTTCTTAGTGGGGAGCATTCAATCACCCGGCTTCTTATTTTTGGGCCATGCCATGAAATGAGGGAGCAAAACAGATGGATGACATGCATGTACAACAAATCATCTACGTGGGCCTCACCGTCATGGCCTCATGGCCTCAATAAGGTGTTCCCGCGCACGGCGACAGATTCTTTGAGGTAGGGGAAACAGTCTTCAGTGAAGTTGTAACCATGGGTCCATGTTGATTTCGAGTTCTATATCCATATACACGGTTGATCCATTTTTCCGGTTCATTTTAGGGAAGGGGCCCAAAAAATGAAGCAAAGGCAACTCTCTCTCAGGTGAACCATGCTATGAGAAACAGTGATGACTGAATGGTCCCCACTAAAAACTTGGGGCCACTGTTATGCTTATTTTCCATCCAAGATGCTGATAAGGCCACACTTGGATGATGGAAAAATACAAATATCAGCTTGGTCCAAAACTTTTGCGGCCCACAAGAATTTTTTAGTGTTGAGCATTTAATCACCATTGTTTCCTATGCTGTGGTCCAGGTGAGTCTTGAATTGCCTTCATTTTTGGGCCAGTGTCCTAAAATGAGCTAAAAAATAGATTGATGGCATGGACATAGACTCCATTGCCTAGTGTAGCCCACAGCATTGACGTTAGTAGATAATGTGTACTTATGAAAAAGCAATGCGAGCCCCACCGTGATGTATGTGTTTTACCCAAGCTGTTAATAAATTTCTGCAACTCGTTTTAGGGCAATGAGGGAGATCTAAATCTAAGGTGGACCATACCACATAGAACAGAGGTGATTGAAAGCCCACCATTGAAAACTTCCCCAGGCCCACTGTATTATTTATTTGTCATCCAACCTTTTAATTAGGTCACCCTAGCCTAGACGAAGGGAAAACACAATTCCTTACTCATGACCGGCGGTGGGCTCACAAGAGTTTCAACCCTAGGTCACAGGTTGAAGCACCCAATCCCACGCTATAGTGTGAGTGTGGGGTTGCAGGGAGTGTGAGTGCATGTTAAAAGGAAAAAAGAAAAAGAAAAAGAAAAAAAAAAACACAAATATCAACTTGATACAAAACTTTTGTAGCCCTTGACAAGTTTTCAATGGAAAGTGTTTAATCAACACTGTTTCCTATGGTGTGGTCCATCTGAGATTTAGATCAGCTTTAGTTTTGGGTCCATGCCCTAAAATGACCTGAAATTTAGATCAGCTTTAGTTTTGGGCTCATGACCCTAAAATGATCCCGAAAAATGAGTAAATGGTGTGGATAAAACACATAAATCAGGGGAGTGCGGATGGTCTGTGTTGAAAGCACATGAAATTCCAATGACGTCACTTCTCATTTGCCCATGTAATTTTCAATATCTCCAACTTACAAAATACCCTAAATTTCTCTCTTCCTATTACATTGCCTACTATATAACACAACTTTTAATGTGTAAAACTTCACCACCCCTCACTATGACCTTTGTTTTACATCCACACTATATAACACAACTTTTAACATGTGAAACTTCACCACTCTTCACCATGACCTTTGTGTTACATCCACACCGTCCATCAATTTTTCAAATTAGGTTGGGAGCACGATTCCAAAAATAAGGTACATCCAAAGCTCAAGTGGCCTACACCAAAGAAAGCAATGGGGATTACACAAACTATGGTTGAAACCTTCCTAGGGCCAAGCGTGACGCTTATCTGACATCTAACCTGTTCATAAGGCCACCCATACTTGGATGAAGGTACAACACAAATATCTGCTTGATCAGAGCCCTATGTGGCCCTAAGAAGTTCTCAACGGCAGCATCAATTCCAATGTTTCCTATGGTGTCCTCCACTTGAGCTTTGGATCTGCCTTGTTTTTAGTCTTTTAACTAAGAAAGATTTGATCCCATGTCAAGAAATTCCGCCCCTTGATTAGGGAGAAGAAAACCGAGTTGAAATGTGAAACTTACATGGGGCCATAATAATGTATTTATTAGATCCATCCATCCATTTTGTTTCATACCTTTTAGTCACAATGACGAAAATGATTAAGAATCAAGCTCAAGTGGGCCACACGATAGGAAAGAGTGGGAATTGAAAGCCTACCATTGAAAACTTCTTGGAGCCATAGACGACTCTGATCAAGATGATGTTTGTTTTTTCCCTTCATCAAAGTCTGAGTGACCTTATGAAGAGGTTAGATGGCAAATAAACCTCACAGTGGACCGTAGGAAGGTTTCAACATTACTCATTCAATCCCATGCTTTTTGTTGTGTGCTCCACTTGAGCTTTGGATGTGCCTCATTTTTTCTCTTATGCTTTAGAATAATTTGAAAAAAAAAATCAATGGAAGGTACGGATCTAACAGATAGATCATGGTAAGGCCCAGAGAAATTCCACACAGTAAAAGTAAAAGTGTGGCTGTGTAGCACGCAATCCATACTCGAGAAGAAAAATCGGCTTGTTTTGTGATCTGACGTCATTAGTAATGGCGTGTACTAATGAGAATTGATGGCACTGTATTTTTTTGTGCCTTCAAGATAGACGATCCGCACTCAAATAATGGTGGTCCACAGAGCTTTTCCATTACCACATAGTATCAACAACGTGGGTGGTGCGTGCGGAAGAATTGCGAACGGAGTTACTCAGGACGCTGAGCGTACTGAGTAAACTCTGTGGTGTACTATGATTTATGTTTTTTATCCCCTTCTTCCATCAATTTTAACAGTTATTTTTAAGACTGGAGATAAAAAAAATTAAGCATATCTAAAGCTCAAGTGGCCTACAAAAGTTTTGGATCAAGCTGTTATTTGTGTTTTCGCTTTTTGTGATCTTATGAACAGGTTGGATGACAAATAAGCATTACTGTTGGCCCTTGGAAGTTTTCAACGGTGGAAATCATTATTCTCACCGTTTCCTATGGCATGATCCACTTGAGATTTAGATATGCTTCAAGTTTGGGCTCAACCGCTAATATGATCTGGTAAAACGGATGGACAGTGTAGATAATACACATACATTTACAGTGGGCCCAACTGAGTTTACTCAGGACGATAAGAGCGTACTGAGTAACTCCGTTCGCAATCCGATTTCGGTGCGTGTCTATTCCGATGTGGCGTTAATGCTGCTTTTTAAAGTGCCGTGGTTTTTCTTGCAGCAACCCCAGCGAAGCAAGGTAAGGTACAGCAGCCATGACTAGTGTTCTATTCTTCTCTTTTCTAACCTGCGTTTGCTTGCTCCCAACCGGTGCTGCAAACACTATAACTTCAACCCAACCACTTACAAACGAAGGAATCCTTTATTCACCCAACCATGATTTCCAACTCAGATTTTTCAGTCCCGGGGAATCCAAGAATCTCTACGTGGGGATATGGTGCTGCACAAACAGCTTTCGTAACAGATCCGTCTGGGTAGCCAACAGAGAGAAGCCGCTTACAGAATCCTTGGGTTATTCCAACTACAGCGTGATCAGCAACGAAGATGAGATCTACTTTACTATGCTCCCTTCTACTGTTAATGGTTCATACAGCCTTCTGGTGATGAAACCAGAGGGTGTTCTCGAACTATCTGAAATATACACCCGTGGAGCAGGGTACAATTCATCCGTTTTCAAAGGAGGATTTGTGTAGAGTTTCCGGTGGTGGCTGCGGAATGTACAGTAGTAGCAATGAAATTGGTACACTGCCATGTAAGTGCTTGCCTGGGTTTGAGCCCTCATCACCTCGAGATTGGAACTATGGAGACTGGACAGCTAGGTGCAGAAGGAGGACTCCAGCGCCGTGCCAAGATCTGAGTGACTTCATGCTTTTGAAAAGGGTGAAACTCCCTCCTGCATATTCCCTTGGATTATGGAACGAAGAAGATTGCAGAGATGGTTTAACAGTTAGTGGCTGCTACACTGCATATGCCTACAAAAATGGGACCAGCGATGTTTATTATGGTGGTTGTTACTACTGGACTGAGGAGAATTTGAGGGGAATTGTAGAGAATGATGAGGAAGAAGAAGGATGGGAGTGGTGGGACCTTCACTTAGGGCTTGCATCGTCTGAGTTCGGTAGGTTTCAACTAGTTAAAATCAAACAATTGGGCTGGGGATTTCCCCATTAAAAAACTTCCAGATTTTGTATGGCCCACCATGTTTCTTACATTCCATCTCATCCATTCAGAAAGAGCGCCCGAGCATGATGAATGATCATCCAAAACTCTGGCCACCACGTACTTTTAGAGGTTCTAGGCATGATTTCATATTGTGTGCCTCACCTGATTTTTGGACTCTCCTGTTTTTTGCAAGCCAAGGATAATGATTTCATATGGGGTGTGCATGATGGTCAGATTGAATGTCATCAAAACATCACACATCAATTTAATCCTCATGAATTATTATAATTTTTCATTCTTTTCCTACTCTCTTTTGACGTAGATGCGGTCCCCCTTTTTGCAGAGCTTACTAGGATTGGGAGACAATTCAAAAATTGTGGCACCAACATCATTCCTTACCCTTTATGCAGACCGGATTGTGGTGATCCAACATATAGTAGCATACATTGCGACACTGACACCGGCCAACTTCGCTTCCATGCACTCGATGGCTCTTCTTATGCAATTACCAGCTTCAACCCTGAAACTAGGAAGTAGGTGATCCAACCAGAAGGCGTCGATCTCTGTTGGGCAAACACTTCGAAAAGGAGTGATATACATCTGAATTGTAGCCTACCATTTTATGCGACCAACAACAACGCTATTCTTTTGCTAAATTGTTCCACTTCCAAACGCTTACCGTCTTTGAATTGCAGCTCTTCTAGCCCTTGCTGTTCCTACATAGAGGATGCCAGAGCACCCTGTTTTGATCCACAGGTGTTGTAGTTATAATATGGGCTTCTAGCTATAACTTAGGAGAGCAATGGCATTGATATACCACTTACTGATTTTGAAAGCATACTTGCAGCTACAGAGAACTTCTCAGAATCAAATAAACTTGGAAGAGGAGGTTTTGGAACTGTGTACCATGTAATCTTCCTTCTGTATTCTCAAATTTCTGAGAACTGAGAGTTCTGTTTCAACATCTCTGGATTGACAAATGAAACGAGGTTTGATGAGTCCACATGCACCTTTAAAGGCATAGACAACACACCAACTGCTCCATGCACAGGATGGGCAAAAGATCAGGCCCCTAAACTCACTATGTGGGCCATATGAACAAAAAAGATAGGTGGCCAACAAAAAGCTCAACGTTCGTTTGAAACCTTTGGTTTGAAACCTTTGGCCTGCGTGATGAGTGGAAAGGCCTCTTCTTGGGGCCATGTCATCTACAAGATGGATGCCAAGTGACACAGTTTGAAAGAAAATTCATGAAATATTTGATGATTATGTTTTTTAATCTTTCCCATTTCCCCTTCCAGTTCACTTTAACTCTGCACTCATCAATATTTGAGGTGGCTTTTTATTTTTTATTTTTTTCCTTCGAAATATTGGTAGGAATCTTTTGTATCTTTATTTTATGTACCTGTGTATGTGCTTTTAGGGTAAGCTTCCAGGAGGAGAAATAGCAGTGAAAAGACTTTCTAAGTGTTTTGGACGAGGCTCAGGGCTACAGTTTGTTAAATCTTAAGTCTGAAGCCTGAATCTGGAATCTGAATATAAAGTTTGAATCTGAAGTCAGAAACTAAGTATCAAATTTAGAGCATCATGTTTGTTAACTAAAGTCTAAAATGTTTAAAATATATTAATTTGACACATTTACCCATGTCTCCCTATTAGTGATTGAATCCCTACCATTAAAAACTTCTTGCATTCCACCAAAGTGTTTATTTGTCATCCAACCTGTTGATAAGGTTATAAAGACCTAGATGAAGATACCACACAAATATCATCTTAATCCAAAGCTTTTGTGGCCCACAAGAAATTTTTAATGGCCATTTACCACTCTTTTTGGTTTTATAGTCCACCTGAGATTTGAATCTGCTTTTTGTGGTGTTGTCCACTTAAGCTTTTGATGTAATTTTTTTTTTAGCTCATTCTCTATATTTATCTCACCTAATAGATTAACGGTGTGGATATAACACATATATTATGGCGGGGTCACAAAACTTGATGACGTCATCATAAAACCGAGGTTGGTGGCGTGGAAATCGAATTGTGTGTGCGGAGCTCTTATCGGCGGAGTAGACTCTGTTGGGCTCACCTAGACTATATATGCTTTATCTATTCTGTCCATGTGTTTTTATGGCTCATTTTAGAGGTTGAGCCCAAAATTTAAGCATATCCAACTCTCACCTAATAGATTAACGGTGTGGATGTAACACATATATCATGGCCGGTCACAAAACTTGGTGACGTCATCGCCATCATAAAACCGAGGTTGGTGGCGTGGAAATCGAATTGTGTGCCGAGCTCTTATCGTGCGGAGTAAACTCTGTTGGGCTCACCTAGACTGTATATGCTTTATCTATTCCGTCCATGTGTTTTTATGGCTCATTTTAGAGGTTGAGCCCAAAATTTAAGCATATCCAACTCTCAAGTGGACCATGCCACAAGAAACAGTGGGAAAAATAATTTCCACCGTTGAAGCCTTCCCAGGCCCCACAGTGATGTTTATTTGTCATCCAATCTGTTCATAAGATCACATGGACATGGATGAAGGGACAACACAAATATCGACTTGATCCAAAACTTCTGTGTTCCCCGAGAATTTTTTAATGGTACACATTCAGTTAACACTTTTCCTATGGTGTGGTCCACTTTAGATTTTTATATGCTTCAATTTTGGTACCATACCTAAAATTATCTGTTAAGATGGATGGACGGAGTGGATTAAATACGTAAATCATGATGGGCCCCACAGAGTTTACTCTGCACGCCTAAGCGTGCGGAGTTACTCACTACGACAATCCGCTTCTGGTGGCCTGTGGCACAACATGCAGTCCAAAAGGAGTTTCTGCATAAGCCTTTGGGCAAGAAGTTTCTGTGTTGGGTTGCTAGGTGTGGCCACTGTGATGTTTGTGAGAAATCTGATCCATCCATCCATCCATTTTTCCAAATCGTTTTAGGAAATAAGAAAAAAAGGTGGATTCAAAACTCAAAGCAGCCACATGAGAGGGAAAACTAGAGAAAGAATTTCCTACCATTGAAACCTTCTTGGCCACACCTTGATGTTTGTATGTGCCTCATTTTTTGGGCTCATGCTCTACAATGATCAGAAAATTTTGATGGATGGTATGAATCTAACACAAATCATGGTACGCCTAAAGAAGTTCCACACATTAAAATTGAGTTATATATTGCACAATGGAGAAAATTGAGGGCAATTTTGGATTTTCAACCGTGGAGCGAAATTTGAATTCACTATTAAGCTAGGTCTCCTTCACTGAAAAAATTCAGGGCAAAATCTCGGAGCGCTTTCCATATTCAAAGTTAACAAACAACACTTGCGGTGGAGTTCCGGATTCCGTGATTTATTTCAGCGTTAACAAACAGGCCCTTAGTGGAGTTCAAGAATGAGGTCATATTAATTGCAAAACTTCAGCACAAGAATCTTTTAGGCTCTTGGGTTATTGCATTGAGGGAGATTAAAAACTGCTCATCTACGAGTACATGCCCAACAAAAGCCTGGACTTCTTTCTCTTTGGTTTGGTCCTACATCCAGAAATGCTATAATCCATTGCACATTCATGTCTTTATTTTCTTTAATCATGGCCCACTTTTTCTAATGGAAGCACTTGGCAGATCCAAATCGATGCGTGTTGTTAGACTGGGAGAAGCGTTTCAACATCATTTTGGGAATTACTCGAGGGCTTCTTTATCTTCATCAAGATTCTCGGTTGAGAATTATTCATAGAGATTTCAAAACTAGTGATATTTTGTTGGATGAGGACATGAACCCCAAAATTTCAGACTTTGGAATGGCAAGGATTTTTGGGGGAAATCAAACTCAAGAAAATACCAATAAGTGGTTGGAACATAGTGAGTACTACAATCCTTTCTATTACCGAATTTTATTGTTATAGTGCTATAACACAAATGTCATTGAAGTCCAACCAAAAAAGGAAATTGGGCAATAGTGACAAGTACTACCAAAGTGCCTAACTAGCTTTGTCTAATTGTGCAATGTAGTGGATTTATGTCTCCTGAGTACGCTGCAGATGGGATCTTCTCTGTGAAATCTGATGTTTTCAGCTTTGGAGTTGTACTACTCGAAATCATCGGTGGTAAGAAGAATGCAGGGTTTTTATAACTACGAGCACGCTTTGAGCCTAACTGGACATGTAAGTGTCAAAATGCATCATCCCTCCATTTCTTCCAAGGATCTGTTTTATTAACTGAGTATATTTCAGGCATGGCGATTGTGGATGGAACAAAAAGCACTGGATTTGGTGGATTAATCACTAAGCGAGACATGTAATTCATGCCATGCTGTGAAGTGCATCAATATAGGGCTTTTCTGTGTGCAAGTAAATGCAACAGACAGACCGACCGACCATGGCTTACGTTCTCACCATGCTTGATAGTGAAACTGCAAGTCTTCCAACACCTAAACAACCTGCTTTCTACATAAGAAGTGCCCCCACAACAAATTCTTCTAATGGGCCTCTAAATTGTTCTAAGAATGAGGTGACGACTTCCACCGTAGTAGGTAGATAGGGATGGGAAGAAAATTTTAGCCTTATTTTCCTAAGCTATGAATCTTTGTAGCCAAGTATGAAGTAGTATTTGTACATCAATGAGTTTTGCCTTGATTTATGGCAAACCATATCTTATATTAATAATGATACTCTATATAACAAGAGTAACTTCGGACAAATTTACCCACAGAATTAGGAAAGTTGTGAATTTAACAATTTAAAGAGACATTGGAAAGATCCAGAAAATAGGAGAATATATTTAGGTCCTTCCATATTTCTCTTTGGTGATAATTTTAGCTGTCCACGGCATTCTTTCCCCCTTCTGATACGAGTAGCCCACTCCCTCCCCTTTCTACATAGAAACAGCACCCACCTAGTCTATGAATGTGACTTGCAACCCCTCTCTCCTCTCTCTCTGCCTTTAGTCTGCAACAATCTCCCTCCATATTTCTCTTCCTTCCTCTCCCAGCATCCGGATCCATAATATTAAACAGGTGAATCTCGGATTCTCAGCACATTAGGCAACATATATAGTACTCATGTGCACCATCTGGAACATGTAGTGCATGGAGCTCAACATCATGCCCCCCTCCCAAATTCTAGTCATACCCAATTTTTCAAATTTTGCACAGGTTGATTATAGGCCATTGTTCGGGGTGTCTTTTTCACCGCTGGTCAATAAACCGTCTGCTATTAGTCTTATTTACGGTTTGATCATCATAATTTTGTATTGACGAAAATGATCTACAATAACCTAATCACACTTACTAGACACTACACCAAGCCGTTGCTGCAACACCTTGATGTAGGTCGGGTCCACTTACATTTTAAAAAATCCATCATGTCCATCTGTGTTGCCAGCGAATGTTAGGACTTGAGCCCAATAACAAGGTAGATCCAAATCTCAAGTGGGCTACATGGCAGGAAACAGTGGAGAGGGAAATGCCTACCATTAAAACCTTTCCAGGGTCCACTATGCTGTCTATGTTCCATCCAAATCGGTCATAAGGTCTTTCCAACTGGGATGAACTGAAGATACAATGATAATAGCCAGATCCAAAATTTCTGTGGGCCATGGGTGGGCATTCAGTACCAAATTTTGGAACTGCATGGTTTTTGGGCCCACCCCCTAGAATGATCTACCAAAACTGATGGGATGCGGGGGTATTGGTTTGAAACATCAGTGTTTGAAAGGTGGCCATACAATCTCTACTGTTTCTTGCCGTGTGGCCCATTTGGAGTTCTAGATCCACCTGATTTTTGTGTCCACCTCCTAACATGAACAAGGAAAATGGATGGACAGGTGGATTCCTCAAAAACATAACGGTGAGCCTCACGGCTGAAACAGCCGCGTTCAATACCCACTATTTCCTGTTGCGTCCACTTAAGTTTTGGATATGACTCAATTTAGGCCACACTTAAATGATATGCAGAAATTGGTGGACAAGGTGGATTTATCATAAATATCATGGTGGGCCCCATGAATTTTTCAACGTACCTTCCTGGAACTGACTGGGAAGGAAACAGAGACTCTCAGCGTGAGCATCCAACCGTTTCCTTCCATGTGCGGGGGAAATGGATGGACCGGGTGGTTTTCTCAAAATATAATGGTGGGTCCAAGACTGTTTCAAAGGTTGGGGTCTGGGCCACTCAAGTTTTAGATCTGACTTATTTTTAAGTCCACCCCCGTAAAATGATCTTTAGAAACTGGTGGACTGGTTGACTTTATTACAAACATTATGGGGGCGCGGATTAGGTACTTCCCGGCCTGTCTGGATTTCGGGACAGGCTAGGGCTCTCAAGGCCACCGTGATGTATGGATTTTATCCACACCATTCATTCATTTTTCCATGTCATTTTAGGTCATGGGGCCAAAACTGGGGAAAAAGGAAACAGAGGACGTGGATTACTGAGGGGACACGGCTGCCACAGACTCCGTGGGCCCACCATGATGTATGTGTTTTATTAACACTTGCCCATCTATTTTGTCAGCTCATTGTAGGGCATGAGCTCAAAATTAGAGAATATACAAAGCTCAAGTTAACCACACCATTGGAAACCATGAACCTTCAATACCCACTGTTTTGTACCGTGTGGTCCGCTCATGTTTCGGTTCTACTTCGTTTTTGGGCACACTCCCTAAAAGTATTGTGAAAATGGTGGATGGAGTGGATTTGTCACAAACATCATGGCTGGCCTTATAAATTTTAAAGGAAGAGATTCAATGGAGAGCTTTTAATACCCACTGTTTCATCTGGTGTAGCCCACTTGAGTTGTGGATCTGCCTCATTTTTTTTTTTGTCAAATGATCTTTAAAAAGTGGTGGACGGAATGGATTTGTCACAAACATTAAAGTGGACTGCACCAATTATTCAAGTGAGAGGAATTCTATTGTGGACATTCAATACCCACTGCTTGGTGCTGTGTGGCCCACTTGAGTTTCAGATATGCCTCATTTTTTGGGCCCAAACCCTAAAAGGACATGGCATAACTGGTGTGCGGGGTGGATTTTCGACAGCGGTCATCCAATACCCGCTGTTTCATGCCATGTGGCCCACTTGAGTTGTGGATTTCCTCATTTTTTTTATTCCTTACAAACATCATAGTGGGCCTACAAGTTTTTTAAGGGAGCGATTCAATGACAGACATTCAATACCCACTTTTTGGTGCCACGTAGCCCACTTAAGTTATAGATCTACCTTATTTTTGGGGGGCCATGCTCTGCAATGATATGGCAAAAGTGATAAATGAGATAGGTCACAAATATCACAGTGGGTCAAGGAGAGAGTTTCAATGGTGTACATTCAATACCCACTTTTTTGACGACATGTGGCCCTTACTGGACCTGCCTCTATTTAATTTGGGTTCACACTATAAATGATATGTCAGACCTGATGGGGTGGATTCGTCACGGACGCGGATTGGCTAGTGACCCCAACACCAGTCCCGGGGCTGGTGTCAAAGCTGTGTGGGCCCCACCATGATGTATGTGTTTTATCCACGCTGTCCATCCATTTTTTCACCTCATTTTAGGGCATGGGCCCAAAAATGAGTTAGATCTAAATCTCAGGTGGACCACACCACAGGAAAACAGTGTTGATTGAACATCCACCCTTAAAATCTTCCCAGGGCCCACCAAGATGTTTATTTGCCATACAACTTATTGATAAGGTCACACAGACCTGGATGAAGTGAAAACATAAATATCAGCTTGATCCAAAACTTCTGTGGCCTCCAAGAAGTTTTCAATCTCTACTATTTCATGTGGTGTGGTCTACCTGAGATTTGGATCTGCCTCATTTTTGGGCTCATGCCCTAAAAGAAGGTGGAAAAATGGATCGACAGCATGGATAAAACAAATACATCATGGTGGGCCCACATAGCTTTGACACCAGCCCTAGGGATGGTGTTGGGTTCACTAGCCAATCCGCATCCTCATCACATCCCTTAGGTCAAAGGTGGACCACAAATATCCCTCAGGTCACTAGCCAATCCGCATCCTCATCACATCCCTCAGGTCAAAGAGACCTAAACTTAATTATGATTTAGAGTTGCTCAGGCTATTTAAATTCTTTTTTAATTTGTTGTATGATTTAACTTTATTATTATCTTCAATCAAGGTGACTTTTCGACTGACCTCATCACATCCCTCCCTGTCTCCCTCCAACTCAAGAGTGTAATTTCTAAGATATCCTGGGGCACGGATCATAACTAGGCCAATGCACTGGATGGTTGAACCATGTGCCACACTTGTGAAGGCTGAAATCAAAAGCATCACGTTGGTATCCTCGAGTCTAGTATATTTCTTAGTGGAAATTTTAGCATCTTCTGGTTGTCATATCATTAACATTCTCGATCAGCCCACTGCAAATAATCCTGGTATTGATTTTTCTACCTTCACGTCGCCTAGCAGATAGACCATTTGTATTTTCCCTTCATCCAGGTCCTTATGATTAGGTTGGATCACAAATAAATATCACACTTAGCCTTAGGAAGGTTTCAATAGTGGCCATCATTGCTGCTTCCTGTCATGTGGAGCCTTGGATCTCCTCACTTTTTTAACTCATTCTCCAAAATAATCTTAAAAAATGAATAAACAGCATGTATAAAATCCATACATCATGGTGGGCCCCACAGTGCTCTTCCCTAGACCGATCTCCGTCCAGGCGGGCAGGACCCAATCCGCTTTTCTTTATTCTGATTGTGTCTGCTCGTAATTTCAGTGAGTTGGATCTATAAAGCAAATGACTTTAATTCAAGGTGGATGTCCCGTGGCATGTTAAAAGTGCTTCTCTGGCGTCGTTTAATATCGACTCCAATCAATATTTAAATACTAATTTAAGATTAATATTTTACTAATAATAGAATTTTTAGAATAGTATGTGATGGGATTTCCTCATCTGGGATGGTCGGGCGCCCGGATTATTTTTGGCCGAGCGACCGAAATTCCATCAGGAGATGGTTTTGGCGCTGGATTGTTTTGACAACAGCCGGGCGCCCAGCGGTCTGGTGACCGGGCGCCTGACCATGTTGGTCCGGGCGCTCGAAATTGCTTTTTTTCTTCAGGTTTTCACGCTGGATGTTTTCTGGGTTGGGTGGGCGCCCGGAGGTCTAGCGACCGGGCGCCCGACCCGACGCGGACTGCTTGTACGCAGTTTCCGATTTGGGTTCTAATTCTTTCAGTTTCCTACTTAAGGGGTTCCAAAACGGGATTAGGTGATCCCATTAAGTGGTTTGCACGTACAAGGTGAGAGAGAGAGGAAGCTTGTAGAAGGGAAAAGTTGCTTGAAGAGGAGTTCTTCTGCGTAACCGTCATCTCAGCTCTTCTACGTCATCGGGATCGATGAGATCGCTCTACTCTTGTTATTCTCTTGTTGTTTATCCATCCCTGCGTAGGTGAAGAAGTTTGATCCAAGCAGTGTGTGCTTGTGATCGGTTGTAACAGTTCCCTGAGATAGTGGATTGTTGATCTGGACTAGGTCCCGTGGTTTTTACCTCTTTAGAGGGTTTTCCACGTAAAAACTCCTTGTGTCGTGTGGTTGATGTTTATTCTTGATTATTGCATTATCACAGTCCATAATTCTAATGTATTGGGGGGCGAGATCCAAAGGTTTGTGTGAAACGCACCTAACAAAGTGGTATTAGAGAGTTCAGGTTGTTTGAACGGAGTGGGATCGATTTTGAATTATGGAAGGTGGCTCATCAAGGATGATCAGCCTCAATGGTTCTAACTGGACCATATGGAAGGCTAAGATGGAGGACTTGCTCTATTGCAAGGACCTATATGCTCCGATCTTAGGCATATCATCAAGGATATGTCTAACGATGATTAAAAGAAGTTGGACCGGAAGGCAGTGGGGTTTATTAGACAATGGTTAGACGATTCCGTATTCCACCATGTGTCTACGAAAACCTCAGCCGCTAGCCTATGGCTGAAATTGCAAGGGCTGTATGAGAGGAAGATAGCCGGCAATAAGATATTCCTGATAAGATGACTTGTGAATCTCAAGTTCAAAGATGGTGGTTCTGTGGCTGAACACATGAATGAGGTCAGCAACATACTGAACCAGCTCTCCGCCATGAAGATGGTCCTGGATGATGAACTTTAGGTTTTGCTACTGCCTAGCTCATTGCCTGACAGTTGGGAGACATTGGTGGTGTCTCTAAGTAACTCCACGTCAAACGGAAAGGTATCCATGGAACAAGTAACAAGTTGTCTCTTCAATGAGGAGACAAGGAGGAAGTCTTTGGGGCCTGCTCAACAAGAGGCCCTTGTGACACAAGATCGGGGGAGAGGAAAGAACAGAAAGGGCGGAAAAGCCCGAGATAAATCGATCAAGAGACAAGTCAGTTGCCAGGAAATATGTTGAATGCTGGAATTGTGGTAAGAAGGGCCACTATAAGCATGAATGTCACAAGAAGAAGAGTGACAAGAAGGGTAAAGAAAAGGAGAAGGAAGATGAATCGGATTCTACTGCGGTCGCCTCAGATGGTGACGTTGTCGTTATTCTTTCGGCAGATCATGATATTTATCTCACGGCTTCGAGTCAGGACACCGACTTGGTGATAGACTCGGGAGCCTCGTTTCATGCGACTCCACGCAGAGATTTCTTCACAAGCTACAAGTCAGGTGACTATGGGACAGTGAAGATGGAAAATTCTGGTGTTTCGAAGATCGTAGGGGTCGGTGATATTTGTTTGAAGACCGATGTGGGCTGCACATTGGTTCTCTAGGATGTGAGACACATTCCAAACCTTCGCCTCAACTTAATGTCGACGGGAAGGCTGGATGATGATGGCTATGAAAGCCGGTTTGTTGGTGGGCGCTGGAAGCTCATCAATGGTTCGTTGATTGCTGTCAGAGGAAAGAAGTGTTGCACCCTTTACAAGGCAAGTGTTAGTGTGTACAAGAGTGGATTGAACGCAGCAGAATATTCAGCTACTGACGTATGGCACAGGCGTATAGGCCACATGAGTGAAAAAGGGCTTCAGCTACTATCGAAGAAGCGGCTCCTTCCAGACGTGACAGGTATACCTCTCAAAACCTGTATTGACTGTTTATCTGGGAAACAGCATAGAGTTTCTTTTGTTAGAACTGCTTCTCATATTAATAAAGTACATGCATTAGATTTGGTTTATTCTGATGTTTGTGGTCCTATGAGGACAAAAAACTTGGGTGGGGCATTGTATTTTGTCACTTTTATAGATGATGCATCTAGGAGGGTTTGGGTGTATGCTTTGAAATCCAAGGACGAGGTCTTTGGTGTGTTTAAACTGTTTCATGCTATGGTCGTGAGAGAGACAGACAGATCATTGAAGTGTATCCGCACTGACAATGGTGGTGAATACATAAGTGACTTCCATGAGTATTGTAAGTCACTGGGTATACGGCAGAACAGACAGTTCCCAAGACCCCCAGCATAATGGTGTGGCTGAGCGAATGAATCGCACCATTGTAGAGAGAATCAGATGCATGTTATCCCATGCAAAGTTGCCCAAGATGTTCTGGGGAGAAGCAATGCACACGGCGTTGTATTTGATAAACAGGTCTCCATCAGCCCCGTTGAATGGAGAAGTACCTGAGAAGGTGTGGACTGGACGTGATCCATCGTACAGTCATCTCAGGGTGTTTGGATGCAAGGCATCCGTTCACGTACCAAAGGACGAGAGGTCTAAGCTCGATATGAAGATCAGGCAATGTGTGTTCTTAGGGTACGGTGATGAAAAGTTCGGCTATAGGTTGTGGGATTCGACCGAGAAGAAGCTCATCAGGAGCAGGGATGTGGTTTTCATTGAAGATCAGTGTATAGAAGACATTGAAAAGCCAGAGAAGACCCAACCCAGTTCAGGTGAACTGAAAGACATGGATCCGGTTACTCCCCCCGTGGTGCCTGATGACGGGGGAGTACAGCAAGGTACATAGGATGAGGGAGTCCCTACAGACGATGGACAGGAGGAGCAGCCCCCACCTGATCCACCTGTTGAGCTACAGGTGAGGAGGACATCAAGGGACAGACATCCATCCAAGAAGTACTCGCCGCATGAATACATTATGCTAACTGATGGGGGAGAGCCAGAAGACTATTCTGAGGCTCTAGCCGACGAGCATAAGGGGGAGTGGTTAAAAGCTATGCAAGAGGAGATGGAATCCTTGCATAAGAACCACACCTATGATATGGTAAAATTGCCTAAGGGCAAGAAAGCTCTGAGTAACAAGTAGGTATTCAGAAAGAAGAATGAGCAGAAGAATTCATAGACAAGGTTCAAGGTCAGACTTGTGGTGAAAGGGTTTGGTCAAAGAAAAGGGATAGACTTCGAGGAGATATTCTCATCAGTGGTGAAGATGATATCCATACGGGTGTTGCTTGGGTTAGCGGCTA
This sequence comes from Liriodendron chinense, assembly GCA_003013855.2. Classification (NCBI taxonomy): domain Eukaryota; kingdom Viridiplantae; phylum Streptophyta; class Magnoliopsida; order Magnoliales; family Magnoliaceae; genus Liriodendron; species Liriodendron chinense. The sequence continues at coordinate 2,535,586 of PVNU02001447.1, read as the reverse complement.
GCATGGATCTGAAGAAAGAGCGGCTAGATGTCAAAACTGCCTTTCTCCATGGTGACCTGGAAGAAGAGATCTACATGCGCCAACAAGAGGGGTTCGAAGTCAAGGGTAAAGAGCATATGGTGTGCAGGCTTAGGAAGAGCTTTTATAGGCTGAAACAAGTTCCTAGGCAATGGTACAAGAAGTTCGACTCGTTCATGTTAAAGCATGGATATGACAGAACGGAGTCGGACCACTATGTGTTCACTCGCAAGTTCTCAGATGGTGATTTCTTAGTTCTGCTATTGTACGTTGATGACATGCTCATCATGGGAAAGGACATCAAGAAGATTGACAAGCTAAAACATGAGTTGGGCAAGTTGTTTGCAATGAAAGACTTGGGCCCAGCCAAACAGATCCTAGGAATGGAGATAACCCGTGACAGAAGCAGCAGGAAGCTTTGGCTGTCACAAGAACGGTATATTGATAAAGTCCTAGAGCGGTTCAACATGAATGCAGTGAAGCCGGTCAGTACTTCACTGGATGGTCACTTCAAATTGAGCGACAAGCAGTGTCCCAAGACAAAGGCTAAAGTGGAAGAGATGCGGAAGATACCCTACGCGTCAGCGGTAGGAAGTTTGATGTATACTATGGTGTGTACGCGCCTAGACATAGCATATGCGGTTGGGGTTGTCAGTCGGTATCTTGCCAATCCTGGCAAGGAACATTGGGCAGCGGTGAAGTGGATACTACGGTATCTGAGAAGCTCATCTAGGTTGAGCCTATGCTATGGTAACGGAAAACCTGTATTAGAAGGCAACACAGATGCAGATATGGCAGGTGACATAGACTCCAGGAAGTCTACATCGGGGTTCATGTTCACGTTTGCAGGGGGAGCGATCTCTTGCCAGAGCAAGCTACAGAAGGTCGTAGCATTGTCAACGACAGAGGCCGAGTACATTGCAGTCACAGAAGCATGCAAGGAGATGCTTTGGATGAAGAGGTTCCTACAGGAACTTAGCCTGAAGCAGGAGGAGCACGTGGTCTATTGCGATAGCTAAAGTGCTATACACTTGGGCAAGAATCCAAGTCAGCATTCCAAGTCGAAGCACATGGAGATTCCGTATCACTGGATCAGGGATATTTTGGAACAGAAGGTGTTATAGCTTCAGAAGGTCCATACAGACGATAACGGGTCAGATATGATGACCAAGGCTTTGCTCAAGGGCAAGTTTGAGATTTGTATAAACCTGGCTAGCTTGAAGAAGGTGAATTTTTCCTGAGTCGGAAAGGGGGAGATTTAATGGGATTTCCTCCTCTGGGATGGTCGGGCGCCCGGACCATTTTTGGCCGGGTGACTGAAATTCCATCAGGAGATGGTTTTGGCGCTGGACTGTTTTGACAACAGCCGGGCGCCTGGCGGTCTGGTGACCGGGTGCCCAACCATGTGGTCCGGGCACCCGAAATTGCTTTTTTCTTCAGGTTTTCACGCTGGATGTTTTTTGGGTTGGGCGGGCGCCCGGAGGTCTAGTGACTGGGCGCCCAACCCGGCGCGGACTGCTTGTACACAGTTTCCTATTTGGGTTCTAATTCTTTCGGTTTCCTACTTAATGGGTTCCAAAACGGGATTAGGTGATCCCATTGAGTGGTTTGCACGTCCAAGGTAAGAGAGAGAGAGAGAAAAAGAGGAAGAGAGAAAGAGAAAAGAGAGAAAGAGGAAGCTTGTAGAAGGGAGAAGTTGCTTGAAGAGGAGTTCTTCTGCGCAACCGTCGTCTCAGCGCTTCTACGTCCTCGGGATCGGTGAGATCACTCTACTCTTGTTATTCTCTTGTTGTCTATCCATCCCTGCGTGGGTGAAGAAGTTTGATCCAAGCGGTGTGTGCTTGTGATCGGTTGTAATAGTTCCCTGAGATAGTGGATTGTTGATCTGGACTAGGTCCCGTGGTTTTTTCCTTTTAAGAGGGTTTTCCACGTAAAAACTCCTTGTGTCGTGTGATTGATGTTTATTCTTGATTATTGCATTATCATAGTCCATAATTCTAGTGTATTGGGGGGCGAGATCCAAAGGTTTGTGTGAAACGCACCCAACAGTATGAATATGCAAATGGGCCAACAAAACAGCAAAACAACTGAGGTTTGCTGATTGATGCTATGATCTCGCCCAGTCAAGGTTGGGAGTTTGACTTCCACAGGAGAGTAACAAGCAGGTACTTGGAAATTGCAAGTGTGCCATATAAGTAATTCAACTAAACTGTCCAAATTATGGTCTTAGTTTAGATGTATTATAAACAAAACATTATCTTAGTTTAGATGTTCTATAAACAAAACATTATGCTCATTTGATTATTCATTGTTGGAATCGGGTGACTCAAATCTATGTTGGATGGGGTCATCAGGTGATTGGGTGGATGGTCCGACAACCAACCATGACGGATTTTGCACAGTGAATATTCCGAACGTTTTCTGGTTGTTTTGGGCGATCCATCCCATGGCCGTGGTTTTTTTTTTTTTTTTTTCCGGTGAGGGTTTTTCCACGTAAAATTCAAATTGCCTTCTTGAGTGTGTTGAATTGCTAGTTGCCGTTGGTGAATATCTCGTTTGATTCTCACTTTCACAGCAGGTTTTCCCAACATCCATCTACTAGATTTGTGAACATTTATTCGACGGTTAAAAACCAAATGTATTCAATGGTCATATTTCAATATACAAGTGTCCAAGAATCAAAGGCTCCGATTGTTCGAGCAATCGGATTTTAGGAATGTGACTTAGCCACAGTTGGTTTCCACAATATACTTGATACAATTTTCATTAATATATAAAATATGTTTAAGCTTTTAGTACCAGCATATCAGGCATCGCATGCCTGTAAAAAAATTAGCCGAAGTTTTATAGACCATCTATTTCCTTTATTAGGCCTACCTGCTGAGTAAGCCATATTTATTTTTGGCAAAGTCATCTACACAGTGGGTGACCCACCTAATCTATTGATTGGATTTTGCACCTTATGTACCAAGATGCATGTGGTAGCATAAAACTGAGTTACTTTTACACACAAGGGCTCAGGAAAGCTCACGAAATATCTTCTTTAACCCACCCTTTGAAGAATTGACATATGCCGTGAGAGGGAGGATGTATGTAGACTTCAACGTGGAAAATACTGTCACTTGTGGATTGCGTACTGTCACTTGTGGATTGCGTCCCCCCAGACGCATTACTATCCAGGGCCCACCGTGACGTATCCGTTTATCCACTCTGTCAATCCATTTTATGAGATCGTGCTAGAATATGGGCCCAAAAATGAGGAAGATCCAATGCTCAAGTGGGCCACACCGAATAGTGATGGGACCCTAGTGATGTTTATTTGGTGTGGCCCACTTGAGTGTTGGACCTTCCTCCTTTTTAGAGTCAAACCTTAAAATGATTTTATAAAATGGATGGACAAAGTGGATAAACGGATACATCACGGTGGTCCCTCCGCAGGTTTGCCCGGACGGTAATGCATCTGGGCGGGGTAGGACGCAATCCGCGTCCCTTGTTCTCTATTTTCTCAATACCGTGTTAGTAGGCCACGAGTTCAAAGGAAGACTTGTGAGATGTCAATATAATGAATGAGGAAATGTTGTCCGTAGCTATTCTATTAGCGACTGGGTGGGGCTACATTTATTTTTGGACAAAAGAATCTACATAAAGGGACCCACCTGATTGATTTCTTGGATTGTGTACCTCTCTTAACCCAGATGCATGTGGTCGCATAGGACTGAGCTACTTTTACATTACAGACCCTAGGAAAGCTCGTGGAAATATCATCCTTGACTACCCATTAAAGAATTGACATATGATGCGAGAGGGAGGATGTACGTAGACTTAGTCCTGAAAAGTAATGGTTCTCTTTCGTCTATATTCTCAATGCCTTATTTGTAGACCACCAATCCAAAGAAATATAATTAGTGAGGAAATGTTGTCCTTAATCATTCTATTAGTCACTAACGTGAAAATTCCATATTTCTCGTCTGTGTGGGGCTTCTGAGAGGGTTATCCCAATCATTATCTGGTGCCCCTGCTGTGTGGATCGCCATACACTAAAATCTCCTTTCTGATTATCCAATGAATCTGGAGTATCTGTATATTTCTTCTAAGCCATACATTTGCAGGCGAATGCTTGAACGAATAGTATTGTGCGGTCGAAGGGATATTGGGGCGCAGTCCATCCATGAATGCGTTCACCAAGTCATTGATCTAAGGCTCCAAATTGACAAACTTCAGTGCATAACATTGCCCCTAACAGAAAAGAGCCTCATGTATGTGGGAAAATGCAATGGTGGTAATGTTGGGTCCAACAAAATTTCAGGAGCCCAAAAATTAGGCTGATCCACTCGAGTGGTGGGGACCAGTTGACAGTTGGAGGCTAACTTTTGTAGAGTTCGATTATGATCATCAGGATGGGTTGTTGTGCATATGTAAGCTGGAATGAATCAACAATTACTGGAACTCCACACCTCTTTAGCATAATTAGAACCTTCGAGTATTGATTAATGTTGGGAGGAGGCACAGATGATATTGCTCTCTTTGAGATAGTTTAAGCCTCTCAATTGACTCAACGGGTGCAGCATGTTTCTTGACGTGCTACCTCCAAGATATAGCGCCCAGCATAATTTTTCCCAGTGTGCACAATCCGTGAATAAACCCAACACCCAATACCACTTCAGAGTATCTTGGTATGCCCAAGACATATGAGAAGATAAAATAAATTGTTTTCTTTTCACCGTGATTTTTGTTATTCTGAAAAGACCCTGCCCATGTCCCTTATATAGATCACCCAAGGGATGGACCGTTACGGGAGACTCATTCAAGGTTGGACCATTTCTAACAATGCATTATTGTGCATAAATGAAGTTGACTAATTGTCTTGAACCTCACTTAGTAAAACATATTTAGACTACAAGAAAACAGTGAATTAAGTCTTGAGCTAACTTTTTTAAGTGTACACCGTACACGAGACACACATGATTGTCAAGAATTTAAAGGATGCTCAGAGCTGCACTTTGCGAACATGTGCAATATCCTGATTTTATAAATGCTTTAGAGAATTGGCCCAATTCTCATAAGAAGTGCCTCACTTCTTCATTCATATAGGCGATTTCATGAAGGGTGTTTTTGTAACAACTATCAACTTATAATATAGGCTATAAAGTCATTAAGGGATTCACCCAATCTCGATCCATTACAAAGGTTCACATTACTAGCATCATAAAGAGAGACTTAGATATATGAATTTTCGACTAATTTCATATAATATGCTTCAATGGGAAATCACATAAAAATTTATTTTTCTCATTGAACCTTATTCTTGGGATCTCCTGTTTCTAATTTGGGTTACTATTTTCAGTTATTCATTTTTCTATGGGCTAATTTCTCATCTCACTCAATGGTTTCTAGACTTTCTTCTTAGACAGGTGTGGACGCTCGCTTTTCCGCGCTCCCGACCCTCCATTTTGAAAAAGGGGGATGTGCGCACGAATCGCCGTTGTGCCACTAGCTAGCCTCGTTCTCAAGGGCTTTTTCGGTTGTCGTGTTAGATTGGATATGTTTGGATGAGTTCGTATAAGACCAGAGTCGCCACTAGCCAGTTACTTTGAATCTACAGTCGGCTAGACTCCGTAGAAACGTTAGAGAAGGAAATCCGAAGATTCCTTCCTCTAAAATGATTCCTTTTGATCTGCGACCAGAGATTCGAGATAAGGGATCATGGTTACAGGGTGGGAAGATGTTAAGCACCCCACTCTGTCCGTACCGAAGTACGGTCTCTACTTCACAGAATCGAACTAATGCTTGAAAGTCTGATTTAATCCTCGTACACTCTCACAAATGATATAATGCATGAATGTAGGTCTGAACAGTAATAGTTTCTAATGGGCAGGTTTCCATTAACAGGCAAGCCCAGATCATATGCTCGAACTGACAGGTGCTTTATGCGGGATGCATGCTGTGTATTTAAATAATCAAAGTGTTGGTAGTGATATGATAAGCAGGGGGGTTGGAAGAAAAGTAAATGTTGCACTTATGCTAGATGCGAATGAGATGATGCTAATGAAAGAATAGTTAGATTGATGGAGGTGTCGCAAAGGTTTGCTTCGAGTGGCTAGATCAAGACTTGAGTAGCTTGGGAGACTTGAACCAGGGTCAGGTTGGGCTAGACCAGGGCTAGGCTCTTCTCACTCGAGCTCTCCTTGGTGGAGGAATAGACTAAAAGGGGGTGGAGATGGACTTAGAGCTCTCGGGTTGGAAAGATGGGAAGTGGATGTTGAGGGATGCTGAAACAAGAGAGGGAATGGGGTATTTATAACTGCGAGCAGTGGCAAATTGTGTAATTAGGCTTGGACAGCCCTCAAGGTGCCGCCCGTACGGACTCTCTGCTCCAGCTTTGAAGCGTACGGCCCCCGAACTTGAAGCAGAAAAGCTGTTGGTTCGAGGTTCGAACCTACTCCGAAGCTGTGGCCCGGAACCAGGTGAGTTGACTCGGTTTGAAAGATGGATTGACACAGTGAGTTGACTAGGTGCAAGGGCTGGACTGACCCGATGAGTTGACTCGGTGATTTAGCTCAGCGGGTTGACTCACCAAGTTTGACTTTTTGGGATTTTTTTACTGATTTTTCTTATGGGGGGTTTTTCAAGCTGATGTTTAGGGGTGAGTCGATTGGGTTTAGGCTTGAGCTGAGCTATGGATTGGGGCTTACAAGGGTGAGTTTGGCTGGGTTTGGACATGGGGTTTTGGGGGTATGGTCCTCCATTCATTCAACTATCTCTATCAACATTGTAGCCGAAGGTCGGGTGTCTACAGATGCCTCTCTTTGGCAGAGGTTGCGGGCAACCGAATGTCAAGCAAGTGGACACCCCACTTTTAACCCGGTCATGCCTTTGTATCTGAGTCAGTTGATTATCTGGAAATTGATAACTTGCACATACCGCGGGAGTTTGGAGAAAACGTTGCGATTATCTCTACATGAGCTACAATCTGGGTAACCAATTGCAACCATTCTGTTCCTGATTGGTACTAACATTGGAAAGGTACAGTAGAGCCTCTACGTCTATCATAGTCTTACGAGGTCACCGACCTTGTGATTGATTGTTCGTTGCTTTCCCGGATCACTCAAGGAGTACTTGTTTCGCTTGACTGTCAAAGTGGTTAGCTGCCCTGCATCCATGTAGTCTTATGGGAGATCCACTATGCCGACTTTGACTCACTCAAGGTACTTCAGGCATCCACGCCTAAGTATGTGCGGGTGAACTTTTTTCACCCAATTTTCTGGTTTTGATACTTGGGTTATAATTCTTCATTTCCACCGTTCAGATGGTTTCTTTGACATAGCATTTTGGCTTTCATCTTTTCATATCTTGGCATGTGGTACGACTGCACTAACACTGGAGTTCAATTCGACTGTACTTTGAGTACATTGGATCCGATGGTTTCCGAGGAAACCGCGAGACATCGGATCTTATTTGATTTTTGCGTCGGCTCCTACCCATAGATATAGAAGATCTCTTGGTGTTTTGGAGGTTAAACGCTCTATTAGGAAAATATTTTTTTAGATTTTGAAAAGATACCCACTCCGGGGAGTGATACTCCATGGGGTTTTTATTTACAAATAGGAATATATATAAAATATTTTTTATCTTTTTGAGAAGGAAATCTGGCTTGCACGCGCCTCCACTAGGGATGCCTGTGGGGTCTTTGGATAACAAACTTTTATTTTAAAAGCAGGCAAGTATGATGATTAATGCGATGGATGCTGATGCATGAGGATGCATCTTTGATGATGGATGCATGATTTAACTCATTCTCTTTCAATTCAATGATTTTGCTTTTGCTAGGGATGCAGAGAGCTTTGAGCTTATTGCTTGCAGGGTTGTGCTTCCCTGGAGATTTTCTTTTTAATGCGGATGTCTGGTCAGCGGGTTGGTCAAGATCCCGACCCGTGGTCGATCAGGTCCATCGTCTCAAGATGCTGTTTCTTTGTAGATGGGGATGGATGAAGCAGGTTGTCATTTGTAACCTCAAGATGTTCTTCTGGGGAATGGGTGTCATTGGGATGGTGTCTGGTTACCAGTTTTGGTCAAGATTCCAATTTGCGGGTGATCGGATCTGTCATCCCAAACTGTGAAGTGAGTGAGTGGAGTTCGAGACTCCTGAAGTGATGTGCTGGGGATAGTGACAATTTTTGTGATTTTTTTATAAATATTTGGTCCGAATCTTTACCTGAATAGTTAAGATGGAGATCGGTTATTGAAAACAAAGAAAATATTTTTGTGATTTTGAAAATATTTGGTCCGAGTAAAGATCGGTGTTTATTGAAAACAAGGGAAGTATTTTTGTGATTTTTGTAAGCATGATTTTGTAATGTTTTGGTATTTTCTGATTTTTCTGAAATGTAGGGAAAGGTATGGAATTTTCATCCAATTTTCAGCTTCTACTGCTGGTAAGGCACCTGATCCATTTTACGTCAGCGAGCAAGACGAATCCCACACAGTTAAGTGCCGTAGTTTTACATCTTCGGATGAGGGAATTTTGAGGGTTTTCAGTCAACACACCCACAAAGTTGCATGTTCCTCATGTGCAATGCACATAGACCACGTATCATCCAACGGACTCTTTCGGTCATGAAATGAGTCACATCCTCACATTTCCTTTATCAATCCAGTTTGGGTCTCATGCTACTCACAATTTCATGAGGGTGCGCTTCACCTCCCAACTACCTTAATCCCCTTCATGAGTTTTAGGAATAGGGAACATCCGTCAGATTCAACAGCGACTTTCAAATCAAGGTTGTCTATCACGGTGCGTTCAACACGAACAGGGTCGCAGGGCTCTGCCCGCCAGCCCTTACCTGTTTAGAAGATTTCGGACACCCGTACGATCAAGTGTCAGCCATGTCCGGGACAGGTTGGGAAAGAAAGGCCTCGAGAAGTTAATCCCAGTGTAGTTTTAGGTCTTCGGACTATTGGGGATAGATTTGCGCAGTTAAAATTGATGGTGAATTTTTTTTGTGTTGAGAAAGTTTCAGACTTTAACTCGAGTGATCGAGATTAATACTGGTTTTTATGGAAAGCTTAAAATCTTTTTGGTATTTTTGAAATGATTCGGGTTATCGAACCTTAATTTGAGCGGTCGAGGTCGATGCCGGTTTTTAGTTGAAAGTAAGAAAAGTCTCCCGAGAAATTAATCCCAGTGTAGTTTAAGGTCTTCAGACCCAAAATTGTGTACATGCTGAAAGTACATTCTTTTTGTGAGTTTTTTGAAAAGATCCGGATTATCGAACCTTGATCCGAGTGGTCGAGGTCGATGCCGGTTTTTGGTTGAAAGCAGGAAAAGTCCCCCGAGAAATTAATCCCAGTGTAGTTTAAGGTCTTTGGACCCGAGATTATGTACAGATTAGGGTGACACATTTTTTTGAGATTTTTTCAAAATGATCCAGGTCATCAGATCTTGACCCGAGCGGTTGGGATCGATGCCGATTTTTATTGAAAATCCCTCGGGATCTTGATCCCGGCGTAGTTTAGGGTCTTTGGACCACGACTTTGTACAAGCGACACAAGAAATGTATATATTTTTTTTGTTTTTTTTTTAGAAAATTGTCTGGAGTCGTCGGATCCTGATTCGAACGATCAAGACCGCTGTCGATTTTTATTAAAAGTCTCTCGGGCTGTTGATCCTGACGTAGTTTAAGGTCTTCGGACCATAGGTTTTCTTTTTAAAGTATATATTTTTTTAATTTTCTGGAATGTCCCGGATCTCATCTCGAATATTCGAGGTCGAGACCGGTTTTATTGAAAATGCATACTTACCTTGCTGCATTTGGCTTCTGGTGTGCTCTTGATTGACATAGTGATCCTAATGGCCATGGCGCGCCGACTACCCATCTTTGCACCTTATCTCGTACCAGTGGGTGAGATTACTTTATGGTTGATGGAGCTTCAACACCTGTGAGGAGAGAAAGCAGTTTAGCAAAAAGATTGAAATATTGGAGCAGGAGGAGAGATACTTACCTTTTGGGAGGAATGACCAGGAAAAGGGCGTTTGGAGGAGGCACTCCACGAGTCGACTGGAGGACGTTTATTTTGAAAGCCTTGTAAGATTATTATTATTTTTTCATATATATGAATAAGGAAAAATGATTTTTTTTTAAATATATGTACGCAAATCATGCATGAAATGAAAATTTGTGCCAAGTGCTTGTCTGTCTATGCGTGATTTGGATTTGTGCTTTTAGATGTAGGAATCAGAATATTTGACTCAGCCTAATGTCATACTCGATTTTCTTAATTATTCACCAAGGGTCCTGGTCCCCTTAAGAAAGTGTGCAATGGTATCCTGCCCCTAGAATTTAGGCAGATCTTAAAAGAATTCTCGACTCATAGCCGCCATCCTTACTTCCATTGAATCTTCATGTCGCTTAGATCTCTAATGTACCTGCTTTTCTTTTTCTTTTTTTCTTTTCTTTTTTTAGCCATTGTTACCCGCAACGCCCTTTCGGATTTTCACCGCATTTGGCTTGCCCGTCATTTTTGCCCGTGGCGCCCTTTCGAATTTTCACCACGTCCCGGGTATTTGATCTTACCTGCCCCTTGATAGTTGTGCTGTTTTTACCCTTGACGCCCTTTCGAGTTTTCACCAAGTCCGTTATGTGCCCACTGTTTTTACTCGGAGCGTCCTTTCTAGTTTTCACTCCACCCTCTTTGTTTAAGCACACATCTCTTTTCTTTTTTTTTTCTTTTTTTTTGGATAACTGCGGCAACCAGAGGTCAGGAATCCGTCATTGCCAGCCGATGGTAACCTTTTAGCCCTTCTCTTAAATTACAATGGCAGAGTTGTCAGCCTTAGCTACAGACCCCTTTGGGGTGGATGGATGGATAGATGTGTTTCTTTTGAGTTGATTTTTTTTCTATTTTTTTCTTTTTTTTATCCCCCCTTTTTTTTTTCTCTATTCCTTTTTTTTTTTCTCTATTCTTTTTTGCTTTGGCTTTTGAACTGTTTATTTGAAACACTTATTGGTGGACAAAAAAGGATTCTCAGAGGTATAAGCCTTGACCTCTTAACTTCAGCTCTACTAATGTAACTCTTGATAAGGTTGGATTGACTTACCTGTGAAAGATTTTCATGTTATCGGCGTTGATTAGCTCAGGAAGATCCACCCCTCTCATGTGGCGAGCCTGAGGGCGCTTCTTGGACCAACTTTTCTCATCCTTGGGCCTTGTCCCCCTTGAGTCTAATAGATGTGGCGGTGCTTGTTGTAAACCCAATATGATTTTTCTTTCTTCGGCTTCATTCTTCACTAGCACTCACATTGACGAGATTTTGAGTTAAACTCGTAGGTCTGTCTTCTGATTTTAAGTTTCTTGAGGAAATCTTTCATCCTTCGATTCTGAAGGGCGTCCCATTGCCAATGTTGATAGCATGTGGGAACCCTTAACAACTAATGATATCATTCTTCATGAGAACTATCACGCGAGATCAGAATGTTACCTTCATCCTCTTTGTGAAGTAATCGACTGCCACAAGTATGTGCCATTGACCACTACGTGTTGCCGAGTCGATCTTTCTACTGATGTAGATACCTTGTACAAGGAATAGCTAGAGCATTGTCACGTTGTAGAGCTCTGAAGCACACACATGGATCCGGTGTGCATGCTACTGACACTTGAATTGCTTTTTGACACGTTGGCAGCAATCAGTCTTCATCGAGCCGCGAGGTTTCTCCGATCATTCGTCTGGTCGCATACTTCAGCATGGAATGCAAGCATAGTCTTGGCAGCATTTTCTTGATAGGCTTGATTCCAGGATTTTTTTATAAGCCTTTGATTGAGTCCGGATTCTAGGATGTCAGATTGGGCAGTCATGACTTCAAGAATTCGAGCATTCTCTGCTTATCTTCTGGGACAAGGATTCTCAATGCACACTTCTATAAAGGTTTCGAGAGATCCTAAGTTTATAGTTTTAAAATTTTTCAAGATGACATTGGCTTTTGGTTCAAACTTTCGAGGAGACCCTCTTAGTTCAGGAGTCAGCTCATCACTTTCCTCATCATTAGCTCTGTCCAAACCCTTGAGTTTGAAGTTTAACTCTAGATCGAAATCATATGAGTCAACTTCAACTTAAGTGCTTTGACAGACAGACTTCAGACTTTATTGCTTGGGATTTTTGAAAGATTTTTGATTTTTTTTTTTTTTTTTGCTTTGAAAGATTTTCTAGTTTTTTGGAATTTTGTGAATATCTGGACTTTTTGAACTTTTTTTTTAATTTTTTTTGTAAAGGACTCGAATAAGACGGCAATGTGAACCAGGGGTTGCCTGATTCGGCTCGGAGAGCCGAGCACTGTCGGCTTTTATTAGTCGTCATAGGGACTACAAACATGTTACTGCCCTGCACTTCTTCCCCTCAGGAGGAAGGGCCAAAAGGAACAGTAGGCCAAACCTCATCGTTGTGCCCAAACGTCATGATAGCTCTGAAATTGGGCTCCGAGTCAGTGTCGGATGTGATTTCTCGCTGCTCATCCCCAGTGTATTGCAGCTCTTTGGGTTCATCTGGCTGAGGTGGGACCAGGACTGCGGTCCAGTTGATCAAGTGAAATTCTTGCCCTTTACTCAGGTCTTCTTCAGTCAGCTTTGTGAGACTCAATCTGCTCACTTGATCATCGGAGGTGGAATCCATCCCATCATCAGGGTAGATAATCCCTACATTGATAAACCGAACTGATGTGTAGATGCAAGGATTGCCTTCTTCTTGATGACCTCGTCTTCTTCTGATACTTTCATGCTTTGGTTTCCTAATCAGAGTAGGTTGATATCGCAGTTTCCTTCTATCAACATTCTCTTGAACTCCCATAATTCGGGTCGAGTTTTGATATTCAAACTGATAGTAGAAGGTTTGATGCTCGGCAGGAAGGAAGATGTAGTTTCATCCGATGAGACATGTAGAAGGGAAGTATTTTACATTGTGAAACTTAAGACTTTGGTATGAGACCTCCCCATTAAAGCGTTGTACGTCCATGGCTGGGATGGTAGGCTCTCGAAGGTTGGATGCTTCTACCATGAGAGTTTGTTCGGGATCGGTGATGATGGTGACCGCCCTATCTCTGAAGATGTGCTTGACCCTTTGGTGAAGATTTGAAGAGATGGCACCGATTCTGTGAAACCAAGTCCAATCGGGAAGGAGATGGAATGAAGCTAAGATGTCTAAGACCTGAAGAGTGATGATTGATGTTTTTGGACCGATCTAAACCTTGATATCAATCTCTCCTTCAGCATGTCTTCTAGAATTTTCAGATGTAGGAATCATTTAGAGGACTAATGGTTGAATAAAACCGGGCATGTCCTTTTGAGGAGTAAAGCTTACTCCCTCGATAGTGGCCACACAATTGAAGCTAGGCCCTGCCTCTGCTAGGGCATGTGGCGTGTTGTCCAATGAAAGAATTTCTTCTTGGAGAATGATGGCTGGAGTAGAAACCAAATAAGCAGTTGCTGTGGGTAAATTGTGCCCCTGGTTGTTTGCTTGAGAAGTGGGCAGGCTGTGCCCCTGGCTGAGTGATGTTGAGACGGAGAGGTTGTCCCCTTGGTTGAATGGAATGGGCAGGTTATGCCCCTGGTTGAGCAATGGCGCGAGGAATGAACCAACTGGAGGTGCCCCTTGCATGATGATGGGCTCTGAGATTGAAATATCTGGAAGTGTATCTTGCAGGATGAGAGCTTCGAACTCTGAACTAGAGTCGATGTCACGGATAAACTGGAGAGGAGGCTCTTCTTGGCTGATGAAAGCTAGATAGGCAGGAGGTGCCCTTTGCATTGCGAAGACTGGATCAACTAGAGATGCCCCTTGCAGGATAGGGGGTTTTGAAACTGGACTGGTTAGGGGTGCCTCTTGCCAACTTAGATTAGGGCACTGTGGGTCCCATCTCAGTTGTTGATGTTGTTGCTGTGATTGTCCATACTGAGGGATGAATAGTGCACCTTCGGTATAGGTGACAAGATCGTCTTCTTCCATTGGATGGGAGACAGGAACACTATCGTTATCGCTCTCGTATTCGATAGTTTCACCTTCCACTATCGGTCGTACTAGAGAGGCTTGTTGAGGCCACCAAGGGGAGATCATCACAGCCCTTATTCCGGTTTCGATTTGTTCCCCGGCGCGTATGAGTTGGGTAAAGTTGGCATATGGATATGAGACTAGATATCCAAAGATACTCGAATTTGCCGAGTTGATGATCATGGAGATTTGCTCCTCATCATCGATGTGTGTCTTCTAGCGGCCATTACCCGCCACCGTCCAATGTAAGCTGATAACGACTCATCATTCCCCTGCGTTAAGGCTGCAAGATCTGCTCTTCTGGGTGTTGAGTTAAGATTGTACGTGAAATGATTGACAAATGCTTGAGAAAGATGTTCCCAAGTTTTGATACGATGGTAGTTTAGTGAAGTGTACCAATCTAATGCATCGCCTTTCAGGGACTTTTGAAACAGAAAGATCAACGCTCCGTCGTTGCCTACCACAGCATCTAGCTCACCACAGAATGATCTCAGGTGGTCTATAGGACACCCTATCCCATCATATCTTTTAAATTTTGGTATCTAAAAGCCTTGAGGTACCATTGCATCGAGAAAGGGACAGAGGTCCCTGAACCTAGTGGATGAAAGATCTATCCCTTACTGCTTCTGTAACTTTCTCTTCATCTCTTGCATTTGCTCTTAGAGTTATTCAATTTCAGAGGGACCAGATGAGGGAGATCTTGCTCCTTGCCAAGCCTGAGCTGCCCCCCTTTCATAATAATTGGTATCATTGATGCTCATATGATTCTTGCCTAAAGGAAGTTGTGCCTGGTGATTACTCACATTATAAGGAATTTGTTGGACTGGAGCTAAGAAGAGAGATTGCAAAGAAACCCTGGCCATAAGAGGATATTGAAATTGATTGGAATTCCAATTGGGGAGAGATTGTTGGAATTGACTGGGAGTTTTGATTGTGGGATGTAACTGAAAATGGCTCCTGTTTGCAGGAGGATACTGGAAGAAATGCCCTGAGGTCGAGGGTTGTTCTGATTGAGGGCCTTCATTAGGAGGGTATCGAAAGTCCTACGCCAACCCTGATAGCTGTGGTTGGGGTGAACTGGAGGCTAGAAGAGATGGTTGTTGTTGTAGTTGAACTGGACCAGCTTGATTGCTGGCTGCTGAAACCTGGGCTTGTGTGAATTGGAGAAGCATTTCCTGCATGGCCTTCATGCTTTGTTGTAGCTCTTGGATGCCAGGAACTGACATGGATTCTCCCAGGTTTAACTGTGAAGAGGAAGCCTTAGGTATTTCGAGGGCATGGAATGGGAGAGCCATGTTGGTTTTGTATTGGATGTGGCAGGGTGATTTGGTTTGGAGGAGTAATGGTGGGGAAGTATGCTTTACGTTTTTTTTGGATTTTTTATTTTTTTTTACGGGTAGAATGTTATGCGGATGAGATTGTATGAGGACTATTGACTTTCAAGTACAAGAAGGATTTTTTTTTTCAAGTTGGATCATGACTAGTGGGACTAGCATTTCCCCAGCAGAGTCACCATTCTGTGGACGCTCGCCTTTCCGCGATCCCGACCCTCCCTTTCGAAAAAGGGTGATGTGCGCGCGAATCGCCGTTTTGCCACTGGCTCGCTTGGTTCTCGAGGGTTTTTTCGGTTGTCATGTTAGATTGGATATGTTTGGATGAGTTCGTATAAGACCAGAGTCGCCTCTAGCCAGTTACTTTGAATCTACAGTCGGCTAGATCCCGTAGAAATGTTAGAGAAGGAAATCTGAAGATTCCTTCATCTAAAATGACTCCTTTTGATATGCGGTCAGAGATTCGAGGTAAGGGATCACGGTTACAGGGTGGGAAGATGTTAAGCACCCCACTCTGCCCGTACTGAAGTACGGTATCTACTTCACAGAATTGAACTAATACTTGAAAGTTTGATTAATCCTCGTACACTCTCATGAATGATATGATGCATGAATGCAGGTCTGAACAGTAAGAGTTTCTGATAGGCAGGTTTCCATTAACAGGCAATCCTAGAGCATACACTCGAATTGACAGGTGCTTTATGCGGGATGTATGCTGTGTATTTGAATAATCAAAGTGTTGGCAGTGATATGATAAGCAGGGGGTTGGAAGAAAAGAAAATGTTGCACTTATGCTAGATACGAATGAGATGATGTTAATAAAAGAGTAGTTGGATGGATGGAGGTGTCGAAAAGGTTTGCTTCAAGTGGCTAGATCAGGACTTGGGTAGCTTGGGAGACTTGAACCAGGGTCAGGCTGGGCTAGACCAGAACTAGGCTCTTCTCACTCGAGCTCTCCTTGGTGGAATGGACTAAAAGGGGGGTGGAGATGGACTTGGAGCTCTCGGGATGGAAAGATGGGAAGTGGGATGTTGAGGGATGCTGAAACAGGAGAGGGAATGGGGTATTTATAGCTGCGAGCAGTGGCAAATTGTGTAATTAGGCTTGGGCGGCCCTCACGATGCCGCCCGTATGGACTCTCTACTCCAGCTTCGGAGCATACGACCCCCGAACCTGAAGCAGAAAAGCTGTTGGTTCGAGGTTCGGACCTACTCTGAAGCTGTGGCCCGAAACCAGGTAAGTTGATTGGGTTTGAAAGATGGATTGACACGGTGAGTTGATTGGGTGCAAGGGCTGGACTGACCCGGTGAGTTGACTCGGTGATTTGGCTCAGCTGGTTGACTCACCAAGTTTGACTTTTTGGGATATTTTGACTGGTTTTTCTTATGGGGTGTTTTTCAGGCTGATGTTTAAGGGTGAGTCGACTGGGTTCAATCTTGAGGTGGGCTATGGATTGGGGCTTACAATGGTGAGTTTGGCTGGGTTTGGATATGGGGTTT
Organism: Liriodendron chinense; assembly: GCA_003013855.2. Taxonomy (NCBI): domain Eukaryota; kingdom Viridiplantae; phylum Streptophyta; class Magnoliopsida; order Magnoliales; family Magnoliaceae; genus Liriodendron; species Liriodendron chinense. Next base: position 2,518,706 of record PVNU02001447.1, on the reverse strand, counting down.
TGGGGATATGGTCCTCCATTCATTCAGCTATCTCTACTAACATTGTAGCCAAAGGTGGGGTGTCTACAACAGGCCTTTAATCAATGGATGTGCTATGTTGTTATTAGATCTTACAACATCTAGAGTTATAATACAATTTTTCAACAATTGTCTTATATAAGCTTTAAACGGATTTGTATGGATTTTTCATTATAACACTTGTTATTAACTTTTCCTATAGCCGCTAGACTATCGTAGTAAATGGATATAGATGGTATCAGTTTTATCTAGAATGGTTTATCTATTAACAGAGTTTTAATTCATTTCAATTCCTCACCAGCTGCAACAAGAGCAACTAGTTCATATTTCATAATGGAGTGTGCTATTTAAGTTTTTTTTTTTTAGATTTTTATGAAACAGATCCACTTGCCATGGTGAATATGAAACCACTAGCAGACTTGGAATCATCTGATCCAAAATCTTAATCTACATCATCCATAGCAACAATGAATCTTTTGTATTGAATACCAAGATCACAGGTTCTTTTGAAGATACCCAAAGACCTTATATATAGCATTTCAATGTATTTAAATTGGATTACTAGAATATATACTTAGTTTACTTACTACAAAGGCAATGTCTTTTCTAATGCAATTCATAACATAAGTTAGACTACCAATGACACTGGCGTATTTCGTCTGAGATACTTCTTCACCAATATTCTTTTCTAATTCAATGTTATGGTCGAAATGTGTACATTCAGGTTTACAATCATAGTGATTATATTTCCCTAAGCCTTCTCTATGTAATGGAATAGCATTGATGTTGTACCATTTTTACTCTGAATGATTTTAATCCATAATATTACATTGGCCTTCTCCAAGGTCTTTCATAGCAAAGTAAGAGGAAAAAAACATTTTAATTTCATTAATAATCTCTAAGCTTGTACCAAAATTGAAAAATCATTTATGTACAAGCATATCATAACACCAGAATTGTTAGACACCTTGGAATAAAGGCATCTCTCAACCTAATTGAACAAAAACCCATTAAATATCATCACATTTTCTTTTTTTCACTACTTAATTGAACTTTTCATGCAACTATCTAGGAGTTTGTTTAAGTCCATACAAGGACTTAAAATATACACGCTTTGTGATTTTTATTAGAATCAATAAATACTTCAAGTTCTCTAAATATATTTTTTCCAAATCACCATTTAAGAAGGGTAAATTAGGCGATTAATAATAGAGGCAATGGCAATCAAAATATGAATTAGATGTCACTTATTTGTGGTCTTAAAGTGTGGTTGGCGGGTGTTGGCCTCAACGTGATGCTTAAGTTAAATCTAACCCGATCATCATGTGAGTTACCTCATTTTAGCTGTAGGGGTAAAAAAATCAGCCTGTTTTGTGAGTCAAGTGGGCCATTCTAAGAAATAGGTGATCCTAGAAGGTAGCTGAGGCCGAGATTAGTGGCATGAGTTTTTAAAACACCTAGCTAAAAAAGTCCAATAGTTTGAGTCATTAAACACTTGGTTGTTAGGCCATGACCATGGGCCCACCCGGCGTTTTATATCCACTCTGTGCATCTATTTTACCTGTATGATCCAAAAAATTAATTAGATCCAAATCTTAAGTGAACCACATCGCAACAAACATGGGTGATTGAACGCCCACTATCGAAAACTTCTTAAGGCTCACCATAATGTTTATTTGCCGAATCCAGATCATCTGCTTGATTCAACATGATTTTCCTGTTTGCCTACCCCTGATTAGTCCAGCTCAGCATATGTTAGCACTGACTGCATTAAATGCAGCAATGCTGACAGTTTCTGTGCTGAGTTGAACCAATTAGGTGGTCGGCAAATAGGAAAATACTGTTGAGGGCGAGTAGACGATCCAGACTCTTATTTGCCATCCAACCTGTTGGTAAGGTCACACAGACGTAGATGAAGGCAAAACACAAATATTAACTTGATCCAAAACTTGGGGCCCACAAGATGTTTTTAATTATCATGATTGTTTCCTGTAGGGCGGTTCACCTAAGATTTGGATCTGCTTCATTTTTGGGCCTGTGCCCTAAAATGAGTTGGCAAAACAAATGGATGGCATGGATATAAAATACACACATTAATGTGGGGCCATAGTCCTAGCCAGACCAACACGTTGTTAGCCCTTCATTGACTGAATCTCTGGACGATTACAAGGCGACCCAACACCATGTACCTAGGGCCTCCCATAATGTTTTGAGAAATCTATGTTGTCCGTCCGTTTTGTCCAACCATGTCATGGGGTGGGTCTGAAATTGGGATAGATCCAAAGCCCAAGTGGGCCACTCGGTATGAAACAATGGTGAGAGCAATGCCTACCATTAAAATCTTTGCGTGGGCCCACTTTAACATGTGCGTTGTATATCGATGTTGTCCATCCATTTTTCCAGTTTCTTCTAGGGCATGGGCCCAAAACATTACGGTGGGCTTACGAAGTTTTTCTATTGGGCATTTAATCACCACTATTTGTTGAAGTGTGGTCCACCTAAGATTTGGATCTGCTTCATTTTTTGGCTCATGCCCTAAAATGAGCTGGAAAAATTGATGGATGGTGTAGATACACAACACATGCAAAGAGTTAGGCTCACACTTATGGCCTAACTAAACTAGGTGCTCCAACCACGCTTGACGGAAACTTTTTTCCTGGATGGGTGTTTTAACAACACAGGACTGTAATCTCGGTCGCAGCCACGCCTTCAAGATCATTTGTCTCCCTTCGGACGGCCCACCTGAATTAGGGATCGGGCTTTTGCCCGACGGTTAAATCTTGGTGAGTCACATGATGATCGGGTTGGATTTAATGAAAAGATCACGTTAGGGCCCACGTTAGCTAGCCATACTTCAAGACCATAAATAAGTCTCCCACGGACTAGTGTGCAGGAGACCGCAACTCTCTCTCTCTCTCTCTCTCTCTCTCTCTCTCTAAACACACACATTTCCTTTATATATATATATATATATATATATATATATATATATATATATATATATATATATATATATATATATATAGTGATTAACACGTGCATTTCCTTTATTTAAAATTCTTGCTTACTAACCTAGCCTTATATTTTTCAAGAACCATCTACTCTACTTTTCCTTTATATAGGTTTTTACCGAGGAGGTGGGTCTACTCTTGTTATTGGTTCTAATAGATTCCATATCATTTATGACTTTTTTTTCTTTCAAAAATTGCATCATGTGAGGACATTGCTTTCTCAAATGTTACAGGATCACCATTTGATTAGGCTAGAAGTATATGAAAATTAGGACCAGTAATACTTGGCAATTGTAGGTCATTTACTCTTTATTTTAGGTTCAGACTCTAATATTCAAAGTCTTTAAGGTGTGAGCTAGAAGGTTCATCTACATTCATAGAGAACGGACCATAACTGGGTTGACCCTACCATTCTTTAGTTTACAAGGAATGATATTTTTATGAAACTCAACATCTCTAAACTTAAGTATGATATTTTCAATAATATGTAAAAACTTGTATGTTTTTCTATAAGATGCATACCTTATAAGTACATATTTGGAATTTTTAGAGCCCAATTTTAGTCTTTTCTTAATATGGGCAAGACAACCCTAAACTCTAAAATAACTTACATTATGTTTTTACCTTTTCATAACTCATATGGACTTATTTTAGATTTATTTGTAGGTACTCTGTTTAGGATATATAATAAGTAGTATACAAAGCTTCTCCCTAAATACTAAAGGAAAATCAGAACTTAATAACATATCATTCATCATATTAAGGAGTCTTTATTTATACATTCTGCTACACCAATTTGTGAAGAGAATAGAGAGTAAATTTCTCATGATTAATACCATTAAATTCACAACAATTATTAAAAGCATTAAAAGTGTATTTGCCACTTTTATCAATTCTAAGGATTTTGATTTTTTTAGTTCAAATGATTTTCTCTTTCATTTTTTAAAAGTATAAAATTGAAAAGTGTTTCATCTTTAAATATTAACAAATATACATATGCATATATGAAATAATAATTAATGAACGTGATGAAATATTTCTTAGTCCATTTAGTAAGTATTTCCATAAGGTCACATTTATTAGAATGTATCAACCTGAGTAACTTAGAATTCCTTTCCATCTTAGAAACATGTTTTCTAATCACCTTGAATTGTGAAAAAGATTCACACTTCTCAAATTCACTATTTTTTAAATAAAAATTATACCACAAGTAGATATATTAGTAATAAATTTAACATTTACATATCCTAGTTTATTATGCCACAAAGAAACACTACACACCATGTAAGTAAAAGATATTTTATTCATATTAAAATTAATCTTAAACTTGCCATGATCATGATCTACATAATCATTTCCCTGCTTTATTTAAAAGGTATCCTGAGACCAAGTTCTTGCACATGTCTAGAACGTTTAAGAATGTTGGCTAATGTAATAACCTTCTCTGAGGTAAACACAAAATCTACCGTATGATATTCAATCATGTCCGCAGTAGCCACATTGCAAATTTGAACCTTCCTACCAGTTGAAACCACTTCATAGTTCATAAACCAATGACGATCATAGCAGACATGTGTGTTAGTACCCATGTCAACCCACTGTTGGTCACATGGTCTCAATTTGACCATATTAACCTCTGTGAAGGTACATCTTTTTTTTAGATTATAACATTATCTTGCAAAATATCCCATCTTGCCACACATATAAATACCAATGGATTTATCATAATTTTTAGGTTTCATTTTTTTCTTGGACTTTGGCGTAGATTTTCTTTTTAAATTGATTAGGGTTGTTAGGCTTCAAGTTATTGAGGTTTTCATTAGGTTGAACCTTATCTTTAACACGTTATTTTTAGAAACATATTCCTTAATTTCCTCATTTTTTATCTGATAGCCTTACTTCTTCCTCAATATGAAGATGTACTATGAGGATCTTTATAGAAAAATCTTTTCTTAAATGTGGAGGGAGTTTTTAAAATCTTTCCAAGATGGGGGGATTTTTCAATGTTTGTTACCACTTGAAATACTCATCTAGCTTAATACACTCTGGGATATTTTTACAAGGTTGAATTCGCTCGTCTACTAAACGACCGACTTATTGTCCACCATCTGATATCTATGATACAATACAAAGATTGCACACCCAAGTGCAGGTAGCGAAGTAGTAAAATACTCAGTGAGACCGAGGTTGAACCATAAGCATTGGGCTTAAGAACGCTTAGAGGAATTAGTTTAAGTTGACGAGATGAAATTTGATTTAACCCACAAGAGTGGATCAAGTTGTGTGTATGTGTTGATAAACAAGAAGGAAAGGACTAAGGCATCGGGGTTCCACCGTTGATTAATCCACAAGGTTAGATTCATTGGTCCAACTATAACTTAAATGGAATTGAATAAAGATTCGTTCCAATCAAAAGATGAAATGGTTAAACCACTTGCATAATTCATAACAGATGGTGATCTTAACTGATTGATTTGAACATGAAATACTCGTTAGTTGATCGCAGGGAATTCCAAGCATCAACTGTGCCCGAAGTCGACAATGGATCAAGGAATCATACAGATCAACAATTTTGCCAAAAAGTCAATCGATAAAGATCACAAATTCATGAGATCGAATGCACACTTACAAGATATGAGGCTTTGATTGATTGATCCAACCGTTGAGATCTTCTCAATTGATTGTAGGAAATCCAAAGCATCCATTGTGCCCGGATTCTACAATGGATCAAAGGATTTTATAAATTGATGACTTTACTTGTACTAGATCGATGACCGTAGAGAATCCAAAGCATCCATCATGCTCGGAGTCGACGATGGATCAAATGACTTTATCGATCATGAACTAGCTAATTGGTGTATAAGGAATTCCAAGCATCCATTATACTCGGAGTCGACGATGGATCAAGGGGCCGTGTACAACAATAGCTCCCGCCACTGAGGTAGATAACCAAACCAATTAAGTAAAGAGAACTCCAACATTCAAGCCTAATTGTTGAACTAAACAAAACCAAACCTTGAAATTTACCAAAGGCTTCACCCCTAGCCTTTGCTAGAGGTTTAGCCAACCATTACAAAATGGAAGACTAACTCTAAAATTTCTACGCTAAGAAAAGAAAAATTCTACAAGGAAGAAGAGAGGAGAGGAGTGGAATTTGGATTGAGGGATGAGAATGGATGATCGAATGAGAAGGAGAGGGGCTCCTTTTATAGCCCTTTCAGAAGCATTCCAAGCCTAGGTGGTACTCCAAACCTAGGCGTAATTTTTCTCTGGGTTTGGGCTTGGATTTAGGTTTGGAATGACATGTGGCATGGAAAGTACTCCAAGTCTAAGTGGCACTTCAAGCCTAGGAGTAATTTTGCTTTAAGTTTGGGCTTGGAGTTAGACTTGAATTTGTGAGGTAGTAAGTCTTTACACATGTGTGGGGAAAGAAGAGAGAGAGAGAGAGAGAGAGAGAGAGAGAGAGAGTTGCTTGTGCTTGGCTGGCCTTCATCCCCATTGCTGGTTGTAGAAGAGATGCTCTCTCTCTTGTTGTTGTGGGTCGTCTGGAAAGAGCTCTTGCTGGACTGTTGACATCCAATTCTGCTAGACGGCTGAGGACTAATTCCCATGGTTGTTGATTGTTGTGTGTGTGGGGCCCATCCTGATAATGGATCTGCTGGGCAAATGGCTTTGGTGAAGCTCGTGTTATTGATGGGAGAGATATGCTATTTAGATGGTCCTTATAAAGATGACACTTGCAGCTGGGACCCACCTTGGACTACTAACTGGATGATGTCTAGCTGATGAATGGTTGGATGAGAGTTGAAGAAGCCGGTCGTTGATTAGGCTTGGCAGCCACTAGCTATTGCATGTGCAAAACAGGGGTACATCCTGCTGAAATTTGGGTGGCACGTGTGGCTTGCATCATGTGATTGGGCGTCCAATCAGCTAGACGATGGAGATCAGGTGGTGCTTTGGACAAGGATGAAAGACTGGCCAACGGTTGAAGGTGATCTCTTCTTGACCCATGCGCACAGGTCTGAAAGTTGGTCGTTGGAACGTGGGGTCCACTATAGCTGATCTGATGCTCATTAAAGTGTAGCCCGTCTTGATGCACAGTTGGTCCCAACTATTGACATCTGATCTTGACCATCTAAGCATGATCATCCATTCTGACGTGAATGCCATAATCACGATTATCGCAACATGTCTAGCCTCAACCTCAAAAATGTGTGGCTTTGATGAGGTCCTTCAGGTCATCTTCTTCTATCTCAGCCGTATAATATGATCTAGCCTTCGATCTTTATGGTCCGATTTCTTTCAAGGCTGCCCCCATGCTTGATCTTGTTCTTTTTGGGCCTTTAAACGCCCTAATTGTCTCGAATCTTGTTTAATCTCTCCTGATCACCTGAACATTGAAAATTCACCTAATGAGAATAATTAACCGTGAAAACAAAGAAAATACTCTAAGTATCTAGGGTTAATTATACAAAATTAAGCACTTATCAACTTACTAACAGTGTATTTCTTCACACTAGCTTCTTCATTTTTATAAGTTTTTCTAAAGTAGACCATATATTTGTAGAAGTAGAATAATCCCATAATATATCATAGAGTTGATTGAACAATGTTAGTATATAGTTCTTATAGAGATAATCGTCTTCATCCCACTTCTGTCAAACGGTAGATAGCGGTAGTTCATGTAGATATTGCAAGTACCTTGGTTTATTAATAATGTGCGCTAGTGTTTCTTGAGTCTATTGAACCCCCATTGGAAGACGATGAAAACTGAAGACTTAAAAACTTGCAACATCAAGGCATGAAGACACAAGTAAATTGAAGTTCCTTGATAAAACTAGCCCTAGAACCCTTTAGCTCCAAAACAATATACCTCTAGATGATACACATCAATAAGAAAACACTTGATTTATCATCCCACGCCTTAGACCTAAATATGAACATGTTCAACTAGACTGATAGAGGTTTAGAATTGTTGATGGTTGGAAACAAAAAAAAAAACAACAAAATTCTTGTGCCCATCAATTCAAATGACATGTTTGTCGATTTGATCGACAGATCCTGTTGATTTGATTGACAATGCCCAAAAGTGTCCATCATGCAAATCAAATGAAAATCAGACTTGCTAATTCGATTGGTAGGGCTATCGATTCAATCAACTCTAATCGACGGATCTGTCAATTGAATCGATAACTAGGCGTTAAGATCTATTGGATCTTTCACTTTATAAATGAGTACTCGGACCTTTGTAAAGCATATGAATTTTTCATTGTTTTAGAGCCTTTATGCTTACACTCCTTTCCACTAGTTAAAGGCTCTAATTCCTTGTAATTCATCACTCTAATGAGTATTCTCCATTTGAAGATGTACGTATTCTCTTGCATTCTCTAGAAGTTAAACACTAATCTTATAGGTAAACTCTTTGTCTTTTACCCTATAGAATGCCCGTCTAGGTGAATCCTCATTTGGAACCAACTATCCCATTAGTTGTAGGAGATTCAATCATCTCCTCTCCCATTACCTTCGCATCCTCATAGGCCTACTTTTGAAGGAGCGCCGGATCCAGTTCAGGCAAAGCATTGGATGAACAGAATAATGAAAATGAATAAGTCACTCGGGTGTATAGATGCCCAAATGATTACTCTTGCCACCCACGCTCTAGTGGGTGAAGCTGATATTTGGTGGCAGAGTGTACATAGGAGAGTCCCTATGGACTATCACTGGACCTCAAAAGAGTTCTAGAGGAGATTCTATGAGAAATACTTTCCCCAATCCTACCGAAATGAGAAGATATCTCAGTTCCTTAAACTGAACTAGGAAAACTTGATAGTGGTCCAATATGAGGCACATTTTGAGGAGCTATTTCGATATGTGCCTAGAGTTGTGGAGGATGAGGCATACAAACTACAGAAGTTCAAGGAAGGACTCCGACTTAAAATTCAATCAAGTTTATGCTGTGTAAATTTTACAGACTTTGCATGCCTCATAAACAAGGCCATGCAGGTAGAGAAGGATCATGAACGTCCTGTTAAGGCGCGTGTTCCATTGTTGGAGCTCGGAAGAAAATTTAGTCTAACTCCTGCACCACCAATGTTAGGGAAGAGGTGAAGTTTGCACTCCTATTCAATTCTCACCTCAGGTCAACGTAAGCCCAGCAAGTTTTATGGAAAATTGAATCATAGGATTAGATATATCGTTATAGAAGGATGCGGGATGCAGGTGTCTGCCCACCCTAGTTCAAGGACCCACTCCAAAAAAGTTGAGTCAAGGGCAGTGGAAGGTACAATTTTTATTTACCCTCAGTAGTTATGACATATATTAGTGATGCTTGGATGCATTATGGAGAAAATATGCATCGTTGAGACCGTATTATGATAATGTTGACGATTAGATGTAAGTTCTTTAACCTAGAGGGCAAAAATTATTTTAAGAGGGGTAGACCATAATAACCTAGGTTGTTTAAAGTTTAACACTAACAACCACTATACTTAGCCTTACCATGAGGAACACAGTGAAAAGTTAAATACCCTAAATTAGAATGTACATACCTATAACCAAAACTTATCCAAAATAGTAAAATTTACTAAGAATAATAACTCCTATCCTAATGTTGCCTGATGATTCCTGCATGATAAGGATCAAATCTTAAGCAAACATCGCATACTAAAACCTTAAGATGGAGGAGATACGCCCAACTTAAAATTTACTAAAAATAGTAACTTTTTCACCAAACTTCAATTTTGAAGAGGATTTTCTCATGAAAAAGAGTGACTTAACCTACTTCTAAGGTCAGTTGGCCCCGGATTGCCTGTTCTGGTCAAAATTATAGGTCACATGTGTTAGTTCACTTTTCCGTGTTAGTGCACTTTTCCGTGGCATACTAGTGCACCTTATTTGTCAATTTCGTAGGTTAGTGAATCTAGGTGTTGGTTGAGCTCAAAAAGATGAAGATTGAAGGCTCAAGTGGACCTGCTGCAAGAAGAAACAGGTAAATGAGATGCCTTAGTGAGCCAAAACCCTTGAACCTTTTAATCAAGGGTGATCGATCCATTCGATGTAATTAAGGGCTCGTGCCAGACCACGACCTGGAATGTACAAGATCTCAGAACCTCTGGAATAAAATTTGCCTTGTGATATCTCTTCTCTTGTGTACTTTTGTGAATGCTTGTGATTGTCTATGAATGTGTTTCTATTACTCAGAACCCCAAAGTAACAATACCCAAGAAAATGTCCTTGTTTTCATTTTCTAGTTCTAACAGGATATTTAAGATGTTGTTTAATTTACTTTCATATTATTATCAATTAAATTTCAATTTTTATCTTGTGGATTCGAGGAAGCCTGATTGAGGAGTCCAAGGAGCTCCATGGATTCAGAGTAGTTATCCATTGAGGAAGACGGTGATCGACCTCATCACGTCCCTCGTGGATCTGGTGAAAGTGGTTAACGGGGTGGATATGTCACAACATCACAGTGGGTCCAAGATTTTTTTTTAAGTGAGAGGGAGTTTCAATGTTGGGCATTCAATTCCCCAGTGTTTGGATGAGTGTGGTCCACTTGAATTGTAGAACTGCCTCAATTTTAGACTTACACCGTAAAATGATATGGCAGAACTGGTGGGGTGGATTTTTCACAAACCTCAAGGTGGCCCCACGAGTCTTTCAAGGGGGAGAGATTCAATATTGGGCATTCAATACTCACTGTTTCATACCGTTTGGCCCACTTGAGTTTTGGATTTGAATGGTTTTATAGTTCCATGCCCCAAACTAACTAGCTAATTAAGTGGTGGATAGTGTGGATTTGTCGCAAACATCATAGTGGGCCTCATGAGTTTTTCAGGAGAGAGAGAGGGTGAACGGTGACCCTACACGTGACTTTGTGGGTTAAGCTTATTCTTAAAAGATTTCTAAGTGATCCAACCTCATTTTGAGACTAAACGCGTGAGATTTCTTTTCTTGGGGAGTCAAGGATTTTGTTATCTCCTGTTTTCTTTCTTAGAAGTGGGACCATCGGCCGATGTTCTAAACTGTTGCTCGTCTTCTCCTGTTGGCAGTTTGCAGAAGTGGAACCATTGGTCACCGATCTAGACTGTTACCCTATTAGGCTCCACTGCAGATGGCTCATGCTACAAATTAAATTCTCCTTGGCAGGACAATCACAGCCTTTCAATTTGTGGTTTGCAAATAAAAGGTTGAAAAAGAGAAATACACCAAATGGCCGCGTTCAAATAGGGCATGGTTTGGCTGGTGACCCGACCACGGCCAGCGGTTGGAATATGTTTTATCTACACCATCCACCCATTTTGCCAACTCATTTTATGGTATGAGCCCAAAAGTGATGCAGTTCTAAAGTTCAAGTGGACCACTGCATGGAAAACAGTTGAGATTGAAAGCCTAACATTGAAAACTTCTTTGGGGCCACCACAATATTTATTTGCCATCCAACCTTTTCATATTGTCACATAACCTGGGCCGAAGGGAAACCACAAATAACAGCTTGATCCAAAGCTTCTGTGGCCCCCAAGAATTTTCAATGGTAAGCATTCAATGCCCACTGTTTCTTGTGGTGTGATCCACTTGAGCTTTAGATCGGCTTCATTTTGGGGCTTATATCCTAAAATGAGCTAGCAAAAATGGATGGACCACGTGGATAAAACACATACATCAGGTGGGCCTGCGGTGCTTTGACACCAGCTAGCTGGTCACCAGCCAAATGGCGTCTGTACAAGGCCCATATTGGTGGCTAGGATTGTATTTTCTAAGAGATTCTAGGGCATGGATCATCTGCAGTTGGGCCAAACAGGCCAATGCACTGGGTCACCGAACCATGCCCCACATGTCCAGGCTGAAAACAAAAGCATCACGTTCATATCCTCAATTGTCTAGCATCTCTTTCCTTGTGGAAATTTGAACACCACCTAGTTTTCATGTCACTTCAGCGTTGAAGATCTGCCCTATGGAAGTAATTGTGGGCTCAATCTTTCTACGTTCACGTGGCCCACCAGATGGATCATTTGTACCCCTTCAACTTGAAGACTTTTTCGCTTCCACCGGCCATGAAGAAATTATTAAATAAGGCACCCTTTATTCCGGTTGTGTCGGCTTATAATCTCAGTGAGTTATATCAATCATGCAAATGACTTTAATACAGCCTGCATGTCTAAAAACTTCAAAACTCAGCTTGACTCCCATATCCAGCTGGGGCGATTCGACTCAAAGATGATTGGACGCAATCCATATTTAAATACTAAATTAAGATTAATATTTTACTAATAGTAGAATTTTTTAATAGCATGGTCATGCAAATAGACTAACAAAACAATAGAACAACTGGGGTTTGCTCATAGTTGCTGTGATCTTGCTTGGTTGAGGTTGCTTTAGATGTATTATAAACAAACTATTATGCTGGTTTGATCATATATCTACCAGATTTGTAGACATTTCTTGAATGATTAAAAATGAAATATACCCAATGGTCTTATTTCAACGAACAAGTGTCCATGGATCAAAGATTATGATTGTTCAAAGGTGGGCCTCACATGATGGTGGCTCAGATCAAAGTGTGGCCCATCTTATGGACCATCTACATTAAGTGGACCTCACTTGATGGACAATCCACATCAAAGGTGGGATCTACATGATGGATGAGGGACATCAAAGGTGGACCCGTGATGGATAGTCAACATCAAAGGTGGGGCCCCACATCATGAATGGTCCACATCAAGGTGGCCCACATAATGGACAGAGTGAGCCTCACATGATGGATGACCCATATCAAAGTGTGGTCCTTTGTGATGGATTGTCCACATCAAGTTAGCCCCACTTAATGGACGGTCCACATCCAAGGTGTTGCATGATGGACGGCCCAAATCCAAAGTGGTCCAAAATGATGGATGATCCACATAAAACCTACACCAAAAGTGTGCCCCACCTCCACATGATGGACAACCCACTTCAAAGGTGGGGCCCACATGATGGACACATCAAATGTGGATTCCACATCTTGAGTAGGGGACATTGAGGGGCCCCATATAAAGGATAATTAGCATTGATGGTGGGTCCCACATGATGGACAACCTACGTCAAGGTGCATGTAATAGACGGTCCACATCAAAGGCCAACCAAAACAACCGTGGGGATTGCTCTTATAATGAAGTTGTTGTAATCTTTAAAAATGACATCAACTACCCCAAACGTGCTTATTTTAAATAAGAGATTTTTAATTATGATTTTGAAAATGTGATTCATCAGATGAGCTTATTTAAAACAAGAGTTAAAACAAAAAGAGCTTAGCAAAGTAGCTCTTATTTGAAAAGCACTTATTAGACTCTTATTTGAAAAGCACTTATTAGATTAGAATAGAGATGCCAAATGAGCCCTTAGTTGATTCCACAAAATACTAGTTATAATTTTCATTAATATATATAACTTGTATAACTTCTGAGTACCTGCATATCCAACATCATATTAAAAATTTGGCTAAGTTTTAGGCTGTCTATCTATTTCCATTATTAGGACTACGTATTGAGTGGGCTATATTTATTTTTGGGCAAAGGCATATACACAGGGGTCCTGCCTTATCAATTTCTTGGATTTTTCACCTCTCTGTAACTCATATTCCTGTGGTGGCATGTAACTGAGATACTTTTACATTCAAGGGCTTAGGAAAGCTGGTGGAAATACCTTCATAACTAGCCATTTGAAGAATTGACATTTGATAGGAGAGAGGGGGTGTATGTAGACTTCCACGTGGAAAATGAACTCTTTTCTATTTGATCAACAACGCGTTTGTAGACCACTCGATCTAAGGAAGACTTGCAAGAGGTCAACACAATGAATGATGAAATGTTGTCCTTATTCTATTAGTGATTGAGTGGGCTACATTTATTTTTGAACAAGGCCATCCGTTTGGATGGAGCCTTCAAACGTGTTTGTAGACCACCCATTCTAAGGAAGACTTGCAAGAGGTCAAGAGGCCAACACAATGAATGAGGAAATGTTGTCCTTACTACTCTATTAGTGATTGAGTGGGCTACATTTACTTTTGAACAAGGCCATCTGTTGAATGGAACCCGAAATTTGTGCAAAAAATAAGGTGATCCACCGGTCAACCAGCCTAGTCGACCGATCGAACATGCCTGGAATTACACAGATATATCTCTAGATAATTTTTTAGGGTTTCGGCCTATTGACCTTTGGGCTTGACTGGTCGACAGCATTCAGAAATTTGGCAAAACTCTTTGGACAATTTTTTGTATGTTAGACTTATCGAACATGAGCCATTGACTAGCCGACCCATGTGTCGACCCATCCTGACTGGTTGACCCATCAGATTCTATAAGGGTTTTTTTCACATAAATTCAATGTGTTCTTTGTTCGAATTTCCTTGTGTGATTATGATTACTTTATTTAATACTTCTCTGTGTTCTTCCACGAGTCCCAACAAGTGGGAAGCATATTGAATCTGAAGACAATGTATTGATAGCATTTAGCATGAAGTTCAATGTAGAGTACTCCGGAAAAAATAACTTTGAACTATGGAAGGTAAAGATGAAGGGTCTTCTAGTTAAGCAAGGATGGAAAGATGCACTCCTTGAAAAACGACCACAAACTATAAAAGAAGAAGAGTGGAACAAGTTAGATTAAAATGCCAATATGTCAATCCAGTTGTGTCTAACGAATGAGGTCCTCTACAATGTTATGAGAGATAAGACTTCGACTGATATGTGGGCAAAGTTAAATAACATTTATGCAAAGAAGTCTCGTGAGAATCATTTGTATCTAAAGTTACAGTTGTTCAATTTGAAGATGGGAAATGGGGCTAGCGTCGAGACCCACATTAGCAACTTCAATAGGCTTGTTTGCAAATTGTTGGATGTGGATGAGGCGATGAATTGAAGGGTAAAGATCAAGCATGTATTTTATTAAATTCTCTTCCAAAATCGTATGAGTCATTCAAAGACTTTTTATCAACCGATAGGACAACCATTAGCGTTGAAACCGTTATCTCAACTCTTTAGTCGAAGGTGATGAGAAAGAAAAATAGTGATGTGAGTATTTCTACAAACGCACTGATTACGAGAGGAAGAAATTCTGAGCAGGATAAAGGATCTTCGCAATCGAGATTGAGATCCAAATCCAAGGACAAGGGAAACTGAAAGTTGAAGTATTGGAGTTGTGATATGACAGGGCACATGAAAAGGAATTGTCAAAATTCTAAGTCTAAGAAAGAGAAATTAGATGGATCTTCTAGAGAGGCCAACACTATAAAATCCATTGAGGAGGCAAGTGGTGGTGAAGTATTGATCGCATCAAAATTTGGGTACTTCAGATGAATGGATTTTAGATACAAGGCTTCATATCACATCACCCCTCGTAAGAGTTGGTTCACCAGTTATAGTGATTGCAATGGTACTCAGGTGTTTATGGGTAGAGGTAGGCACAAACCAAGCCAGCTCGAAAGCTCGGCTCGGATTGGTTCGAAAAGGCTCGACTTGGATTGGTTCGAATGGAAGTTCAAACCAAACCAAGCCTCCGAGTCAAGCTCGTTTGAAAAAACAAACCAAACTCAAACTAGGGCAGTTCTGGCTCGGCTCGGCTGGAAGCTCGATTTGATTCAGCTCGGTTTGATTCGGCTCGTAGATTATAAGCACAATGTTTCCCGTGGTGTGATCCACTTGAGCTTTGGATATGATTCCATTTTGGGATCATGTCTTAAAATGATATGTAAAACAGATGGATGACATGGATAATACATAATACATATACATGATGACATGGATAATACATAATACATAATACATAATACATATACATAATGGCATGGATAATACATCATACATATACATGAATGCACACTGTTTCCTTACACTCGTAAAATTATGCTTGTGTACTTTTGTTTGGAAAATACTCTTACATGTCTATTTTGAAGGTGCACTCTTTTGGAGGACGTTAAACATCATATAGTAAGATATGTTTGTACTTTTTTTTCTAACTTTTTAAATTCTTTTCTATTTTAGTGAATAAGGAAAAAAAGAGCCACTGTCTGTTTGAACTTGGCCCGGCCCGGTTCGAAATTTTCAACCAAGCCGATCCCGGCTCGAACCAAATTTTTCTGGAGCAAACCAAACTCGAGCCGAATGGGTCGGCCCGAAACCCAAACCAAACCGATCCACAAACTGTGGTGGTCCAAAAACAAACCAAACCAAACTAGGGCTAACTCAACTCAGCCAGGATCGTTGCCCACCTCTATTTATGGGCAATGAAAATGCATGTAATGTGGTTGGTGTTGGATTGATTTACATCAAGATGTTTGATGGCATAGAGCATATCTTGACCAATGTGAGACATGTTCCTGAGTTGAGGAAGAGTCTGATATCTCTGGGAGCGCTTGAGACACTTGGGGCACAAATTCACTGAGTTCAATCGTATCCTTAAAGTTTCAAAGAGGGAATTCGCAGTCATGGAAGCACAAAGGAATAGTAACCTTTATAGGTTTATCAGGAACACTTCATTGGGTGAAGTTGCAGCGTTTGTAGCAAATTCCACGTTTGCACGTATGCGGCATGCTCGCTTAGACCACATGAGTGAGTGGGGCAAGAAGGTACTTTTTTTTATTGTTGTTTGATTCTAAATTTTATAAATGTTGATTTTAATATATTCCAGCGCTATATTATGGTAAACAATTACAATTATTTTTTAAGTCTAAGAAACATGTTTGTAAGGGGGTTGTGGATTATGTACATTCTGATATATGGTGGCCATCGCTCATAGTTTCTGGTGGAGGGTTATCATGGTTAGTTATGTTCATTGATGACTACTCCAAAAAAGTGGGGGTTTATTTAAAAAGAAAATCTAAGGTTTTCACCACCTTTAAGCAATAGAAATCGATGGTGGAAAAATATTCAGGACGAAAGGTGAAAGTACTAAAGACAAATAATGGTAGGGAATTCACTTTTGAGGGAATTCAATCAGTTTTGTAAAGATGAAGGGATCGAGAGGTACAACACAATGCACCATACATCAAAGCATAATAGTGTCACTGAGCAGATAAATTGGACTCTCTTAGAGAGGGCCTGATGTATGATAAGTAATGCTAGGTTGGGCAAGAAAATGTGGACTGAGGTCGTTAACACGACTTGTTACTTAATAAATCGGTCTCCTACGACTATATGAACAGCGGCCTTGAGACGCTTCTCTCCACGGGCTTTTTGCCTCTTTCTCGAGGGCTTTTAAGGGTAGAGTTTAGGGGGTTAGTGCGTTTAAAATGATATTATGTAAGACTGGAGTTGTCACTAGCCAGTTACTTCGAATCTGCAGTCGGCTAGACTCTATAGAAATGCTTAAGAGCAAGAATCTGAAGAATCCTAATATTAAGATGGCTCTTTAATCTACTTCCAAAGATTCGATGTAAGGACCATGGTTATAAAGTGGGAAGGTGTCAGGAACCTACTCTGCCCATACAAGTGTACGATCTCTACTTCATAGGATTAGGTAACTACCGAGGATTAGTTCTATTTCTTGCACACTGACGATGCATAATGATATATTTTGCAATGATTAGTGTTAGTCAGCACCAATTTTTTGTGGGTAAATTCCGTTTTTAGGAAAACGCACGGTTACAACAGAAAAACAGAATTTTAGAAAAACCTACTATTTTTAGTAATTTTGAATTTTAGTTTATTTCATTTTTTTAGAGTTTTAGTTATAGTTGAAGTCTAATACTTCTTCTTAAGGTTTAGTTTATTATTTAAAGCATTATAGAGATGATTTACTTCATTCAATCAATTATTCAATATTTTCTAGGAATTATTTCCTTTTATCTTTTTGTGGTTATGAGGAACACCTTGTTTATTCAAGGTACCTACCCAGTGAGGAAGACGGTGATCGACCTCCCACGTCCTCCCTACATTAGTGGTATCAGAGTGAGGATTTTTCCTCGGGAGGATGATCTCTAATGAAAGTTCGAATGTTCATCCTAAGGACGGTGCTCCAAGGGATTATATCACGGTGGCAGATTTCGATGAAGCGAGACAAGAGAACTTGTTGATCATGCAAGGTATACAAGCAACTCTTGATCGCATCGTAATGGCATTAAATCTGCCCCTAGCCCAAGGCAACGGTCAACAACCACATGTGCTCATTGTACGGAACAACCCCATATTCCGTAGAGCACCTTGGGTGACCAATCACAGGGCTACCCTAGACAATTCAGAACCCAGTGACAAAGAGGTCAAAGACATCATCGTACAATGACCTGTATCTAGGAATGATCGCGGAGATTATGTTAAAAGAGATTTTTAAAGTAATGCAACTTCGGATAAGGTCTCTAAAGTACAACCTACCACCGTCTCATAGGATGTTCATAATTCTGTGGAGGTGGAGGAAATTAATAGATCAGTAGTAAAAGATAAGGAAGAAGAGTCTGAAATTGTTCCAGATGTTATGGAGTTGGTTTTCACAGAATTCATGAGCATCCCCAAAAGTATCACGCAAACAATGTAGGAAATCGAGGCGATCGTAGTCACCAAACATTCTGATGAATTGTTCCTTGTGCAGGAAATTGTCCTTTCTCAGATAGAGCCATCTTTCGATGTACCAGAGAAAGTTGTGATTATTCATGTTGGCGTGGAGTAGAAGTCAGAGAAATTTGTTATAGAATTCCAATACAAGGCTAGCAAACGACAACTTCTGAAGTTAAAAACAAATCATGGCCGTGACCTAAAGCGAAACTCAAGGATGAGTTTTTTTTCCAGTAGGAGAGTTTGATGTAGAACAAGAACCCCCTGATGAGGGGCTTGGATCAAGCATCTTTCTATCGCACATGGACCGTAAAAGATTAATGAAAATTCGACAAAAATCGTCATTTTTCGCATGGATGGACCAAAAGAAGGCGAACCGTAAATCGGCCATAACTTTTGATGCAGGAGGAGTTACAAGATTCACAGTATATGGATTCCAACTGAAATTTCGTTTTGGGTTGTGTCCGTCCGTTTCACCAGAAAACGCACGGTTACAGCAAAAAAACAGGATTTTAGGAAAACTTGGTATTTTTAATAATTTCGAATTTTAATTTATTTCCTTCTTTTTAGAGTTTTAGTTATAGTTGGAGTCTAATACTTCTTCGTTGGGTTTAGTTTATTATTTAAAGCATTGTAGAGATGATTTACTTTACTTCATTCAATCAATTATTCAATATTTTCAAGGAATTATTTCATTTTATCTTCTCGTGGTTACGAGGAACACTTTGTTTATTCAAGGTACCTACCCAGTGAAGATGACGGTGATTGACCTCTCCCACATCCTCCCTGCATTTACGGGTTGGTTTAACTGGGACGCAGATTAGCCATTGACATGTTGAGTAGCGAATCTTGCTCTACTAAAGTGACGTCACCATGGTATGTGGGCCTCCGCATGATGTAGTTGTTGTATTCACATCGTCCATTCATTTGGAGAGATCATATTAAGGCATGAATCAAAGAATAAGGCAGATCCAGATCTCAAGTGGACCCACCACAGAAAACAGTGGGGATAGTGACATCCACTGTTGAAAACTTCTTAGGAGCCACATAAGTTTTCAATCAAGGTAATATTTGTGTCTTCCCTTCCTCCATATCTTTGTGAATTTATGAACAGGTTAGATCTCAAATAAAAATCATGGTGGGCCTAGGAAGTTTTCAACGGTGGATGTTAGTCCCCACTATTTTCTGTGGTGGGGTCCACTTGAGCTTTGGATCTGCCTCATTCTTTGAGTCATGCCCTAAAATGGCCTCTCCAAATGGATGGATGGTTGGTGTGGATGCAACATATACATCATGCTGGGCCTACTCAACCTGTCCGTAGCTAATCTGCGTCCGTTTAACTGAGCCAACTACCTTAGCAGCCATTGACGCCGAAGCAGGAGATTGACCGATAGAAGAGCATACGAATAAAGGCTAGGAAGCAGTAAACTGCCTTAACTAGAGATGGCTGCTTCAACTGGAGCTGGCTACAGAAGCAACAGTCCGTTATGGCGTTCAAGCCGCTTTTTAAGGGCCGTAGTTTCCCATCGTGAAGCAAGATGCTGCAGCATGACAAGTATTATTCTCTTCTTCTCCTTTCTACGATGCGTTTGCTTGCTCGCTACAGCTGCGACAAACTCTGTAACTCCAACCCAACCACTTACAGATGGACAAAAACTTCATTCACCCAACAATGATTTCCAGCTCAGATTTTTCAATCGCTGGGAATCCAAAAATCGCTATGTAGGGATATGGTGTTGCCGAAACAGTATTCTTATGAACAGATTCATCTGGGTCGCCAACAGAGAGAAGCCGCTTACAGATTTCTCAGGAGTTTTTGCCATCCAAAATGGCAGAAATCTTGTTGTTCTGGATGGGACAAATAAAACACTCTGGTCGTCAAACATTTCATATATGATGAATGATTCTTCAGTTGCAGAGCTGTTGGATTCTGGAAATCTTGTGTTGAGAGAAGCGAATTCACTAAGAATCGTTTGGCAGAGTTTCGATCATCCTTCCGATACTCTCCTCCCAGGGATGAAGGTCGGAATCAACCTACGAACAGGAGAAACTTGGACGCTGAGATCGTGGAGAAATGATAGGGATCCAGTGCCCGGTACCTTTACATTTGGAATCGACCCTCAATCACCGAATCAGTTCTTTGTATGGCGGAGATCCATTCCGTACTGGAGAAGCGTCTTCTGGAACGGGACTGCATTTAATTCGCCTATGTTGAATTCTTTCAACTACAGCGTCATCAGCAGCGAAGATGAGGTCTACTTCACTATCCTCTCTCCTTCTGACATTGATTCACATAGCTTTCTGGTGATGAAACCAGAGGGTAATTTTGAATATTCCGTAATATTCAGATGGAGAAGAGTCCTAGTAGTTCCGGGTATTCACGGAAGGATCAGTGTAGAATTTCTGGTGGTGGCTGTGGAATGTACAGTAGCTGCAACGTAAATGGTATGCCACAATGTAAGTGCTTGCCAGGGTTTGAGCCCTCATTACCTCTCAATTGGAGCTCTGGAGACTGGACAGCTGGATGCAGGAGGAGGAACTCCAGTGGCATGCAGAGATCTAAGTGAGTTCACACTTTTGAAAAGGGTGAAACTCACTCCTCCAGATTACGTTTCTGACCCTATTTTGGGGAGATTGCCGACCTGATTGGATATTTAATGGCTGCTACAGTGCATATGCCTACAAAAATGGGAGCAGCGATGGTGATAGTGGTACTTGTTTCTACTGGTCTGAAGCGAATTTGAGGGGAATTGTAGAGAATGACGACGTAGAAGATGGATCTGAGTGGTGGGACCTTTACTTAGGGCTTGCATCTTCTGAGTTTGGTGAGTTTTGGCAAGTTAAAATCCGGCCATTGCCCCAGCATTAGGCCATTCACTTCGAGGAAATGAGATGAAAAGGCTAGATCCGCTACCAAATGTTTCTAGAACAAGCTTAAGCTACAAAATTGACCATGATGCTCTCTTCTTGACATCCGATCAGTTGATCATTTGTTCTCTTTGCTGGGCGATTGGGCCACGCAACTGCAGACAATAGGGATGCGGATGCCCACCATTAAAAGCCTTCCACATTGTCTGCAGGCCCACTCAATTCATTCAGAAAAAAGCCTCGCTGAGCATGTTGAATGGAAACCCTAAAAATCAGGCCATTCTGAAACTCAAGTTAGGAACACGACCTGCTTTTAGAGGTTCTAGGCACGATTTTATATGCTGTGCCCGACCTGAGTTTTGGAATATCCTGATTTTTTGCAACCCAAACAGATTAGACATCATGAAAACATCACACAACGGTTTGTAGGTTATGCTTATTCTACGAACGTTTGTAGTGGATCTGACCTCATGAATTATTAGTTTCTTTTGGATTAATCATTATGTATGCTGTTGAACGTACGTCCAGATCTCATCAATGTATCCTGTTTTTATGGCAAACAGAGGAGAGGCAAATTTACTCCTGTGATGAGCTTCAACCTTGCTAAGCTGAGCTCGAGACAATCCTTTGTTGAGGACTCAATGTTTTAATCTAAAATTATTTTTAGTTTTGAGCATCGTATTATAATTTTTCATTTTTTTACTACTCTTCCTTGACTTGGCTGCGGTCCCCCCTTCTACAGAGCTTACTTGGAATGGGAGACAATGCGAAAACTGTGGCACAAACATCATACCTTATCCTTTAAGCACTGGACCGGATTGTGGTGATCCAACATATAGTAGCATCCATTGCGACGATGACACCGGCCAACTTCGCTTCCTTGCACTCGATGGCTCTTCTTATGCAATTACCCGATTCAACCCTGAAAACAGGAAGTTGGTGATCCAACCAGAAGGCATCGATCTCTGTTGGGCAAACAGTTCGAAAAGAAGTGATATACATCTGAATAGTAGCCTACCATTTTATGTGACCAACAACAACACTATTCTTTTGCTAAGTTGTTCAACTTCCAAACACTCACAATCTTTGAATTGCAGCTCTTCTAGTCCATGCCGTAGGTACATAGAGGATGGCAGAGCACCCTGTTTTGACCCGAAGAGGTGTTGTAGTTATACTGTTGGGGATTTTCCATTTACATCGCACATGATTGGAGTTTCAAGTACGGGGTGCAGTGCTTATGCAAGCATTTTTAATTGGGATGGCCAAGACCTGCAGGATAAACAGTTCAGAGGGAATTGAAATCAGGATGGAGAGATCCACCGCAACCAGTGTGTTATTCGGTAAAGAACTGTCGGGCTTGGCCAAACTCAATGTGCTTGCCTGATAAGGCAGAAGTTGGAAGGAAAAGGTGCTTCTGCAATGCGAAACTTCTGGTGGGATGGATCACTGATGAGCTGCATGCATGGTGAGTACTCGTATTTGTGCAAGGAATGATAGTAAACCAATGTTACTGCAATGGATTTGTTATAGATACTAAATCATTAATCTTGATCATCTCTATACAAATTAATGTTACTGTAACAAGTTTTTTGGATAGAGTACTAACAGCCAACTAATAACAAATAGAAAGATAAAGATGAGTGGGACCCAAAACCTACTTGGGATCTGCCCATACCATCCCAGGTTGTTTTACTAATGATTAGAAAGCAGAGAACGGCATATAGTTACACGATAGTTCCTCTTCTAAAGTATAATGACTCAATGAAATTATCCTTGTTTTTTGCTTCTTTAGATGGAGGTGGTAATAGACAACCAACAAATTCATCCGATGGGAAGGGAGCAATGCCACCGCATTCATCCGATAAGAAGGGAGCATTGCCGCATTCATCCCATAAGAAGGGAGCATTACCATTAATTGTCACGATAGCTGTTGTCATTGGAATTCTTATGTTGGGGGCAGCCATCTATTGTCTGTGGAAGAGGAAGGACAAGATAAAAGGTAAGTGAGAAACTGATCTGTCCTGAGATGGGTGATTGTTTTACAGACATCTTTCAAGATTCTTTTTATTCTGTTCAGGAAAGCAGAAGAACAGGCTGAACAGACCGATGCATCGATTGGGCACACGCATTCCAAGTGCCAATGGGTTTCTAGATGTAACTAAGAAGAGCAATGGCCTAGATGTACCACTTATAGATTTCGAAAGCATACTTGCAGCTACAGAGAATTTCTTGGAATCAAATAAACTTGGACTGAGGGGGTTTTGGAACTGTCTACCATGTAATCTTCCTTCTTAATTCTCAAATTTCTAAAAACTGAAAGTTCTTTTTCAACATCTCTGGGATGACAAATGAAACGAGGTTTGATGAGTCCCCATGCACCTGTACAGGCATAGACAATACAGCAACCTGCTGCATGCGCACGGACGGGCAAAAGATCAGGCCCCTAAACACACTATGTGGGCCATATGAACAAAAAAGATAGGTGGTTAAGAAAAAGCTCAACGTTTGTTGGAAACCTGTGGCCTGCGTGATGGGTGGAATGGCCTCTTCTTGGGGCCATGTCATCTACAAGGTGGATGCCAAGTGACACAGTTTACATGTCCCCCATGTGCTAGGTTTTGGCAACCATCGAGATTTTGTGCATCCTTTGAAACAAAATTCATGAAATATTTGATGATTGTGTTTTTTAGTATTTCCCATTTCCCCTTCCAGATCTCTTTAACTCTACACTCATCAATATTTGAGGGGGCTTTTTATTTTATTTTTTTCCTTTGAAATATTGGTAGGAATATTTTGTATCCTTATTTTATATACCTGTGTATGTGCTTTTAGGGTAAGCTTCCAGGAGGAGAAGAAATAGCGGTGAAAAGACTTTCAAAGTGTTCTGGGCAAGGCCTAGTGGAGTTCAAGAATGAGGTCATATTAATTGCAAAACTTCAGCACAGGAATCTCGTTAGGCTTTTGGGTTATTGCATAGAGGGAGACGAAAAACTGCTCATCTATGAGTACATGTCGAACAAAAGCTTGGACTTCTTTCTCTTTGGTTTGTTCCTACATCTAGAAATGCTATTATCCACAACACATTCATATCTTAATTTGCTTTGCACAGTTCATGGCATGCTTTTTTCTAATGGAAGCACTTGGCAGATCCAAATCGATGCGTGTTGTTAGACTGGGAGAAGCGTTTCAACATCATGTTGGGAATTACTCGAGGGCTTCTTTATCTTCATCAAGATTCTCGGTTGAGAATTATTCATAGAGATTTCAAAACTAGCAATATTTTGTTGGATGAGGAGATGAACCCCAAAATTTCAGACTTTGGAATGGCAAGGATTTTTGGGGGAAATCAAACTCAAGAAAATACCAATAAAGTGGTTGGAACATAGTGAGTACTACAATCCTTTCTATTCATCAAATTTGATTGTTATAGTTCCATAACACAAACGTTATTGAAGGCCAACAAAAAAAGAAATTGGGCAATAGTAACAAGTGCTACCAAAGTGCCTAACTATTTTTGTCTAATTGTGCAATGTAGTGGATATATGTCTCCCGAGTATGCTGCAGATGGGATTTTCTCTGTGAAATCTGATGTTTTCAGCTTTGGAGTTGTACTACTCGAAATCATCGGTGGGAAGAAGAATGCAGGCTTTTATAACTACGAGCAATCTTTGAGCCTAACTGGACATGTAAGTGTCAAAATGCACCATCCTTCCATTTCTTCTAAGGATCTCTTTTATTAACTGAAAAGTATTTCAGGCATGGCGATTGTGGATGGAACAAAAGGCGCTGGATTTGGTGGATCCATCACTAAGCGAGACATGTAATTCAAGCGAGGCTGTTAAGTGCATCAATGTAGGGCTTTTGTGCGTGCAAGAAAATGCAACAGACCGACCAACCATGGCTTCCGTTCTCACCATGCTTGATAGTGAAACTGCAAGTCTTCCAACACCTAAACAACCTGCTTTCTACACAAGAAGTGCCCCCACTACAAATTCTTCTAATGGGCCGCTGAATTGTTCCAAGAATGATGTGACAGTTTCCACGGTAGAAGGTAGATAGGGATGAGAAGCAAAATTTAGCATATTTTCCTATTCTACGAGTCTTTCTAGCCAAGTATGAAGTAGTATTTGTATGCCGATGACCTTTTCCTTGATTTATGCCAATCCATTTCTTATAATAATAATAATCCTATATATAATAGTAGCAGATTTGGACAATTTAACCCGCAGAATTAGTCATGGGAAAGTCATGAAATTTACAATTTAAAGAGACATTGGATGGATCCAGAAAATAGAAAAGTATATTTAGGTCATTCCATATTTCTATGTACTTATCAACCGACTGCTCAGGTTTTCCCCGCTTTGCATCAAGAGCGTTGAAAATTTTAGCTGTCCACGGTATTCTTTCCCCACTATTGATGTCAGTAGCCCACTCTCTCCCCTTCCTACATAGAAACAGCACCCACCCACTCCATGAATGTAACCTGCAACCCTTCTCTCCTCTCTCCCTGCTTGTGGTCCGCAACAATATCCCTCCATTTCTCTTCCATAGTCTCTTAGGTGCCGTTCGGTAAACTGAAATATAAGGTCTGAAAATTAATTTAATTGCTGAAAACTTAAAAGTATTGAATTTTAGTACTTATAAATACTGAAAAACCTGTTTGGTAATTTTTCTGAAAAAAGTTCTGATATCTGAAATTAAGTACTTTTTGTACAAAAGTCTGTTTGCTAAACACATCATAAATAACTGAAAATTGACAATTTGTCATATTTGCCCCTATTGTCTCAAATTCTATCTTATGTAGAGTATCAGATAAGACTTGTTATTGTCATGCCACTTTTAGGGGCATGAGCCCATAAATGAGGCAGATCCAAATCTCAGGTGGACCGCACCATGGGAATCAGTGGTAATTGAGCCTAAAAATGAGGCAGATCTCAGGAGACTGCACCATACAAAACTATAGTAATTGAACGCTCACCATTAAAAAAATCCTTTGGTGCTACATAAGTTTTGGATGAAGCTGATATTTTTTTCCATTCATCAAGATCTGTGTGACCTAATCAAAGGGTTAGATGGAAAATAAACATTACAATGGACCTTAGGAAGTTTTTAATGGTAGGTGTTCAATCACCACTTTTTTCCTGTGGGGTGGTCCACCTGAGATTAGGATATACCTCATTTTTGGGCTCATGTCCTAAAATAATTATCCAAAATGGATAAACAGCATTGATAAAACACATATATTATGATGGCCCCCACAAAGAACCCTTCCACTAACCACAACAAGGCAAGATCATAGGCGAAATCCCTGTGGCGTAGTCAGTGGCTATAGCCACGGTGGGTTGACGTGGCAAAATGATATAGGTCCCTCAATGATGTATTTGTTAGATCCATACTTCATCCATTTTTTAAGATCATTCTAAGTCATGAAACAAAAAAAGAGGCAAGTCCAAAGCTCAATTGAACCACACCACAGAAAACAGTGGGGTTTGAACGCTACAATTGACAACTTCTTGGGGGCCCACAGAAGTTTTGGATCTAAGTTGATATTTTTGTTTTCCCTTCATCCAGGTATTCATGACCTTATTAACAGATTTGATAGCAAATAAATATCATATTGGGCCCTTGGAAGGCTTCAATGGTGGATGTCATTATCTCCACAGTTTTATGTGGTGTGGTCCACTCAAGCTTTGGGTCAACCTCATTTTTTGGCTCATGCCCGAAAATGACATGGAAAAATAGTTAGACGGTGAGGATATAACACATACATCACTAAGGCGGCGAGGAACTTTGCCACATAAACAATGCGGAAGAGCTTGCAAGGAAGGTTACGAGAGCACTGGGTAACGTTGTCATTTAGAAAAAATTACTTAACGTAATATCGCTTACTGCTTCCCGTGTTAAGCGTTAAGTTAGAAGGAGGTAGCTTAAAAAATACTCGTTTTTTTCAGTGAAAACTTGAATTAAGCACTCAAGCTTTTGTATTCGACAAATAGTCTGAAATAGAAAAATCATTGAAAATGGCATGTTTCAATGATAAGTACAGAAAATAAGTTTTACCAAATGGCACCTTAGCATGATGATCCATCCTCCCTAGGGAGAAAGAAATATTAAAGAGGTGAATCTCGGATTCTCAGCACATTAGGCAACATGGTACTCATGTGCACCATCTGGAACATTTAGTTCATGTAGCTCAACATCAAACGCCCTCTCAAAATCTAGTCCTTTTTTCACCGTTGGTCAATAAACCGTTTGCTGCTAGTGATCTTGTATATGGTTTGAAGGGGGGGTCTTTTTCACTGTTGGTATATAAACCGTCTGCTGCTAGTCTTGTATCCATTTTGACCATCTTTTTGCATTGACGAAAATGACTTCTAATAACCAAATCTCACTTACTCCGTGCTACCCCATGCAGAGACCTGTGATAAAGGTCGGGCCCACCCTTGTGTTTTTTTATTAAAAATCCACCCTGTTCATCTGTTTTACTAGGCAATTTTTAGCCCATGAGCCCAGAAAATAGGTAAATGCAAAACTCAAGTAGGCCACATGGCATGAAATAGTGTGAAGGGAAATGCCTACCTTTAAAATCTTCTCGGGGCTCACTATGTTGTCTATGTGCCATCCAAATCGATCATAAGGTCATGCCCATTGGGATGAACTGAAGATACAGAGATAATAGCCAGATCCAAAACTTCTTTGGGCCATAGGTGGGCGTTCAGTACCAAATTTTGGATCTGCCTGATTTTTGGGCCCAACCCGTAGAATGACCTACCGAAATTGGTGGGACCGGGTGGATTTGTCCGAAACATCGCGGTTGGGCCATGTTTGAAAGGTGGCCATCCAATCTCCATTGTTTACTGCCGGTTGGCCCACTTGGAGTCCTAGCTAGCAAAATGGATGGACGGGTGGATGAATTTCTCAAAAACATAACGATGGGTTTGATGACAGTTTCAACGGTCGCATTCAATACCCATTATTTCCTGTTGTGTCATGTCCCGAAATTCGGACTCAAGAGTGTGCACCCTCTGGCTCAGTTTACAGAGTATAACTGGTGCACTAAATGCATTTATAATGTTAAACCACTTTAAGAAGCATAAAATAATGAAATACTAAGTTATCATTTGTTCATGAAATATTCAACTATAAACTAATACTACTCATTTGAGACTTTATTAGATGTCTATTAATTATTGAAAATAACAAAATAAAAAAAAAATAGTCTAAACGTCTTGGTTTAGGGTCGTCACTTCTTCCTCGGTTAAATTAAGCCAATAGTCATACGATTCCTCTAGTGGTCCCATTTCATTATCAGAGGCATTCTTTGAAGGTTCGACATCCACATCATCTGTATATTTTTAATCCACAGCGTCGGCTGGAAAGCCCAGTGAGTAACCTAATACGGTTCACATGCATTTCAACTAAGCAGGATAAACACATGCCATCAAATACATGTAATACATAATTAATGCATGAATGAGTTTAATATGAAATGATGCATCAAGTGGGTATATATTCAATCTTCCACTTGCTTCAAGTGGATCCCATCAATTGGCTCCCCTTTCCTTATAAGGCGAACTTCCACATATTAGTGGGCTTCCAGGATGGTCCCTAGGTAACCGGATACTTAAGTACCTACTGGTCTTCCAGAGTCGAACTCCAGGCACAATAACCCATGAATGCATGCAATAACTCATGAATACATGCAATAATTCAGATACATACAATAATTCACATCTGTACATTCCATCTCTCCTTTTGAGAGGCAACATTTCATGACATCTAGTATAAATGAAAATTATTTAAATAATATTTAAAAAAGCATGAATCAATCAATATCAAATGTTACGTCTTTCACACAACTTAATTAAAATGACTAGGAAAGGTGTTGGGTTGTACTCACATGTTGATAGTGGTGATTACTTTCTTAATTCTGTCACGTCCTGAGTAGAATCGACCCTGAATCTACAATAAATGTAATTTATATTTATTCATCACCAATCTAGCCTTAAATATACTTATTTTCAATTTGAATTATACTTTATTGAGATTTGGTTCCTTAATGGACGGTCCAGATTCGATTATTGGACCCACTTTTTCAAAAGGAATGGCCATTTTACTATTTTTTTATGGTACGACTCACTTGATTGGTGGATCATCATATTCTTGGTCACAAGTTTCCCAATGATACACTACCAAAGATGGCTAATTACATTTTTGCAAAGATCTTGTTGTGGGATATCCTAAAATGATCCATTTATGAGAATTCATACCGTACCTCCCCACTATTTCACTTAGCATGGCCCGCCTGGAACTCTAATTGGGCTGATGTTTTGTCACAAAACTAATAACCCATTACTCAAGAGATTGGGTGGATCAAATTTTTCAAAGACTACACAGTGGGACCCACAAGTTCCCAACCAATGGACAGGTGTTATCTCCACTGTTTGTCTTGGTATGGCCCACTGGAATATCCTATACGGACCATTTTTTGTCATCAACCAGAAACTTTTTTATTAAGATATTGGATGGATTAGATTTCTCAAAATATCTCCAAATGGGTCCCAAAAGTAGACAGCAATCCAAAATTAGACTGCCTCAACCATGTGTGTTATTATCATTACTGTTTTAAGTGGTGTGGGCCACCTGAGATTCAGATTTACCTTATTTTTGGACCCAAGCTGTAAAACATCCTAATATAACATATGGTCAACTTAGATCTACTGATTTCATCACAATGGGGTCCACGAGCGAACCGCTGTCCACGTCTACAATTTCTATCTTTTTGTTTTCATTTTTATTTTATAATTTTTTTTACCATTAATTTATTCCAGGTGGTGTGACCCACTCGGACCTCGGTTTGGGTCCAAATTTGGACACCAGTTCTAAGATGAGTTAAAAAGTAAATGGGGTCGTTTACAAGAGATCTGGTCCGACCATTGGGTCGGCCACCTCATTATGGGCCCAATAATATTTTGGAATAAAATAAATTTATCGCAATTAATTTAATAATTAAATAAAACAATAATAAAAGAATTTTAAAGACTATCATTCATCCAATCGATGAGGCCCATTTGTAGGTCTAATCGATCTGAATTTCGTGGCCCATGTACATCTTGGCCTTATGGTCATTAGACTCATTCAGATCGATTATGACCCACCCAAATGGTCTCCACCAATCACGATCTTATATTCAAGGGTTAAGATAAAAATAAGGTCCCTAGATCCATACAATGAACGGACGGACGATCCAACCCGTTCATTAATTGGATCTGGCTTGTTTAAATAAAATAAAAGGAAAGGACTACCTATTTGATTTAGCCGTAAGATCCTCCGCTCCTCCTCCTACTTGATAAGATGGGTTGGTTGAGATAAGATAAGATAAGTTTGAATTTTAAAATTCGTATTTAGAGCAAAAAATAATTAAATTCTTGTTAGTAATAAGACTTGATCCCTAGTCTTTCCTCTCGCTTAAAAGAGATTCAACCAATCAATCCATGCTTTTCTTTTATTTATTATCTTAAATTTATTTACTTAAACCCATTATTGTTCCTAAAAAAAAATTTCCTACCGAAATTTTGGGGTCGTTACATTATGTATGCCCACTTTTTGGATATGACTCATTTTAAGCCCACCCCTTAAATGATTGGGAGAAATTACTGGGCAGGGTGGATTTATCATAAACATCATCGTGGGTCCAACAAGTTTTTTCAATTTATCTTCCTGTTACTTCATTTATTTATTTATTTATTTTAGTCATGCAACGAACCCACACCGTTAGTCACACAATACATCCACTAGTGTGTCTCCTTAACTAATTAGTTTTTAAATTATCTTCCTAGAACTGACTGGGAGTGGTGAGTGTCCAACTATTTCCTTCCGTGTGACCCACTTGACTTTTGGATCTGCCTAGCCTACCCCTAATATGAATTGGCAAAATGGATGGACAGTGTGGTTTTCTCAAAAACATTATAGTGAGCCTATGACTATTTCAATGGTGGGTGTTCAAAGCCCACTGTTTCCTACCTCTTGGGCCACTCGAGTTTTAGATCTGACTCATTTTTGGGCCCACCACTAAAATGATCTAGAGAAACTGGTGGACCAGTTGGATTTATTACAAATGTCATGGAGGGACCTACAAATTTTTCAACAAACGGTGGTGGAACTGGAAGGAAAAAAGGAAAGGGACCTGCTACAAGGTGACACTGCTGCTGCGGACTTGGTGTAGAGGGGGTTGCTGACGACTACATGGAGAAACTGGACCACTGGTAGGAGGTCAAGCGGAGCGACAAGATGGCCGCCAAAGTGCAGAAATTTCAGCCCTGCTGGGCGCCCGACCACACTTCATCAGGTGCCCGACCATGAGTCTGAATGGTCTAGAGAGTTGCTAGACAAATTTTTTCGAATTTCGGGTGCTTGACCATCCTTTGACTGGGAGCCCAAAATTCATTTGAATTATCTTCCAAACTCTTTGGACAGACTTTCGAAGTTTACTCACTGGACTGTTTTTTAGTCAGCAGGCGCCCGACCTTCCTTCACCGGGCGCCCGACCGTGCGCGAACCAATTGCGCAGATTTTGCCCGAACTTTTCCATTTGAATGTTTTTCTTACCTAGTTCATTTAGGACTTCTAATTTACGCATCTTAAGGTTTCTTTTATGCATCCTAGGTTATAAATACTTGTTATAATTCATTTTTTATGACAATTATTCATCTTTTAATAAAATTCCTTAAGTTTATGCTCTTTTGGTCGTGGATTTGAGTGCTCCTTCATGGATTCAAAGAAGATCGGTTGAGGATTCCCGATAGCTATGTGGATTTGGAGTAGTTATCTGTGAGGAGAGACGGTGATAGATTACACGCCCCGTCTACGCTGTGCCAAGTTGGTATCAGAGTGAGGAACAACCTCAGAAAGATGGCTTCTAGCGATGGCCATAACAACAGCCCCTCTGACGTTAGGGTTCCAACTCCGTACAGAGAAGATTGAGGCTCTCCAAGAAGTAAATCAAATGTCCATGGAGAGGATGTTTGCTTCTCTAAAGCAGGTTATATGGGCTCTACCCCAGCCCCAAGCCCAAGGCGATGCGCCGCCCCCAGCAATTGTAGTACGGAATAATCATATAGTCCATCAAGCACCGCCGCTGGCGTTCCGCAGGGCCGAACACAATGATGCGGGTCACAGTGATGAGGACATTGAAGACATCATCGTTCGACAAGCCACACAAGGGGATGAATGTGCGAATCGCAATAACTGGGGCTTCCAAGGCAAAGATGATCTTCCTTATTTTAATGGTTCACTAAGTATTGAAGAATTCATTGATTCGCTAGTGGAAGTTGAAAGATATTTCGATTACGTGGATGTTTCAAAGGATAAACAAGTAAAGCTTGTTAGCCTATAGGCTGAAATCTAGTGCTTCTGCGTGGTGGAAGCAATTACAAATCACACGTATCTGGTAGAACAAGTTATCCATTCGAACATAGCTTAGGATGAAACGATTGTTGAAATGCAGGTTTCTACCTAACGACTATGATCAGATATTATTCCAACAATATCAGAATTGCAAGAAAGGATCTAGATCCGTCGCAGATTATTAGGCCGAGTTCGATCGATTGACAATACAGAACAAATTGTCTAAGACCGAGTCTCAGAGGTCCGCAAGGTTCATTGGTGGCCTTCGACCCGAAATCTAGGATCGAGTCCATCTACTTCCAGTATGGACATTGGAAGACGAATCTTGATTGGCTACTTGCATCGAGAGGCAACTTGCTCGAACCGTCAACCCGCGTTCCTACGACGGGGTGAAAGATGTGACCTTGTCCAAGGGTAAAGAACTAGTTGGTGGGCGCACTCAACCACCACCGACCGCAAATCGCGATGCGGGAAGTGGTCCATCCAGGCCACAAAGGGTTATCCCTACAATAGCAGGCCCAAGCCAAGCACCAAATCCATATGCTCGACCTATGCCAGGCACTTGCTTTCATTGTGGCTAGCTATCCAATGTTTGACCTCAGCACCCCATCACCAACTTAGCCACTAATGAGGGTGATCATGAGGTAGAGTATGTGGAAGAAGAACCAGTGAATGAAGAATTCGATCAGGCCGTCGAGGAAGAGGAAGGCGGCATAGATTGGCTATCCGGGGACCGAGGTGAGTGCTTGGTTGTGAGGTGATTATGTCATACGCCCCGACAAGTACACCCTCAGCATCACAACACATTTCGCACCCGTTGCATCGTGAACAAAAAGGTGTGCTATGTCATCATTGACGGTAGGGAGTGGCGAGAACGTAGTATCGAAGGTTATGGTGGACAAGCTCCGACTACTAACAACGAAGCATCCAGCCCCGTATTCCATCGATTGATTAAAAAGGTCAGGTGACACTAAGGTAACTGAACAATGCCTCATATATTTCTTTATTGGTAGGAGTTATAAGGATGATGTACTTTGTGATATTGTGGACATAATAGCATGTCATATACTTCTCGGTCGTCTATGGCAATCGGACCAAGATGCGACCCATCGTGGACGTGCCAACACTTATACATTTTTCAAGGATGAGAGGAGAAGAGTTCTAGATCCTATGGCGCCAGAGAGCCGCTCCGAGACTTCTAAAGTGAAGGGGAGTTCTCTCCTCCCCATACGAGAATTTGTGAAAGAATTCAAGGAGACCGGTGAAATCTATGCTATGCTTGTTAAGGGAGAATACTCAGGGGGTACGAATATTCCGCTAAACCTACAACCACTTTTGAATGAGTTCTGGGAGATTTGGCCTGAAGATCTTCCCCATGGGCTACCCCCGATGCCGGATATTCAGCACCACATCTACTTTACCCTAAGTGTTAGCTTACCTAACCGGCTACATTACCAGTTAAGCCCAATAAAAGTGAGATCCTCCAAGGTCAAGTGGAGGAGTTGTTAAACAAGGGGCTACTCAGGGAGAGCATGAGCCCTTGCGTAGTCCCAGCTCTATTGACACCAAAGAAGGACGGAGGCAAATCCAAACCTAATGTGGACCAAACCATAGGAAACAATGGGGATAATGACGCCCACCGTTGAAACTTTTCATTTTGTCCACCATGATCTATGTGTTTTATATCCACACCATTCATCCATTTTTCTAGCAAATTGTATTGCATGACCCCAAAAAATTGAGAAGATCCGAAGCTCAAGTGGAGAACAACTAAGGAAACAATAGGGATAATGATGCCTATGGTTGATACCTTCCTAGGGCACACCATGATGTATGTACTTTATTGACACCGTCCATTCATCTTGCCAGCTCATTTAAGGGCATAAGCCCAAAAACGAGGCAAATCCAAAGCTAAAGTGGACCACACCATAGGAAACAATAAGGATAATGACACCCAACATTGAAACCTTCATATGCCCAAGTCATGTTTATTTGCCATCTAACATTTTCATAAGGACCAAAGGAAAACACAAATTTAAGCCCAATCCAACACTTATGTGTGATGTAGAGCAAGAAACCCTCTGATGAAAGGCGAGGATCGGACGCATTCCTATCGCACATGGACAGAAAAAAGATCAAGGAAAAATGGCGGAAATTTGATAATTTTTTGTCCCACTAAATTATCCTTTGGTTTGACCGAATTAGCTAGGCTATGCATGCTGTGAAGCTTTGGCCCATTTCAGTGCCACCGAAGTTACCTTCGGTTGGTTTCCATGCGACCTAAGGTGACCTTTGGTCCCACCCAAAGATGAATATCTACTGAATAATGTATAAGGCAACCGACACCTTCCAAACTTTTTCACTTCATTTGGTTCTCCTTAATAATGGATGGGCCTAATGGTTAGGCCCCAACCCTAAGTTTTAGTATGGTATCTAATGATTGGAGTGGATTTTATAAAATCATCACGGTGGGCCTTGTAAATATCAAGTGTGGACTTCTCTTCTAACTTTTTTCCTTCGTATGGCCACCCATATCACTGATTAACATGATTTTTGGTCTTGAACATAAATTAGTATTACTAAATGGTTGGAGTGGATTTTAACTCCCTCATTAGGTGAGTCTCATAAAAAATAACGGGTGGGCGTCTGCCAACCGTACAGAGGAAAAGAAAATTATAAAAAGTCACCTTGATTTTTTATGGGCCAGCCGTGATGTGCATCTAAGACTTAATCCAAACATTAGATGTGTAATCACACTTTAGGCCAATGGAGAAAAACTTGGGCTGATATTTGATTCAGGTGGGCTAAACCAACGAAACGGTTTTCAAACCAAGGAAACGGTTTTCAGGGAGAAGTCTACCCTTAATTTTTATAGAAACTATTTACTATTGTGTGGCCCACTTGAATTAAGGATGAAGCTGAGTTTTGGTCCAGAGGCTTGGAATGATACGACAGACTTGATGGTTGGGGTAGATTTCTCATCAACACAAAGATAGGCCCCACCTAAGCTACCACCTACTTTCCAAAAAAAAAACCCCGTTAAAAAACCTCCTCAAGACTGCAACCGACGTCACCATGTTTTTTGGGCCTCATCCTGATGTATGTGGTGTATCCATACGGTCCATCAATTTGGAGAGATCATTTTATGACATGAGCCAAAGAATTAGACAGATCTAAAGCTTGAGTGGACCCCACCACAGAAAACAGTGGCGAGAGTGATGCCCACCGTTGAGACCTTCCTTGGGTCCACCATGATGTTTATTTGAGATCCAACCTGTTCATAAGTTAACAAAGATGTGAACAATGGGAAAACACAAATATCAGCATGATCGAAAACTTTTGTGGCCCCTAGAAGTTTTTAATGGTAGACGTTCAATCTCCACTATTTTCTGTGGTGGGGTCCACTCTAGCTTTGTATCAGATTCATTATGTGTCTAATACCCTAAAATGATCTCTCCAAATGGATGGACGGTGTGGATACAACAAACACATCATGGTGGGACCCACATAACATGGTGACGCCACTTCATTAGCTAATCTGCGTCCCTTGTCGTAGGAGTGGGAGAGGGAAGAGATAGAATAGTAAGAGATAAGAATAAGAAGGTTGGAGCCCTCTATATTTGATTACAAATAGATAGTCAGACCAAGGGTACAAAAAGAGTGCATTGTTTATGATAGATAAAAATTTGCCCAAAATCTGCAGCATGGCTTATATCATCATGATCAGAGCATTTAAGGTTGTGGTCATTACGTTTTATTTGCAGACGTTGTTGATCTTTCATCATGTACACATGGCTGCCCATATGAGAAATGGAGGACGTACCACCCTAACATTGGGGCCATATATAGGGCCACGACACATACATGGTTGGCAAACCATATGAACTTTCCGGTTTATGTGTGGCCATACTAGGATTTGAGGACTGATTATCTTTCAATTTTACTTTTACTAGCGTCTCTTTCATCCATCATACATCATGATCTAAGCCACTCAACCAAACTACCGGATCTTTTGGGGTATCGACTGAAAAATAGTAAGTGTTGCTTCAGTCTCAATGGTGGAGGCTGAATCCCCCTCGCATGGACCACTTGCTGGTTGTGTCCACTTTTCTTCTCAACCCTCAAAAATGTATAAACGGATATCCATTGTGGATAAATCCCATAAACCATGATAGGGCCTCTAAGTCCCATGCCTGGACCCTCGCAGCCGGTGCACCGAACAGTAACGCTAGAGCAGAGCAGGAATCGAACGCCCATCGTTCTAAACATTTGTGAGGGCCGCGGAAGTTTCATCTCGTGATGATATTTGTGGCTACAATTTATTTCATCAGTAATAATCATATGAACCATTTGGATGGCCTGGGGGGAATTGAAAGGTGTGGAATTGCATTAGATGGAATTAACACCATCAATGCAAAATGATTGCATGCCTGGAAATACCATGGTATTCTGACCGTGCAATCCCATGTTGGGATCAAAGCGTTCCTCTCAGAAATTCACTGTATTAAGTGAAGCCTGCGTCTGGACTGGAATAGTAATCAACGGACCAGATTTCACAAGTGATGCCTGTCACCAGAACACATGCAAGTGGGCACCAGCATGGTGAATGTGTCTAATTCACAGCGTGGTTCTATTTTTGCAGAACATTTTACTGCATGATCTCAAAAATGAGACATCCAAATCTCAGGTGGCCCACACCGCAGGAAGCTAGTTTATAATGCTGGGTGTTCAATCACCACTGTTTCCTACTCCGTGCTCCAGCTGAGAATTGGATCTGACTCTTTTTAAGCTCATGTTCAATCAGCACTGGTTACCATTGAACTGAGGTACTATTTCTTTACACTTCCCCAAACGGCACGCATATATACATATATAGGTGAAACCATTGTTATGGAGTCCAAAACTACCGAATATTCTGATTATACAAGGATGTGTAACAACTGAGGATACTATATGCAATGAAAGAAAAGCTTCCACCTAGAAGAAAAGCCCCTACACACGTAGTCCGGCTAAGTCATTCTCTGTGTTTAACTGACGTCCATGAATGTGGACTCACATTTATCTTCCTATTTGAACAGACTTCTCCGTGACACCGCAACCTTTCTAGACTTTCTCGGTGGCAGATCTACATCCGGGGATCTTGTTGTCGGTCCGCCACTACAAGCCCTACGACCCTGCTGCGCAACACCGCCCTCATCTGTATTCGAAGTAGCCAAGCCGTATGATGTTGTCAGCCCCTTGTCTCTGCAATTTGGCTTATCGGCCGCAAGGCTATCGCCGAATGGCATACTACTCGGCCTGTTGAATGCAGAGATGGAAGGCAGAGCATCTGTCGCCTCATCACGGACAAAGACATCCTCTACTGCCTGTTCCTGCGAACTACTCGGCCCCGCTGCGTCCTGAACATGACAGCAGTTGAGCTATCCACAACCCAAGAGTTTTAAGTCCAGAATTGGTATTGCCTTGTTAGGTACCTTATACGCATCGGTCTTAGGATGCAGATGCCTCCCACCTTCGCAGTCCTCGAGCTTCCGTCCGAGCACAGTAATCCGCTCCTTAACGTCCTGCACATGGCAGCAGTTCAGCTTCTAAATACTTGTGAGTGTTAGTGCAGGACTGGCATTGCCTTAAGACATACACTACCCAAGTCG
The DNA here is from genome assembly GCA_003013855.2 of Liriodendron chinense. NCBI lineage: Eukaryota > Viridiplantae > Streptophyta > Magnoliopsida > Magnoliales > Magnoliaceae > Liriodendron > Liriodendron chinense. The sequence continues at coordinate 2,480,234 of PVNU02001447.1, read as the reverse complement.
GCCCTAGGATGCAGCTGCGTCCCACTTTTGTAGTCGTCCATTCTCTTTTCCAGGGTGTTAATCCGCTTGAGGATTTCCTGCATTGTGGGCCGATTCAACTTGTAAATATTTTACAGCGGGTCTGAGTGCAGCATATCCACTTCCTTAACACATACCTTCTCTACGTCGGACATGTGATGCATATGCATCCCGCTTCCGCTCTCCTCTACCGTCTTCTCTAGCTTGCTAATTCGCTCCTTAAAAGCCTGAAAATGACACAGTTTCCAGTATTAAAACTTTAGTGGGTTTTAAGTGCATAATATGTATTGACTTGACTAGCTTAAGCATTAGCTCCAACTGTCACTGCGACAAACCTGATTCTCCGTCACGACGGAGTCCAATTGTTGTAAGCGTTCTTTCATACCTATTGTCTCCCGCTGCATGGTCAAAATGGCATGTTGTAGTTCACCTACTTTCAACTCTAGATTGAGAACAGCACCCCGAGATCCCCGATCATCCTGACCTTGACCAGCTGCTGTGTCACAAAATACGCTATCCCGCCGCGTCGTCATTTGCGTGGGCTTAAATTCCGATGCAATCTGCTTGACGTTTATGTCCGGACAAATCTCTACAATCACCTGAAAAATGTGGATGCGAGAGACTGTTACACATGAAATGCGTTGTTAATTAAGCAGTTTTCGAAAATTATGATTGCAGGATTTAAAATACCTTTCCAGTACCTACGCCCCCTGCTAAAATCTCCCTCATCTCCCTCCGATCTATCTCCTCCTCGCTCCATTGACACATGAGGGGATAGTTTCTTTTGCCACAAATATCCCCATAATTGGGCATCACATGCTCGAAATACCAGAACTGAAATGAGAGATCAAAGCATGTTGTAAACACTGTTCAATGTATGGGGAATGGGGATCGCGAAAAATTCAGTCATCCCACCATTAGGAAACAAGTATAGAATATGAAATTTAAGTTTTAGAAGGAGAGATGATTTTTCTGCAACCAGAAGACATGGAATATATTGGGGGTACCCCCAAAAACTGTTATAAACCAAGTACATTACTATATCTACCTACAGTGGAGAGTGGAAATGTCTTATACCTGCAGAAATACGAGGCATCCGGATAGATATCCTTTCTCCCCCCGTCGGTATGCCGTCAATGACCGTAGCAATGTGCTGATCACATGCTTTCCCCACGCTAGTTGACTGGCATGCTCAAGGTCAACAAGATGCGGCAGGTACGCTGCACGTGCGTGTGTCGTAACCCCAGGACATAAGACAACTGCTAAAGCGTACAAAATGAACGCTCTCTTGAAGTCATCCCCGCTCTCTTCCCCCTTTAGGTGTTTCTCCAACACATTCAGGCAAATGGAATCTCCCCCGCAGTCAAAGGTTCGTCGTAGCTCATCACACAAACCTTCGTCCTGATCCAATGTGATCGTATCACCCTCAGTGGACAACCCCATTATCAGGGTCATGTCTCTGTTTCTAATCGTCAATTCATGGCCTCCAATCCGGAAGGCTTGTTTTCTTTCATTGAATTGGTTGATTAACCAATTCAGCATCGTCCGACGTAGTTTCTTACATCGGAAAAAGAGAAGCCCGCCGAACCCGGTCTGCATCACTGCATCTTTTTGATGTGGCTTTAATCTTTGTACAATTCTCTCGAAACGATGTGGGGAACAGTACGTAATCATCTTCTCTTTCACCCTCATTTGTTTCTTTCTGAGTACATGAAACATAAAATAGCATAATTACATTATGGATGTTATAAAGCAGCATTGTGGAAAGAAACTCCCCCCAGTCTGTAGTTACATGAGGCATGAATAAACAATTAGTAACCAGAATGGAAAAATGTACTGACTACTGACTAATGGATACCTCCATCTATATGCACAAATAGGGATCAACAATTTCCCATTTTCCCAACCAAATTTCAGAAAAATATCCATTATTTATAAAAGCTAGGAACAACTAGCCTATCATAATTTCCAGATACAAATTTCGATGAATGTTAAACCCTATGCATTTTTAGGATTGGTCATGCAAATAAGAAATTTACATCAATAAATTACTGAATTATAATCAAATGGCCCTAATTCATGACTACCGATCAATATTGGCCAATTAAGTGGGTAAATATTAATAATGCAGCATAGGACAATGTTGTTCATGAATTAGGGATTTCGTAATTCCAATCCTTTTTTTTTTTTTTTTGAAGGATGACAATTTATCCCCCAAACCTTCCATTGAAACATCAGAGATCCAGAATAACAAAATACCCCCACCGGACTCCCAGAGGAATCCGAAAAGCATCTACGATTTCTCTCCTTCCAGATAGCCCACAACCTAGCTAAGAAAAACCGTCTCCATTCATAATTCCAATCTCTCTGCGTGTGTGCGTGCGTGTCTTCTTTTAACAGCATGATTATGAATCAATGGTTGCCACAAAATGGTTATCTAATATGAAAAGTCACATTGGGGAGTAAGAACCCACATACATGAATCATTTTTCTTTACTAGGTCAAATGTTAGACATACTGCTAAAAGAAGACGATCACGGGAATACGATCAAATTCAATTCTTTTTAGGCGCCTAAAACCATGATAGGATTACACTTTGGCGTCAAACAACATTTGGAACCTAGTATTGAGTTTCACAACCATGATTAACTGTCATTCAAAATCCGATGAACTCTCATCATGCTCGTTCGACATTTCTAATTCTGACCCATAGAGCGGATCAGTCATCCCTCCATACACCCTTGCCACACGTTGTCCCTTCCTATTAATCTCCCTTCTCAGTCTTGCCAAAGCCATGTCCATTTCTCAATAACATATCATGTCTCATAATCAGGGAGTGTCGTTTCGGTATTGGAATACTCTACTTCATACAGATGGATACCCTCTTTTTTTTAGAGGTAATAATTTTATTAAGAAACTCGAAAACGCAGGAAAGAATACAAGCCCAACAAAAGGGGACACTTAAACAAAGGGGCCGACAGGACCCACTTTAACATGGACTGCCTATTCGGAAACGAAATGCTCAATCCTATGAATGACCTCATTGACCCCCATGCTCACATTCTGGAAACATCGAGCATTCCTTGCCCCCCATATCAACCTAAAAGATAGCCATGATGAGTAGCCACCATATGATTTTACGATTCTTACCAACTCCATCGTGCCACGCCCATAGGAGCTCATCCACCGACTTAGGCATAACCCAAGCCACACTGCTCGCGTATAGAAAATAGACCCAAACCTTATATGCGAAAGGGTAGTGAATGAAGAGATGATCAATAGATTCTTCATTAGCAATGCACATTAGGCAAATGTTCAGAAGGACCATCTCTCTTCTTTGAAGATTGTCAACCATCAGAATGCGATGCCTGCCCACCAACCAAACGAAAGCCGCAACTCAGGGGGGTTGCATAGAACCAATGATGGAATGGATGATGTGGGCGAGAGACTGGGGAGAGGCTAGAAATTAGATAGTAGAGCGATCTTACAGAGAATTTGGAGGAGCTATTTCCTTTCCAGACTACCTTGTCCTCTTCAAAAAGAACCGGCTCGACCAAATTTAAAACTTCCAGTAACCCATCAACTCGTTAAATTCCTCATCCTGGAGGTCTCTACGAAAGTGAGGGAACCAGCTTACGTTGTCCCCCTCCCAAGAATAACAATCATCCACTCGAATAAATATAGCCAAGGCAAGAGTAGCTAGCCTCAGAAAGAGCTCCTTGAAACGCCTAAGGGGCGCACCACACGTCTTCCCAAAATCGAATGCGAGATCCTTTTCCTAGGCTGAATGTGATGCCTCTGCTCACCAAATACTGTGTAGAGGCAATGCCTTTCCAAACACTATAGGCTCTATAAAGAGGAGGATTTGACAAACCAACCACCATCCTAAACCCCATACTTTACAGCAATTAACCTTCTCCAAAGCTCGTCCTCTTCCACACAGAACCGCCATATCCATTTCCCCAATAATGCCATATTTACCGAGGCTAAAGGCTTGACACTCGCTCCCCCTTCCGCCACAGGTTTGCAAACCTCCTCCCACTTTAAGAGATGAAACTTATGACCCTCGTTTCCCCCCTCCCATAAGAAATCCTTCCTAAGCTTTTCGAGTCTTTACAGGACCGAAATCGGACATTTAAAAAGAGATAAGAAATACACCGGCATGTTGGAGAAGGTTGTCTTGATCAAGGTTGTGTGAGTACCCGAAGATAAATATCTACTTTGCCAGGAGGCAAGCTTCCGTTGAATTCTTTCGATGACCTGCCACAGTTGGGAAGCCGGCTTTCCAATACAAAGAGGTAACCCGAGATATTTTGAAGGGAAGGAACCAAAGCAGCACCCAAATATAATAGCGAACTTCGCGAGATCCTCTTTGGCGACGTTAACACCCAACATTTCTAATTTTGAGGCATTTATCTTCAGGCTCGAGACCGCCTCGAAACAAACAAGAACCTCATGCAAATTCCGAATCTACTCTTCCTCCGCCTCACAAAAGAGGATGATATCATCTGCATATTGAAGGTGACTAATGGTCTCCTCCAACCTTGAAATCTGAAAACCCTGAAAGAGGCTGCTTGCCTCACCCTTCGGCAGCGTCATACTAAGGGCCTCCGCAACCATCACAAATAAGTATGGGGATAACGGATCTCCCTGCCTGAGGCCCCTAGACGCCCTAAAAAGCCCTTTGGGAGACTCGTTGACCAAAATGGAGAAAGAAGTTGATCGAATACATGATCCAATCCATCCTCTCCACTTGGAGCCACAACCCAGTCTCCCCAGCATATAGTCCAAATATCTTCAGTCAACGTGATTATAGGCCTTTTCAATGTCTAACTTCCAAACGATACCACTTTTCTTCTCCCTACGTCTGTAATCAATACATTCATGAGCCACTAGCGCCGTATCCAAGATCTGTCTGCCCATAACAAATGCTCCCTGGCTTTCCAAGATCACCTTGGAGATGATGTCCTGAAATCTAAGAGCTAGGATCTTAGCCAAGATTTTGTAAGGCCCTCCAAGCAGACTGATAGGCCTAAAATCCTTCAGGTGCTCCGCCCCTTCCTCCTTGGAGACGAGAGCAACAAAAGAAGCACCCAATTCGACAGAAAGGCGCCCACTTTCCGAGAATTCGATTACGAAATTCGAGAGATCTTTCTCCACAGTGTGCCAAAATCTTTGGAAAAAGCAATTGGGAAACTATCCGGATCCGGGGCTTTGTCTCCACACATCGAGTCAACTACACATTTCACCTCTTCTTTTGAGATGGACCTCTCTAGAGATGAAGCTTCAAGAGTGGAAAGATGCTGGAATTGCAAATTGTCTAAGCTTGGTCTGTCCCAATCTTCGGCGGAGAGTAAATTTTTGTAGAAGGATACAATAGCTTTGCAGATTATGCCTTTATCTATTGTGGTCGAGCCATCCACCTCCAAAGAAGAAATTATGTTGTTCTAAGCCCTGGCACTAGCTATGCTATGAAAGTAGCAAGTATTCTTGTCTCCTTCCTTCAACCATATCGCACGCGATCTTTGACGCCATTTAATTTCTTCTTCCCTTGCCTTAGAGGAATATCTGTGGGTCAACTCATCCCTTCTTAACCTTTCCTCTTCCAGTAGATCCCTTTCCTCTTCAACCAAATCCAAATCGTGAATCTCTTCAGCCAGCTTGTTGAATTCTTCCTCCCTTTTCCCAAACACCTCCATCTTCCATAGTTTCATATTCTCTTTCAACATCCTCAGCTTCCTTGCAAGCCGAAAACCAGCGAAGCCATCAACTGAGAAACTAGCCCACCACTCAGCAACTAGATCCTGGAAACCGTCTACTTCTAACCATGCCATTTTGAATCTGAAGGGTTTTGGACCCCAATTTTCTTCTCCAACCTGGAGCAACATAGGCCGGTGATCAGACGCAATCCTCGAAAGCCCTCGTTGACTAACCAGAGGGAACCTCTCGATCTAGTCTATAGACACCAGAAATCTATCCAACCTAGACATGAGGGGATTCACTTGACCATTGGACCACGTGAATCTGGCCCCTTCTAACGGGAGGTCCACCAAGTCTTGCTTCCCCACCCACTCTGAGAATCTGTTCATACTTGTAGAAACTTTTTCCCCTCTAGATTTCTCGCAGGCAAATCGGACAACGTTAAAATCGCCCTCGATGCACTAAGGAGCCTCCCACTTGTCCCTGACCCTGTTTAACTCCTCCTAGAAACTCTCTCTTGCGCTGTAAAGACATGGTCCATAAACTGCTGTGAAGATCCACCTGAATCCAGAAGAGACATCGATCAACAAAATAGATAGAGAGAAGGATCCAGAGAAACTATCCAAGCTCTTCCATCTACTCGTGTTCCACCTAATACAAACACCCCCTGCAGACCTAGAGGCATTCAGCACAACCCAATCTTTTATCCTTGATCCCCCACATTGAATCTAGCAAGCTTCTGTCAAACTTTTGGAGCTTAGTTTCTTGAATTGAGATCATGTCTACCTTCTCCGCATTGCAAATTTTTCTTACCTGGGCCCTTTTGGCCTTGCTTCCCAGTCCCCTAGCATTCCAAGATAGGATGATCATTGATCAACAACTCTTCCTGACCTTGCCCTTCTGCCTCCATGTGAACTAGAAGCGGTTTCATAAATGATTGAACATTCAAGACGAATAAGTTCCCACGAGCCCTTGGGTATCTTGGCCTATAGCATCTGTGCTTATTGGTAGTACTGTGCAGCCCGTGCCTTCGCAAACTAGAAGAAGGCGCGAACATCGTCATCACTTACACCATAAGACATACGCACTATTCCACCAACCCTATCCTTTAGGTCCTTGGCCCACCAATGTTGTTCCGTCGAGATGCTATCAGAGAACTCATTGGCATCCTGACCTGTCTGGACCAGCGCATAATGGAGGTCCTCATCCGCGACATGCATCTTCTCTGCACAGAGAGTAGTGAGATCAAGAGCCTCTTAGTAGAGATCCCCTTCACCAACTGCCTCTGAACAAATAGTCCCCTCCGGGATCGAAACAGTCTCCTCTTCCGAAAGAGCCTTATCATCTCTACACTATGCCAGCGCCCAATCATCTTGCTCTGTATCTGCCCTCTGATCATCTTCACTGTCCAGGGCCCCGAGTTGCAACAACGTTGTGCCAGAAGAAATACTCAATCATCGGGATCCTGTAGAGGTCTTTGCAGTATTCGAGGAAAAGGAAGAGGTGGGTCTGCACAGGAACCCAATAGAGTCTGATTTAAAACAAAAAGGCTCGGGGGGCTTTCACATAAGACCTTAGTTAGCACATGTGCGACGCAAAGTTCCACTATGTCTCATGTGGTGTAATTAGACTTGTTAGTGAGGGGCACACGTGACAACGAACCCACCTCTTCTGTAACACGAGGCACGCCATCTGACCATTGAGCAACTGGACGCGTGTCCCTTCGATCCTCGGCACCCAACTCCGACATCAGACGTAGGTCTTGATCTTGACGAGCTAAGCACGTGTCCTGGTTTGGGTCCGAACTAGGACAGGTGTCAAAAGAGAGAGAAGCTTTTCCAGGCTCGGAAGGCGAAACTTCCGTGAAGCTTCGCAACGGATGAGGCATATCTGGGATTCGTGCTCCTTCAATAAACCCCCCGCTATGTGTCTCGCCGACGATGAAGCATCCCTCACCTATCCCCTCCCCGCCAATCATAGCCTCGCACATCCCTTCCCCATTGTTTGGTGCTCCACCGACGTACATTCTTTATGTTCCACCATCTGCCTCTGAGTGACTTGCCTAGCTTGCCAACGGCAGCTCCTTCTCCCACTGGTCCCATAGATCTCCCCACCTCATGTATTCCCCTTATTTGTCCTCCTGAACTGGAAGAACCAAAGTCATATCATCAACGAGAATGGAAATGCTGCCTAGCATGGCCTTGCCCTTTTTTCTTCAAATACAAGCCCTAATCACCCCGATCTCCTCCCCCATTTTCGTTTTAGGATCCAGCTCGATGAAATCTCCCAAACAGGAAACCGCTGTAACGAAGAACTCTTGGAAGCATAGCTCCAATGGAATCGGTCAAATCAGAACCCAGAAGTTCTTGAGCCCAAAGGTGGAAAAAGCCTCCCACCGTTGTATGTTGAGACTAGGACCGTCTTTGTGGAGGGAGACCACCATAACCAAGAGATCCGAATTCACCGTCGGGCTCAACCAGATCCACAGTTCATTGTAGCCAAAGGGTTTAATGGTGTACATGGTTGAGCTAATCTACAACATTCATCCAGCCACTTCCTGACTTGGGAAACTGCTGCTCCTTCTCTAGTTGTAGCTACAACTGAAGACTGGAAGGTTTCCCAAGCTTGAGAAATCACTTCTAGATTTACCCGAACAGCCTTCTCTCCACAAACCATTTCTGTCATTAGTTTTGGTGGATTAGCCAGCCTGTGGGAATCGCCTCGATCTCCCTCTACAATCTGCATACTCTCAGGCGGATTTGTCCCCAACATCGCCTCCTTGAAGGAAGATGATTTCTTACCTGTAGGAGCCGCAAGAGGTCAGTCCTCCTAAAGAAGCAAGCGCTGGTGCTTCCCTCTGCCTCCCACTGATGGATCTTGTTGCCGGTTCGATTCATGTGATTTTGTCTCCTTTTTATTTTGTTCCATTGCACTCTTAGTTTCTTCCCACCAAAACTTTCCCCATGAAGCAACTCAACAGCCTTTCTCAACCCCTCTGAGCTCATTCTTACAAACGCAAAGCCGCGAGAAACCGAGGTCTGTCTGTCTTTTGGAATGACGATATTCATCACCACCCCTACTTTTCCAAACACCCTAGCAAAATTAACAGGATGCCATCCTGCCAAAAATCCTTGCACGTACGATGTTAGAAACAATGAGAGATCCGATGTAGCTTTTCTCTTTCCATCTGACGATTTCCGCCCTTTTCTTATCTCCACCCAATCATTGTCCCCTGCACTTCATGCTTCTTAGAGTACCTTTTTGTCATCACCATTCCCTTCATCAAAGCCAGAGGTCGTTCCAATACCCCTTGCACTTCGTGCTTCTACCATTGTAATTACAGATGGATACCCATTCTTCTGCCTCATGCAGATGGCGATCCCACTCAACCCTCCTAGTGATAAGGTCATTGGTATTGCGGAGGCCCTGTCGTGTGCCATCTGAAAATCAAGGTGGCGGGATTGTGAATTACCAAGCATATGGTGTACGTTAGTTGGGCTGTTGGGATTCACGTCAGTTCAATGGCATTTTTTTAGATGACCTCGAGTGGTAAGTATGAGTTATAAGCAGGTGGTGAAGACACATTACATGTACACAAGATTTGTACAAGGACTGTTGAACGCGCGCTTAATAAGGAGTACGGACTGATGAAAAGGAAAGGTCATATCAGACGGCCTATGCAGCAAAAGGTCATCCGGTACAGAGCCTGATATGACTGTTTGTTTCGGTCAACCCCTTCTTGGCATGGGTTATTTCAAACAGATCAAGCCAATTTCGAGTAGTCTTTTGTTGCAAAACAATTGGTCAGCCCAGCTCAACCTAGGTTAGCCCAGCATGTGCGAACCCCACCGAACATTTGAAAATGAACAGGATAAATGCAGTCTCCAAGTTTAATAGTTCCCCATCACAAGGCAATCCAAAACAGCAACATAAAACTAATGTATCAAGATATGATAGAGTAGACAACAAAAAAAAAATGAAGGCCCCACATGATGGACAGGCTGGATCTCTCACATGTTTCACATTGGCAAGTATCCGCCATTGGCTCTCTCCATGTATGGATATTCATCCAAAGGCAACAAAACGCTTAGTCCCTTCAACGACTAACTTTTGAGAAACATCACCACTACCACCACCACATATGAATCATCATAGGAGAAAGAAAACCAAGTTCTATTAGATGGAGATAATCCGGAAAAAAATAATACATCTAAAATTACAAACCAATCCAAACAAGAAGTAAACATTATGCAGAAATAGGATAATGAAACATGAAAATTGACATCCTAAACTTGTACACTTAGGGCCTGTTTGAAATGGTGTAATTACGTGTATTTACATGTATTTTCTCTCACATCATCAATAAATGCACACACCACTGTGTTTGAAAGTGATGAGGACTCGATGTCATTACAAGACACGGAATTCGAAGCCAAAACTTTGTGGGTGCCACCATGAAATATTTGTTTTATTTTATCCATCACATCCATTCATTAAAAGAGAAAATTTTAGGGTGCATTTTAGGGTGCAGGCTCAAAAATGAGGCAGATTTAAAGCTCAAGTGGACCACACTAGAAAACAGTAGAAATTGAATGATAACCATTTAAATGTTCTTCCTATGATGTGGTCTACTTGAGTTTTGGAGGCATACCCTAAAACGATATGGCCAAATGAATGGACGGCATGGATAAAACATGTACATCATGGTGGGACCCACAGAGTCTCATTTCATTTTGTGTATCAAAAAGTTGTTGTCGTACAGCCTCCAATGCATTTGGTAAATAATAAATGCAGAAAAAAGTAAAATACATTACAACTACCATGAAATACATCATTTCAAATAGGCCCTTAGATCCTTGAAAGTTTTTTGCATACATGAGTAGAGTTCATATAGGCTTCATAGAAGAGACTATAGTAGCATAATAAACTGAGGCCCAGGATCAGTTCGGCCACAAGAAAGATAATGCATCAATTGATACCCATGAAAAGAATACCCTAATTCTCTTGCATATGGCCAAAACTAAACCCGTAATCCCCAATTCAAAACGTCTTTAGTAAAGAGGTAATTCCAAATTTCAGGTAGGACAAAAAAAATGGCCCAGTAAATTTGGACAGCTAGATTTGAGTCATGCATACACCACTCGTACAATTTTTTTGGGCATTATGTGTTACCTGATTAACACCGTAGTGGGTGTTTCCCTGACTATGGGGCCCACCTTGATGCATGAGTGGCTATATCCACTCAGCACAAAAGTTTCTCCAACTCATTTTCGGCCCTGATTGAAAAAATGAAGTAAATCCAAATCTCAAGTGGACCAAACCATACGAAAAAATGGTCATTGAGTGCCAACAGGTTATAAACCTTCTAGCGCCCACTGTAATGTTTATTTTTCATCCAAACTGTTGATAAGGTCACATAGACCTACATGGCCGGGTTGTGTTTGGCACCTTGGATTCAAAATACCTTGTAATCCAAAAATAACTATGCATTTAAATTATGCAGTATATTTTCAGAAGTTTTAATTTAATTACTACATCAACTTTAATATCCCTAATTAGTGTACATATGTGATGTTTGACACAATAATTGTGATAAGCCCATTGAAATATATACTTTGGCTAAAAATGATAAAATTCCAAGCCTCAAATGGGCCACAAGCATAGGATCACAACCTAGCAAGTAACCTGACTGTTTTTAACTGTTGATTACATGGCCAATGTTTGTAATGCTAAGATTATTCCATTTATATAATTTTAGTGATGTAGTTGATAAGCTGATTGTTTTGTGATATCATCAGCAGGGGGCCAACTGTACGATAGATTCCCTCCCTAATGACACACATTTTACACATGCAACTCTCCTGAAAATGAGCAACAAAGGGAGAGGATTGATAATCTAAGCAAAAGGGAGGAATTGCAAAACTCACCATGAGTGAGGATTTGAAATCCTCTTGAATTGGAATGCCCTTCAATCCGCGCTGTCAAACGACCCATGAATTCGGAATACCCACAAATACCATCCAAACTCCCCAAATCCACTGTACCAAACTATCCCTAAAATCCCCCCAAAACCACAGTGCCAAACGACCCCTAATTTTCTTGCATATAAAGAAAAATAAAATGCCAGACCCATCACAACATATATTTTATCAAGATGATACACGAAAATTTACCTTATGGAGTAGAAAACCGTTTTCTTTTTTCGATTAACGGCTGCAGCGCGCTGGCATCAGCTCCGTCGAGATGCAGCTGATGCGTGGCCTCGCTGCGGTGGAGAGGCGACGCTGAGAGTGAGAGAACGAGTGAGAGGTTCGTAGAAGACGAGAGAGACGCCGAGACCTGAAACATGGAGAGGAGTGTCAAGTCGGTCTCATATATATATATATATATATATATATATATATATATATATAGTGTCAAGTCGGTCTCATATATATATATATATATATATATATATATATATATATAAGAAATGTGATATATGAGAAATGCACACGCGTAACTAATTGTACGTCCAACTAGTTGGCGTTTGGGGATATTAACATTACCCCATCACAAAAATGAAATGTCAAATGCACTAAAACCGAGGAGGGCTCACCTTAATGTATGTGTATGATCCACCCCGTCCATTCGTTTTATCAGTTCATTTTAAGTGTATGAGCCCATAAACAATGCAAATCCAAAGCACATAGGACCACACCACTGATTACAGTGAAAATCAATGCCTATCATTGGAAACTTTTTTAGGCCACAAGCTAATATTTTTGTTTTAGCTTATTAATAACTTTCTGACAGATTTAAATGATAGATACACGTCACAATGGGCCCTGCACCAATTTCAGCTTTTAACAATGGACGTATTATACCTCCTATTTCTCTTGGTGTGGTCCACTTGACCATACAATCTACTTTATACCCTAAAATGGGATAGTAAAACGCCTGCTGAACAATTAGATCCGGGAATATATTATATTAGAAGTAATTATTATGAAGTTACCAGCATTTACTTGGTAAATGGTTAGAGAAATACGCACACATAGAAGGTCTATCCTCAACGAGAGCGGATTAGCTGTTACCCTGTGTGGGCTCCACCTTGATGAATTTCGTTCTTATCTATGCTGCCCATACGTTTCTGCAGCTCGTTCAATAACGTTGTCCCAAACCTTAAGCAGATTCAAATCTCTGGAGGACCACACTACTGGACGTGGATTGCGTCCGACCCCTAGTCGGGACCTTAAGTATCTGACCAGATCAGCATGGAGGCCAACCATGATGTATCCGTTTATTCACTCTGTCCATACCTTTTATAAGAGCATTACAGGATATGGGCCTAAAAATGAGGAAGATCCAACGAGATAATGGGCCACACCAAATAATGAGCAGAACTTAGTGGCATAGATGACATCAGCACGTTCGCTCAGTATTTGGTGTGGCCCACTTGGGTGTTGGATCTTACTAATTTTTACGGTCGTACCTTGAAATGATCTTAGAAAATGGATGGATGGCTTTGATGAACGGAGCATCAGGTGGGCTCACACACTAATCTGGTCGGACGCCTAAAGGTCTGACCAGGGTCGGACGCAATCCACGTCCCACACCGCTGGAACAAGTGGAAAATGATCATTAAAACTTTTTTATAGGCTACAAAAGTTTTGGATCAATTTAATCTTTATTTTTCTCCCTTATCAAGTTCTTTTTTACCTTATCAATGGGTTGGATGGAAAATAAATATTATGGATCTGCTTAAAGTTGGCCATGCAAAGTTTTTAATTGTGAACGTTCAATCATCACTGTTTCTTGTGGTGTGGTCCACATGAAATTTTGATATACTTGATGTTTGGGACCGTATCCTAAAATGAGCTGGAAAAATGGATGGACGGAGTGGATATACAATATATAATCGGGGTGGGCCCTATGGTAAGCGTAACACTCACTAGGCTGTTACCCGGGTAACACCTAATCCGCGCCATTTGCAACCTATCCCTTTTTCCTGCTTCCGTGAGACGGTAGTCGGTAGCTATCGACCTCCTTAGGGACGACACCGGATAGCCTATAGGGTAAGCCAGTGCGCTTTATTATCGTACTGGGTAAACTCTATGGGGCATACCATGAATGTACATGATGATCCACGCCGTCCAAAAGTTTTTCAAGCTCATTTTAAGGGATAAATCCAAAGTTGAAGTATATCCAAAACTCAAGTGGAACACAAAACAACAAATAATAAGTATAATGATGTCCTACTATCGAAACCTTCCTGAAGGCCCACCGTGATATTTATTTGTCATACAACCAGTTCATAAGGTCACAAAGACAGGGATGAAGGGGGGAAAATTATCAGCTTGATCCGTAACCTTTATGGCCCTGTTAATATTTCAATGGCAGGTGTTCAATTCACATTGTCCTGTCCCTTTGTCGTGGTCTACTCGACTTTTGTCTCATACGTAAAAATAAGCTGGTCAAACGGATAGACGGGGTGGATAAGACACATAACTCATGGTGGCCCCACAGAGTTGACCCTGTGCGCAATAGAGCACTCAGTTACACAGTACGCAATTCCCATTTCAGGTGACGCGGATTTCTCGCGAAAGCCTTGAACTTAGGTGGGCCCACAGTGATGTTTTTGATAAATCCACCACGTCCATCCGTTTTGGGATCTCATTTTAGGACTTGAGACCAAAAATTAACCGGATCCAAGATTTAAATGGCCCTCACTAAAGGAAAAGGTGGGTAGGGAAATTACTACCGTTGAAACCTCCCTGAGGTCCACAGTGATGTTTATATGACATCCATACCGTTCATAACTTCATTACTACTGGGATTAAATGAAAACACAAATATTAGCCTGATTCGAAACTCCTGTGGCCCCACAAATATTTCAACTGTGGACGATTCAATCCTCACGTTTTCGACCCACTTGAGTCTTGGATCCAGTTCGCTTTTGGTTCCATGCCTAAAATGAGCTCCCAAAACGGATGGACGGACTGGATTTATCAAAAACATCACTGTGGCCCCACCCAGGTTGCCAATTAAGTGTTACCCCCGACCGCTTAGTGGGTGTTACCCCTACCGTATGGCCCACATGGATGATATTTTGTATATCCACTCCGTCCATCTGTTTATACAGACCATTTTAGGATAATGTTCCAAAAATTATGCAGATCCAAATCTCAAGTGGACCATACCACTGGAAACAGTGTGATTGAGTGCCCCACCATTAAAAATTCCAAAGAGCCCATGGTAAGGTTTTGGTAATGTTTATTTGAAATCCAAGCTCTTGATAATGTCAATAAGGTCTTGATGAAGGGAAAATATAAATATCAGATTGATCCAATACTTTTGTGGCCCAAAAAACGTTTTTAATGTTATTAATCACTGTTTCTAGTGGTATGGTCCATCTGAGATTTGGATCTTCTTAAGGTTTTGGATCGTATCCGAAAATGCTATGAGAAAACAGATAGACGGAATATATATATATATATATATATATATATATATATATATATATATAATACTTTATGATGGCCCCCACACGGTAGGGGTAACACCCACTAAGGTGTTACCAGGGTAACATCTAGAGAAATTTCCGACTATAAACGTCTATTTTGACCAATATTCCCAACTAAACCTTCAATACTTTTCTTTCCAAAAGTAAACTTTCATTTTTTTTCTGACCAAAATGCCCCTGTTCGTTGAGAGTTTCACCGCGATCTCGTTGAATTGATCTCGTTAAGTTGATCTCGTTGAAAATCAACGAGACACAATTTTCTCGTTGAAGATCTCATCTTCATCTTCATCTTCATCTTTCTTATGACTCCTCCGTCGAAGAGGCTACGGAAAGGTATGTTTTAGGAATGTTTGGGGGTGATTTTCGTTTTAGGTTGGGTTCGTTTGAATATTTGGAAGTGATTTTCGTTTTAAGATTGTTCGTTAACCTTGGCATACAAACTGTTTGTAGAAATGCCAATGTAAACTTGAAATGTTGAAATGGGAGATCGCGTTCAATTTCAACGCGATCCTGGTGAATTTCAACGAGATCGGTCATTTTCACCATGATCGCGGTCAATTTCACCGCGATCGCGGTCAATTTCAACGCGATCTCGTTGAATTTCAAAGAGCACAGATTTAAATGTTTTTTATTTTATTTTATGAATGTTGTTTTTTTGGAATGTGAATGTCTAATATGTATACAACGTGTTTGTTGTAAAGTGTATGTGGACAATGTTTGAGAATTTTAACCAACTTTCATTGTATTTCGAATTTGAATACAACATGTTTGTTGAAATGTCACAACGAAGGAAAATGTTGAAAAGTTTGAGAATGTGTTTGAAAGAATATTCTTTGAATTTTGAAAGAGTACTCGTTGAATTTTGAAAGAAATCTCGTTGAATTGGTACTGTACTCTTTGAATTTTGAAAGAAATCACGTTGAATTAGCATTGTGCTCTGTGCTCTTTGAATTTTGAAATTCAACGAGCACAGTGAGAATTTAATGAGATCTCGTTAAATTTTAACTAAAGGCTACGGATATTAACTGTAGCCACAGAATTGACCGTGATCGCGTTGAATTTCAACGAGATCGCGGTGAAATTGACTGCGATCTCGTTGAATTTGACCGCGATCGCAGTAAAATTGACCGTGATCTCGTTGAATTTCACCGCGATCTCGTTGAATTTCAACTAAAGGCTACGGATATTATTTGTAGCGATAGAGCAAGCAAAAATTAATTCAACGAGATCGCGGTGAAATTCACCGCGATCTCGTTGAATTTCAAAGAACACAGATATAATTCAACGAGCACAGTGTAAAATTCAAAGAGCACAATGTAAAATTCAAAGAGCACAGTAATTCAAAGAGCACAGCTATCACGAATCTTTGAAATATCAATATTGCAAAAACACATTGCGATAAACAAAGATCCGACTTGATTATTAAAAAAAAAAGCGCATTCGTTGAGAAAAAAATTCACATTCTTCGTTCTTACCTGGTCCACACCACAACCTCGTTTCCAATGAAACACGAGTTGAAGAAATAGAAAAATAATACTCTGAAGTGAAAACCGATCTCAAAACTAAAGAGATGATGCTTTTTTTGCTATAAATGAGAGAAGAAAATGAGTTTTGAATATAGAAGAGGAGAAAAACGAGGAAAAAATAGCTTTTCTTTGGAGAAGGAATAAATCCTAAGAACAAGGGTATTTCGGTCCGAAAATGGTCCGTCCGTACAAGTGAAGTTTACTTTTGGAAAGAAAAGTGTTGGAGGTTTAGTTGGGAATAATGGTCAAAATAGAGGTTTACAGTCGGAAATTTCTCTAACATCTAATTCGCTCCCCACTGCGCTAGGCTTTGCAGGAAATCCGCGTCCCAGGGGCGGTTTGGGGACGCGGATTGGCTAGTGACCCCAACAACAGCCCAGGGGCTGATGTCAAAGCTGTCTGGGCCCTACCATGATGTATGTGTTTTATCCATGCTGTCCATCCATTTTTCCACCTCATTTTAGGGCATGGGCCCAAAAATGAGGCAGATTAAAATCTCATATGGACCACACCACAGGAAAACAGTTTTGATTGAACGTCCACCCTTAAAAACTTCCCAGGGCTCACGTGATGTTTATTTACCATCCAACTTGTTGATAAGGTCACACAGACCTTGATGAAGTGAAAACACAAATATCAGCTTGATCAAAAACTTTTGTGGCCTCCAAGAAGTTTTCAACGGTAAGAATTCAATTCCCACTGTTTCCTATGGTGTGATCCACCTGAGATTTGGATCTGCCTCATTTTTGGGCCCATGCCCTAAAATGAAGTGGAAAAATGGATGGAGAGCGTGGATAAAACACATACATCATGGTGAGGCCCACATAGCTTTGACACCAGGGCCGGGCTGGTGTTGGGGTCACTAGCCAATCCGCGTCCGCGGTTTGGGTGGGACGCGGATCAGCTACTGAAGGTTGAGCAGTGGACATCGCTACTGAAGTTACGTCACCATGTTCTGTAAGCCCCGGAATGTTGTATGCGTTACACCGTCCATCCATTTGGAGAAACCATTTTAGGGGATGACTCAAATAATGAGGCAGATCAAAAGCTCAAGTGGATCCCACCACAGAAAACAGTGGGGACAGTGACATCCACCGTTGAAAACTTCTTAGGCCCACCATGATGTTTATTTGAGATCCAACCTGTTCATAAGTTCACACAGATATTGAGGAAGGGAAAACACAAATATCAGCTTGATCGGAAACTTCTATGGCCGTTAAGAAGTTTTCAACAGTAGATGTCACTGTCCCAACTGTTTTTTGTGGTGGGGTCCACTTGAGCTCTGGATCAACCTCATTCTCTGAGTCATGCCTTAAAATAATCTCTCCAAATGAATGGACGGTGTGGATACAACACATACATCATGCTGAGGCCCACGTGTCGGTAGCTAATCCGCGTCAGTTTAGGTGTATCCCGGATCCGTCGAGGTCGGTGGATCCCTGCTGTGGGGCCCACTGTGATGTATGTGACTTACATCAACACCATCCATCCCTTTTGACAGCTCATTTTAGGGCATGATCCCAAAAATAAGCAGATACAAATCTTAAGTGGAACATACCACATGAAACAATCGTGATTGAATCCCCACCATTAAAAATGTGGGGCCACTAGAATGCTTATTTGTCATACAACCTGTTGATAATGTCACAAAGACAAAGATGAAGAGTCCAAACAAACATCAGCTTGCTCCATGAATTTTGTGGACCATGAGAACCTTTTAATGGTCGGTTACCACTATTTCTTGTACTATGGTCCAATTGAGATTTGGATCTGCTTATTTTTTTATCATAAACGAGTTTTCAAAACGGATAAAACGCGTTTTGGAGTAACTTCCTGCCGCGGGATTCTAAGTGGGGTCCACGGTGATGTTAGTGAGAAACTGACCCGCCTTTTCATTTTTCCCATCATATTAGGACATGGGAACAAAAACGAGGCACATCCAAAACTAAGTGGGCCGCACTGTAGGAAAAGGCAGGTAGGGAAATGCCTACCGTTGAAACCTTCCTGAATCGACAGTGACGTTTATGTGCCATTCATACCGTTCATAACATCATTTCCATTGGAATGAGCTGAAAACATAAATAATAGCCTGATTCAAGTGTGACCCCCATAAATATTTCAACTGTGGACAATCAATTCTTACTGTTTTCAGCCCACTTGAGTTTTGGATCTGCTTCATTTTTTTTCCCATGTCCTACTATTATCTGGAAAAATGAATAGACGGGGTAGATTTCTCGTTAACATCACGGTAGGCCCCACCTAGATTCCCTTAGCAGGAAGTTCCTGCCAAAGGCTTCCGTGGGAAACCCGCGCCCATAGGACCATTAGGTGTAACGCGGAGCCCACCTTAGTAGGTGTTACCCTCACCATGTGGGGTCCATCTTGATGAAGTTTTTGAATACCACACCGTCCATACATTTTCCCGTATCATTTTAGGACGTGATTTCACAACTTAATCATGTCTAAATCTCAGTATGACCACACTCCTAGGAATACTGGTGAATGACCATTAAAATCTGCTTGTTGGCTAGTAAAGTTTTGCATAATTTAATCTATATATTTTTCATTGGTCCAGTTCCTTATGACCTTTATCAACAGGTTGAATGGAAAAGAAACATTTTTGTGGGCATTACTGTGGCCCTAGGAAGCTTTTTATGGTGAGCATTCAATCACCATTTTTTCCTGTGTTGTGGTCCACTTAAGATTAGGATGATTTTTTTTTTTTTTCTTTTTGGATTTAGCTCACACACCCCCTTGTTAGTACACCCACCCCACCCACCCCTGTTAGTCACATCACAATGTTAGCCACTACTTCAGTGTTGAAACGAGGCTATCTTCACTCAATCTGCCACTTGAGGGAAACACGTGCTAAAATGATACAAGGATATGGATGGACAGCATGGATATTTAAAAAAAAAATCATCAAGTGGGCCCACGATAAGGGAAACACCTCAGGTAACACATAATCCACTTCTGTCCACTTCAGCTCACTTAAGTCTGATTAAGTTGAAGTTTGTTCCCGCAGCTGATACGATCCCACACAGGCCGACGACTCTCCAACACGCCTCTCATGGGCCTAGTAAAGATCAAAAACCAGTTTGACCAAATTCCAACCGCTTACGCCCATTTCAGCCTAATTAAGTCGAAGTCAATTTCAACGCCTAAGACAAACCCACCCTGAGACCATGGTTCTCCAACGGGTCTCACATTGACCTAAGAAGGATCCAAAACCAGTTGGATTCGGATCAGATCCACTTAAACCCACTTCAGCCCTATTAAGCCAAAGTCCGTTCTAGTGGCTGAAACGACCCCACCCCGGGTTGACGACTCTCCGACACGCCTCTCTAGACCTAGGAAGGATTTAGAACCATTTCAACTCGAATTGGATCCACTTCAACCCACTTAAAGCCCGATTAAGCCAAAGTCCGTTCCGACGGCCTCCACCTCGGGCCAACGACCCTCCCACATGCCACTCATGGACCTAGTAAGGATCCAAAACCAATTCTACCAGGATTCGACCCACTTCATCCCAATTAAGCCGAAGTCTATTCCAATGACTGAAATGACCTCACCTCGAGCCCACGACTCTCTGACATGGCTCACATGGACCTATGAAGGGTCCAAAACCAGTTCGACTTAGATCGGGCTCACTTCAGCTCGATGAAGCTGAAGTCATTCCGGTGGCCGAAATGACCCCACCCTAGGCCAACAACTCTACAACACACCTCACATGGACCTAGGAAGGATTCAAAACCAATTTGACTTGTATCAGGTCGACTTCAGCCCACTTAAGCTCTATTAAGCCGAAGTCCAGTCCAGTGCCTGAAATGACCTACCCTAGGTTGACGACTCTCCAACACGTCTCTTATGGAACTACTAAGGATACAAAATCAATTGGACTCAGATCTTACTCAATTTAGCCTAATTAAGTTGAGGTTTGTTCCAAGAGCTAAAACGACCCCACCCCTTACCAATAACTCTCTAACACACCTCACATGAACCTTGGAAGGGTTCAAAACCAATTCAACTTGGATCGGACCCACTTAATCCCACTTCAGCCCGATTAAGCCGAAGTTCGTTTCGACGGATGAAATATCTACACTTTAGGCCCATGGCTCTCGACATGCCTCACATGGAACTTGAAAAGGTACAAAACCAGTTCAACTCGGATTGGACCCACTTCAACCCAATTAAGACGAAGTTCATTCCGGCGGCTGAAACAACCCCACCTTGGGCCGACAACTCTCTGACACACCTCTCATGTGAAATTACATCTTTTAAAAAGCACTTAAGACGTTAAGCGTGCGAAAGCTTAGAGCGGAGCTTGTAGAACTATGGCTAAGTTCTAGAGGGGGGTGATTAAGACCGTTTAAAAATTTCTTTTTAAAACATCTTACCTAATTAAACTAATTAGCAATTATAAACTAATTAAGCAAGAACACTTAGCTTCCAAGCTTAGGTGGGTCCAATCACAAGGCTACTATATAATTAACAATTAAACAACTTAGCCTAAACATGCATAGATAATCAAATGATTAAACTAATCAAGCACCTAATCTATAAAACCTAAGTAGACTATATGAGAGTGGATTATATAAGCTCAAGTCTACTCTACTTAGTGAAAGTACATCTTGTGTGTGGATGTGCCTATCTAGTGCCTAGCATGCATCTTAATCAAGCATGAATAATTAAGCAATTAAACCATATAAAGCTAGATTAACAATGTACTCAACTCAATCACAAACACATGCATGTATAGTGGTTCGGTTACCCTACTCCACTCCCGGTTCAAGTACTCACCCTTATGAGCACACCGGCATTCACTAGGGGGTTTAAATATGGTTCCTCCCAACTAAGGTGTTTAAACGGTTCCACCCTACCGAGGAGTTTAACAAGGTCGCTCCCAACCTATAACGAAGATTTCAAGGTTCATCTCTCAACCTAAGAGTTTGACAAGGTTCCTCCCAACCTTTCGGTTCCAATCTAAGAACCTAGCGTATACTCACGCCAGAGGCTCCACACGAAGACTTATTCAAGTTTGTAGATCCAAATTCTCACACTCAATCCTCCCCGAGGAAGGAGCTGTAACCGGACTCTCAATAACACAACTTACTTATCAGATGAGCCCCTTGTTCAGCATCACTTTGGGTAGCTTGATCTTTACTCTCCCGTGCTTCAATCAACTCCCGTTTTCTCCCCTGATCGTGTTGTGTTCGCTCGCCTCAAGTGCAAGGCTACGGTGTAGTAATAATCTCGGTAAGACCGAGGTCGATCCATAGGGATTTAAGGCAAACCAATTCAAACAATTATAGCAACTTCAAATTCAATTAATTTAGAAGTTTGAATTTATAAACTAAGTAAAAACAGTAACTTTGTAAAAATCTGTAATTAATGAAACTAAGGCCTCAATGATCCACTTGTAGTAGTCCCATATGAATTCATTCATCTAAGCATAAACACAACTAGATTCGAAGTTCTATCTCTCTTCTAGTTGGAAGATTAAACATTCAAACATAAACAATCCCCACTTAAGTCAGAAGATAAGATTCTAGTTCTAATGAAGCACATAGAATTCAAATATGTAGCCTTCGAAGTAACAATCATGCCAAGAGACTATGGTATGCTCTAGGGTTATTACGATTCAAATCCAATCAATCTAAACATGATAATCTCAAAGAATTGTAAGGAACCCATGTCCGAAGCACATGAACTCTCATAATACATCGAAAAATACCAACTTCATTTAAACTAGAACTTAAAAATCTAAACTTTAAGTAAAAGTACTTGAATTAAATAAATTCAACATGAAAACTAGCTACAAGCTTCACCTCTTAGCCTTAGCTAAGAGATTCTATCCGAGCATTGTTATACTATAACTAGAATCAAAAGAAAAACTACTTGAAAGCATAAGAAAACTATAAAAACCCTAGTTCGAGGAGTTGCGAACGCTCCACGATTCTCCTCTCCACCTTCCTAGACTTCACAAGCCTTCTATAATGCCTTATGAACAACGTAGAGGCGTCCTTTTATAGCAAAAATCTGTCACCGACCTGGAATCTTCAAGATATCATAGAGTCTTTACGCAGTCTGGACGCTGGCCGGCCGGAGGTTGGTCAGCAAATACCTCACTCTCTGGACGTTGGAAACCATAGGACGACCTGCCAGCCAGTCGGTCAATGGGTCGGCCTTCATAAAAATAGTCTAGCAAAAATGCTGTTTCTGGAGGGTTTGGCCGGCCAGTCGACCAAGCTGTAAAATGTGATCTTTTTAAGTTTTTCCTCCTCAATCTCCATTGCATCTTTCTTCCACCTCTTGTCCTTTTCTCCATTTATCTTCAATGCATGTAAAGTGCATCTTTTAACATCATATATGTAGACTCTCTCTCACATTCCTACAAACACAAAAACATATATTGGATTAGTATTTAATCATGAAAATCATGCATATTATGTGATGAATTGAGGTTAGAATATGCACAATTCAGAGCTTAACACACCTCCCAACAAGCATTTTACTAGTCTCGAGTACAACATGCGGGAAACAAATACAACTTTTCAAAACCCAACTCTCTTTCAGAAATTATGCTTCTATAAACTCCAAGACATGCAAGTGCAAAATTCAAAAAAATTAGGTGATAGAAGTTGAAATCTTAAACTCCCTAAGAATAACAAGTGTTCACATAGAATCCCCACTGATTGATTGATAAATAGAAGAATCCAAACAAGTTTACCTTAGTGTGCATAATGAATGTTCATCTCATGAGTTTCCAAGATTACCTTCTTCATATATAAGTCAAACTAAAGATTTAAAGGTGTACAGCTCAACCAAATGCCTATGACAAGAATTTGCCTTACCGTTCCTTCGATGGCTTTCACACTATTTCTCATTTTCAGCTTTGGTTACGGGTAAACCATCCCCTGGTTGGTAATAGGTAGCCCTTTTCGAAAATTTTCAACATATTTTCAATGACAAACATACTTTTTCTTTTCCATATACATTATATAGGATTTTTAGAAATCCATATCTTTCATTCTTTTCTCTTATTTCCACATGAATAATGATGGACAAAGTTCCCCGACTTGGTTCCTTAACACCTCAAATCTTCAATCTAACCAATCTACAAATCTACATAATCCCTTCAAACCATTAGAATCGTGTAATGTAAACTAGACTCGAAAGTGTTCAAATTTTCTATCAATCAAATAAATAGGGGAATTCATATAAAAAAAACTATTATATTTAAGCTAATTTAGAGGTCTCAAAGTCATATGAACTTGTCTCTCATCCTTTCATAATTACGACATCCTAAGTGCATAAAAACAAAGTTTTTCAAGAGAGTTTTGAATTTTAAGAAAAATTAAAAATTTTATACAAACATTGCTCGAAATGTTACAAAACACTAGATTCATCTAGGAACCTCACCCCCCAACCAAATCATGCATTGTCCTCAATGCAAAAAGATATGCAATGAGCAATAACATGAGAGCAATGATAAAAATAAAAGAGGGTCAGAACGAGAATACCTGAGAGAGTCAATCATGGGAATGTAACTCCGACAACTAAATCTATTAAAGCAATAAACTAAAACAGAAAACAAACTAGACATAATCCTACTTAAAGCAAGAAACAAAACCTAAACTATTATTTTATCAAGACAATCTCCATCAAACTACGAGATCAATCATCATTATAACATCCAAAAGAATAAAGTTGAGCAGGATCATCAAGTGGTGTAACAGATTTTTCAGTAGAACTATCAACTATCCCGCTTTGGAAAGTACATTGGTGACATTAATAATTATAACCCATTGAAAATCCTACTGAAAAGTTTCAGCGGGTTTCTCAATATCATTATCATATGTACTAGGAAAGGAGAATTGTATTGGTTGGAAATCATTGAATATGGATTTTCTTTCCATCTTATCTGGGCAAAAATTTGTCAAATATGGGTCATCACAGAAGTGGTGTTCTTTGGTTTAAACAAATCAAAGAGATGTGGAGACTTCAATCGCTTCATCCTCACAGATTGGGATGGTCTCCACATAATCTAATTTCACTTGTGCTTTCACAATTGATTTTTCAATTTGGCACTCTGTAGAAGGAGGGTTTTTAGGCACCGGAGGGGTCTCCCTCAAGGCGTGCACTATATCTTGAATCATGGGATCATCTCAATCTTCAAAGTAAGTCAAACACTCCTCTAGAGTGTAAGAGACCTCAAGGGAGGAAGTTTTCAGATTTAGACTTTACATATCCTCCTCCTTTTCAGACTTTTGTGTAGGATGGAGTGGGTCCTCAACCTCTACAGTTTCCGACTTTGGCCTCTCTGTAGGCCAGTCAAGTACTAATTCTTCCAATTCCTGCATAACAAATTTGTGTAAATCAGAAATTGGTGATTTGTCAAATAAACTTTTAGAAATTGACACTTCTAAGGCCTTATTAATAATCAAATTGGTTTCATCCTTGGAGTGTGCTACACCTGTCTCCAAACTTTCAGGTAGATCGGGTTAGAAGAACTCCCCATTTTCCATGGATTCTATCATGTTTATCACATGAGGGTCATCATCATCATCCAAATCCTTAAAGGGATCAAAGCAAACAACATGTAGAGGATCAAAATTCTGATTTAATGCGAACTCCTCTTCCACAATGGATTTAATACGGTCTACCTCATGGATATCATCATCATCCCTATGCCTCTTACCCATATAGAACATATTCACCTTCAATGTCATGTTCCCAAAGGACAATTGCATCACCCCATTTCGACAATTTATAATTGCATTTGATGTAGCCAAGATTTGAGTGCTTGTATCCATAACCTGTTGCATGTCCAAGACGATAAAATCCACCGGATAGTAGAATTTGTCGACTTGGACCAATACATCCTCAACTACCCCTCTCGGCACACGAATAGATCGATCAGCGAGTTGCAATGTGGTTTTAGTGGGTTTTAATTCACCAAGACCCAATTGCTCGTATACCAAGTATGGGATCAAGTTTACGCTTGCCCCCAAGTCTAACAATGGACGTTCAATCCAGTAGTTGCCAATGATGCATGAGATTGTGGGAATATCGGGATCCTTATATTTTTGGGGGGTCTTTTGGGTGAGAATGACACTCACTTGCTCATTCAAAAAGGTTTTTTGCTGCACATTATATTTGTGTTGGTTATGCATAGGTCCTTTAGAAACTTGGCATAAGAGGGGATTTGTTTAATGGCATCAGGTAGATGAATGTTGATCTTGACTTGTTTGAAAACCTCTAGAATGTCATGAGAGTTCGGGAGAGGTTTTGGAGCAACCATTCTCGAAGGGAATGGTGCTGTGGGCTTATGAATGCGTTCTGTTTCCTGTGGGGTTAAGCTAGATCCATCCTCATTCTCAGAAATTACCGGATCATTAGGCTTCTCGGCCTTCACCGAAATAGATTTATCCACTTATTTTTCACTTCTAAGAGTGGTGATGGATTTTTCTTGCTCCACATGTGGGTTAGGGAGGTTAGGGATGCTTATTTCATGTGCTTGTTTCGGATTGGGCTAAGGTAGGGCCGGAAATGTCCCTTCCTTAGCATTCAAGCGTCCCTTAATCTCATCAACCGACACCCTAAGCTCTTGGAACATTTGCTGATTTGTTTGATTTATTTGTGTTTGCCCTTGCATAAACGCCTTTAAGGTATCCTCCATTGAGAATTGAGGTAGGGTCATGTTTTGCATAGGTGGCCCTCCTTGAGAATTAGTAGGATTGACCATGGGACCGTTCCTCCAACCGAAATTTAGATGATTCTTCCAAGTAGAGTTGTACATGTTACCTACTAGTCCATTAAAGGGTCGTTGATAACCATATGCGGCATTTGCTTCCTCTTGTAACACATCTTGGAACGCAGGGATTGTAGGACAATCTAAGTAGAGTGCACATTACTGGCACAGATTCCACACACGTTTTCAATAGCTATAGTGAACTTGGAAGTTCCAATCTTACTGAGTTCCCTGGCCTCTATCCTCCTTGTAAGGGTAGCTATCTTTGTAACACCCGTACCCTAATTAGCCCTCCGTACACCTTATTTCCAAACTCGGCATACTCAGAACAGTCTAAACCGGCGAGTTTCGATCAGGCACCCTATTTTAGTACCACAATGACTCGAGAGTTGTACCCCGGCGACAGCGCGGACGCCATGACTCCAACGCCGCGCGGCACACTCCGTTTCGGTACTTAGTTTGAAAGATGCATACATGTGCGCAAATCAAGGCGGGCCACGCTACATATGCATGGTGCGGGCCCCACTTGCACAAATACCAAAGTTGTCCATCAATCAATCAAACATCTCATCAATCAATCAAGCATCAATCAATCAAATGTTCCATCAAGTACATCCCTCTCTCTCCTCACAAGTCAACTAAGCTCATATCTAAGCCACTCACTCTCATAAATGCCCAATCCCCTTACTATCATCATTCTCTTTCAAATACCATCCATGTCCCAAAGTCCCTACATCACAAAGGGCCATACGTAACCACCTCCATTTGAAAAGAAAGAGAGAGAGAGAGAGAGAGAGAGAGAGAGAGAGAATTAAGAAAAGAAAGAGAGTTGTGAGAAGAGAGTGAGATTGGAGAAGGAGATCCACCCCATCAAGACCGTCCGATCGACTATCCGACCCGATCCAACCGTCCATTTTCGAGTGAGTGCAAAGGGGGGACATAAACTCCCATTTTTCCTTGTTTTCCCTTCATATTTTCGAGCCCACGAGTGGGCCATGCTATGAGACAGCGTGCCCCGCAAGCTGCCACAGCATAGACCACCCTGGGTGGCCCACCATGATGCTTATTTTTCTATTCTACCCCCATTCTTTAAATCACAAAAATCTGGATAAAGGAAAAATGAAAAAAAAAATGGCTTGGTCTAGAGTTTTGGGCCCATCTGGTGACGGACAACCAGATGGATGGATTGGATCGCCCACATATGGGATA
Organism: Liriodendron chinense; assembly: GCA_003013855.2. Classification (NCBI taxonomy): domain Eukaryota; kingdom Viridiplantae; phylum Streptophyta; class Magnoliopsida; order Magnoliales; family Magnoliaceae; genus Liriodendron; species Liriodendron chinense. The sequence goes on along the minus strand of PVNU02001447.1, from coordinate 2,452,522 downwards.
AATAAATAAATAAATAAGAAAAGAAAAGAGAAACAGTCCGGACGCTGAACGTTCTCAGCGTCAAAGACACTAGAACTGTCCAGCGTCCGAGTCATGAATGACGTGAGTGGGGTCCCCACTCATGGGACCCACCTTGATGTTTGTGTTAAATCCACACCGTCCATCTGTTTCCCTGGATCATCTTAGGGCTAGGGCCCAAACATGAAACAGATCCAAATCTTAAGTGGACCGCACCACCTGAAACAGTGGAGATAATAACTTCTACTGTCGAGCTTTCTCTGGCCCATCTTGTAGTTTGCAGACCTTATAACATGTCCAATATTGGACTCATTAGGTCCCCCATGAGCTGGTAAACATGATAGACGGAGTGGATCGTCCTCATGTGGACCCCACTTGATGATAACAAGAAGAAAAAGAAAAAAAAGGGACCAGCATTGAACGCTGGCCTCTCACCGCGTCAAGAGCGCTGGGAATAGCCAGTGTCCACAGACGCTGGGCTCCTTAGCTTCCCAGCAGTGGCCCACCTCATGGGACCCACCATGATGTATTAGTTGTATCTAAGCCGTCCATCTGTTTTCCTAGATCATTTCAGGGCCTAAGCCCAAATATTAAGAAGATCCAGATCTTGGGTGGGCCTCACCACAGAAACTGTGAGGATGAACGCCTACTGTTGATATCTTTTCAAGGCCTACCACCCTGTTTATTTTCCCATCCAACCCATCCACCAGGTCACGCAAACCTGTATGAATGGAAAACACAAGTATCAGCTAGATCCAATACTTCAGTGGACCACACCATGGGAAACGGTGGGGATGGTCAGCCACTGTTGAAAATGTTTGGGGCCAACTGTTGCACGTGTGGGGCCCCACCGTGAGGTTTAATTTCCATCTAACCTGTTGCTGAGGTCACACAGATCTTGATGGATGGAAAACACATATACCAGCTCGGTCCAAAAATTTTGGGGGCCACGAGTGTGGTCCAAGCTGAAGGCAGCGTGCTGGACACGCTGCCCAGCAGTGGCCCACCTTGTGGGACCCACCATGCCCAGTCGTCCATCCGTTTTGCTATATCATTTCAGGGCATGGGCCCAAAAACGAACCAGATACAATCTCATGTGGGCCACACCATCTGGGATGGTGGAGAGATTGATGTCCACCGTTGAAACCTTCATATGGCCACATGATGTTTATATGCCACGCAGACCTGTGGCACGGGTCTAGGTGAAGGGAAACCATGAATATCAGCTTTATCCAGAACTCTTGTGACCCAGGTGGGTTCCACACTCGTCCAGCAGGTGGCCCACCCTATGGGTCCCACATGATGTATGTGTCTGATCCAGGCCGTCCTCTCTTGGGCCTACCTATGATTTATATGTTTTATCCATGTCATCCAGATACAGGGACCCACCTTGAGTATGTATTAATCCACGCCGATGGATAGTGGACTGTCGAAATCATCCATCAGTCCAAAGGGTGGGGCCGGCTGTAGTAGTCCACCTTGATGATGCATTGTATACACATCGCATTACGGTGCCCGATCCGTCGGTCACCTTAGACCAGCATGATGCATGTGTTTTATTCACAATGCTCAGCATGTGGACCATTGTGGTGCTCACTTTGAAGTATGTATTGCACATTCATACTGTCCATGTGTTGGACAGATCATTTTAGGGTATAAGCCCAAAAAGGAGGCTGATCCGTAGCTCACGTAGACCCCTCGCTGGACAGTAGGGGCTGGCCATACGGTCCAGCATATGGGCCATCATTGATGTCCCATTGGAGGCCACCAGGGCCTACCTTGATGTATTCATGCTGTACATCGGTTCTTCTAGCCCATTTTGTTGCGTATGATGGGCCGATTCAAGTCTCAAGTGGGCCATGCCACGAAGACTTTTCTATTATTAGTAGGACCCTCTATTCAGATCCCACTCCATGTATATTCGACCAGTTGAGGCCGATTATCACATGATATGCTTGAGACATGCTAATATACTTAGCCTAGTATGTCACACTGATAATATGCTTAGTGTAATGATTATCATGCACATTCATTTGTGCATACGTATCATATGTATGCCTGACTGTGGATGATGTTGATCATAGCATATGCCTTAAGCTTGAGATACTTAGGGGACCCGTATGAGATAGGGTCACCCCACATGATCGCGCGGTATGCGCAGGTTTGGTGCATGGCTTTGAGAGTATGACTCATGCATCTCGCATTATGCATGTCATGATCAGATTCTCACCCTAGCGGCATCAGGGTTGTGGCCACCACAGTTACATCGTGGATGGTAGAAATGAACACCGAAAATATGTTCTAGCACTTGGGAGCCAAAGATGTCCTTGGGTGAAAGTCCCTGAACCCTGTGATACCAGTAGGATGCTCCAATGTCTAGACCAAGTGGATTTATGAGCGCATGAGGGCCAAATACCAATAGGTCGCGTCTCCCACTGTGTCAAGGTCGATTGAAAGGGGGTGTGACCTTACCCGCCCGAGTGCAGAGGGCTATATACTAGGTTGAGTTTGACCATCTTGTGAATGGATTCACTATCGACGAGCCGGGTGAATTTTCTTGTATGCCATTGACGAGGCAGATAGTGAGGTCTCTTCCACTCACTTAGTTATGTGCGTGATGGGCGGCAACCAATGTCAGGAGTGTACTAGACTCTGGTGATGTCCTAGTTGTAAACCATGTGATATATGGCAGTCGAGGATTGACATGCGCACATTGCATCTTTAGCATATGACACTCGGCCATATAGGCCCCTTGCATTGCATAGCCTCGGGATGGCTAATAACATTCATAGACTTGGTAGTGTAGCCTTCCATCATTTCTGCTTACTCTGATATCTGTATACCTGTCATATGCATTGCGCACACACCACGCACTCTCTAAGCTTCATAGTAAGCTTATGCACGTTGTTTATGTGCAGGACATACTATAGCGCGACAACAGTGAGGCAGGGGTGCGCATTTGATCTTTCAGCTTTTAGGTATGCATTGTATTTCCCTTTTTACAGCATTATACTCAAAAGATTATCTTAGTGGATATGTGATGTGATGTTTTTGGTTTGGTACACTTATGGTTATGCTCATCTATAAAAAAAAAAGTTTACCCTGAAAATCCTCCTTGTGGGATCCCAGGATCGGAACCTGGGGTATGGAAGCTAGGAGCCGAGAATGGGTTACTACGGAGGCTGTCGGGACCGGATTCGGCGGCCGAAAATTTAGTGAGCCTGGTCCCCGAGTTTGGGGCGTGACAATCTTTGCATTAACATCATCCTCTTCCTTAATGATGTACATACCTCCCTTCTCCTTTTGTTGAGGAGGCTTGAGAATACTAGACTTCTCTAAGGTATCCCACGATTGGGCATTCTCAGCCAACATATCTAAGTAACTACATGCATCCTCGGGATCTTTGCTCATGAAGTCACCATTCCACATCGTTTCTACGAATTGGTGCATGTTTGAGTTCAATCTTTCATAGAAGAAGCTTATGATTCGCCATATTTCATAGCCATGATGTGGACAAGCAAGTAGGAGGTCCTTGTATCTCTCCCAACTTTGAATGAATGTTTCACTCTCTTTAACAGAAAAGTTCATAATAGCTTGTCAAAGGGTGTTTGTTTTATGAGTCAGGAAGAATTTTTTCAAAAACTCTTGGGTCATCTCAGTCCAAGCCCCAATCGACCTTGGTCTAAGAGAGTGAAGCCATGTTTTGGCTCTTTCCTTCAAAGAAAAAGGGAATAGCTATAATTTTACTACATCTTCCGATACATTGTTGTATTCCAAAGTAGCAACCACCTCGTCAAACTCTTTGAGATGTAGATATGGGCTCTCGGAATCTAGCTCATAGAACTCAGGTAAAAGTTGAATTACCCTCGGCCTAATATCAATTATTCCGGCATTGTTTGGGAAAAACATGCACGAAGGAGTGGTAGCACGGGCCGGTTGTAAGTTATCACGTAGAGCTAGGGTTGTCAACGGCATGGATCATGATCCGTATCCGATCCAGATCTGCTCTGATTTAATCAGATTCGGATCAATAATCAGATCATCGCGTCGGATTCGGATACCCAAAGACGATCCGTTTAATATTCGAGTCGGATTCGGATCAACCTTGATCCGGCCCGTTAGCGACTCGATTAAAAAAAACTCTCATAAGTGAACAGAGCATCTCTCTCTCTCTCTCTCTCTCTCTCTCTCTCTCTCTCTCTCTCTTCTCTAGAATATGGATGGCCGGTCGCCGGTTGGTGCCCTCTCTCCTGTTCTCTCCTGTTTTCCGTTGCCATTTTCCAAAACCCCATAGGCTGTATCATATTCGGATATCGAGTTAGATCATATTCAGATATCGGGTCAAATCATATTCGGATTGGAAACGGGTTTCAAAATATTTAAACGAGTCGGGTTTGGATCATATACTTGTGATCCGAATCGGATTCGGGTCGGATATATCTTTAATCGGATTGGATACGGATCATCACTGATCCGGCCCGTATCCGATCCATTGACAAGCCTACGTAGAGCTCTCAATGGAGGAGCATTATGTGCCTCATTCTCTCCTACTACCTCTGGATTTGTGTTTGTAGTTGGAGTAGGAGGGGGAGTATTCCTTAACGATGTTTAATCCATATTCCCCGAACTTTCACAAAGTTCAATGTATTTTCAAACTTGTTTATGGACGGAGAGTGGTCCAACTAAACCACCTTCGGTTTAGAGACGGTTTGCCTGGTTATGTTCCCAACAGGACATAAACCACACAAACAAAAATCTGAATTAAATCTAAACCTAAATTCTAGATACTAAAACAAAAATCTATAAAGAACTAAAAATCTGTAAAAATGAAAAAGTTTTAAGTTAGAAAGATATTACCCGATTAACTTGAACTAGAAGCAATTCCTGAAAACAAAACAAAGTTGTTAGTTCTAGAAATAAAAAACAAGCCCTAGGAAAACAGTAAAACCTAACTACTTCTAATTCTATAGTTACTAAAATAATTTAGAACCGTTTATCCTTGATTCCCTGGCAACAGCGCCAAAAACTTGTTCGCTCGCCTCAAGTGCAAGGCTGCGATGTAGTACTAATATCGGTAAGACCGAGGTCGATCCACAGGGAATTAAGACAAACCAATTCAAACTATTATAGCAACTTCAAATTCAATTAATTTAGAAGTTTGAATTCATAAACCAAGTAAAAACAATAACTTTGTAAAAATCTGTAATTAATTGAACTAAGGCCTCAAGGATCCACTTGTAGTAGTCCCACACAACTAGATTCGAAATTTTATCTCTCTTTTTGTTGGAAAATTAAACATTCAAACAAAAACAATCCCCACTTAAGTTGGAAGATAAGATTCTAGTTCTAATGAAGCACATCAAATTCAAATATGTAGCCTTCGAAGTAACAACCATGCCAAGAGACTATGGTATGCTCTAGGGTTACTACAATTTGAATCCAATTAATCCAAACATGATAATCTCAGAAAATTGCAAGGAACCCATGTCCGGAGTACATGAACTCTCATAATACATCGAAAAATACCAACTTTATTTAAACTAAAACTTAAAAATCTAAACTTTAAGTAAAGGTACTTGAATTAAACAAATTCAACATGAAAACTAGCTACAAGCTTCATCTCTTAGCCTTAGTTAAGAGGTTCTAGCCGAGCATTGTCATACTACAACTAAAATCAAAAGAAAAACTATTTGAAAGCATAAGAAAACTATAAAAACCTTAGTTTGAGGAGTTGTGAACGCTTCACGATGCTCCTCTCCACCTTCCTGGACTTCACAAGCCTTCTATGATGCCTTAGGAACAACGTAGAGGTGTCCTTTTATAGTAAAAATCCGACACCGACCTGAAATCTTCAAGAGATCACAAAGTCCTTATGTAGTCTGGACGCTGGCCGGCCGGCCTGGCAGAGGTTGGTCAGCAAATACCCCACTCTCTGGACGTTGGAAACCATAGGCAGACCTGCCAGCCGGCCGGTCAATGGGTCGACCTTCATAAAAATCATCCAGCAAAAATGCTGTTTCTTGAGGGTTTGGCCGGCCGGCCGGTCAGGTTGTAAAATGTGATCTTTTTAAGTTTTTCTTCCTCCATCTCCATTGCATCTTTCTTCCACCTCTTGTCATTTTCTCCATTGATCTTCAAAGCATGTAATGTGCATCTTTTAATATCATATAAGTAGACTCTCTCTCACATTCCTACAAACACAAAAACATGTATTGGATTAGTCTTTAATCATGAAAACCATGCATAATGTGTGATGAATTGATGTTAGAATATGCACAATTCAAAGCTCAACATGTTGTTGTTGCTTTGCCAATGCCTTAACTCCAATTGATCAATCATCTTACATGTGATGCCTTTGAGATGCCCAAGGTGATAGCAGGGTAGGTTTGAGAACTCTATAACTAATAAGAATGGGCTGCCTAGATTTTCTCACCTACAAGGATCTCATCATAAAGCTTTGAATAGGAATATAACTATCAAGTTTGATCCAAACTCTAAAAATCAAAGAGGGGGAAGGTCATCTTCTTCATGAGATTGGAATGCTCCATTCTTGTGTTAAATTATAAGAAAGATGCCTTGCTAGGGTTAGGATTTGAGCCTTTAGTGGTATCAACAATGGTGGCTTCAATATCCTCAAAATTCCTCTTCTTAGCCTTCAAAGCACCCTAAACCGTTTTATAGAAAAAGTCTTAATGGATTTAAAACGGGCAAAAAATTGCTAGTGTCGATCGGTCAGACCTCAACTCGACCGGTCAGGCAGGGACCCTCGACTGGTCGGGCGACCGATCGAATTATGGCCTGGACACGAAAAAGGTTGTTGTCCCAATATGGTCAGTCGCGGACAGGTCGAATTACCCAGGGACCACATGAATTTTCAGGTTTGTCCGTTGTCCCTTTTTTGCCATTTGCCGACCAGTCGGACGATCGGTCTAAGGCATGAATTCCTATTATTTTTTTAGTTGTGTTTTACAACAGTGATGCAACCTCTTGGCTATCCTTTTGGTGATCTTTTGGGACACCTAATGCCAATCTAAGATGACTAAAGATATACCTAATGGTCACGGTCATCTAGAGGTTTAGGTTTTGGTTTGGTTTAAGGTTAAGGTTTCATCGAGGCATCTCTTTTACTTATTTCTTCTTCCTTAATGAAGCAGGTACGCCTTGAGTCTTCGATCTTCGTCTTCATTAAGCTCAACTAACACTAGACTCAATGACATAAGTAATTGACAAATAAGGTGTACTAGTATGCCATGGAAAAGTGCACTAACATCATGGACCTAGGAAGGATCCAAAACCAGTTCAACTCGAATCAGACCCACTTAAGCCCACTTCAACCGACTTAAGCCTGATTAAGCCAAAGTCTATTTTAATGGATGAAACAACCCCACCTTAAGCCAACGACTTTCCAACACACCTCTCATGGACATAAGAAACCAGTTCAACTTGGATCCAATCCACTTATGCCCCACTTCAGCCAAATTACGTTAGAGTCTATCTGGGCTCCCGAAATGACACCACCCCTAGCCGAAGACTCTCCAACACACCTCTCATGGACTAAGAAGGATCCAAAACAAGTTCGGCTTGTATCCACCCACTTTAACCCACTTTATGCCTATTAAGCTGAAGTCAATTCTGACATCTTAAATGACTCCACCCCGGGTTAACGACTCTCTGACGGGCCTCTCATGGACCTAGGAAGGGTAAAAAACCAGTTCGACTTAAATCGAACCCACTTCAGCCCACTTTCAGTCGAAGTCAGTTTCGATGCTTGAAATGTCCCCACACTGGGCCCACGACTCTCCGACACTAGTACATGGACCTAGGAAAATGTAATGACCCATGGTTTTCTAAGACTCCATGTACATGTGCATTCATCCATACATATATAAATTCATAAATTTACGCAAGTTGTGACCATTGATAGTGTGATTTATTTAGTGTGAATTATTGATCTACGTAATTATGAATTATATGACTTTGTAAATATAAATATAAACATAGGTAGGTACATGTGCACTCTCGCCACTTACACTCATAAGTTCACCCGTTTACCAATAAACTAGCTATAATGTTACCATTGAACATACCCTAAACTTACCCTGGCCACGATCCACGACCCATATACCAAAACCACTCGATCATGACCTTAGACATACATTAAAAATATGCTTAATTAAGATTTTGCAATAATACACCTAATTAACCCAGTCCAACCATTTAATCTCAAGTCATAATAACCCTTAGCAAACTCGTGAAGTTTGAGATCAATCCGCCCCTATTTGACTCATGATCACCACCATAGACGTACGTTACTAATTACCATTGGACCCATCTAGTAGATCAGCCCTGAGGCATGAGATAATGGACTCAAATCACCCAAATCAATCCAATAAAGAAGTTAAATCAGTCCCTCGATTTTTGTTCTAAACCCATGTTTACAAATCCTTCAACTTGATTGTCGATTTGAGGTTGTTCATTCACCGATCTCCACAACCACTGGTATACTCGATTATTCCTTAATTCAAACATCGAGAGTATTGTTTAATAATAGATCTAACTATCCAACCATCCATTTTTTATCTAGACCATCACATTATCGTGAAATGGATAGTGGACGTGATTTAAGTTAATCATCAACAAATCTGAACTTTACATCTTGATCTTGATATGCTTAGGAGTTATTTTCAACATTAAAGTCCAATTCTAAGGGCTATAAACTCACCATTGAGCATCTTAAATTTTCCACGGCGTACATGTTCAAACCCGACACTAAACCTTAGAAAACCTATTTTTAGGAACCCAATCATGATGAAATTTCGGACAACTCTTAGTTAGTCCAATTTACATTATTAATTTTGATATCTAACTTGCAGGATTCACCATCCATCAGACTTTGCATCATATTCGTTGGATGACCCATCCAAAAATAACTCAACGACTCTCTTTATGATCTACAAACGATCCTAGACGATCTAACGATTTAAAATTCGTATAGGGAGCAGTCCAGGTCTATTTCCATAGATTCTAGACCATCCAGGGGGGACCCTAAGAATCCTACAATTGTAAAATTAGAAAAGATATGGTAGTCACATTTACACAGTGCACTCTCGCTAAAAAATATCATGATTTGACCATCAAATCATTAGATTTCATGTACATGTACACCTCAATATCCTAGAAAAACCTCGAGGACCCTCGACTTGCGATTCTAAAGGTAATCCAACCGTCAAAACCAGATCAAACCTGATCTTACCATTCAATCTAGGAACAACTGATTAGATCCATTATTCGACAGTCAAAACCACGTGATTACCGGACTTAGAAAGTGTGATCAACCCAAATCAACCATTGTTTGTCCACATGTGTGAATCAATGCGCAACACATTTGTGCATGAAAATAAAGTCAAGAACACGTCCAGCATTTGAAAGAAAGTCTCCTCTCTCATGTTTTCTACGTTCGTCGAGTAACCAACCACGATCTAGTAGAAGCCATATCCAACGGATCACAGACATCCAAACAGTGAATATTAGCCATTCAAAGCCAGCACAACAATCGTGCATGCGAGCTGGAATTGGCAAAATAAAAAACCTTTCTAGCGCAAAACTTCTTCTTTCCGTTATTCTCGTTTAAAAACCACGCTCCATGACCATGGCAGGCTACCTCAAACTAATCAAAACCATCCCATGAAGATGATCTCAATCGTCCGATTCTATCAAGATCAGCAACAGCAAATCTGTTGCCCGTCGAAATCATAAACAACAGAACTTGTCTCTCCTTTATATTCTTCGATAAAAAAAACCCCAGAAACCGTAAATCTTATTTAATTTAAATCGCTTAATTAGTATGGTGTGTACATGTGCATTCACCTAAGCATCTCTTTTAAAAAAAAATCTACTTACTAAAATACACACGTAGAAAGCACTCATTTACCTACTCGTGCATGTAAATCTTCAGGATGTTACATATATTCATATTTCCGTTGGCACATGTAGTAGATGTTTGGTGATTGGAACTAGATGCTTGGTGGTTGGAACTGCTGATCGATGGACCACTGTGTGATTGGGCTATATAGGCTAAAAATTGAACCAGCAAATTACTCTAACCTTTCCATATAGACCATTGCTCTAACCGGTCCTTTACAACCAACGCATCAGATGATTTCCATAGTCCAAACCCTTTGATATTGCAAATATAGTCCATTTACGTAGTTGGTCACCAGGATGACTACCACACTCAATCCTCTTGATATTTGCAACATGACCCGTCCACGTGGTTTGCAGCTAGAGAAAACAAGCCTGATCACCACCCTACATGCTTGCCATGTATCCGGTAAGTGGGAATTGCATAAGACTTTCATGAAGTGGCTCTGAGAAGTTACTTGCATGATGCCTTGGGAGTGAGATGGTTCACACATATGCATCAAGGCCCAGGTTCAGTCCTATTAAAGTATATTCTGCGTCGTTTACGATTTGGGCTTAATAAGCCGGTCTGGGCATGGGATTTGAGCCTGTATTTGTAACATCTGGGCCTATTTCATTTGGGTCTGGCCCATCAATTCATGTACCTTCATACCATCCATGCAGGTCAATTATGGGCTCGGCCATTGTCCTTAGACATAGATGTTGGGTTTTGGGTCCACCCATTAGGTCATAGGATGTTTTGGATTTTAGGCCAGATCGTTGGAGCCTTAGGCATGGTTGTTGGCTTTGGACTTGGTAAGCCCGTTTAGGCTCGTGGTTCTCCCTTATGATCTAGTATGACCCAATTCTTACTGGCTAATTAGCCTGCCCATATTTTTAGCTCATTCTATGCGGACCATCTATGTGCGCTATGATGGGTCAGCTGTTTGTGGGGCTCGTATGAGGAGTTATTTGGCTTAGTTGATTTTTTAGCTAGATTTGAGGCCAAGCCAATAAAAAAATGTTGGGCCTTAATTGGAAGTAAGGCCCACTAGAGGTTATGGGGCCTAATTTTGGATTTGGGCATGGTTCTTGGCCTTTTACATCAACTTTTGTATAAAGTACATGTAGGCTACTATTGAAGTATCTAGACCACAAGTGCAAGTGTGAATTGGTCTAAACCTTATGGGTGGCCCACATTCATGCTTTAGTTTATCGATCCATATTTTTATGGGACATGACCATATGATGTTGGATGGACCACCCATGTTGAGTATGAATATGGGATTATTCGTCTGAACCATATGTTATAGCTCGAGTTGGACAAGTCTCATAGGCCATTGGTCACTTAAGTCCTAATTTATCCAGACTAGTCTAAGGGCATTGGACAAATTTATGGGCATTGCGCCCATCCAGTCTTTAAGGGTCCATCTTTGCCAGTAGCTAGACAGACTATAGAATTGTGACCTTTGTAGCACTGTTTACCCGCTCTCTGCCCAAAGAACATTGAGAATATCATACAGGGACAATTGATTGGATACAATCCTAGTTTATAGGAATTAGTAAGTATTCTTGGTTGTGGGCTCCACCAAAGTGGTCATGACTAAGGACACCTATTAGTTTTTAGATTCAAGGACATGACGTTAGCATCAGTGCATTAAGGATCAATAAGGTGGCGTTTGTATCTAAACAGGCGGTGTTCAACCCAAATGATTTTGTCGTCTAGTTGGAGCCAAATGGAGTAAGGTGGATGGTGTTAACAGCATAAGATCAAATAATCCATCTTGCTACAAATGTGATAGACTATTTGGACTAGTTTTGTTGCCATTCAGCTGGCTTCGTGTTATGAGAATTGCTCGCGTGTTACAATCTCAACCCAAAGGAAGGGGTTGCAATGATGCACTGGGTTTTACACTAGGATTTGACGATTGGGCCCATCGTCCTAGATAATTTAGTTGACATCCTCGTTGATTAGATTAAAGTTTAGTGTAATGAATGTCTCTTCATTAATGCTTAAGGTTGATGGGATCTCTTATATGTTATGGGCTTACGCACTTTTTTTTGTCACGGTTATGGATACTAGATCTATTATCTCTCAATTAATCAGTATTTTTTATCCTCATTAGGTCTTATTTTCAAGTTTCTTCTTGAAAGTACAGTTGAGAAAGAGAACATAACAGAACTCTTAACCAAATGTGAAGGAAAGAATCATCAATACTGTTGTAGTTACTATGTAAAAGATGAAAATACACTTAGGTTAGAATGACCAAGGAATGCTTCAAATGCACACTCTTCTTAGGGTAGTAATTTTAAGAATAGCAATGGAAATTCTGAGAATAAAAAAAATCATAATTGAATTATTGATGGCTCGAGAACAAAGATTAAGGGCAAAAAGGTTGCCTAAGGAATGAATTAATATAGATATAAAGACAAAAATAAAGGTAAAATTCTTGTCTATCAGTAACTGAAATTTAAATTGATATGCATTAATGTTTTGTTAGCAGATCAATTAAAGGTCAACACTCACATCTTGAACTCTAAAGAGTCAGAGAAACCAAAGATGTAAAATGCTACATATTCATAGGGATGGTTATAAAAGTGGAAGATTGAGACTAAAAGTTTATTTTGATTTCCTGTTTGAAAGTAGAAAACCGTTTGGATTTCAATATTACTAAAATTTATTTGTTTTATCTTACATCAATTTTGAAAATTAAAATAGATATTTTGATTTTAAATTCAAATATCAGTTTAAACCTTGGTGATACAATAAAGTGTTAAGAGTGTGGATGTAAATGATGGTAAAATAAAGACAAAAATAAAATTTAAAAAAATTGTCAATAAAAATTCAGGCTCTAAAAAGGTAATGTACAAATAATTATAGTCAAGATAGAATGGTGACATCACTTTTAAAGTTTGTTGTAAATATTGTGACATTAGATAAATGCATAAATAAAAGGAATTAAATATCCATATAAAAGTTCGACCCTTAAAAGAATTATAGAATTATAGGTAACTGTCTCAAATCTCAGAAAGCCATGATATACACAATCTAAAATCCTCTCTCAAAATCCAAATATGTCCTCCAATGGCTTGATTATTGAGGGAACATTGGGAGTTGATTTCGAGTATTGTGATAGTTTAATGCATGTATTCGACCTTATAAAAATTACAAAATTGATTATATAAGAGAAATTATGAATCTAAATGAGGATCAATTAAAAGGGTAATAAAAAAAATGATACGTTATTAAGCTCACATACAGTTAGGGCTTTCAATGGGTCGGATACGGGCCGGATCAGTGATGATCCATATCTGACCCGATTAAGGATATATCTGACCCGAATCCGACCCAAATCCGATTCGTATCACAAGTATATGATCCGAACCCGACCCGTTTAAATTTTTTAAAATCCATTTCCGATCCGATTACAATCCGACCCGATATGAGAGAGAGAGAGAGAGAGAGAGAGAGAGAGAGAGATGCTCCTACGTGGAAAGAAACGAAGGAGACGGCTTTTTTTCTTTTTTTCTTTTTTTTTTAATCGGGTCGGGTCGAGTCGTTAACGGACCGGATCAAGTTTGATCCGAATCCGACCCGATTATTAAACGGATCATATTTGGATATCCGTATCCGACCCGATTATCCGATTATTGATCCGAATCCGATTAAATCGGATCGGATACGGATCGGATATAGATCAAGATCCGTGCCATTGATAGCCCTCCATACAGTAACACCACTAAGGTGAGACTAATCGGAAGTCCATTTTTTAGTTTTATTTTGTGGCATAAATGTCATTGGGTGAAAAAGTGTAATATGGGCACTTGCAACACTATGCATTAGAACAAAAGTTTAACGTCTATTATATAGACAAGTGTTAAATGTTACGATATTGTGCTCCCATAAATTAAGATAGGAACAAAAAAGCACATGCTAAGATTCCTAAAAGGGAAGAGGATTTATAATCATCAAGTATTTGTAAATCACAACTAATAATTACATCCTATCTCATAAGATTTTCAAGTTCAATGGGAGTATACACATTACAATTGCATACACATTTCCAGTTAAGGTTTTATTGACAATTCAAGTTTTGATTTTTATTTAATAAATATACTAATTATGTATAGATAAGATAAATTAAACAGTGAAATTTGGCTATTATTGAGGTGTAAGGTATCTCTTGGTAGAGATGATAGGACCACTTGAAAGTTTGTGTATGAGTTTACACTTGGCATGAGATTTTCATACCGTGCGCCTATGTTGTCAAGATCTAGCTATGTCATTGGGACTGTTGGTGTCTGTAATCATGCCTGGTCCAACTTCAATAAATGAAGTAATGACTACCATGGTCCCATATCAGTAGTAGAGCTGCCCACGAGCCAAGCTCAATCCGAGCTTGACAAAGCTCGAGCTTGGCTTGATCAGTGGCCCACTGAGCTTGAGCTTGCCTTGGCTTGAGCATCGAGCTCAAAACAGTCCGCTCGAGTCGATCAAGCTTTGTTCAAGCCAAGCCGAACTTTGTCTCTCTTCTTTTTTTTTTTTTATAGGAGTGTATAACTACAAACTAAAGCAATTACATGTATAACTATAAGTACAAGTCTACAAATAAAACTACTAAAAGTTTATAACTATTTAAATAAATTATAACTATTTAAACAATTATAAACAATTCTCAACGAATCATAATTATTTAAACAATCATAAAGAATTATAACCAATTCACAAAATTTAAACAATTATAAATAATTCTCAACAAATCATAATTATTTAAACAATTATAAACAATTCATAACTATTTAAACAATTCATAACCAATTCACGAAATTTAAACAATTATAAACAATTCTCAACAAATCATAATTATAAATAATTATCAACAATTATAAACAATTCATAATAATCTACAAAATAAATTAACTCAACCCTACTTGACCTACTGACTCAGTCCAACCCACTAACCCAACCCTGCCCGACCCACTGATTCAGCCCAACCCACTGACCAAACCTTACCCTACCTAACCCAACCCTACCCGACCCACTGACTCAACCAAACCCACTGACTCAGCCTAACACTACCCAACTCAACCCCAAAATTACGTCGGTGATCTAACACAACACCTACGTATATACATGCGGAGCTAAGAGTTGAGTAACTAAAACTATGGCTAAGTCCTACTGGGTGATTAGGACCTTTTGAAATTATTTTCTCCTACTTAATAGTTTTATCAATTTAAACCAAGTAAGCAAGAACACTTCGGCTTCCAAGCCTAAGTGAGTCCAATCACTAGACTAGCATATGATTAATAATAAGCTACCTAGTCTAAGCATGCATAGATTAATAAAAGATTAAACTAATCAAGTACCTAATCTATGCAACTTAAGTAGACTATGTGAGGATCGAGCAAATAAGCTCAAGTCTACTCAAGAAGTGAAAGTACATCTTATGTGTGTGGATGTGCCTATTAAATGCCTAGCATACATTCTAATTAAGCATTCATAATTAAATAATTAAACACAATGCGTAATAAGAAATGTGCTCAAATACAATCACAAATACAACGATATATAGTAGTTCAACTTTGGGTCTACTCCACTCCCGATTCAAGTACTCAACCCCTTTAAGCACACCGACATTCATTAGGAAATTTAAATCCAGTTTCTCCCAACCAAGGTGTTTTAACTCAGATCCACCTAATCGGGGAGTTTACAAGTTCCTCCCAACTTACATGTTCACACTCGTGTTGGTGGCTCCCCTTGGAGACTTGTTTAAGCCCGACAAACATGTCAAGGAACAGCAAATGTCCCTGAAATTTAGGCCAAACAAACGTGCCAAGGAATGGCAAATGTTCCTGGACTTTTAGACTCAACTAACAAGGTAAGGATCGACAAACGACCTTAAATTCGAGTTTGACAAACAAAATCTATACTCAATTCCCATTGGAAAAAGAGTGGATGGACTCTTACAAAAGACAACTTATTTGTCGAATTTAAACCCCGTTGTAATACCGCTTCGGGTTACTTCTTCTTGCTCTCCCATGCTCGAATCAACTCTCCTTGTACTCCCCGATCTTTGATGTCACTGCTTTGTCAAGGCTTCAGCTCCAAGATCATCTCCCTTGCATATGATGCTCCATTGGAGATGCCCAAGGTGTTAGGAGTTGGTGAATCCTCACAAATGGTAGGAAATGGGTTTTCTAAAGGAATATACATATTTGGATTCATATATGGTGTTTAGACAAAGGATATACCAATGATCAAGGTGTCTAAACCCCTAAGAATCAAGTGGGAACAAGTTCATTCTCATTTGAGCTTTGAATGCTCCAAGCTTGTAATGAATCACAAGGAGACTGCCTTGCTAGGGTTAGGAATAGAGCTTCTAATGGTCTTCAACAATGGTGGCTTCTAATCTCCCTCTTGTGCCCAAAAATCATCTCTCCCGTATTTAAAGAAAAATCTCAAACGGGCAGAAAAACAGTTACTTCAATATATCGAAAGGGGTTTCAATTGATCAGAGTTATCTTTGATATATTGAAATACATGTTCGATATATCATAGAATCTGTCCAGAGAATCAGCAAGCTGCTGGACAAAATTCTCGATATATCGAAAACGGTTTCGATGCATCGAACACACTCATTTCGATACATCGAATGAGGAATTCAATTAATCAAAGAAACTGTCCAGAGAGTTTGTAAGTTTGTTGGGCATGCTTCGATATATCGAAATGGTCATTTCGTTAATCGAAGACCTATTGAACCGGTCTCCGATATATCGAAGACCTATAAAAAATTGTTGTTTGGGCCAGATTGTTTACAGCAACTTCCACCTATTTTATTAACCTAATTTATCATGTTTTCTATATGATATAAGTCTAATAAGGATGACTAAAGGTATACCTAGTTGGTTCAAGTCATCTAAGAGGATTTAACTATTTTGGTTCAAAGGGTTAGGGTCACCAAGGCATCTCATTTACCTATTCTTCTTTCTTTATGCTTCTGGTCCACTTGAATCTTCGGTCTTCAGCTTGCTAAGGCTCAACCGACATTACAACACAAGGACCCAAGCGATTGACAAATAAGGTGCACTAGTATGCCACAGAAAAGTGCACTAACAAACCCAACCCAACCCACTCGACCCAACCCTACCCGACTCACTGACTCAGCCCAACCCACTTGACCCAACCCTACCCGACCCACTGACTCAGCCCAACTCATTGACCTAACCCTACCCTACCTAACCCAACCCAACCCAACCCACTCCGCTCGACCAAACCCTACCTGACTCAACTTAACCCACTGACCCTAACCCAACCCAACCAGCTAACCCGACGGTCGACCCCAATCCAACAAAAAAAAAACCCCATTCTCTATTTCACAAAAAATAAAATCAAAATAAGAAAAATAAATAATGGGGCTTTGTGAGAGGAAAATGAAATCGGGTGGGGTTGGGTAGGGTTAAGTTTTAACTTTTATATATATATATATATATATATATATATATATATATATATATATATATATATATATATATATATATATATATATATATATAACAAGCTCAAGCGAGCCGAGCTTTTTTTCAAGCTACAAGCTTCGAGTCAAGTCGAGCCAAGCTTACTCGTGCTCGAGCTTGGATTGTTTTGGATCGAGCTTTTAAAATCAAGCTCGGGCTTGATCGAATTGGCCTACAAGTCAAGCCAAGCCGAGCTTAAACGAGTTAAATCGAGCGAGCTAGCTCGGCTTGTGTGCAGCTCTAATCAGTAATCTCAATGGACCGGATTATATTAGGCACTCCCCATGATCCATTTTAGATACCTAGTAAAGTTTCGAGCTCTTAAGTTAAAGACTACATATGCCTAATCCTTGGTATATCATCGTACCACATATGACCTAAGTGGGAGAATGTTAGAATTTAACCAAGTGATGGGTCACATATGGTGCATCTATCAAGGT
This sequence comes from Liriodendron chinense, assembly GCA_003013855.2. NCBI lineage: Eukaryota > Viridiplantae > Streptophyta > Magnoliopsida > Magnoliales > Magnoliaceae > Liriodendron > Liriodendron chinense. The sequence goes on along the minus strand of PVNU02001447.1, from coordinate 2,434,649 downwards.
AGAGGATGTGAATAGCTTAGATCAGTTCAATGAGCATTAGTAAGGGCCCACATAGATAGTATATCTAACTCTTTTGTGTACCCATAAAGTACTGTATTCTTTATTGTGAGATAGGAAGAGTTTGGTTAGGCTCTCTATCCTTGAAGGAGAATGGCATGGAAAAGGCATACCATGAATCCTATGGTTAGAAGAACTTATCCTAAAGGGTTGCTCTATATTAGCATATGGTCCCCAACTCTGGCTTCCATCTTAATTTGCATAGTAACGGCTTCCCATCTAGCAGTGCATATAGGAAAGTAAGGAGAATGATGACCAGGAACATGGTGCCATCAATCGACGATTCAGATAAGTTGTTTTCCCTTTTGAGTATATTCCTTGAACATGTAGGGGGGGAGATCCGAAAAACGGGTCTAGTCTAACAATTCAAGCTACTCAGTAGTGACATTGGGTCAGTAGCCATCATCGTTGGTGCAATCAACCACTGCTGATTTCGTTACTTGTTTCTCCATGTCCATCTCCTCGAGATGCTTCTCATAATGGATAATGTTGTAAGGGTCTATGTCTATCGTATCCATTTTTATCTGCACCTATAAATCTAAGTAGCTCAACCGCAATGTCAAGCCAGGAACCAGTGCCTGCAATTCCTCAGGTCATTGAAATTCTTGTTCTTAGTTATATGTAAATGGTTGAGCTCGTTTGTATGCGAGAGATGGTTTTGAAGAGCACCTATTTTGAATTGAATTTTTCTTCAATATTCTGAGTGTAATGTATTCTAAATATATAGATTAACAAGTTGTAACAAATAGACACGTCTAATAGAAATGTGAAAACATTGATAACTTTATGATTGAGGCTATGACCCAAAGAGATACATTGGACAAAACAGATTTTTAATTTGTGCTTGTTATAGAATTTCAATCAGGGACAACAAGTACAACCAAAGGTTCACAAGAATATGTAATTGGGCGGCCGATGAAATAAAATTTTCCATGATGATTTCATTTTTTTCATGACTCGACATATGATTAATAAGGAAAATCGTAGTACGAAATGACTCCACCTAATACTTGGCAGGCATATGTGCACGGGAGAGTTATGAGAACTTGGCTTCAGTCTCATATAGTAGAATTGGACCCGAGGCCTTAGCATCGACCTCAAGTGACAGACATGCGGCTGACAACTTAATTGAGGATGCCAGATGTCCTCGGATCTGAGCATGTTACACACAGTCATACGAAGATAGCAAGTGTGACTAGGATACGCAAAATCCAGACATGATAAGAATAATATCTCCTAATCCGGAGATATATCCTAAACGGGATCTAATACAACAATGTATCCTACACAAGATCTACGAATCCATCGCCATCAGATATAAATCATCATCTATAAAAGGACACCTCCGCATCATCTCCAGGTACGCACTATGGATTCATACACAACAAACCCTAAAGCTCTTACACCCATATTATCCACATTACTGACTTAAGCATTGGAGGGTCCTCCGCCGGCAAGACCGACACCCCCTCGCGATCCTTTCTTTGTGATCTTAGGCCCTGCAATCTACATCATTCATCTATGTCCACACCAAGTAACAAAGATCTACCGTTGATCCCTGATCAACATCTGTTAGCCCAATTTTGAACTTTAACAAGTGTGATGTATTCCAAATATATAGATTAACATGTTGTGACAAATAGACACGTCCAACAGAAATATTAAAACATTAAGAACTTTATGATTGAGGCTATAACCCAAAGACATACATTGAGCAAAATAGATTTTTAATTTGTGCTTGTTATAGGATTTCAATCATGGATAACAGGTACAGCCAAAGGTTCATAAGAATATGTAATTAGGAGGCCAATGAAATAAAATTTTCCACGATGATTTCATTTTTGTCATATGACTCCACGTCTGATTAATAAGGAAAACCGCAGCATGAAATGCCTCCACCTAATACTTGGCATGCATATGTGCACTGGAGAGTAAAGTGAGGCCCGTTCAATAATGTGGCAATGTTTTCCTTTGGTAGAGAGATAAGACTCTTGATCCGAAATTTCATGTTTGTTTAAAATGTTGTGAGATTGATGGCTAATGAATTCACCACCTCCATCTAATTGAAATGAAAATCACCTATTTTAAATTGAATTTTTCCTCAATACTTTGATTGTGATATATTCCAAATATATAGAGTTACAAGGATGATTTTTACGATAAATGGAGAAAAAGTTTGCCGGACTTTCGCAAAGTTCTTACTGTACATTATCCAAGTTTTCATGAATAAGAAGATTTGTCTGAGCTATGAGTTACAGGAGAGCTGAATGAATCTTGTGTTCTGTCTGACATCCACTTTGTGCGTCCCAAAGACGAGGAAGATCCAACTTCCAAGACTTGGGTGGACCACCTCATGAGAAACAGTGGGATTGAACACCCGCCGTTGAAGCATTATTGGGCCTACCATGATGTTTATGCTTCATCCATCCCGTTCATAAGGTGATTCCCCCAGGATGAAGGGAAAACACACATAAGTCCAATCCAAGATTTCTGGGACCCCAAGTGTTCAATACCAGCTGTTTCTTGTAGTGTGGCCCACCTGACTTTTGGATATGACTTATTTTTGGAATCATATCCCAACGTGAGCCGGAGAAACTGATGAACAGAGTGGATGTCAGATGGAAATCGAGGTAGACCCCATTAAGAGTTTTTATGTTGCTTCGGTACATTTTGCCTGCGTGGCAAGTCTCGATTGCTTGGGCCGCCTATTTAGGACAGCTTGTGATCCTTGTCGGACACTGGATATTTCTTCTTCTGTGTACTCCACAGATACTCTTCATTCAATTACCTGATATTTAGTTGATTTGTTTGTCTGCGGGATCATATATAGCCTGCCTGGAAATTAGTGGGGTCCAATTCAGACCTGGATTTTGAACTTGACCAGACAAATCAGATGGTTATTAAGGATCTTTGCAGCCCTAGCTACTAGCTAGGGATCCCACTAGATGGGTGCTTGGGCTTTTGGTCCAGTATCATTCTCGCATGTATGTACCGTTGTGGGGTGGAGCATGTCTCTAAAATCAAACTGATCAAGCAATCCTGACCATCCAATTAGCCAATGTCTAATGGATGATTAACAGTCCACAGACAAATCAGATGGTTATTTATCATATCAGTGCAGTCTTTCAGCTACGTCTCATCCACAGTTGGATCTGCCAGCAACTATGATAGATATGGGGACCGTTTTCAGAGCGTGCATTTACTCACATGGGATACTAGCCCCCCCCTGGATTTTGATCAGGAAGACCTAACCGTCTAGAAATAAATTAATTGTAGAACGATTGACAAAATCAAACTCGAAATTAGGGAATTTCAAACCTCTTAACAATCTGATTTCTAAAAGTCGTATAATGACCATCTCAACTCCTAGCTCAGGAGGCCTGTTTGTATTGCATGGACATAGATAGCCTGTTGGTAGGTACCATGGGCTCAAAATCAACTTGTAAGGATTATTGAGTGCCATGTTTGGCAAATGGTTTCTTATTTCTGCGCCGAGTGGAGATAAACAGTTGAAGAAACAAGCCTTAGAAATAAAATTAAAAATAAAAAAAAAAAAAAAAAAGCAAAAGCATAAAGCAGCGCTGACATGGAGGGATCTCATCATCGCCACCTACGTGAAACAGAATGCAGCATTTGAATCCAGTTCGGAAGCTGCAATGTAAACCGGCCTCTCAACAATATTTCATAACAGTTTCTTGGCTTCTTCTTTTTCTTTTTTTCATTTTCACAACAGAGGCAAGAGACTTTTCCTGTACGAGGGCGTGGAAACAGTAATAGAAATCATTTATCCCACCTGGGAAATGCTTTATTTAAGATGGTTTTCTGAGAGTAGCACCTGCCATTAATGCAAATTTGTTTGTATGGATGGTTTATCAGAAGATAATCTCTGATCTAATGGGAAGTTTGGGATGCATCCAACTGGCGTGCAGGTGAGAATTGTACAAACAGCTGGAAATGCCAGGGTGGAGGATTTATTTATTTTCCATTGGATAGGTAGAAGAATTTGTAACCATTACAATTTTACATTATATTGCAGTGCAAATCTGTTGTCCAAATACGCACATTAGTGTATTTTTCTTGTTAATTTGACATTTCAGTAACGTAAAAGTATCATCATTACGATTTACCGCGCCTATCCAAACACACAAATTATCAGTCGAATTACCTTCTTTTTTTCAGGAGAGGTATTGTAATTTGTAATCATTGCACTTCTACAATGAATTAATGGTGTCATTTGCAATCCTAATAGGGCCTAAATGACTAAAGTTGGATTTCTACAACAATCAACTTATCGGTTAGTGGAAAAAATAACAAAAAGAAGGTATGGCCGCATGTATATCACTGACTACTGAAGGTCTTTTCGAAAGCTTGAAAAAGGAATGGAAGGTAAAAGAAATCGTGCAATTGGAAGTAGTTAAGTAGCTTATTGCAAATACGAACCATTAAAGGTTTCAGTAGACAAACACACAGGAAGTTGCTTGTTTAAGTTAGGCAGTTGATGTATGACAGGAAATAGGTAATTACTAGGATCATTGCGACCTGCGTCTCTTTGCCAATTGATGCACACCTCTATCTTTATTCTTCTTCTTCAGCTTCCTCCAGCCAATTCACAAATGGCTCCAAAGCCTTCACAAAAGTTTGCCTGCAGCATTTCACAAAGTGAGAGAAAATAAGCAGCCAAGGAGTCAAATAGATGAACCATGTCAATAACGATACAATTCCATCTTTTCCATCTTAAAGACATTTGGGCAAAATCTAATTCATTAATGCAAGGAAAAACCCTTAACAGCATTTTTTTTTTTTTTACACAAGCACCCGACACACACAGCCCACACCCACCCACGTGCACACTCACGCTGTAGTGGGAATTCACCACCTATGCCTACTCAAACCAGAGACCTGGTGTTGAAACTCCAGGGAGTCTACCATCGAGGCAAGGATAAGGACCCAAGGAAAAACCCATCACAGCATACTGATGAGAAGAAAAACGCATATCGGTATATTGCCAGTTCAAGGTCATTCTAGCAACGAAGAATGACATTCCTGGAGTTTCAAGCACCATCAAGCACACCCTGTATGCATTCCACCAACATACACCAACTGGGAACACTTATGTTTTAGTTTAGAAGCCTTCTGTAGTTAGGAATCCAGGAACTAGTGCCATTTTGATTCCTAAAAACATTTAAGCCAGCCAGTGATGAGTCAGCAATGGAATTTGTCATCCAAGACACCTCCTCAAATGGGAATGATTTCAGTACAAGTTTAAGAACACAAAACAGCATTCAGACCAGCTTCCACGCCAAACGGCCCTTAGAATTCATTTGTGTTCCTGTAAATGGTATGTGCTCCCTCTCAAATAGAGTCACTTGCAAGTTGGGATGGGAAGCAGTAAAGCAGAAAACCAGCCTAATGCAGCCTACACTCTCTGAATAGCCTCAAACATGAAATCAAATTGGTTCTGCCAGGAAAACGGGCCTTAAATATGTAGGAGCCCCTGTATCCTATAAAGGTGCCTGAGTCTGACCAAACACATCTCTTATTGTTAGAATTTCAACAATGTGAAGTTGACCAATTATTGGAAACCACTCACTTTGAAGAGCTGCCATCTTCCTGAGAGAGACATTTTCTACGGGGATTGATCAGGAACAGAAATTGTCTCCCCCCTTTACAAGATTGACAAAATACGCATGAAAAATATTGATGGACGAACAATTATCGCACCTGCCCTTTGGGTTTGTTCCTCTACGGAACCAGAGGAGAATTGTATCTTCTGCGAGCACATCCTGGTCATAGAGAGACCTCACGATTTCTGGGAACAACTTCATTAGTTTGGCATCCTCATAGCACTGAATCTGAACTTTGTACATGAGTTCCAGCTCCAATTTCCCATTCGTACAAAATGTATTCAAAAGTTTTGCCCATGTTTTTACCTGTAAATAATAACAACGAAAGGAGCACAAAATTTCAAACAAACAGAAGATATTGAAGCAAAACATGTGCATAGTATACACTTTTTTTAAGGGTGAATGGGAAATCTTAACTCAGGCATACATCGCAGTACTTACATAATGGTTCCAATATATCCAAAAATCACTTGTTTCTTCATTACTTTTCCCTTGATTGATTAATATCACTCGTTTGTTCATTACAGTGTTTTTTTTTTTTTCACATGTCACATGATTTTATTGAAAGGGAGGAAGAGGATTCCTTACAAAGAATTACAAACAAAACCAAAAGTTATATAAAAGGGAAATGGGAACAAATGCAAAAGATTTTAGCGGCAAATCCCAAAAGATAACATCCAACTTAGCTTTCTAGAAGACCTCATGACATCTCTGGAAGTATCTCTCATTCTGCTCAGTCCAGATCCACCATTTACAAGGCCAGACGTGATAATCTCCAAAGGACCACCACCACCCCCCCCCCCCAACCAAATGCCATGATGGGAAGAAGGCTGAAGCAATGTTTTAAGTATCAATGATATCAGCCAATATATCCCACGATATATCTCGTATCCCACCTGTGTGATACGATACGTATAAGCAGTGCTGATATATCCCACGTGTTTGATCTGGTAAGCATTTTCGATTTTTTATCTTTTTTTCTTTTTCCTTTTTTTAAATCATATTAAATTAACGTTGGATGGTTACAAATCCATGATTCTTCATGTTTTGCATGAGAAGTCATGGATTTGGAGCTTCAACTTCGAGATTTAGAGATGGGCCGAGTTGCGGAAAATTGGGAAGAGAAATTTCTCACAAATCGGTTGCAGCCTGTGTCCAAACACAAAATCAAAAATATATGTAACCTGAACTAGTGATTCTTGGTCATTTGGGGATTTTTTTGGAAAAAAAATAATTAAAAATGTTTGAAATAATTTTTTTTCAAAATTCCACTTCAATCAACAGTCAATTGGCCTCCATTTCAGAGTATTTAAGAATGTTTGATGAAATCATCATTTGGACATTCTAATTTTGGGATTTAAAGGAAAATGGACCGATTTGCATAAAATTTGGGAAATTCAAAATTTTCCAAATTTTCTCAAATAGGAGAGTACTGTAAGTTTGTTGAGCTGCAGTACTATGCTCACAACCCTGTCGAGATGGAGATAATGATTTTGAGTCAGCGCATAGATCTGTGGGTTTGAGCCACAACCATACAAATTATTCACAAGTATATTTCTAGTGTTCTACTTCTTTTACTTTTGAATGTATTGCTTGTGTTTCCGCACATGTCTTCTTACATTTATAAATTATATGCATAGACTCTTAATATAATTGCATCAGTTCAATCAGACGGCCCATAGATTAAGACCCCATACAAAGGAAACCTATTATGCGGACTTATTTTTTGTGATGTTTTGATTTTTAAGTGTGTATTGATGTCTTCTTTAACAATCACCGAAGTTTCATTGAAAATTTGATTAATTTTCCAATGTTTCCCCATGTTTCCCAACGAGAATGATACATTACACGATACAACTGATATATCCAATGCGATAACCGATACGTATCTGCATCCCAAGGGTGTGATACATTACGCGATAACAATACTGAAAACATTGGGTCGAAGAACTTCTATGGGTCCGGGCGTCACCCAGCAACACTGAAACAATTTGAGGAACCAACCCCTTTTTTAAAGGCAACGATGTTTTCTTAAAGGAGCCCAAAACAAGCGAATTAGCTAAGCACCCAATACATAAAGCCCACTCCATAACTTCCAATTTAGTCATTCTAAACATTCCCAACACCAACCCACTCCGGTTTCAAAAGCATCGATTATTCCTTTCCTCCCACAAAGTGCTAGGAGAGAGCTAGCCTCCAAATCACATTCCCTTTCTTCCCTACACCTCCCCCATGCCACACAATGAATATGGAACCAGCCCCAATTTGCCCTCCAGAAGAGGAAATGAAATTAATGAATAGGTGATCCATGAATTCCACATCTACAGATACATGTGCATGTGTTAGGGATGATCACATGACGCTTTTGAAGATTATCTATGGTTAGCACCATATTCTCCCCCACTAACCAAGCAAAAGCCACCACCCTACCTAGGGCATCCTTTATAGCACCATGCCTCTTCCGTCAGATCCCCCACTACCCTACTTCCTTGAGTGATAGCTTTATAAAATGATGCAATGAAATTAATGAACAGGTGATCCATGAATTCCACATCTACAGATACATGTACATGTGTTAGGGATGATCACATGACGGTTTTGAAGATTATCTATGGTCATCACCCTATTCTTCCCTACTAACCAAGCAAAAGCCACCACCCTACCTAGGGCATCCTTTATAGCGTCATGCCTCTTCTGTCAGATCCCCCACTACACTACTTCCTTGAGAGATAGCATAGAATGATCTGACCAAGAATCTCCCATTTCGACACACATGTCCAACTCTTGCAAGGATGGCCGCTTGGGATGAAAAGGCTCAAAAGTAACCTAGCTATGTCCTCTGACTCTCGGTCTAAGAGATTCCAGTGACACCGAGGGATCCAAACGACATGACCACCCACCATCTTTAAGCAATCAGATACACAGGCATCCCTCTCCAAAGCAATGACGAACAGGCTAGGGAACAAGACACCAATATGGCTGTTTAAAAACCATGCATCCAACCAAGTTTATCCAAACCCTGTTGCCGACTGAGAAGAAACCCTTCGTTAAAGAACTATTAAGGGATAAGTTCTTCAATGGATGTTAAAAATAAAAAATAAAAAAAGAAAAAGAAAGAAAGAAAGAAAAAAGGAGTAGCTTCTTAACATTATCAAGCCCAAACCATGAACATATATTTCTCTTGCATTCTCCATTCCTTTTTGGACAAATGACAAGATCTTATAATGAAACTACAATATCAATGAAGGCACTAAATACAAGGCCTAAAAAAGAGAGTAGGCATATTTACTAATTTCTTAGGGCATGTTTAGATTGCGAATTACGTCAGTAATTTGCTGTAAAAGTGCAATGATTATAAAGTACAATACATGTCTCCTAAAAATAGGTAATTTGAACAACAATTCTTGTGATTGGATAGATGTGGTAAAATCGTAATGATGATACTTTTACATTACTTCAATGTCAAATCATAAATAAAAATACACTGGTGTACATGTTTGGATAGGAGATTTCCACTGCAATATAATGTAAAATTGTAATGATTAAAACTCCTTTACAGGTCTCCTATTAGTCTATTACATTAGCATCTGACCACCAAATTACGTGTTTAAACAAACATTGTAAAATCATAAAGATGGCGCTTTTACAGTACATTATTGATGTAATTCGCAATCCATCTAAGGACTTCATAAAAGGACCGAACCGAGAACACCCCGTCTTGCGTTTCATTCACACCCTTGTCCCTATCTTATCTCATCGACACATGATCTTGAAGACAAACAAGAAGTCTTGCAAATTCATCAACCTCAACATCAAGCATATTGCTACGGCAAGGGGGACTCGGCACCACTCGAGATCCACTACAGTTGTAACTCTCGGCAACCATGATATTCTTTTTCAAAGCTAGATGCACCACCAACAGGAAGGCTGTTTGGAGGAGTCTGCCCAAGCCACATATCTTCCCAAAATCTCACCCTTTCCCCATTGACAACCACAAACTATACCTTCATTGAATCTAGAATAAATGCGAGTTGTACCTTTCTAAATCCAAGAAGTCTTGTAGAGAGAGGATGCCTTCGTTATCCAATTGCCGCTTTTGTTTCAATACTTTCCCATGATTACTTGGCGCTAAAGGGCGCCATCTTTGGTCTCAAAGCTCCACAACCACTTCCCTTAAAGGGCCAAGTTCAACGACTCTAGATCCCTAATACCAGCCCCCCCTTCTGCATAGAACCTATACACCTCCTTCCAAGCCAAAAGATGGGATTTTTTCTTCTCCTCCGAACCTTGCTAAAGGAAATCCTTCCGACTTGGCTAAAACCGACATTAGGCAACGAAAAAGAGAAAGTAGAGCAGGAGATTTAGACCCTCATTAAATGAAAACTCATTATGTATGCGTCTTTTTTTGCAATTTTTTTATTCCTAAATATGCAAATATGTCCCTTAAAGTTTCACTGAAAAATTCCATCATTTCCCCCATGTTTCCCTCAATCAGCAATGCATTTCCAGGTGCCGCCGATATCAATAAATGTTTCTGTATCCCAGTCAGTGATACAATAACGATACCAATACTACAAACACTGCTACAGACTGACAATTTACGACAGATGGTTGTACATTTGTGGGAGGTTTATGCACTCTGTGTAATCATCTCGAGGCAATGTTCTATTTTCTAAGATAATTAAAATTTTCTCTAAGAAAATGCATTCTATATTCCAATCATGGCCATTTGAACCTAGGTGGCTACTACTGATGTCTAACGATCTACGACGGGTTGTTGTACATTTGTTAGAAGTAACCTTACGACATGAAAGCAAGGTATGCTGAAACAATTACGTGACGGCCGTTACAGAAGGGGAAAACGGCCCATAACGGGAGCAAACAGTTATTTTTTAAGGTCGTAACAGCTGTTATGGGGGCCATAGCGGCTGTTATGGCCCATATCATAATGGTAACAGCGGTGGCCGTTATGACCACCATTATCGTTATGGAATACCTTACATGAAAAAGCAAAAAGCAGCTTGTGGTTGCTCAATCATCTACCAAAGCAGAACATAGAACCAGAGCTCGAGCAGCATGTGAGCTTATTTAGGTCAAAGTCACTCCAAGATATGAGTTTCAATAGATCTTCAACAATTCCCTCAAACTAAGATAATCAAGCAGCCATCCATATTGCCACCAATCCAGTTTTTCATGAGCAAACAAAACATATTGAAGTGGATTGTCACTTTGTAAAATAGAAGATTGCTTCCAAGATTTTACACACTCCATTTGTTTGTCCCTACGAACAGTGCGCTCATATTCTCAACAAAGCTACTTCATCAACCCATTTGAAGTACATGGTTGATGAGATGGGCATACATGATATCCATGCTCCAACTTGATGGGAGAGTTGGAGACTTGGAGTACGCAACCTTTGGTCTACTTGCGTTCAACCATACTTAAGGAATTATCTTAGAGGATATTGTCGGATCTCTTTAGATATTTACATTTTATTCTCTCTTGCATAAAGCTCATCTCTTTTGTATTTTGGGGATTAGAAATTAATGTGTAGCTATAGAGAGAATCATCAAATTCGTTCTTCTCTCTTACTTCCATTCTTCTTCTTTTCTTCCTCATATCTTCCTTAACTATAACAAGCACAACATAAATCAAGAGTCTATTTATATAGATCTAAGCTTAACTAAATAAATATATGTATTCAACATGAATGAAGCAATATGAGCTTATTTTAATGAAATGCATGAAAATATCCAACATTCATAACAAAAAAAAAAGATATCCAACATTCATAACAAAAATAGATCCAAACTGTGAAAATCATGTAAATCAAGTAAACCTCACCCAAAATAAGCATAATTTGTTAGTTCATGGCTTATTTTAATGAAATGCATGAAAATATAGAAATAAAAATGGAAAAAAGAATCACATAATTATTGGTAGGCATCCAAACAAAATATGAATCCCTATCAGACAATAATAAAGCCTTCTTAAGTGCATATGTATGTGCAAGAAAGCTCATGTAGACACTACACATGCAAGCGTGGAACGGTTCCGAGATGCAATCCATCCATCAGGTTGGACTGACCTTGTACATGTTTTCCATAAAAGAGATCCAGACCACTCCACTCAGCATGTGGGCTCCAATATTGGAAACAGATGGATTGGTTAGAAAACTTTATACAAGTTTTTCAAAGCCATACATTTGTTTTGCAAACTTTGGCCTACCCAACTGACCAGTGGATCAACCAGACTGTTAGGCTAGGGCATCAGTATAGTGATGTCGTTCCAATAGATGGATTGGATCTCAGGCCTATCATGCCATGTTGGCACATCTGGGAGTCATAAGCTTTATTGCACATGTTTGTGAGCTTAACAAAAGCACTAAGGAGCCATTTGGCATCTCTACTAATAAGAGCTTATTTGTTTATTCTAAAAAAATAAGCTCTTATTTTGAAAATAGATTGTTCCGTAAAGCTCTAATTTTACCACTTAACTTTTTAGAAACTAGCAAAAAATACTCTTAAAACATAATTGATGACAGATGGATTGGTTAGAGAACTTCAGAAAAGTTTTTCAGAGCGATACATTTTTTTTTTTTTTTTTTTTTGCAAACTTTGGCCTACCCACCTGACCAGTGGATCAACCAGACTCTTGGGCTAGGGCATCAGTATAGTGCTGTCAGTTCCAATAGATTGATTGGATCTCAGGCCTATCATGCCATGTTGGCACATTTGGGAGTCATAATAAGCTTTATTGCACATGCTTGTGAGCTTAGCAAAAGCACTAAGGAGCCATTTGGTATCTCTACTAATGAGAGCTTATTTGTTTATTCTAAAAAAAATAAGCTCTTATTTTGAAAATAGACTGTTTGGCAAAGCTCTTACTTTCACCACTTAACTTTTTAGAAACTAGCAAAAATGCTCTTAAAACATGTGATGGAGGTCACTTTTTTTAAAAAGCTTACTAGGCTTAAGCGGGTAGACATTTTTGGCTAATTTTGGGACAACTTTGTCCTTAAACTTTTTTAAGCAATTCCCATCTTACCCTCTTTACAATTTCTCCAAGGTGGGCCACATGATGAACAACCCATATTGAAGGTGGGACCCCACAAGATGAATGGTCCACATAAGGTTGGCCAACTTAATGCACGGTCACATCGAAGGGGGGCCCCACATGATGGATGATCCACATCAAGCAAGCCCACCTGATGGATGGTCCACACCAAAGGTGGGACCCACATGACGGATGGTGGACATTGAATGTAGAACCACATGACATAAGGTTGACGTCAAAGGTAGCCCCCACATGATGGATGGTCCACATCAAGACAGACCCACATAATGCATGGTTCACATCAAAGGTGGGCCCCACGTGATGAACCATCTACATCAAAGTGTGACCCAGCATGATGGACCATCCACATCAAGTGGACACCACCTGATGGACAGTCCACATCAAAGGTGAGACTCAATGATGAATGGTAAACATTGAAGGTGGGCCCACGTGATGGACAATTGACATCAAAAGTGGACCCACATGATGAACGACCCATATTGAAGGTGGAAGCCCCACATAATGAATGATCAACATCGAGTTAGGCCAACATAATGGACAGAGTGGACCTCACATGATAGACGGTCCACATCAAAATGTGGCCCCTCGTGATGGACACTCCACATCAAGTGGGCTCCACCCAATGTTGTCAAATCGTAAATCGTATCATAAATCGTTTTCTTGTCTAAATCGTATCGTATCGTAAATCATAAGATCTTTTCAGATTTTCATAAAAATATCATAAAAAATACAAAACAATCTATACATAAATAAGAAAAATTAAAAAACATATCAATCATCCATTTTCTCATGAATATGCTAAAAACACAATTTAACCATGACATTAATGTAGTATCAATTGTATGTATAAATTATAATGTATGATGTATAACATATCTATGTATAAATGTATTATTGTGTTGTAATCATTTAAAAAGTAACCCTAAAAAAGATTTGCAAAGAGTCATTAAAAATTTTGTTTTGTACCTTTCTTGAGTGTAGAATCATGTTAGAAAAAATGACATTTGATTCCTTTGTGAATCAAAAGATATCTTGATTTCTATATTTTGGGTTTTTGAATATCAAAATCCCCAAAAGAAAAAATAGGATATTTTTAATGGTAGAGAGCTGTCAAATCATATACCTATTTGCATGAATACGCATTAAAAAGATGATATGATCATATCGCTATAGTCTGTAGAGTCTAAGTAAAACCCTGAATTATCAATCCACCCATAAATCGACATAACTATCATGAATATTTTACCGGTATATGTTGTTTTAGCCTAATTTTGATATATTAGAATTTATGAAGATTTAAAGAAAACCCCACCATTCAAAAGACGAACTTTTTATGGAATGTCAAAAATTTACGATTTGTACTTGGAATGGAAAATTGAAATCTTTATTATTGGGAATTTAATTTTTTAGTATTTTTTATTGAATCCAAATGGAAGGTACTTCCTTTTTTACATAACTTAAAGTAAATAGAAAAATGTTTTTATGTAAATAAGGTATATAGTGCAGGTGTGCAGTGCAGGCAGGAATACAGGTGAGGAATACAGTGCAGGCAGGCAGAATTCCAAAATTATCTTACGATTCATACGTTATGGTACGATTCATACGATAAACGTACGATTATTTAAGATTTGTGATTTGGGTGTACGATATGACAATACGATATGAATCGTATGATTCATATCGTAAATCGTACGATTTTGATAACACTGGCCCCACCTAATGGACGGTCCACATCTAAGGTCTTGTATGACGGACGGCCTCTATCCAAAGTGGCCCGAAGGTGCGCCACACACAATAGATGGTGGACATCAGAAGTGAGACCCGCGTGATGGACAACCCACTTCAAAGGTGGGGCCCACACAATGGACACATCAAATGTAGACCCCACATGATGTGTAGTGGACATTGAAGGACCCCACATAAAGGACAATTAGCATTGATGGTGGGCCCCACATGATGGATGACCTACATCAAGGTGGGCCTCACATAGCGGACAATCCACGTCAAAGGTCTGCCCCTAATGATGAATGGTCCACATCCAAGATGAGCCTCATGTGATGCACGGCCCACTTTGAAAGTTTGGCCCACATGATGGACGGTCCACGTCAAAGGTGGGCTCCATATGATGGATGATCTACATCCAATGGCCAACATAACAAACAGCCCAAATGTCTTAAACCATGAAGATTGTGGCCATCCATTCTTTTGCCATTTGAGGCACAATCTATCTATGGTGAGATCCACCAAAACAACCGTTTCGATTGCTCGTATAATGGAGTCATTGTAATTATTAAAAATGACATCAATTACCCCTAAAAAAAGCTCTTATTTGGACGTTTTGCCAAACGTGCTTATTTCAAATAAGAGCTTTTCTCAGTTTTGAAAAACTAATTTTACCAAACGGGCTATTTAAAACAAGAGTTAGAACAAAAGGAGCTTTTTAAAGTAGCTCTTATTTGAAAAGCTCTTATTGGATTAGAGTAGACATACCAAACGAGCCCTAAATAATATGTAAGATATTCAAGGTATGTCGTACCCATAACGGTAATGGTGGCAACTGGCAACCTTTACGCGGTAGGGAGTCATTACAGCCATTTGAAAAGCTCTTATTGGATTAGAGTAGAGATGCCAAATGAGCCCTAAATAATATGGAAGATATTCAAGGTACGCCATACCCGTAACAGTAATGGTGGCAACCATTACGCATTAGGTAGTCGTGTCGGCCATTACAAAGTGACCCGTAACAGCCATTACAGCCCCCATAACGGCCTGTTACAGGGCCAATAGATGTTTTTGGTTTTTTCAACAACAAAAAAAGACCGTAATGGTGACCTGTATCGTAATGGTATTGGTGGTGGCCATTATGGCCACCATTACCGTTACAGAATACCATGAAGATATTGAAGCTCTGTGAGGGGTCCTAGACAAAGTGCTTACCTGGCGTAGCGCTGCATTAGCATTCTGCTGCTGATTTTTTCCAGACCACTGAACAGCATCCATTATAACATCCCATAAGATCCGCACAATCTCCAGATCAGGTAAATTAGCATCCTTGACACGTTGCTTTACAGTCTCTATGATTTCAGAGATATCAGCCTCCTCTGCGATCTGGGTTGTTAATGCAGATTTCATCTCCTTCAGTTTGACCTCGAAGATTTTCTTCTCATTGTATTCAACAAGAGCAAGTAGCCCCTCCTTGCTGACAAATATACAACAATAAGAGGCAGCAAAAAGCTTCAGCGTTGCCATATAGAGAAAATGGAACAAAATTAACTGCTACTGATATTCAGAATCACAAAAATGATGAGGAAGCTACCGCCACAACATTAAAACCAGAGATAGATGTGGCAATGGACTGGATGTTGGCCGGGTTATGGCCAGCCCAAGCCCAACCTGATTGCTAATTGAGCAAAATCCAGGTGCAGTCCTGGCTCATTTAGGAATCAGTCTCAGATCTCAATTTCAGGCCAAGTCTACCCCGTGAGCATCATAAACAGACATGTTCTCGGGCTCAGGTAGAAGCCCCTCTCTTAACAGAAAATTTAGTCAAACTAGACCCAGGCCCAACCCAACCCATTTATTAATGGGCTCCAGAATCAGGCCCATGCCTGACCCACTGGACTATTCCAGGCCAGCCAAGCCCAACATATATCAGGCTGAGACCCCAAACCCAATGGGCTAGGTCAACCCATTGCCACGCCTCACCGGAGATTGCCATACATTTAGAAGAAATGAAGTAAAAATATCGATACATCTTCCAATCCATATCAATTAGTGAAAAGAAACTGATAAACACACCATGATTTATAGATAAACACTTCTCTACTTTAGGTATTAAATAGTACAGCTTTGTAGCAATGTTACTGAAGGTTTAAAAAAATAAAAAGATAAAGAAAAAGGGTATCTATCAATAAGGGTGGGTGTAAATAAAGGCTTCCTCAGCAAAAATCTGGAGTAACAAATAATCTCTTGCAAAATAATGAACATCATGCAGTACCGATTTCTAAAGTCATGGCCTTCATAAACTCATGCAATGAAAACCAATCATAACCATTACACCATAGAAAACCCAACTGAAGATGTGAACAATAAGTTCAAAACAATAGCAGCAAAAACAAGTGTGATTATTGACACATGGGTCTGGTGCATGAAATAAAAAGAAAAGCCCTCGATTAGAGCAGTAGGAGTTTATCATGGTATTTTATTTGACACTAAATGCAGTGAAGTGTGAAAGCTTGACTTAACAAAATCATATATAATAAGCAAAAAATAAACCTCAAAATGGACAAATGTCATCAGAACAGCAGTTAAGTATCCAACACATGACACTTTTTTATTGCATTGCCAGGACCTACTGTTCATGTGTATATTGGAGAGGCATCTCATGCCAAGGATTAAAAATGTTTCCAGGTGTCAATAGAGGAAAAAGCCCAAAAGTTGAAGGCTCCATGTGACCACTTATGAGACAACACAGTGATAGTTGCCATCACATAGACACTGTTTTTTAAGTCACTCTCATGGGTGTACACCAGTAGTTGTTGCCACCTTACATATATCATGGTTTCATGGAGCATCTAACAATCATAACTAACATTTATAGAAATCATGGCCACTTTAAACAATTTAGGAAGACCATGGTTTTGAAGAAATCCTGTAAAATTACTGCATAATCATTGAAAGGAAATACCCACGTGAAATGCTCAGAGAATCCTTCAGCAGAGCGCTTTGCCGTAGGGAAGAATTCAAGAAGATTGTCGTCCATTTTTCCCCTCTTCAAAAGTGATATCAGATCATCAAGGCTATTATCAATCAGATACTCCTTGAAAAAATCTGTTATGAATAAAAGTACTAGCCCTTTGGCCACAAGATTGTCCTTGAGCAACGGCTGGAAAACTGTCTCCGGCGGAAGCCCCGATAGCTTCTGAGAGAATGTGAGGGCTGTGAAAATAGCAAGCTTCTTCCTCTCATTGTCCTCAAAAAGCTCCAATGACTGCAGGAACCGTCGCATGACATTTTCGAGATTCTTTATCAGGAAAGGCCTTCGACGCAAAATTTTCTGTATGTAGAGAACAGATGGCAAGATAGCTTCCCGTTTTGGTTCACAATCTAGAACAGAAAAGGAATGACGCTCTCCCTCATCAGGCTTTGTAGTTCCAGGTTGAGTACGCCCTCCTGTAAAGACCACCTATAGTTATAAATGAATTAGTCCTCTCCACTGCACATATATATCAGGATTAAAGCAAATTGACAAGGCAAGTAACCAGTAAATAAGAAGTAAATAGCAAGGCCAAGTTGAGAGTTTTGGAGAGTGTTTGGTTGCTGGTTTCTATATTTCTTGGCTTTAGTAATTTCCTGGTTATTACAACAAAAAAAAAATCTTTGGTTTTCACTTTTTTGTTGGTTATTCCATTCCCCAGATTTTACTCAAAAACTTGCCCCAGCTTTTAGCTGAGGAATGGAGAAACTAAGGAATTGAAACAGAATTTTAGACTTTCCCTACTTTCCAAGGAAACCATGGTGCATCAACTAAGTGGTTAATCATTCCCCAGGAAATACTATTATACTAGGCCAACTCTAGCATTACCCAGGAAACATTAAAAACCAGGGAATGGATTTCCCAAAAACCAAACATGCCCTTATATGTACTGATAGGGCTGTCAACTGGGATCCAGATCAGCAGGTACCCAAACTACCTGATCCAACTTAATTGATCCAGGTGCACTTCTTCAGGCCTTATCAATGATCAGGCTGGATTCAGATCCAATGATCAAGATCCTGACAAATTCACTTCAGGTTGGGTACCTGACACAATATGCATCCGGTTCCTATCAATATATGTAGTTTTACAGTTTTACCTTCCTATAGATTACAAAACATGATATAATAAATTTGGTAACTAAGGCTGAGAGGTAAACTTGTAACTATGCATGATAGTTACCATCATGTAGATATGCATGTTTCAGGTATGAATCTGAAACTGGGTCAAAAGCCAATTTAGAACCAGATCCAGGCTTGAATTTGGATTAAGTTTGGATCTTGGTATCTGCTTCGGGGCAGAAACATCTAATCAATTTCAGATCCAGTATTCCATCTATGTTACTATATCCGGAGCCAACACCATCTGAGTCCTATTCCCTCAGCCATGCTCAGATGAGGATACAAAGGTATCCAATCCGAATCTGAACCGTGCAGCACTATCTATGAAAACATGAGAGATAAACTTAACTGAGACCATCTGAAACCTAGTTGATTTAGAACTATTTAAATCAAAATTATCCAATCCTTCAATTGAATCATTTTTAGAGAAAAGTCATATCAATTGAATCGTACAACTTGAATTGAGCTATCCGTTCTTTATGAATATTTATGGGGGGAAAAAAATTTGAAGCCTCCATTCCTAGATCGTAATTTTACAATTAGGTGGAATCATACAAATCAATTCACAAAAAAGAAAAAAGAAAAAAGTTGTCGTTGTTGTTGTTGTTGTTGTTAGGCTCAGTAAAGGACATCCAAACAGAAGAATTTCATCATCAGCAAATTTGGCAGTTTGGGGGTTTTACAGAAAACCTAAACCTTAAGAGCTCGCTGGCAGAATTCTTCACAACTGGGTGTGTGGGGCAACCAAAATCAAATTGTTCCATTCGTCTGAACATTTCTCAGAAGTTAACAATCAACCGATTGATGTAACCAAAAGACGCACCTGGGCATCTAGGCATATACCTCAGTGCTATGCATTGAGCTGACTAGGAAGACAACATTGCACTTTACCTCATCCCTAGTCGGCACATAAGATTAGGTACATGACGTATTACACTTAGGGATGTGTTAAGCTACTCAGACTAACATGGAGAAAACTGTTCCAATTTCTCACAGTAAAGTGTAAAGGTTGAGGAGTTAGAGATGAGTAAATAAGCATTCACCAAACACATATAAAGCCATCCACTCAAGATAAAATGATAAAAAAAAATTAAATTAAATCCTCTCGTGTTCCCCGTTCTCCTTTTTTAATTTCTCTCTTGAACATGGTTACACGAAGCATGAAGCAAAGGCTCCGAACCTGGCCAATATTCAATGCAGGAGCAGGAAACCATCCATTTCAAAATGTTATCAATTATAAAAGACTAGGAAGCGAGTAAGGGAGTGAGCTTGGAGTAATGCCTAGTAGGAAGGATCCTTCAGCTAAGCTTCAACAAGGCCCCCGGGATCCTTAGAACCAACTTGGAAGGATGATAGACAATGGCAACTTATCACAAATACTGAGGAAGAGGCAAGGAGACAGGGAAATGACCCTCTCGTCACTCCCTATTTTGCAAGGATAACCTCAATGCCTCCCTCAAGATATAAGGTTTGTGAAGATGCTAGATTATGTATAATGATGTATTAGAAAAACTAAAAAGAACGAGAAACACAAAATATTTATTTTAAGGAACGGCCAAGGAATACTTAGTAGATTAGACCTGCCAAGTGCAAAATGTGCTAAATTGCTTACAAACCTCACGCAGACTACAAGAATTGAGCCCCTTTATATAGCTCGGAGTAGCAACTCGTATTCCCACAGCTATCCAATGTGAGACAAAAAAACAAAGACATTACCATAAGACAACACAATAGAGTTGGTTTTGTATTCTCAGCACCCTCCCTCAAACTCAACATGGTGGGATCCAAGATACTAGCACTCCCCCTCAAACACAACAAGGTGGGATCCGACATACCAGCACTCCCCCTTAAACTCAACAAGGTGGGATCCGAGATATTGAATTGCACCGTTGACTAATTCCTCTTCAAGTAGCTGGCCTATAGTCACACAAAGTGTGAAGTGCAACTGCAACAAATTTAGGTACGGGATTGGGGAGGCGTCTTTTTCAAAATGTAAACAACTAGGTAGTAAGCAAGAGCGAGAGTGAGAGCCCAAAGCGAGGATTCTAAGCAAGAGCTGAACCTAGTTAGAAGGGCCCTGCGATTAAAGAATAGACCATAACCAAACTCAGCAACCATCAAGTCAGCCAACCATCATTCGCATGCAAAATCCTCTCAATGCAACATTGCACAAGTGAGTTGACTACGCGCATAACGGTCGAAAGGTGACAGGGGCATGTGAAGAGACAAGTGCAATATTGGGTGAATGATGACAGCCACAACAAATAACAGATCTAATTACCTAAATAAAAAGAAGATCAAAGCAAAAGAAAAGCTCTAGTGCCAATAGAAATCCTTTATGTTAGGTTGTGTCTCCTTCTTGCTAATTTCATGAGCCAAGAATGCCAGGACAATGCAATAGGGTCCATCAGCTACATTTTCATCAAAGTAGATCTCAACCATCATTGAACACCAAGGATAAAAAGCTTATTTTCCATAGAAGATGAGTGGTTGGGTCAAGAAATACGCCAAACTAGTTTTGTGCATTGAGCAAAACAAGGTTGAAACTCCTATATTTAGAGTTTCTAGGCCTTAGACGCATGGTCCTTCTAACCAAGTACTGTTGCCACCTTGAATTGCGATTCAAACTCGTGCTTCCACTCCACTTCCTACCAATTTATACTTGAAACCATTTTGAAATAGATGCTTGCCAACTGCCATGGTTGCATTTTCGTCATAATATATCTGGATATCATCACAAGCTTACGAAGAAAAGCTTTTTTCCAATAGAAGATGAGTGCGTGGACCCTCTCCAACTCGGGGTGTGCCTGATGGGCAAGTTACTTGGTGGTTTTGAGGACTCGAACCACCAACCCTTGAAAGAATAATGGACCGGATGCACAAGGCAAAGGATCTACCTCACCCCGATACCATGTTAACAAAACTAAAAATAAAGAGAAACACAATATATATATATATATATATATATATATAGACACACACAGGGGTTGGTTGGGGCACTCTTACTAGATTAGAGCACCAAGGGTGCACAATAAGCTACAACTCTTACAAACCCCTAACATAGACTACAAGACAAGAGTCATAGATAGGAATTGCAACTCAAATTCTTAATTATCTAATGTAGGACAAAACAATAAAGAAAAGACTAACTTACACAACAAAATAAAGTTGAGTTTGTACTCTCAACATGACGTTTAGCCTCAACTACTTCTATCGATTGGCAATTTCATAGCACCCAAATGTAGCATCTAGCCACATGTTTCCTCACTCCAATAACTCATCGTAAGTGAACGAATGGCCCCATTTGGTATCAAACAAAAACATCATCTAGCTATGACTACCTGGGAGCTATGATTTCAGTATCGGTATCAACAAATGTATCGCACCGTTGGGATACAGAAACATATTGGGCATCACATGGGAAATACCAAATGTATCACTGTTTTCGAGAAACGTTAGGAAATTGGTCAAATTTTTCAATGAAATTTTAGGGATGTTAAAAAAGACATCATTACATACTTAGAACTCAAAAGATTACAAAAATCAAGTACATACAATAAGTTTTATTTTTATAGGGTACTAAACAACGCGCTGTCAGATAAAAATAATACAATTGTATTAAGAATCAGTTTGTATAAAATAATAAAGAAATCACTAATATTTCTATAATTGATATCACTTATTAGCACATTCAATATACTAAATACTGACACTAGAAATGTTCTACAATATATGGTGTATTTATTTAAAAATATATTTTTAATTATTTTTTATAATGTTTCAAAAAAATTAAATTAATTTTTGAAAATAAATAAACAAGTGTGCATGATGTTAATATTGGTACACACTCATCAATACAAAATATTAGGCATACATCTAGTGAATCTAATTGTTTTCAAATAAAATTATTTTCAGTTAATTCTTTTAACCTTTTTAAATTAAAATATTTTTTAAAATTTCAAAAAGTTCCATCAATTTGTAGATTAGCCACCAAGCACTCTAAATGTGATTTTTTTCAACATCTAATTGCAAGTCAAATGGGTGAAATGGAGGAAATTTTGGATTTTCCAATTTCCCCCAATTTTCCCAAATTGGAAAATTGAAGGTCAAAACCATTGGTTGAGCACGCAAAACATGCAAAATCATGCATTACGAACCTCATTCCATTGATTCCAAGGAATTTAAAATAGAAAAATTGTTCAAATTCATAAAAACTCACTAATTCCGTTACCGCATGCTCTCCGATTTCGATTTCCGCCACCAAATCCCCTTTCCTTTCCAAACAATTGAAAATGAGTGGTCGAAATTTCCTTAGGAATATAATGAAAGCAAAAAAAAAAAATCAGAAAAAAATACATTTTTTTGGATTTTTTTTTTTTCTTTTGTGATTTTTATCACCAATACATTGAAATATGTTACGATACATAGCAATACACTGCATTACATTGAGATATGTAGACCAATACTAGGAAGCTTCCCAACTAAAGCCCAACATCGTATAGGTACTGCATGACATTGATATTATCGATACTATAATCATATTGCCTGAAAGGCACAGTCAAGGTATCCCAAAACGGTACGATCGCCGTATCGGCGATATAAGAAACGGTGTGGACGTAGCGTACGGGGTCGTGTAACCCGTACAGAAAAATAGCGTACGCCCGAACGGCCGTACGGGACCGTTACGGCCCGTAACGGACGTAAGCCCGTCGGCTTAACGGTATAATGTTTTCAGAAAATAAAAGGGCGATCGGCGATACGGGGTCTAAGGCGTTAGGCCGTATAGTACGTAACGGTCTTACGGCAGTACCGTATGATTGGGCCAGTCGAGGATGTGAACCAATATGGATACAGTCAGTCTCTACTTGTCGTTGATAGTGAGGAGTTTGACTAATTTCTCAATTCGAGTAGGGGATCTGTGGCAGGACTTGCTGAAAAAAGTAAAAGGATGGAGGCCGGAGGGAATTCATCCATGTTGAAGGTCGGACAAAGCAATGAGTTGAAGGAACATCTTAATGTTGTGATGAATGTCAAGGCATCTATTCTTTTGGAAATTCAAGCATTAAACACTAATAGCCCGTTTGGCACCCTGGATTCCAGGAGAAAGTGAGGGAAAGGAGGAGAAACTGGTTGCTTTATTATGTTTGGCACCATGGATTTGAAGAGAAGTGGATTTGAGTGGAATCCAGGAGAACTCAAAAAGGCACTTTTAGCCCTTTTTCAAATCCTCAGAAAAAGCTGGGATTTGAGGAGAAATCCTTCCCAACGGGGACCCACCATAATATGTCCCTAACTATGGGACCCAACATGATGTACATTTTCCATCCAACTTGTTGATAAGGTCACAAGGACCGGGATGAAGGGACCACACAAATTTCAGTTTAATCGAAGACTTTTGTGCATCATAAAGGTCTCACTCTCCATTTTTTCTTGTTTTATGGTCCACTTTAGATGTGGATTTGCTTTATTTTTTGGATCTTGGCATAAAATGATATGTAAAAATGGATGAATGGCATGGATTTAAAAATCGAGGCTAATACGGTAGGCATACGGTGGGATTAAAATTTACACCGTCCATTCCTTCATGTTTGATTTCTCTCAAATCTTGGCTGCCAAACAAAAAATCTGGAATTGATAAGAAGTGGAATCGGTGAGAATTCATATCATGGAATCCACTTCTCCTCACTTCTCCTCAAATCCATGGTGCCAAACGGGCAGTAAGGAGAAGACTTTTCGGCTACCTGAAGAAGAGAATATGTAAGACTCCATATCCATGTAAGTCCGACCGCATAGTTTCCAAAGTCGGCATGCCCTAGACAGACCGGATCGGCGAGCTTTGATCATTACCCCGTTTTAATACTACAACGACCCAAGACCTATACCCCAACGACCGCATAGGCGTTACGATTCCAACGCCGTGTGGCACGCCCCATTGGGGTACCCAATGTGGAAGTTAAGATCGGTAGCGCATTCCAAGGCGGGCCGCTTAACGCACGCAGTGGCGTGGGCCCCACTTGCACAAATCTTGAAAAAAATCTTGTCAAATCAATCAATCCATCACCCACCTACCCCCATCGCCTTTTTCCCTTCCCCATGCAAGAGAAGCCCCAAAAGTCAAAATTCATCCTCTCATCTTTTCTTTCCCTTTGTACCCTCTATCACTTTCTAAAATTCCCTCCATATCCCAAATTCTCTACCACAAAAGCCTTCCTACATATGGGTATTTTCTCAATCTCTTTTGCTAATAAAAAAACAAGAGAGAGAGAGAGAGAGAGAGAGAGAGAGAAGAGGAAAAGGAAAAGGGAAAGAAGAAAAGAATGGAGATCAGGCCATCGGGTGGGTCCCCGCCACTATGGGGTCCTCCATACACATCCAAACACACATCATGGTGGGTCGCACCCTTGTGGGCCCACAAAAATGAAAGAAAACAAGGAAAATGGGGATTTCATCATCCCTTGCACTCGCATCGAAAACGAACGATCGGATTAGGCTAGATCGTCCTCCAGGCAAGCCTCCACCCCTAAGCCTCTCACAACTCTCTTCAAACTCTCTTAGGGCCCGTTTGGTTGGCATCTGGAAACCTGTTTCCAGCTTAAAATCTGGATTCCAGCAGAATCCGATTTTACTGGGGTGTTTGCTGGTAAGTTCCAGCCAAACAAGATTCTGTCTGGAAACCTAAATTGAGTGGAACCGGGATTAGTGGAAACGGTGTGGGCGACCGTTTCTGCGGAAGGGAAAAGAGGCGGAGGTAAGCGTCACCACCTCCATGTATGCGTTGTACATCTATGTTGTATATGTTTTATATCTCCACGGTCCATTAGTTTTGAAATCTCAATTAAGGGCATTGGACAAAAAATGAGGCAAATCTAAATCTCAAGTGGTCCACACCACAAGAAAACAGTGTTGATTGAACGTCCACCATTAATCTCTTTTCCCATAATCTGGGTTCCACTCTAGTTTTGCAATTTTGGATTCCAACAGTGGAATCTAGATTTTCTCTAGAATCTGGGTTCTGCAACCAAATAGGCCCTTAATCTCTTTTCTCTCTTCTAATCTCTTCCCATAATCTCTCTTCCTTTCCCTTTAATCTCTCTTTTCTTCTTTTCTTCTCTCTCTCTCTCTCTCTCTCTCTCTCTCTCTCTCGCTCTCGCAAAAGAGAATAGGAACTACCCATACGTAGGAAAGCTTTTGTGGTACAAGATTTGGGATAGGGAGGAAATTTAGAAAGGGAGAGAGGGTAAAAGGGAAAGAAAAATATTACAGAAATGATCAAATTTTGACTTTTGGGGCTTCTCTTGCATTGAGAAGGAAAAGGTAATGTGGTTAGGTGGGTAATGGATTGATGAGTTGGATTGATGGATTTGACAAGATTTCCTCGGGATTTGTGCAAGTGAGGCCCGCACCTCGCTTATGTTACGCGGCCTACCTCGGAATGCGCCAACAATCTTAACTTCCACACTGGTATCACAATGAGGCGTGCTGCGTGGCATTGGAATCACAACACCTGTGCAATGTCCAAGGTAGAGGTCTCTCTGGAATATGCCAGCATCGGAAACTAAGTGTACGGTCGGCCTTATAGGGATACGAGTCTTACAAGTGGGCCCACAAAAATTAAAGAAAACAATAAAAGGGGGGATTTCATCCTCCCTTGTACTCATATCGAAGATGAACGGTCAAATTGCACCGAAACATCCTTCAAGCAAGCGTCCACCCCTAATCCTCTCACAACTCTCTTCAAACTCTCTCATAATCTCTTCCCTAATCTCTCTCTCTCTCTCTCTCTCTCTCTCTCTCTCTCTCTCAAAAGAGAATGGGAAATACCCATATGTAGTAAGGCTTTTGTGGTAAAGAATTAAAGAGAGTGAGGGAATTTTAAAAAAGAATAGACGGTAAAAAGGGAGGGAAAAAATGAGAGAAATGATGAATGTTAAGTTTTGGTACTTCTCTTGCATGGTGGAGGGAAAAAGGTGATGGGTGTAGGTGAGTGATTAATTGATTGATTGATGGATTAATTGATTTAACAAGATTTCATCGAGATTTGTGCAAGTGGGGCCCGCACCACATGTGCATTGCATGGCTCGCCTCGGAATGCGCCAATGATCTTAACTTCCACATTGGGTATTGCAATGGGGCAGTGCCGCGTGGCGTTGGAATCGCAACGCTTGCGCGGTCGTCAGGGTCAAGTTCTCATATCATTGCAGGTACTAAAATAAGATGGTGATCAAAGCCGCCGATCTGGTCTGTCTAGGAGATGGCGACATCATAAACTAAGCATACTGATCGGCCTTATAAGGATACAGGTCTTACAGAATAGAAAACGGGTAACTTTTAACATTCAATATGCAATGAAAGTTAAACAAAAGGAAATCATGTGAAGAAAGATCGCAAGCTATATGGCTCAAGGAGGGGGATAAGAACACAATTCCTACAAGGCATTGTTATGAAAGAAAGAGCAAAACAAATAAAAAATAAAAATTGCAGCCTTCTGGTTGGTGGGAAGAGTAGAGGATAAGCAAGCATATTTTAAGCATTGGTTGATTAACATTATAATCTTGTTTCTGATGAGTTATGAGCTAGGGTTTGGATCATTTGTAGTTTGATCGCATATCCACGAAATGAAGTTTGTTAGAAAGGCCATTCAAATAAGAGGAAGTTAAGCTTGCAGTGTTGCATTTCAAGGAGAGAAATCTCCCAGTTCTAACAGCTTTCCAATGGTTTCTATCAGATATTTTGGGAGGTCGTCAAGGACATGATGGAATTTGTATCAAAGCTTTTATGTTATAGGGGGTTTATCAAAGGAGTTGGGAGATTTTGTTCTGAAGAGAGAGAGGAGACCTTATGGGGCTGTTTGGATTTGTGAAAAGTATGGGAGAGGAAATTATATTTTCTGAGAAACCTTGTTTCCGAGAAAGTGTCAGAAAGGAAACATTGTTTCTCATAATATAGGGGGTTTATCAAAGGAGTTGGGAGATTTTGTTCTAAAGAGAGAGAGAGGAAACCTTATGGGGTTGTTTGGATTTGTGAAAAGTATGGGAAAGGAAATTATATTTTCTGAGAAACCTTGTTTCCAAGAAAGTGTGAGAAAGGAAACATTGTTTCTCATGTTTGTTTATCAATAACATTTTCTCGAGAAAATTGATGTATGTTTTCTAATCACGTGTTTGGCAAAATAAAATTCTCTTGTGAAATTCTTTTGGAACCGTGTTCCTATGTGTCCAGTGCCTGAAGTGGGATGTTTGGAATTAACAATTAATATTTCCTTTGTAGTATAGAAGTATTCATTTGAGGGGCATCGAATGAAGGGGTTAAGTGGAATATACCGTACATACAAAACTACTTCATATTGTCCCCATAGTTTCTTGTGGTGTGGCCCACCTAAGTTGTGGAGTGGGCTGATTTTTTGTCCTAGTGCCTAACATTTGAGGGACGATCCTGATGGACTGAGTGGATTTGACATAAAGAACATGGAGAGCCCCATGTTAAACTCAATTAATGTAAGTTATCATGCCCATATTTTCGGGAAAAAATGGATCATGACTTGGAATGTGAGCTATTTCATACACTAAGCAAGGGATGAGGCTTGATTCGTAGGAGCTTAGAAATTGTATGTGTTGAACTCATTAACTTAAACTAAGCCAACTACACTGTGGAAGCCAATCTCCAAGTCACGGTGCGAAAGTCAGAGTTGTTGAATAATCCTAACCTTTGATTCGGGGACACTTCTCAGTAGAAATAGGACCATTGAATATTTTCGTTTTTTAACTATCTAATATATTTTCACCAATCCCTTGGTAAGATGATCCAATCAGGGTAATACCACGTTCATGATACTTCTAAACTAGAACCAATAATTTGTACAATTTATTTTAAATTACCATATTCCTTGCATGCAAGTTCTAAATGTTTATGTAATCACCTACTATACTCTATTGGAGTATCAAAGCTTTTTTCACCTGACAAAGTTGGATGCGAATTGCCTACTAACATTGCTAGTAGCAGAGCCTCTATTGATCGGTGCTCTATGGGCCCACCATGATGTGTGTTTATCCACGCCGTCCATCGATTTTGCTAGATTATTTTATGGCATGAGCCCAAAAATGATGCATATCCAAATCTCAAGTGGACCACACCACAGGAAACAATGTTGATTGAATGCCCACCATTAAAAGCTTCTTGGAGGCCACAACAGTTTTGGATCAAGCTAATATTTGTGTTTTCCCTTCATCCAGGTCTGTGTGACCCAATCAATAGGTTGGATGACAAATAAACGTTAAATTGGGACCTAGGAAGTTGTTAATGGTGGTCGTTCAATCACCATTTGTTTTCCTTTTTTTTTAAGGATAATCACCATTGTTTTCCTATGATGTGGTTCACCGGAGATTTGGATCTACCTCATTTTTGGGCTCATGCCCTAAAATGATCTAGAAATATGGATAGACAACGTGGATACGATACATACATCATGGTGGGGCCCACAAAGCACACATGGCAGTGAGGTACTGGCTACATTAGTAGGCGGTCTGCGTTTAACCAAGTTTTAGTGATGAGAAAATATGGGAAAGGAAAGTCCTTTCCAATGGGGTTGGGTGAGAAAATAAAAGGCTGAATTTTAGGGGAAATTGGCTAAGTGGGAAATTAGATTTCCCTCCCTTTCCTATAGTTCCAGTGTTTAGAAACAGAAAAAAGAGGGTTTCTCGAGAAACCTTGTTTCCTTTCCCACCATTTCACTGAATCCAAACATGCCCTAAGAGATTTCTGACCTAAGTTGAGAGCCGGTAGATATTCTAGGGCGAAATGATAGAAGGAAGGCTTGAGAAGTCCTTGTTGGGATTATTTCCAAATCTAAAAGGGGCATTTTCTATAGAAGATATTACTAACGATGCTTTGGTGGCACATGAATGTATCGATACATGGCATAAAAAAGGGAAACTAGGCCTAATAAGCAAATTCGACAAGGAGAAAGTGGCATTACTATGTTAATTAGGATTTTCTTAACATACCTAAGTTAGGCTTCGGGATTTGATTGAGATGCTGGATCAAGGAATGTGTTTCTTCTGCTAGTTTATTTATTTTAATTCTCATCAGCATAACTCTTAAAGGCTTCCATTGATCTCAAGAGATTTGTTAGGGGGCCCTCTTTCTCCATTCTTGTTCATGGTGGTCACGGAAGCCCTCAGTCACATGAATGAGAAGAGGTAGGTTTGACCAATGGCTTCAAACTAAGGCATGTTTGGATTAGTTGAAAATATTGGTCAACTATGATGGAAATGAAAAGGAAAACTACCATGCTTCCTAAGCCGTGGAAAAGATAATATCAAATCAATTAAAAGAAAATCTTTTTCTTGTTTGTTTTACACCATGAATTTGCATGGAAAATCTATCCAAAAGAAGGAAAAGCGTAATGACAAAATCTTTTTGCCATTTAAAAACATCACATTGCAAGATTCCAGAGAGGAAAAGGCTTTACTCAACTTTTGAGAAATACCTTGGAAAAGGAA
The DNA here is from genome assembly GCA_003013855.2 of Liriodendron chinense. Lineage (NCBI taxonomy): Eukaryota > Viridiplantae > Streptophyta > Magnoliopsida > Magnoliales > Magnoliaceae > Liriodendron > Liriodendron chinense. The sequence continues at coordinate 2,404,516 of PVNU02001447.1, read as the reverse complement.
ATTGTTTTATTCTTTTTGAGTGGATACTGTCCCATCAAAGAAATTTGATTTCCTTCCCACATTTGATTACGGTTTTCATCCAATCCAAACACACCCTAGTAGACAAGGCTCTCAAGTCGCTAATTTACAATTTGCAGAAGACTCTTTTTTAATCAATTCATTGATTTTAATCAACCAATGTAAATAAACTATTAGATGATGCTTGAACGTAATCAACCTATTTAATAGACTATTATCACATCGTGCCCATGGGAGTTTGTGCTCTCATTGCCGGTCCCCAGCCCGAATAAAGGAGGGTTGCGTCAGGTTGGCAGCTGGCATCAAACCTATGCCATAACTTTCAGCGTGCATACAAACAATATGACATTCCAAGCTCATGCTAGGGCATGTCCAGCCCTCAATAGAGTGGAATGGTGAAAAGGGATTCTTGTAGCCGACACCCCAATTAATTGGGACAAGGCTTGGCTGATGCTGCTGCTGCTGCTGATGATGATGATGATGATGAAGACGATGACGACAACGACAACGAGATGACAGTTTTGTTTTATGATGCAAAGAGGGATCAAATGTCGCGTTAACTTTAAGGCATGCTTGATAGGTACGGGTGTCAATGGGCTGGGTTCACCCAATGGGTACCTGAGCCCGGCATGTAATGGGCTGTATACGCGTCTAGCTAAGTGGGTGAACAAGGTCTTTTTTTTTTTTTTTTTTTCTTTTTTCTAGAGCCCATCTAATAAATTTTTTGGATGCGAGTATACCCCAACCATACCCAAACCCAATTATAAATAAATAATATCATAATAACATACATATTCCATGTATTGAAATTTTGAAATAGTGGACTGTCTAGATCAAACCTGCCAACTATCTATTTTGAGTTTTGACATAGTCATGTGGCCCACATAAGGTGTTAAATGGTTTGTGGTACAAGTGCTAACATGAATGACCCATTTAGAATTAATATATCACAAATCAAGCGTTGTAATAAAATGGGAAGCTATTGGATAATGGGGCTGTATATGACGCCCAATATGTGGACAGTCAGAAATTGTACATGTGGCAAACAATATCTCAAATTAAATCGACCAAATTGTGGAAATTACTGCCGCCAAGTAACAGTCACAAAATCAGATTGGTTGAACAATCCTAACCTTTGATATGTAAACATATTTGACGAAATAAGACCATCAGATATCTATCATTTTTAATCGTCCTATCATGCTATATCTTATTTCTTTTTGAAGAAAATATCATCTTTTTGAGTTATGGTGTATGGTTTCTTTCTTAAATCTAAAATCATAAATGGGTTCGCCGCCACTCTAGAGGGTATGGGTACGGGTGCTATTTCAGGCCCAACTTGGGTATAAGTATCGGCATGGGTGCAGTCCTCATTAGTGGGTATGGGAACAGGTACCCCTAGACCCGGCCTGACGCCACCTACTATCGATAGGAGGGAAAACAAAGGAAAAGAGAAGAAAAGTGTAATGATTAGTCAATGATGACTTCCATAGCACTACCAAACATGGATTCTAATGGATTTCAAATTCAGTGGTGTTGTTTGAATAGCGAGTGGAAATCTCATATTCTACTCACATAGTTCACTTATTTCTTGTACATGAGAATTTGACTAGGGAAAAAGGATAATGATGGTATGTGGAATCCGTTATTTTCTTTCCAAACCAAACATGGTGAAACGTCCCATCGTAAGAAAAGCGCTCCATTTTCTTTTCTTTTCTTTGTTTTCCCTACCATCAAACAGCTCCTCAGGAGAATTATCGTATGCCCCAAGGCAGGGTAAAAAAAAACTAAATACAAAAATAAGTAAGTTGTTGTGATCCGTATTGATGACTAAATGCACGAATAGGCTGGTCTGTTAGGGGGTAATGCAGGGCAATCTTCTACTTACCCCAACGTTCCTCTTTGCATGGGAAGCCGGCAAACTGCTTGTTAGGCATCACTATTAAAAGAATGGAGAATATTTCAGCTTGGAAGAGAAAATACCTATCGGGGGGTATATCCCTTTCAAATATGCTGGTCAACTATGCATCCTGATTCAAATGTCCCATGAGTGTTATGGGAACATTAAAAAATCCGAAGGGATTTCTTGCAGAATGGCATGGAACATAAAAGGAAGTTCACTTGTTAGAATGGAACAAAGTGTGTTGCCCTTAAGAGGAAAGCATGGATTCAAAAGATCCACAAACTATGAACCAAGCATGTTCAGAAAGGGAGATAGGAGTTTTGGAACCAAGGAAGGTAGTCTGTGGAAGCAAGTTCTATCTGTATGAGATCTAAGGAGGTTGGTTCATGTTTTGTTGACTGTTGGGATAGTTGAAAAGTTGTGGTGAGCAGTGTTCACAACTTTCACACGGGCTTCTTTACTTATTGGGAGTTGTGAGCCATATAACACATACTAGATTTTGGGATGATCCTTGGTGTGATGACCAGGGCCTTTCCTAGGCTTTATGGCATACCCTATTGATGGGGACCATTCGTTGTCGTCACAGGTGACTAGGTAGTTTGACCTCCCCACTTTCGGACAAATTTATTTGACAACATGGTTGACTTCTTTATTATTATTATTTTTTGAAGATTGAGGAGATGGTTGATTGATGATGGTGGATGAGCTTATTAGGTCGATTTCAATATCTCCATGAGCTACAGATAGTTGGAATTGGAGGTTTGATGCTTCTAGGAGGCTCTGCCATTCTATTGGCTCCGATGTGGTGCAGTTGAGGGTCACAAATCCCAAACCACAGCCTTTTGGCACTTCTTGACCCCACCAGAGCAATTTGGTTGGTTATTGATCACTTACATAACCAAGGAAAGACTAGTACAAACACACAGGCACCTTGTGCCCCAAATTCATTCATTGTGAACTCAACCTTGGCCAAATTTCATTTGTGGTGGCCAATGCCAAATTCCCTCACTGCACTTGTGCAAGCTTTGAAACAAGTGTGGCGTCTCAAATTGCTTATTTTCATACGTTCCGTGTGGAAAGAATGCAAAAAAAGAACATAATATTATAGATCCTCTCAAACATATTCAGTCTTTCTCATGGTAAAGGGTTGGGTGCTTTCTTAGGCTTTGGTATTGCCTTGTTTAAAGGTGGTAGAAGGAAGGGCAGATACATTGAATCATGTGGGAGAATCAAATGCCATCTACATCTATTCATGCAAAAAAACAAAAAAAAAAAATAATCTGGAAACCACAACAAAGAGGAGAAGCGTGCAGCTAGAATGCCATCTAGATGCCAAAAAATCTTTTCAATTAATCTTGAAGGCGATGGTTTGAAGATTGGGTTGACAAAAAAGGTGCCAGAAAGAAGAACATTGCATCGACATTGACCAACAACTTAACAGACTTTGATGGTGTAATGTGGAGCTTGCCTATGGAAATTGCAACTAGGATAAGACATTCTCTAAATTTTCGACTGCATCAAGAATGTTTTTTGTTTTCTTTATTCAGATATTTGTATTCATGGTTTTCCTTTTGCTTCGCATATCTTTTGTGAGGTTGAAATATTTCAAAATAGTCTTGCATCTTACTCTCATTTCCACAAACGAGGTATGATGCAGATATGTATGTGATGCTCCAGAAACACCAAGGTTTTCTGGGGAAAAAAAATTGTGATTCTCACACATAACCTCCTACAAATAAATGGATCCAGAAATCTACATATACCTTCTTTTATACTTTTTGTATTGACATCGTTCACTTGAGCAAAGCATACATTTGCAAACAAACATATTTCTGAAGTGCAGCTTCCACATGAGCAAAGCACATATTTGCAAACAAACATATGCTGCAGAGTGCCCGCCCCTCCTCTAGTGTGGAGTCTGGGGTTTGGTGTCCTCCTTGCAGGAGATCCCTTTCGACTCAGAGCTGTAAGAGTTTCTCAGGCTTCTGGAGATGCTGCGGAGTGTCTGCCCCTCTTCCTGCATGGTTGATTCAATATCTTGGTCCTTGTCTCCCTCTGGGAAGTGCTCTGTTCGCTTGTTGTTCAAGCATTTCAGCAATTCTCACACTGTTGCAAGGCATACATTTCCTTCCTTTGCTTGGACGTATGGATGTTGCGAGGCATACATTTCCTTCCTTTGCTCGGACGTATGGTGAACGTCCAAAAATTGCTGCCCTCGTCTGGCTCTTAGCCAGGGGGAGAATTCTCACAATCAAAACTAGCATAGGCAAGGAATGATGCTGCCCAATATCTGCGACCTCTGCCTGAAGGACGCAGAATCCATTAGTCACATGTTCATCCACTACTCATTAACTCACGGGGTCTGGTCCTCTATCCTGGATCGCTTGCACACCCCTCAGGTCATGCCTCTTGCTGCTTGTGATCTTCTATTCACATGGCACAGCGAAGGTGGTGGTGCTGGCCTTAAAGCTATCTAGGGCATTCGCATTTTGGCAGTCATTTGGGCTATTTGGAGCGAGGAACAACAGGAGCTTCCAAAATCCCTCCTCCTCCAAGGTGTTTGCTTTGGTATCCAGAAATGTTGAGGATTGGTTG